>CAWUFW010008087.1:0-600000 GCA_963921515.1 Calotriton arnoldi
CCAACTAACGTAAATTCCACGCAGGGCAATGCACATGCAGTGTGTAGAGAAATCTATCTAACAAATGTAGGAAGGAAAATCCACATACTTTAATATACACATTTCACACTTACTATTCCCAGTGAGTAATTTTACTGAAAAGTGTTTCATGGTACCACTGGGGTTCTATCAATGCCTCTTCACTCTATTTCTGTTTTTCCTTGTTTCAATGTCTATGTAATGTAAAAAGTTGCAGTCAGATCCTACATTGTCATCAGGATTTCCACAATGGTCAACAAGGCCCACCCTCAGGCATACAGACTCTCACTGCAATACTGCACAGAGTATAGAAGTGACCAGAAGAGGGGAAGGGATGTAGGGAATGAAACGGATGGAAAGACTTTTTCTAACTGTAGCCTTCTTCTTCTATCAGACATTCTGATGTTAGTTTAACACTGTGTCACTACATGCTTGTCTCCTTCTCTCCACCCAAAAGGACAAGGAAGAGATAGCTAGTTGAAACAACTGTTCGCCTGTTAGTTATTGTAATCACAAGCCCACTGCAGAGGGAACAGACAAAGTTCGCCATAAAATTTAGGACAGCGGTACTTTGATTAATGACTTTTAAGCTACAACATGATGTAAAGCAGTAGAATACCAAATGAAGTAGCTAGACTCCAAAATGGTGCTTCTAGTCTTGCTGTGGTTTATAGCACCCTGCAATGATTAATGACATCCCAGAGCAGTTAGTAGCACCCTACGATTCAATGCAGGTTACTGAAAGGATAAATTATTCACAATAACGAATGTGGGGATTGACCAATGTGTTTTCTGGCACTCTTAACACAAACAGCATAGCAAACGATAGCTATGCGTTCCAAAATGTCTAGCACAAACAGCGTTTCAATGAGTGTCTTTTACACTTTTAACAAATGTCACTTGTGGGTTACGGCTTAACATATTGGCAAACACTGAGATAGGACTGAGAAAGGACTGGTGTACACACGTGCTCCTACCCCACCAGATCAGAGTGACCACCACCTTCTCTGCTGCTGGTGTGTGAGGAATCAGGCTGTCCATTTCTTCTGTGAAACTCTGCGAGGAACCGGGTCCCTTCCAATGCCAGTCACTGACATCATGGTAGTGGTTGTTCACATCTGTCGAGTTAGAGAGAACAAGAAGTGCTAGTAGACTCTCCAGGGCACTGCAAATCTGAAGGCACAGGATGTGCTGTCAGTGTCATCCCAGGCACAAACACTCAATCCCTGGGTCAGTCCATTGCACTGGAGGGTCTTCATGCTGAGCTAGAGGCACATGATCAGTAGCACACTAGTAAGTCAATGCATATAGAAAGTGTATAGCTTCATCTGTGGATTGCAAGGGGTGTTGTGTGATGTCTGCTCTTTTCTGTGTCTTTATATGTCCATGTTGTTTGTAAGGTGTGGGGTTAGGCAGAAAGTGCAATTAGAACACATGATTCATATAATTATCGTCTGTATTTGTAACATTTACCTACATACATGTCATTATAGATGATGCATCTGGCACTTTAAATCCCTAAATCCATGAAGAAACTATTCTCATGTCTACTTGACTCATGTGAAACTAATTTCATAGACAGTGTGAACTACATGTGCCCGTCATGGTGACATTGTCACAAGAACAAACAATGTACACTTAGCTGCCATCACATGTTAATATTATTATTATAAAGTTTTGTAGAGCGCATAGCTACCCCAAAGGGGTTTCCAGCACTTCATACTTAAAGGTAGAATCTAACCATAGAAAGAAAGAAGATCAAAATAACCAGGTTTTAAGATTTTTACAAGCAGTGGTCAACAATTGACAGTTTTTCAGTGAGTCTGGCAGTGTGTTCCAAAGCTTGGGGCCCAAGTATGTGAAGGAGTGACCACCCTGACTCTGAGGACCTTGCAGAGGTAGCGGTTGCTCGACGAAGGGATTGATTTGGGTGTTACAGTTCCACTAGCTCTTATAAGTAGCGTGGACCAGCAGTAGACTTAGATTTATGCATGTAGCATAGGGCTTTAAACTGTATGCGCCTGTCCACGATAAGCCAGAGGAGATCTCATAGAAGACTGGACACTGAGGAACGGTTCGGAAGATGAAAAAGGAGCCTGGCAGGAGAGTTCTAAATAACTTGTAGGCGTTTGGTGGAATCTTTGCCGGCCCCAGATAGATACTATTCCCATGATCCAGCCTCAATAAAATCAAGGTCTGGACAACCATCATCTGAGCAGAAAAGGAAAACATCCAGATGATTTTTTTAGCCATTTTAGGACCGCAAAGCAGGTAGGTTGCCAAAAACTGAGATACGTAACCTTTGAGATTCTTTACTAGCACAGGGAGGGCTCCTAAACCAAGGGGCACGTGGGTGAATTCTGGTTGAGGAGGTATATTTAGCAGGGAGGATTAAATCAAGGGAGTCCAGGATCCAGGCATCAAACATAGAGTGTTCTAGATAGATAGACTGCACTAAATATGGTAAGGTGTCTAGGAGTTAGGAGTTAAAGGTGGAAAAATCCAGATAGGACCAATTTCTGGACAGCCTAGAAGGTCCTACAGCAGCAATAGAGTGTCTGAATGGAAAAGGGAACACATAGTGGTCAGACCAAAGTAGCGGGATGGGAGGATCAGTTGTGAGGTCCTTAAGATTCGAAAATATAGGGTTGAGTAGATGTCTGGCCTTGTGTGTAGGGGTGGAGTTGATTAAACCAAGATTCAAGACACTAAGGTCCTCTATAAAGGAGGAGCCAGAACTACAAGTGGCGTCCTCCAAATGTATATTTGAGCCCCCAAGCATCGTAAAGTCGGCACATTTTAGATTATAGGGAGAGAGAATGTCAGGTACCGTAGAGCACCACTTGCCAGCATAGCCTGGTGGACTGTACATCGAAGCACCAAATAGAGTAAAATGATGTGAGAGGCAGAGTGGAAAAAAACGGGCTTCACAAACCGGGTTAGGCAAATACTTTATTTTATTTTGGCATTTCTTTTAAAAAACAATAGCAATGCTCCCTACTGTCTTATCATTATGATTACGTCTGACAATGGAGTAGTTAGGGGGGTAAAGCAGCAACAATGCCAGGCCATGAGGCCTTATGGAGCCATGTTTCAGTAAGAAACAGGGCGTCTGGGGCATTGTCTATTAAGAAGTTGTATAAGTAAGGTTGAAGTTTTGCCAAGGAGCCACAGTTGATGCTATAAAAAAATGATTTATTGCCTATAGTATTGAAAGAGCCTTCGGCCTCATTTCTAGACACCCTAAGAGAGTAAACATCATCCTTGCAAGGGGTGGTATAGACATAACAATCAGGCAGAATCAAAATAATTGCAGTGATTACTTGTCTTAGGATAAGAAGCAGACTTCTGGGCAAGCGGGACGAAGCGCCTTACGCTGGTTTGCAGAGAAGCCCATTTTATTTGAATGAAAAGGGCAGTATTCCTGGTCCCTGGGCCTATTCAGGTGCGGGCGGATGCGGATGGGCATGGACGGGTGCAATTAGGCTTGCTGTGCATCCGTATCATGGCCGCTCTTAAATAGTTTACTGAGAGCAGGCAGAAAAAGCTGGAGCATTGACCACGCAGCCAGAGCAGGTCTGCTTAGATGGCTGCAATACCTAAACAAGCAAGAGCGGGCACTCACCCAACGTGCACCATGCTCAACTAATTTAAAAATGAACACGCCAATGTTAAAAAGGCCCCGGTCCCTCCAACAAATTCCCAATGTGAAAATGAGCAAATTGGGTTAAAATCTAAGTGAAGGGGTACCGCAAGACACCTTACCTTTGCCGCAACATCCACGCCACGGCTTCTCCCAAATAGTGCACCATGAGCAGGCAGAAAAAGCTTGAGCGCTGACTGATCAGACAGAGCGGGCCTGCCAAGATGGCCACAGTGCCTGAAAAAACAGATATACATGCCGCACCAACTAGTCATCAATTGTTGCCCTTTGATTAATTTCTCCATTATGTGTGTCATCCTAAGGGCATATGAGGGTGACATTGCATGTACAAAGTTTACATTTCTTTGTGTAGATATCTGACAAAGGTACATTTTGTAATTTTTACTTTTTTAAATTCAAATTACTGACAATGATTCATGTATTAGGATAATGGACATGTATTTAATTTAAAAATAGTTCATGTAAGGTAGATTAATTAAGGGTTAGATTTAGGAGTAGTTATTTCCACATATTTTATTTCATTGAGGAGTAGGATTATTTATTTATTTTAATTTAATATACTCTTAAATATTAATAGTTATGGTTAGAGTTAGCCTTGACATTAAAATTAGATTTAGGTGAATTGTTTATTTTAAATACCTTAAATCAGTGCTAAGCATTTACATTATTTAATATCAATTTATTCGGTAGAATAGTAAAACAATAATTATTTAATTTTTCATTTATTTTATCGAAATTAAAGATTGTGGTTAGAGTAATTTTTTTTTTTAACTAATTAAGGGTTAGGGCTTATGGTGGCATACTATTTAAATATTAAATAATCACAATCATTTTAAATTAATTTAGATTAAAACTTTTGATTCAGTTATAGGGTCAAAATAGTGGCAAGATCCATTGAAACCTGACAAAATGATGTAGTAGCTATTGAGATACTTGTTCATATTAGGGTTAATATAATCTAATGCAATGGTACTAACTTTATCAACCTTTGAAAAACGGGAGGCTGGGTTTACCTCACGTGGATTGTATCTCATGACCTTAAAGTCAAGTAGCACTGCTGTTTTTTCTATGTTCTGGCCTGTTCATTTTTAGTTGTGTAGACCAGCAGTGTTTTAAAATATTTAAAAAATTAAAAATCATGGATTGTTTGTGGGCATGCCTCCCAACCTCAACCACTCATTTTCTGCATTGTAAGTTTCATGTTTGATATCTTTCAGACTCAATTAGAAAGATTCAATTGTCTTAATTTTGGCATTCTTGGCAATGTATCATTTTTAGATTCTTTAGTTGCTTTTCAGGTGATTTACAAATTAACTGGATTGGATCTCTGGCCACAACTGGGCTCCAGGCCTGATGTTACCTTTAAGAATCCAGTTATATAAACTGAGTCTAGCCCCACATTAAAAAAGCTCTCTGTTCCATCATATGCCTCTTGGCCTGACAGAAAGCATTTGTTGGATGACCTTCTGGCCTATAAGAGGTGCCAAATGCCCACACAAACATGGCTGCATTCGCTCATTACACCACCCTTTCAGGGGCCCTCAGACACTCTCATACAAATGGCCAAACTATGATATGGTGGCAGATATAAAGACAGCCCTACCCCTATTGCCCTATTTGGTATATGAGGCAGAATACCAAGACCCTAGCTGTATTAAGAGACTTGGCCAAGCTCCAAAATATGTAGGCTTCATGAGGTCAAATGGTAGATTACCCCTCCTGTTGATGTACTTTTGAGACTATACTATAATGTGGAAAAGGCCTCAGTGTGCCTTCTGTGACAGTAAGATGCATCTGAGAGTAAAAAGCTAGCAAATAGATATTTATTTATTCGCACAATAAATTAAAATCATGCATTTAAGAATCCCCAAGCAAAATAAGAAATAGACAATTGAATGAGAGAGTTAAAAATTATAAAAACTATTATAAAAATGCCTATAAAAACTTATGGATGATAGGCAACCCTTTTCCCCACCATCTAAAAAGCTTCCCATTATCCCCCTTCAACCGTTATTTGTAGTCAAAAGTGAGGACCAGACTGGGAAACAGGTTAACTCAACCCTGACAAGATGATCAATTGTGGGTGTTTCAGCATAAATAAGTTTCCCGGTTCTGTGGGGACCCAAGCATCATAGATACTGAGTGCATAAATTTAAAAAAACAAGCAGGGAGCTGGGCTGACTCTCCTCTCAAGCAGGCTTCTATGGCATCTCGGCAGGTCCAGACATTTATGCGCCATACCGACAGGAGCCAGAACGTCCTTAGTGTGAGCAAATTGCCACATATACAAAGAATGTGTGTCAATGACCCATCTCCCTTAGAACAAAGAAAACATTGCCTGTTGGGGTTATCCGAGTCACTGCAACCATATCAATATGGTTTCAAAGGGATTAATCCGAATGTCAGACCCATTCATTGATGTTTCATGCTCAGGCCGAGAAGCAAGAAGAGATAGGATGGAATGGTACCTGGCTCATACAGCAAAGAGGCCATCCCTCCCTGTGCCAATTTCTTCACTGTTCGTGCACCATGTTCCTATGATATTGACTTCACTTGTTTAATCAGCTATTTGGCCGCCAAGGGCACCAGCAGGCCACTTGACAAAATGTAATTTGCCACCAGCGTCTCTAGGGCATAATACCGATACTTGTGCCAGTTCTTTGCCAGACCACTTATCACTTCCCAAATGGTAATCTTCAAAGTGTGGTTCTTGGCCTGCTTCACTTTGAGGCTGTAGGCCAGAAACTTTGCTTTGAGTATCCAATGCTGTGAAGCTAATCAAATTCTTGCCGAATTAGAGCATGTGATTTGAAGTATGAGAGTGAAAAACCTTTACGGTATCAAGAGAACTGCACGCTGTCCAGCCAAATGGCCATTTTGTCTTTAATGACATACCTCTGTAAGCAATAGTGGGGAGAAACTTGCATCCCAAAATCTTTAAGAGAGTGGTTAGATCTCGGCTCGCCATTGATTTTTGCAACTTTTGGAAGGTCCATTCTAGGGAGTTTGCTACCTCTTCTTGGGCCTTAATGTGTGTTGCTGCATGGCCTCTATGGTCCAGCCATACCCCTAGACACTTTTAAGAGTCAACCACTTCAATGGACTTTCCCTCAAGGCCCCCTTTTTTCCAATTTATGGGAGATTGGCATTACCTTAATTTCTGCTAAATTGATTTCCAGATATTGGACCTGCAATAGCTGGCCAGCGCATTAGAAAGCCTTTGGAGGTCAATTGGTGTTTGCTCCAAAAAGACTGTATCGTCCACATACTGGAGCGATTGTAATTTGAGGCTTGCCATTTCTATAGGAAAAGCCCTTGCCTTTGTTAACTGGCTTGGCAGGCCAGTCAGGTTTAGATTGAATAATAACTGCGCCAGTATGCAGTTTTGCTTCAGGCCTTTATTTGTCCAGATTGTGTCAGTGGTGGTCCATCCAGTACTGATTCTTATCTTCACCCATGTATCAGTGTATAGGGCAATAATGGATTTCAATATGTTTTGAGAAATGCCTCAAGCATTCAGTTTGAACCAGAGTTTTGATCCAGATACACTGTTGAACGCTGTTCAAAAGTCAATGAACCTTACGTAGAGAGACTTGCATTTTGCTGTCATGATAGTTTCACTCAGGTCCGAAATACAAATGAGGTTATCCTCAATATGGTGACCCTTTTGGAAGTCAGTCTGAGTCAGGGAGATTAACTTTTTTTCCTCTACCCAAACTTGGTGCTCTATATTTAAAATGCTGGCAAAGCACTTCCCTTCCATATAGAGAAGCGCAATCAAGCAGTCGTTCCCAGGGCATGATTGCACGGCTTTCTTGTTGATAGGGACCAAGTGTGAGCCCCTCCATATTTCCTGAATGGGTGACTCCAATAGGTATTTTTGGATTCAAGGAGCAATTACTGTGGTCCCGAGCATTGGGGCCCACTTATTTACTGCAAAGGTGATGCCACTTGGTCTGGGGGCACCACCTGTATGCATCGATTTGATGGCTGTTATACAAGGGTAGGGCTTCTTGATGACACCTCTGAGGAGATAGGGCTTGATAGTGTTGTTTGCCTATTACACCCCATTTCAGGGGCCTTAAGGATGTTGCAGTCCACCTGATGATCCACATATAGGCTTTTGATATTTATTTCCCATTCCGCCAGGGATGTTGGCTGCAGACACCTGTCAATTAGAGGTGGAGCATTTGTTGAGCCACACTTTCCTTTGTTCTTTTGACTTTATTACTTCATATGATTCATTCCATCTTTGAGTCTCCTCATCCCTCCGTTGGGTGAAGAGAGCTTTCCTGTATTCTGATCGTATTGCAGCCACCCAGGTTTGCAGCCATTTCTTCTCCCCCCTATCACGGCTAAGCCTTCTCAAGACATTATTGAGGCTACGTTTTAGGGTCATTATTTCGTTTCTGCTGTTTGCTGCCATTTTGGCTTGGCCAGTAAGCTCACCCTTGCCAAACCTTCACAAGTTTCCAAGATGCTTCCTTAGGTAATCAGCCAAGAGGCCCCAGATGTTTGGATCGGTAGCTTCACAGTTTGCTCGCTGAATCTTATCCAGGAATTGGTTCATGATTACCCCTTGCTCATCATTGTTTGTCATGGACCACTTTATTTTTACAATTGGCTCAAGCTCTTCTTGTTTCCCTACAGGTCTTGTTATTATATGAATAGGGCATGGGACCAGTGCTTCACATGTGAGGATTGCATGATCACCGGCCAGGTTTGGGACAACTTCAAACTTGCTTATTAATTGAAAGTGTGCTAAGGATACCCAAATATCAATAAGAGTAGCCATCCTAAAACAGGAAGGGGCATATTTACGTTCCCTGGCGCATCCCTTCATATCAGCAGGGATGCGCCAGGGAAAATGCGTCACGCAAGTTTACCCTTGCGCCACGTCCGATGCGCCGCATTTACAATGCGGCGCATCGTGGCGTAAGGATTAGCAGATGCGTGACGCATCTGCCGGGCGGAAGGTTGGCGCAGTGCTGAAGTTGTGTCGCAAGCGCGACGCAACTCCAGCACTGTTCCAACCTTCCCTATCTCTAACATGGTGCGTCAATCCTTACGCCTGCTTGAAGCAGGCATAAGGATTTGACGCACCAGCGTCGGAAAAGTGACTGCGTGAAATCTTGTAGATTTCACTACGTCACTTTTCCGAGGCGTTCCTGCGCCGGAACGCCCCCCCCTGTGCCGGTACGCCCACATGAAACCTGACGCAGGTTTCATGTGGCGCAGGGGTTTACTACGTGACGCATCTCCCTAGATGCGTCACGTTGTAATATAGTGCAACGCGGCGCATGGTTTGCGTCGCCGCTGCGTCACATGCGTGACGCAACGGCGGCGGAAAAGTGGCGCAAGGGGCTTGTAAATATGCCCCGATGTGTGTGTATATGTCGCAGGTGATTCTGACATGAATCTACCATTCAATTTTCTCGAAACTTACTGATTTAGAAATTAAGCTATAGCATTGTCCTGTTTATCAACCCTTTCAAACTGCTTTCCAATCAGTGGAATGGCCCAAATGTGAACGTCAAGATCCACAAATGTGCTACTCGAATCTGCACACATTAGGTTGGCATTGAAGTCTTCCATCACAACCCACATGTCATCTGGATGTAAAACTAAAAGATCCTTCAAAGTTGGGAGCAGTGAGGCCAGGGTTACCTCCCTTCTTATTTTTGCAGGGTAGAGATAAATGCACCCAAGAATAAGAGTGAGCCGAGCCTTTGCTTTACCTGACTTAGCCAAGGAGACCCAGAGGAAGATGGAATCTCTGCTCCCTGTGCAAAGCACCATGATAGTTGGTGCCAATTCAATTTTTACATACATTGACACACCACCGCAGGCATGGCCCCTGGCCTGATATGCTGTTGCTGGAGCTTCATAGACTGTGAAGTCAGACCAAGGAGACAAGAGAAGTGCCCAGGTTTCCTGGGGGGCAATAATGTCACATTTCTCCAGTTCATGAATGGCCTCCTTCTTTTCTTCCAATTCAGTTCAACCCCTTTATTTTAGGAACTAATATTCAACTGCTACCTTTTTGCATGGTTGATATTTGAAGGGGGCTGCGCACTAGGATCTAGAATTAAGGGCATTTGGGAGCCATTGGGTTTAATGGCTGTGTGACCTAATGCCAGCCGTCCCATTTGTTTGTTGATGTTATGAGTTGTCCTTCTGCAATTAGTGGAGAGCTGCTTCCCATTTAATACCATTTGAAACAGAGGTGGTGGTATTCTTGACTTGTTGCTGTTTGGCTTGTTACTGTTTTCCAACCCTTGGCTTGATTATTTGCTGGCGATTGCATTCTCCTCTATGAGTGAAGCGGGGTATTTCGGCACTGTGGGGACTTTGACTTTTATTCCCCATTTTTCCAGATGCACACTGCTCCTCCTCAATGTATTTACTGGAGTGGGGTTTGTAAAAGTCATTTCAGTATGTTCATTTTACTCTCCGATGTTTGAAGGGAGAAAAGCCACTCCATCGATCACAGTAGAGGTGATTTCCTCCAGTCCGGAAGTGCTACCACAAAGTTTCACAATGTTCCCTCTATTGGGAATGTCCCACTTTCCTCTTGAGACATGTTCAGGATATAATTAAGGGTGGGCGTAGTTCGCGAAGTAGCGCCACGCGAAGCTACGCAAAGTGCAGTTCGCACTACGCGAGCTACGCGTAGCACTACGCGAACTGCGTAGTGCGCTGTTCGCAATGATTGCACAGTGCCGGATGCTTGTCCGCACTGTGCAATCATTGAAAACGGCATCTTGCACAGTGCGAGCTGTCTTTTACTGCCGCTCGAGTAGATTTTTACTCGAGCGGCAGCTTTCAACGCGGACTGGTAGTTTCTCATCGCGAGTGGTCGCGAGCATACGCGACCACTCGCAATGAGAAACCTGACCTCCCGCGTTGAGAATCTCGCCGGAGGTTTATTTTCCACGCTCGCGATCGGCAACTTGATGTTGCTGATCGCGAACGAGGAAAAAGTCTCGCCGGGATGTCATTTTGCTTGCTCGCGGTCGCCAACTTGACGTTGAGGACCGCGAGCAAGCAAAAATGACCGCTGCACTACGCTACGCGTGTTTGCACTGTGCTACGTGCAATTCGCGTTGTGCGAAGTAGCGCAAACTTCGCAAACTACGCGAGCATAGCGTAGTGCTTTGCCCAGGGTTAGATATAATATGATCCTCAGATCAGAGTCGTATTCAGGGGTTTTGCCTTCGCCTTGCCCTCTGCCCTTCCTGTCTATGGGGCTGTGGCACAACCTGCTGTCTCCCGCTACTTGATGTTATAAGGGCCTGGCATGGGGCTATTAAGGGCCTGCCTTGCAATGTAGGCGCCATGTGGCTGATCATGTTATTGGTTGTGATGCTGTAGCTTTCAATTTATCTTACTAGCTCAGCGTTATTCCTAGGTGTGACCGTCGCTCCTCCCAGTTCTGAATGAGTAGCCATCGTTTGCGTCCACACCGTTTGGATGTCAAGAGCTTTTGTTATATGTTCACTTGATAGAGCTGCACGTACAGTGGCATATGCATGTGGCAACAAGCCATCCATTTGTAAACTTGGCCTTATTACTGTGTTGAGAGCTTGATTTGATGTGATTTGATTTGGAGAAGCTATTGGCGATGAGCCATCTATTTGTCAACATGGCCTTATTACCATGCTGAGGTCTTGATCTGATGTGGTTTGACTTGGGGAGTCTATTACGTTAACTTCAACGTCATCCTGAGAGGGTATTTTGTGGCTGCAGCCCGACCCTATTACTGTGTTGAGAGCTTGATTTCATGTGGTTTAGTTTGGGGAGTCCATTACGGTAGCTTTGATGTCATTCTGAGAGGGTTTTTGTGGCTGCTGTCCGGAGGCCTATATGATTCTGATATGGGTGGGTCAGCCATTCCCTTGAAGACTAGTTTCTGCTTTTGCTGCTCTTATTCAATTTCTTTTTGTCTTTTCTTATTTTTCCTTTACAGACGGGGGCACCTGTGGTAGTCAGTGCGATTGAGCCATTGCATATAGTTTGACAGTTGCTTGTGTACCAAAAGCACAGTATGCTATTGACTCTTTGGAGGTAACACACTCTAAATAATGACTTCTTGCATAGAGTATGCAGCACAATTCTCGCTTGATACATATAACATATAAAAAAACCTCTCCATGATTTACTTCTTGCCTCTTGACTTCTATTGTTGCTGTGTTCTACTAATGAAAATATCAATAAAATGGGTCAAAGCTTCTCTGATTTTCTTAGGATTGCAACAGGGGTTTCAAGATGGGATGTTATTTGCTCTTTGGCTTGAATTTCTTCAGCTTAAAACCAAAACATTTAGTCGTCCCTTTAAGACATATAAGAGCTATGTCATTATTGAATTTTCTTTCCTTTTCCCTAATGAATACCTGGTCTGCTTGCAAGAATGTCTTCATGTACTTTTTAAATTGTAAGCACATAACAAATTAATCAACATGCATGGTATCAAAGCCTAATGAATGTATTGTCACGATAGAAAGCTGTCGATGTATCACACTTTTGTTTACATGTTGATATTTTCAATAAAATATAACATTTACAAATAAATTGTAAGCCATTTCAAGACTATCCAGGTAAAGGTGATTGACATAGGATTTGTAAAAAATACCATCTAGCAAGGGCAAATCGGGAAACATGGCCACGTCCACACTGTTAATTTAAAGATGTCCATACAATCAGTATAAAAGGTAAAAAGGAACTGGCGAATAAAGACTGCTTCTTCTGAGCATGGATAAGCATGCTCCCTAATTAGTAGCACCACATTCCACATGCATTTTTTTTATTCCAGAACATGGCTAGTATATTATTCTACAATAGCCTCTAGTAATTTTGTTATTCCACCCAACCAATAATTCACAGGCTCCAAAGTCTGCGTTATTGCCAATTTGAGGATGTCAAAAAATACTGAGACCTTGGGCCCTGAATTGACTGGAGGATCATATCAGCAGCCTTCAAGTCAAAGATGAAATGGCCATGATAGTCCTATGGCTCTACAATTTACCCAGTCAACTTCATAGAATGTGAAAATACCTATGAAAGTGGCTAGACATTCCAATGATTATGTGACAGCACTGGCAAAGGACTTCTGCTTCAATTAGGAAACCTGGAAGGATCATTGAAATACCATCAACAACACCACCCATTCGCTGCACATGTATTAGTCAAAACCAACTTTATCTTTGCCATGTCTACAAGCACCAAGGCAGTCTTAAACTGACAAGCATCATTCAAGCCCTACCTACCTTCCCTGTCTCTACCTAGGCTTAAACTTCACCATGGGAAAGAGGAAGTCCAATCACCACAGCACCACCCAAGTCATGAATGAATGAACTTGGGGGTTTACATTTTCCCTTTTACAGTGCCAAGTAATCCTTGGTCATTACAACACTGTCCAGCAGCCCTAACTTATTCACTATTGTTCTTGCTGATTCTTCCTCAACTCCTGGTAAGTATCAGCTTACCTGATGATCAAGGGAACTGATAGCATTCCAACATTAGCAATACTGCTCTCCTCAGAATAGCCTGCTAGCCCTCATGCCTCTGTTAACGTTCCACATCTGTCCACTCATCTGTTCCTCAGCCATATCTTAATCCTGATAGAAACATTTTTATTTCGTAATTCACATTTTATAAGACCCCCAAAATGGCAAAAATCTTAAAGCAATCCAGTAACAGGTTGCACAAATTAAGAAACATATATACTTTGATAACGGCACTAACAAGGTATCTAATCAAGAAGATTCTTATTTTGTTCAAGGATATGTCTAGACCAAGATAACTAAGTTGCACTCACTGTTCAACCTGGCAAAAACAAAACTATTTCAAGTCCAACACATTTGCTATTATTAAACAATCACCATACGCACTAACATTCTCTCCATCTTTGAATACACCAGACACTAATTTTAAATCTATGTAAGAGGAGGGGCGACAAGGTGAGCTTAGAAAAGCAAACAATCCTTCTCTCCAATTTTATGTTTGAAGCAGTCAATGTCCCATTATGGTAAATATATACCACTTAAGGAAAACTGGCTCCTTCCTCCAAACACACACTGTATCAAAGCTCTCCTGAAGAAACTGAGATACTTATCAGTTATGGACCAATATCCAATCTCCCTTATCTAAGGCAAACTGTTAGACCTGGCATCCTTGGCGTGGGTCTCCCTTCCATTTTTTGATGATGCCTCCAATGTTATTGATCTGTTTTTGCTGGTTTAGATGCTTTGGGCACTGTGCCACTGCTATTCAGTGCCACAGTGCAAGTGCTCCCTATTGTAAATTGATGTATGTATTAATGACTCCATGACTGGATGATTGGTTTACTTGTCAGTCCCTAGTACAGTGCACTGAGTGTGCCCAGGGCTTGTAAATCCAATGCCGCTGGTGGGCTTGCAGCACTGGTTGTGCCACCCACAGAAGCAGCTTGTAAAATGTGTCTCAGGCCTGCCATTGCAGAGCCTGCGTGCAGCTTAGGCTGCCATGTCGACTTGGTGAGTACACCCACTTACCAGTCCCTAAACCTTCCCTTTACGGCATGTTGGTCACCCCTAAAGTAGGCCCTAGGGCAGGGTGCATTGTAAGTACAAGGTGGGACATGCCCTGGTGTGTGTGGCATGTCCTAATAGTGAATTACAGCCATTTTCGTTTTTCACTATTGCAAGGCTACCTGCTCCCCATAGGCCAGAATGGGCAGACTGACTATTACACCTTATAGTCAGAACTGACCCAGGGAACATGGTAGAAAAACGAATTTAGTATGCCTGAACTCAGGATGATAAAATACATCTTTTAGTGAAGTTGGTTTTAACATTCTGTATATGAAAATACCACTTTTAGAAAGTGGAAATTTTCTTGCCTAACTATCCAAGCCTGCCTCTGCTAGGTTGTGTATTCCTTGTCTGGAGATTGAGTGACAGGGGCTGGGGGTGGCTACAGGAGACAGGGTAAGTCAGCACATGGCTGAATAGAAAGATCTGCATCCAGAGTGGAGGGTGGAGTTGCACCTGGGTCTGAATAGGGCTGTGCCTGCCTTCCACAATGCTGGCTCCACCTCCTGCCGGGCGGCTGAGCACTCTGCCCCACATTCTGAAAGGAAAGAAGGAGTCAGGAAAACAAAGTGCTCCAGGACTGACCAGAACTGGTTTTGGACTAGGCAGAGGCCTCTCTGCCTTCAGAGAACAAAGAGAAACTGTGTATAAAAAGGGGACCCAGAACCCTAGGAAATTAGATCACTTTTGGGAAACAAGAAGAAACCTTTGCTGAGGAGCGGAACCAAGAAGAAACTGAGGAGAGACTATCCCTAAGCCTGAAGTGCTGCTTGGGGGATTGGCCTGCAGTGGTTTGCCTGACTGCCAAAGAAAGGAGAAAGGAACTTTTGCTTTGCTGTGACTTTCATCAACTTGTGAAGGATCTCCAAGGGCTTGATTTTAGAGCTTGCCTCCTGCTGAAGTCTCCGGGACAACAGACTTCACCCACCAGCTCCCCCTGTGTTCCCTTGCTGGGAAATTGGACCTTCTGACACACTTGCGTGTCTCTGGGAGCTGGAAGCGTGACTCAACACGAAGAAGCGTGTCGCCGCAGCCGCTGAGTATCGCATCGCCGGAGAAGAGTGTCGACGTCGCAGCAGACGCCGGCGCATCCCGAAGAAGCGTGCCGCATCCTTCGAAGCGCCTCGCAGCACCGGAGAAAAGTGTCGCCGTCGCATCAGACGCCGTCGCATCCCCGGGGCAGAGCATCGACCTCGCATCAGACGCCGACGCATCGCAACACGATGTGCGCCCCGCATCCCAGGAGAAGATCATCGACCTCGCATCAGACGCCGTCGCATCGCCAGGGAAGCATGTCGCAGGGCCTGTCGCGGCTCCAAAGACTCATCAAAATCGTCGCACGGCCGTCGGGCGTGCACGCATCACCTCTTCGTTGTCGCAACTTCAAGAAGACGCCACTTTTGTTTCTTTTGCACCAGATCTTCAACGCATCACTGTCCTTGCGTGTAAGGGACTATCGCATCACCTTCCCTGCAACACTTTTCGTTGCCCTGCGTTACGCATCTTAAGGTACATTGAACTCAAAGTGTCTCATTTTCATTTTAAGAGACTCAAGCTAATTCTACCATCCTTAAAGTACAGTATTGTGGATTATTTATGTCATTTATGGTCTTGTGGTAAATCTATATAAAAGATACTTATTTTTATAATACAACCTGTGTGGTGTCCATTTGTAGTGTTGTCACTGGATTACTGTATGTGTTCACAAATGCTTTACACACTGCCTCTGAACTAAGCCTGTCTGCTCGTGCCAAGCTACCAAGAGGGTGAGCCGGGGTTATTTCAGGAGTGTACCCCCTTATCCTGACTAGAAGCAAGGGTCCCTATTTGGACAAAGGTACCTACCTCTGCCAACTAGAGACCCTCAGTTCTAACATTGGTGGCAGCGGTGGGATTCTGGACTTGCATTTGTGACTCATGTACAGTGATTGGTGAACACTACCTAGTGAGTGCAGACCATAACGCAACCACATACTTTTGGTAGATATTCTTTTCTGGGACTTTCTATTTTTGCTAAAAACTGCCAAGTTTAATCACCATGGAAAAAGCAGCATCCGTAGTATCTGTTGATAATGATTGGGAAGAGGAGAAACTGGAATGCTACACCGTTAACGAGCTCAAGCATTTCTGCAGGAAGTTCAAAGTTTCTATGACCGGAATCTCCAAGAAGGATGATTTCCAAAAGGCGCTGAGGGCCTGGGTCAAAGCAAGGAATACCCCTGAGAATGAGGAGGGGGCTGAGAATATAATTGAGCAGCTGGATGGGCCAGTAGGTCCAGGGGAGAGGAGAGCATCTTCCCCCATAGGTAGCAGTGTTTCTGCCCGAGGTCTGTCACCAGAAGAGCTGGAGGACAGAGAAAAGAGTAGGATGCATGAAATGGAGCTGACCAAGTTCAAGGGGCAGTTGGAATTTGAATTGCAATCTAGAAAGTTGGCCTTAGAGGAGAAAAGAATGGATCAGGAGCATGAAAAAAGTTTGAGGGAGATGGAGTTTAGAGCCAATAAATTAGAGATTACTCACTCTGGTGGCAGCACACCGTCAGTGCCTGGTGAGGCCAGGGTGTATATTCCTAAAGATGTGGTTAAGGAGTTTTGTAAAAATGATGATATTGGGCAATGGTTCAAGGCCTATGAGGTAGCCATGACTTCCCACCGGGTCCCTGAGAAGGATTGGGGAGCGGGGTTGTGGGGTCGGTTCCTTAGTGAGGGACGGGATACCTTGTTGGACTTGCCCTCTGAAGTCTATAATTCCTACAGCCACATGAAAAATGCATTGATGACCAGGTATGGGTTGACTCCTGAACTCTATAGGCAGAGGTACAGGAAGTGTAAGAAGATTGAAAACAGTACCTGGGTTGAATATGTGACCTTTTTTTGCAGAGCCTTGGATGGTTGGGTAAAGGGTAGCAAAGCAACTGATTTTCAGGCGCTCTTTGATTTGATTGCATGGGATCACTTGTCCAGTAATTGTTTTCCTGAGCTACGCCAGCACCTGATTGACAGTAGGCTGACTAACCCTAGGCAGCTTGCTGAGGAGGCGGACCACTGGGTGAGCACCCGGGTCCACAAGGGTCACGTGGGAGACTCCGCCAGGGGTGGGCAGGGTCCCCAGCAGAGGAGTGGGGGGGACAAGGGTAAACAGAGGGAGTTCCAGAGAGGGCCCCAAAGTAAACCCCAAGGGAACCAAGGGAAAGGTTCTCAGCCTCCCCTGAGAAAAAGCACGGGGCCCGACAGGTCCACCTGTCCATAGGGGACCCCTGGTGTGCTACAGATGTGGCGCCCTAGGCCACAGGGCCAATGAACCCCAGTGCCCCTTGTTTGGAAAGCCAGCACCCCTGGTGCAGTCCCCCGGCAGTTGGCTAGTGTAGCCCTGGGGGAGGAGGTGGGTGCCCAAGATGGGGGGGATCCTGTAATAGTGTCCCTTGTCTCTTTAGGAGACTCTGAGATGGTCCCTAGGACCCAACTGCCTGAGAACACTAAGAAATACAGGCAGTGGGTGACCATCAATGGCCAAAGGGTGGAGGCTCTGAGAGACACTGGAGCCAGTGTGACAGCTGTCAAGTGTCACCTGGTGTCTAAAGAGCAGGTGGTCCCTGATGCATTCTATCCAGTTGTTGCCGCTGACAACACAGAGAGCCACTGCAAGGTGGCTCAGGTTCCCTTTGAGTGGGGGGTGGGTCTCTGGTACTCTTCAAGTAACTGTGAGGCCAGCCATGCCTGTTGACTGTTTGTTAGGGAATGATTTGGAGAGCTCCCCTTGGGCTAAGGTGGAACGGAGTGCTCATTTGGAGATGTTGGGCTTGCCTGATTGGGCGTGTGTGACCACCCGGTCCATGGCAGCCAGAGGTGTTCAAGAGGACCTGGAGCCTGAGAGGGAGGCCCAGGTGCCTGCCGGAGAGAGAAGAGGCAGGGGGCACGGGAAACCGGCCCCCGAAGTTCCCACAGTCCAGGAGGAGGCAGACCCTGAGGTGGATGCCCTGGAGCCTACAGGGGAACAGGTAGCTGAACTGGGGGACCTGCCTGAGCTGACCCATTGGCAGCAAGATGGAGGACCCTCCAGGGAGGAGTTCTGCGAGGAGCAGAACAAGTGCCCTGCTCTCGTGGGTCTGAGGCAACAGGCCACAGACCAGGCAGCAGGTGATCAGTCTGGATCACATTGGATCTACTGGGAGAATGGTCTCCTGTATAGCGAGCCTAAGGTTGCTGAGCCTGGGTCAGCCTGTGTGCTGGTGGTACCCCAGCGCTTCAGAGCCTTCCTACTGGGTTTGGCTCATGATGTGCCTTTTACAGGACATCTGGGGCAGGACAAGACCTTTGAAAGGCTTGTCACCCATTTCTTTTGGCCCCAGATGCGCAGGAGTGCCGCCACTCACTGCAGGACTTGTCAGACTTGCCAGGCAAGTGGAAAGAGTGGGAGGAAGCACAAGGCTCCTCTCCAGCCATTCCCTGTGGTCAGCACCCCCTTTGAACGGGTGGGTATTGACATTGTGGGGCCACTGGACGCCAAGACAGCCATGGGCAACAGGTTCATCCTGGTCTTGGTGGACCATGCCACCCGGTACCCTGAAGCCATCCCTCTGAGGACAGTGACGGCCCCCGTGGTGGGAAGGGCACTGATGGGAATTTTCTCACATGTGGGGTTCCCTCAAGAGGTGGTGTCTGACAGAGGTACTAACTTCATATCCAAGTATATGAAGTCCCTGTGGCAGGAGTGCGGTGTAACGTACAGGTTCACCACTCCTTACCACCCCCAAGGAAATGGGTTGGTTGAGAGATTCAACCGGACCCTGAAGGGCATGATTATGGGTCTGGAAGAACCCATGAGGCATAAGTGGGACGTCCTCTTGCCATGCCTTCTTTTTGCATACCGGGAGGTGCCACAGAAGTCTCTAGGGTTCAGCCCCTTTGAGCTTCTGTATGGTCACCCAGTGAGAGGACCTCTGAGTTTGGTCAAGGAAGACTGGGAGCAATCTCCCAGGAAACCTCCCCAGGATGTATATAGCTACATGCTGGCCTTCAGGAACCAAACTAGGCGTTTCAGGCAACTTGCTGAGGCAAATCTGGAAGCCAGCCAGGAGGAAATGAAGCGGTGGTACGACCAGAATGCCACTCTGGTTGAGCTTCAACCTGGTCAGAAAGTTTGGGTCATGGCCCCAGTGGAGCCCTGTGCGCTCCAGGATAAGTGGACCGGACCCTTTGAGGTGGTGGAGCGCAAGAGTCCTGTTACCTACTTGGTGGACATGCAGTCTCCCAGGAACCCCTTGCGGGTCCTGCACGTCAACCGCCTGAAGCCCCACTTGGAGAGGTCCCAAGTGGGCATGCTCTTATCTACAGATGCTGGGATGGAGGAGACTGAGCCTCTTCCTGACCTCCTGTCAGCCCAAGAGCAAGATGGATCAGTGGAGGGTGTGAACCTCTCTACCTCCCTGACACCTGAGCAGCAAGGTGACTGTCGCCAACTGTTGGGGCAGTTTCCTGACCTGTTCTCCCTGGTTCCTAGTGTCACTGACTGGTGCGACCATGATGTAGACACTGGGGGCAGTCTTCCTGTCAAGCACAAGGCTTACAGGGTGACTGACAGGGTGAGAGCTTGCATCAAGGAGGAGGTCTCCAAGATGTTTGCATTGGGGGTAATTGAGTCCTCTCACAGCCCTTGGGCCAGCCCAGTGGTCTTGGTCCCAAAGGCTGCCGCGCCTGGTGCCACACCCGAACTCCGGTTCTGTGTGGACTACCGAGGACTCAATTCCGTCACCAGGACTGACGCACACCCCATCCCCAGAGCTGATGAGCTCATAGATCGGTTAGGGGCTGCCCGGTACCTCAGTACGTTTGACTTAACGTCTGGGTACTGGCAGATCGCCTTGACTGATTGGGCAAAGGAGAGGTCAGCATTCTCCACACCAGATGGGCACTACCAATTCCGGGTGATGCCCTTTGGGATGAAGAATGCCCCTGCCACCTTTCAGAGGTTGGTCAACCAGGTGTTGGTCGGACTGGAAGAGTTCAGTGCTGCCTACCTGGATGACATCGCAGTGTTCAGCGCCAGTTGGGAAGAACATCTGCGCCACCTCTGGGAAGTGTTGATGGTGCTGCGGAGGGCAGGCCTCATGATCAAGGCGAGTAAGTGCCAGATCGGGCAGGGTTCTGTGGTGTACTTGGGACACCAGGTTGGGAGCGGCCAGGTGGCGCCCCTACAGCCCAAGATAGATACCATTCTGGCTTGGGAGCCCCCAAGACCCAGACAGTGGTGAGAGCCTTCCTAGGACTCACCGGGTATTACAGGAGATTTGTCAAGGGGTATGGCAGCATGGTTGCACCCTTGACAGAGCTGACTTCCAGGAAGCAGCCCAAGAGAGTGATTTGGACTGACACCTGTCAAAAAGCTTTTGACACCTTGAAGACAGCCATGTGCACGGCGCCCGTGCTCCTGGCCCCCAACTTCTCCAAAGAGTTTATCGTTCAGACAGACGCTTCAGAGCATGGTGTGGGGGCTGTTTTGTCACAGATGAATGAGGAGGGCCAAGACCAACCTGTAGCCTTCCTTAACAGGAGGTTACTTCCACAGGAACAGAGGTGGAGTGCTATTGAGCGTGAGGCATTTGCTGTGGTCTGGGCACTGAAGAAGCTGAGACCATACCTGTTTGGCGCTCACTTCCGGGTTCAGACAGACCACAGGCCCCTCAGATGGTTGATGCAGATGAGGGGTGAGAATCCAAAGCTGTTGAGGTGGTCCATTTCCCTACAGGGGATGGACTTCACGGTGGAACACCGCCCTGGTACAGAACACGCCAATGCTGATGGTCTGTCCAGATTTTTCCGCCTTAGTGAAGAGAACTCCCATGAGGTAGGGTAGTTCTCCCCACATTTCAGCTGGAGGGGACATGTGTTAGACCTGGCATCCTTGGCGTGGGTCTCCCTTCCATTTTTTGAGGATGCCTCCAATGTTATTGATCTGTTTTTGCTGGTTTAGATGCTTTGGGCACTGTGCCACTGCTATTCAGTGCCACAGTGCAAGTGCTCCCTATTGTAAATTGATGTATGTATTAATGACTCCATGATTGGATGATTGGTTTACTTGTCAGTCCCTAGTACAGTGCACTGAGTGTGCCCAGGGCTTGTAAATCCAATGCCGCTGGTGGGCTTGCAGCACTGGTTGTGCCACCCACAGAAGCAGCTTGTAAAATGTGTCTCAGGCCTGCCATTGCAGAGCCTGCGTGCAGCCTAGGCTGCCATGTCGACTTGGTGAGTACACCCACTTACCAGTCCCTAAACCTTCCCTTTACGGCATGTTGGTCACCCCTAAAGTAGGCCCTAGGGCAGGGTGCATTGTAAGTACAAGGTGGGACATGCCCTGGTGTGTGTGGCATGTCCTAATAGTGAATTACAGCCATTTTCGTTTTCACTATTGCAAGGCTACCTGCTCCCCATAGGCCAGAATGGGCAGACTGACTATTACACCTTATAGTCAGAACTGACCCAGGGAACATGGTAAAAAACGAATTTAGTATGCCTGAACTCAGGATGATAAAATACATCTTTTAGTGAAGTTGGTTTTAACATTCTGTGCTTGAAAATACCACTTTAGAAAGTGGGTATTTTCTTGCCTAACTATCCAAGCCTGCCTCTGCTAGGATGTGTATTCCTTGTCTGGAGATTGAGTGACAGGGGCTGGGGGTGGCTACAGGAGACAGGGTGAGTCAGCACAGGGCTGAATAGAAAGATCTGCATCCAGAGTGGAGGGAGGAGTTGCACCTGGGTCTGAATAGGGCTGTGCCTGCCTTCCACAATGCTGGCTCCACCTCCTGCCGGGCGGCTGAGCACTCTGCCCCACATTCTGAAAGGAAAGAAGGAGTCAGGAAAACAAAGTGCTCCAGGACTGACCAGAACTGGTTTTGGACTAGGCAGAGGCCTCTCTGCCTTCAGAGAACAAAGAGAAACTGTGTATAAAAAGGGGACCCAGACCCCTAGGAAATTAGATCACTTTTGGGAAACAAGAAGAAACCTTTGCTGAGGAGCGGAACCAAGAAGAAACTGAGGAGAGACTATCCCTAAGCCTGAAGTGCTGCTTGGGGTATTGGCCTGCAGTGGTTTGCCTGACTGCCAAAGAAAGGAGAAAGGAACTTTTGCTTTGCTGTGACTTTCATCAACTTGTGAAGGATCTCCAAGGGCTTGATTTTAGAGCTTGCCTCCTGCTGAAGTCTCAGGGACAACAGACTTCACCCACCAGCTCCCCCTGTGTTCCCTTGCTGGGAAATTGGACCTTCTGACACACTTGGGTGTCTCTGGGAGCTGGAAGCGCGACTCAACACGAAGAAGCGTGTCACCGCAGCCGCTGAGTATCGCATCGCCGGAGAAGAGTGTCGACGTCGCAGCAGACGCCGGCGCATCCTCGAAGAAGCGCGCCGCATCCTTCGAAGCGCCTCGCAGCACCGGAGAAAAGTGTCGCCGTCGCATCAGACGCCGTCGCATCCCCGGGGCAGAGCATTGACCTCGCATCAGACGCCGACGCATCGCAACACGAGGTGCGCCCCGTATCCCAGGAGAAGATCGTCGACCTTGCATCAGACGCCGTCGCATCGCCAGGGAAGCGTGTCGCAGGGCCTGTCGCGGCTCCAAAGACTCATCGAAATCGTCGGACAGCCGTCGGGCGTGCACGCATCACCTCTTCGTTGTCGCAACCTCAAGAAGACGCCACTTTGTTTCTTTTGCACCAGATCTTCAACGCATCACTGTCCTTGCGTGTAAGGGACTATTGCATCACCTTCCCTGCAACACTTTTCATTGCCCTGCGTTACGCATCTTAAGGTACATTGAACTCAAAGTGTCGCATTTTCATTTTAAGAGACTCAAGCTAATTCTACCATCCTTAAAGTACAGTATTGTGGATTATTTATGTCATTTATGGTCTTGTGGTAAATCTATATAAAAGATACTTATTTTTATAATACAACCTGTGTGGTGTCCATTTGTAGTGTTGTCACTGGATTACTGTATGTGTTCACAAATGCTTTACACACTGCCTCTGAACTAAGCCTGTCTGCTCGTGCCGAGCTACCAAGAGGGTGAGCCGGGGTTATTTCAGGAGTGTACCCCCTTATCCTGACTAGAAGCAAGGGTCCCTATTTGGACAAAGGTACCTACCTCTGCCAACTAGAGACCCCCAGTTCTAACACAAACCATGTAAGGGAGTATGACAAGACATGTGAAAGACTATGGGGTCGATTCCGATCTCGGCCGGAAGCGCACCGAATACGATTCGTCCAGAAAAAATACGAGCCAAACGCGGTTTTCCCGACCGAATCGAACAGTCGTCCGAGCGAGCAAGTACGATGCGCATTACTGCTAAAATTCCGACCGAGCCATACGCTCCCATTCCAGCTCCAGTTCCCCGACCGAGCTGGATCCGTAAACGCCGATTCGAGTCGCACAGAAGTAAATACACAGCACCTTCCGGCCGGACTAGTACGATGCGCACTCCATACGCGCCGAACTGGTCGCTACGTCCGGCACGTCAGAGCATCTGGGAGAGCTGCACATAAGTTCCGATTCGCGCCACAAGACGATCCACGGCTACGAGACGAACAAGCCAGCAACGAGTACGAGTTGAAGCCACAATAAACCGGAACGAGACGAACCAACTATGAATCCCATCGCGCAGGTCCTACCAGTACTGTACATCTATTACCGGAACCGGTACGGACGCGTACGGCGCAGACGGTAAGTCAGACACCCACTACACAAACAAACAACACGTACCCGACATATGTCACACACACATAAGGATGCAGAAATGACGTACACTAGCAAAAGCCAAACCATAGGGGCGGGATGGCTATCACCAATGCCATACACACCCATAGGGGCCTGATGGCTACCACTACCACCACCCCTACTCATGGGGGGCTGGATGCCTAGCACTACCACCACCCCTACTCATGGGGGCCTGGATGCCTGTCACTACTACCATCCCCACTCATAGAGGGATGGATGCCTAGCACTACCACTACCCCTACTCATGGGGGGATCGATGCCTGTCACTACTACCATCCCCACTCATAGGGGGATGGATGCCTAGCACTACCACTACCCCTACTCATGGGGGCCTAGATGCCTGTCACTACTACCATCCCCACTCATAGGGGGATGGATGCCTAGCACTACCACTACCCCTACTCATGGGGCCTGGATGCCTGTCACTACTACCATCCCCACTCATAGGGGGATGGATGCCTAGCACTACCACTACCCCTACTCATGGGGGCCTGGATGCCTGTCACTACTACCATCCCCAATCATAGAGGGATGGATGCCTAGCACTACCACTACCCCTACTCATGGGGGGCTGGATGCCTGTCACTACTACTATCCCCACTCATAGAGAGATGGATGCCTAGCACTACCACTACCCCTACTCATAGGGGGATGGATGCCGACCACCACCACTACCCCTACTCATGGGGGGCTGGATGCCTGTCACTACTACCATCCCCACTCATAGAGGGATGGATGCCTAGCACTACCACTACCCCTACTCATGGGGGGCTGGATGCCTGTCACTACTACCATCCCCACTCATAGGGGGATGGATGCTCACATCAGCCTGGGTACGGGAGTGTCACTTCAGTCATCTGCATATACCCAAAACACGTGTCAAGCAAGTTGCACTGTATAAACAGATGAGTCCTTCAACATTGATGTGCTAAACTGCATGTCCAGTGGAGATGGGCCCACAGTCAGGGAAATAGAAACATTGAACAGTGGTAAGCCCAACAGATGTGCATGAGTGTAAGCCACAGATGTGAATTTACAAATGCAAAGCGTACATCCCTGTGTCAAATGCTGAACATTACACCCTCAGACTGCAGCAAAGGATGCTATGGATCCAGACTAGATTAGGACACATATCCCATGGACCACATGGAGTCCATCACAGCAACACTTCATTTTCCTGATCTGAACACTATTACAACAGCAAATGCATGATGATACTCATCTACATCATGTACATCAAAAGAAAAACCACTAGTAAACAAAAAGAGGTTTTATTCAGCAAATGTGAATGAAAAATTGGAAGTCCAAAAGAAACTAAGGCCAATGGCCAGTCCATATTCACAGTCCGAACAGGGTGACATGTGACAACTTGTCACCCATTGCTTGCCTGCACTGGTACGGACAGGGGACATCCCCCTCGGAGGGGCATACAAGGGGCAGGCCAGGCACCACAGGGACAGGATCAGGGGATGCCAGAAGGAGGCAGTGAAGGGGTGGTGGGTGCAGGAGTGTCACCGGCAACTGCAGTGGAGGTGTCTGACTCAGTGGGGGCCGGCACCACTGTAGGGCACAAGTCAGATGGTGTGGGTGCTGGCACCACTGCAGTGGGCCGGTCAGATGGAGTGGACTGGGTCCCCACTGCATTGCCCAAGTCAGACGGGGTGGTTGTGGACTCCACTGCAGTGCATAATTCCAAGGGAGTGGAAGGGGGGGCAGATGAGGTGGGCAGGACAGAGGGGGGGGACCTGGTCTCCACACCAGTGGCACAAACAGGCTGAGCGTCTGGGTTGGGGGTGGAAAAGCAAGTGGTAGGGGGGAGGGCCTAAGCAGTTTGGGGATGCGGTATTGGTGTGTGGGGGAACCTGGGGCAGGGTGTGGCGGGGGAACCTGTGGAGTGGTGGCCTGGGGATGGAGGAGAGAGACTGTGTGGTGGAGCTGCGTGGTGGTGGTGGTGGGGTCTTGCCCTTCCTGGTCCGGGGGGACTTCCTAATGGGGTCCTCAGTCTGCCTGTGCCTGGGGGAGGGTGTCCGGGTGTGAGGGGCACTACCCTCTGTGTGTGGTGGTGGCCTCTTCCACCTGTACGTTGGGTCAGATGGATCTGTGGGGAAGAGGCCAAGCTCACAGAGGAAGAGCTTCTGGGACGGGGGGTTGCAGGTGAGGCAAGGGAAGGGGTTTTGGAGGGAGAGGTATCTGAGGACTGCGGAGTGCTTGTGGATGCGTGTGTGTGTGTCTGGGCCCCATCCCCTGTGAGTGAGGTATCAGTCCCCTGACTGTGTGTGCACATGCGTCTGGATTTTGGCTTGTGTGTCTGTGTGCTGCTTGGGTCTGTGCTGGTGCGTGCCTGTGCCGGTGTGTGTGTGCTTGGGACAGGTAGGGTGCTGGGGATTGTGGATGGGGCAGAGGTAGGAGGGGTGAGGGACTGTTGCAGGAGGGACTCTGCTGCCGTCAGTGAGGAGGCCATGGACTGATTGGTCCGCTGTAGGGCAGACATGCCAGATGAGATGCCCTCCATGAATGACACCAGTTGTGTCAACAGACCCGTGTGTGCATGGAGGACACTCAGCATTGATGTCTGCCCTACATGGATCTGTTTCAGCAATTCCACAGACTCCACACTCAGGGCAGCAGGGGAGACAGAGGCAGGGGGTGCGGTGCCTGGCACGAAGGAGACACCCTCCCCTACATGGGAGCCTCCACGGACATGTGGGATGGGAGCAGATGGGAGGGTGGAGATGGTGGTGGTGGCGGGGACAGACTTGCTCGATTTTGTCTGTGGTCTGCTGTCACCTGCCTCCACAAGGGAGTCCTCACTGGAAGCGCTGTGTTCCTCAGCCAAGGTGGTCGTAGCTGAGGTCTCCTCAGTGTGGCTCCCCTCACCCTCCGTGCCACTGGGTCCCTCAGTCTCCTCTGCAGTGGACCCAGTCTGGCTCTGCCGCTCCTCTTGGTCCGTGGAGCTGTCTCCTCCTGTGGCCGTGGATGTATCTGCAATCAGGATAAACAGAGCAACATTAGTTACTGGTACTGACTACACATACCACAGTCAGTACAGGACATCACAGAGCAAGCCCTGCCATCATTTGCTAGACATTGCAATAAGTGCTGACACTGATTTGAAGAAGCCCATTGTCTGCCTGACAGTCATTCATGCCACTCATATCCTACCTGTCCATGCACCCATCTGTCTGGTGCCTGTTGGATGCCACTAATCATATGTGCACACATGCACCACATACACAGGTGTTGGACATCCAAGAGAACATATGGAAATGTGTCACTCCAAACACATGCCATCTCCTGCCACTGACTCAGTACATGTGTCAGGAAAAGTGATGGGCAGAGTCTCTGTCGATATGCAGGTTTTGCTTCCATCACCAGACACAATGATGTCCTCATGTCCTGATAGTCAATGCGACAATGGTGTGCATGCAGGACATATCACACTACTGCCGGATCACCCTTTGCAAGTTGAATGTCATGGCACAGGCCTGTCTGGCAAGTTAGTCATAACTGTCTCCTGTCACAGGGGCAGTGCATCCACACAACACCAGTCTGCACTGTGTCACAATCATGGAAGGTTTGGGAATGCAAGCCCTGTAGCTGACAGGTGCACATGTGCACCCTTGGCCACCCACATCATGAGGACTAAGATGATCCCATGTCATTCAAATGAGACATTTGAGTGACTGCAAACACAAATCCATACACATGAGCACTTCACCGTCTGATGAGAATGAACCAAAGCTGCCTGCACCTCAATGTTGCATACACCATTGTGCACAGTCAAGGGATTAGAGACCTATGCATTAACCAATGTGCAAATCCTATAGTCACAACTCAGATGGCTGGCCACCCCAATCTGTTAAACACTCCAGGAGTCCAAAAAGCAAGGCCACACCACAGTGACACAGAGGCAGACACCTGAGTGCACTCTTCACAATGCCCAATATGTATGCTGACACACGGGAGAGGGAGAACAGAGTGCCTTCGATATCCGGAGTAGGCATTACAGTCCTGGTCCATGTGCAACATGGTATTACCCTGAACACTAGGCAGGTGGCTATGCATGTGTCACACACATGATGTACATACTTCTTAGGCTCCTACATTGGTCTCAGCTGCAGCATGGGTGTGTGGCACATACCCCAGACATGTGGTGAGTCAGAGCAGCAATTGGAACACATATTAAAGCCATACCCAGAGTACATGTCAGATCACAGGCATTGTGTGAGCAATTGTATCCAGCTTTTCAGCTCGGCGTTGGGTAGATCACCGGCACACGTCCTCCTAGGACAGGACACCACCACATTGGTGTCTGGAGCTGATAAGACCGAATGGAGTGTGTGTTACCCTCCAGATAGGTTACAACTAGGACTAGCGGGACCTCGTGCTCGCATCCATGAAGAGTGGTAGGTAGGAACCCCTCCACCCACCACCACGTGTAGATAGTTTTACACATAGGTCCTGATGAAATGCAATGGATCAGTATTGACCGCAATGCATGAAACATGTTGACCACATCGTAAGAGTTGAGCTTTGCTCCGCTGGACCATTGAGCCAGAGAGCAGCCACTCCACTTCTCTTTTAATAAGGTGGATAGCCACCCTAATAAAAAGTTCATTTGGATAATCCAACCTTTTTTAACGTCACCCACTCACATCACATCTACACTGTTCTCTAGGGCCCTCACACCCACAGCACTATACGGCAAGGAACTAAAGATCTCCGCCAAAGAGCCCCTTTATGGGTGCCCGTCGGGTATTGCAGCGCCGACCCGACGAGGAGCAAGTCCATATGATGAAGCATGACACCTAACTTGCTGGGTGTGTGAGGACTCTAGTTCCGAAAAGCAGGATTTCCCTCCTCCTACCCCTGTAACACGTTGTCCACACCATTTTTTGGGGGAACAGCATACTCTTCGTGTAACGTAGCAATTGTACCACCCATGCAGCCCACAACAAAGTTCCTGTAACTGATGCTGTCCCCAACTTGAACCACAGGTAACTGCAAGTACACAGTACCCAAGTGACCTAAGTCACAGACTGTAAGGGCCTCACCTGTGTATCAGATGAGGAGGGGGCATGACACAAGTGAGGGACATGAGTCCAGGACGACAAGACAGTCGTACTGTGGAAGTGTAACCAGGCTAAAGGAGTGCATAGAGCATGTTAGTCATAGTACCCAGAAAAGGCTAGCACTTACCCACTCCTTTCTGCTGTCTGGCCTTCAGCTGCCCATCCATGTCAGGGAAGACCACCGCCAGAATCTGGAGCATGTGGGGGGTCATGGTCCGGTGTCCGCCCCTCCTGCGAGGAGGGGACAGCTTCAGCTGGACCCTTGCGATCCTCCGGGTCCAGCCACGAAGGTCCTGCCACCTCTTCTGGCAGTTATGGATCCGGCGCTTGTAGACCCCCACAGATCGTACTGCCCGGGCGATGGTCAGCCAGATGTCCTGCTTCTGGTGGGCATCAACCTGTGAGGATGACAAAGTGAAAAGGCCATTACTACACATGCAACATATCCGTGCATCACACAGTTGGATATACATGTCTCAATCACAGGGGCATATGATGTACACAGGTAGCTCAACTATGGCTATGAACAGTTGTCCAGCAGTTACTAAATGGTATCATTGCCTGGGAAGTAAAACCTTGTTGGAATGCACTGTTACTGCACTATACCTGTTCAGTGCATGTAACTACACACTTTGGGGGGTGACAACTACTCAGTGAGCATGCTATCCACTGGTGTACACACTGTAAGTACTGCTAGTCAGACAACATGCACAATTAGTAATACAGTGGACAGCACACTCACCTGCTCCCCTGGTTTCCCATACAGCTTGCTGTACTGTGGAAGGAGGCTGTCTAGCAGGGCCTGGTTCTCCTCAGTGCTGAAGGCTGGGGCTCTATCCACAGTATGTGCCATTGCAGTAGCCAGAGGATGCAGAGACATCAGCAGTGGTAGTGGTAGATGTCGTCCTGGAGCATGTAGTGCAGGCAAGTGAGCTCTCAGGGGAACAGCCAGCCTTATATGTGTGCTGCAGAGGCAGATTCTGTCCCATGTGTCCAAAATGATAGGTCCAAGTCGTTTGCATCTTCTGAATCTGGCCAATCCATGGAATTGCACGACTTATACACGCCTACAACATACTTCAAAATTTCAACTTGATGACACCCATGAATTTGCAACATTGTTGTGGGTGGCCAAGTAAATTCACTGCATCCGACTCGTACAAGCTTCGAATACGCGTCCGTTACCATGTCAGTCCATAGCCAATGCGTGCGCACGGATCGGTCCATTGCTGTACGACGCGTATTTCGAAAAACAACACGCATCCGTCAACATCAGATGCAATGGCCAATGCGTGCGCACGGATCGGTCCATTGCTGTACGACACGTATTTCGAAAAACAACACGCATCCGTCAACATCAGATGCAATGGCCAATGCGTGCGCACGGATCGGTCCATTGCTGTACGACGCGTATTTCGAAAAACAACACGCATCCGTCAACATCAGATGCAATGGCCAATGCGTGCGCACGGATCGGTCCATTGCTGTACGATGCGTATTTCGAAAAACAACACGCATCCGTCAACATCAGATGCAATTGCCAATGCGTGCGCACGGATCGGTCCATTGCTGTACGACGCATCCCTGTACAAGTCACTCGCATATGTCACCATGGTTGTCACTGGTGAACGTATGCCAGCCACAATTACTTGCCAGGGACTCAGGGGCACACCTACAACACCACAGCCTGTCCACACTGTATCCTAAGGCATGTAAGGCTGCATTACCTGTGTGTGTATGGGGGTCAACATGTGGTTTGTTGGGTGGCACTTGGGGTCAGCCACTCCCAGGCTGTGCACGTGTTCATGGGGACAGAATCCTTTGTGTGTTGTGCACATGACCACTGTGATGTGCAACTGTTCAGTTCAGAGCTTGTGGCATGGTCGCATTTCCAGGTTGTATATGTGTATGTTATGTCACATACACCCTGAGTCCCATGTGGGATGGTATGTATGTCACAGGGTGAGCCATTGCCACAATTGTGATGGCCCTCCACAGTCTGTGTGCATGTTGTGTTTCAGATGTCTCTGATTCCATGTGCACAATGGGAGACAGTCTCCACATTCACGTTGTTTGTGCATCGACATTGATGTTGTGCGTGTGTGTATCACAGACGTCCATGTATGTCCTGCAGAGGCAACAGGGGCCACTACCTTCGGGAGTCATGGTTGTTTTGCTGGCGTGTACATGATATGCCATGTCATGCCAGTGTCCATGTGGCAATACAGGGTCCCTGGGAATCTACCTGTCAAAGAGCTGTGATGCCTGGGGCACATCTGTCCTCACTTGTCACTGTGGTGTGTGTTTGGAACGTGACAGCAGTACATGGGTACTGTGACACAGCCTAATGATTATCCCATAGCACAACCTGGAACTTGTTGTCAACACATGTTGAACTGAGATGTTAGATGATGGCCATGTAGGTGCCATATATGTCCATACAGAACGGCACACACATCAAGTACTTGTGTCTCGTAATGATGTATCATGTGATATTGAGTATAGTCAATGCCACATATGTGGGGTGACTGACAATCTTTCTTTGTTCACCTATGTACTGCAGGGCACCAGCTGTCCATTGACCATTCCCTGACCTTGCAACCATGGTGGAACGTGACTGCATCCGATGGTACCGCTTCAACAGGCCACTGATTGAGGAATTGGCGGTGCGGTTGGCCCCACATTTGCTAGCTGGCTGGCCATACCCTACAGCGCTGACCCCCAAGGTGAAGGTGATGGCAGCCCTACACTTCTTTGCCACCGGTACCTTTCAACACACTGTGGCGTCTGCTGGTGGGATGTCACAGACCATGTTCAGCCGTGTGCTACGCAATGTTTTGGAGGCAATGTTAACATACTTGAACCAGTACATCTATTTCCCTAAACGTCAACAACTCACTGACATCAAGAGTGACTTCTATGCCCTGGGGAGGATGCCACATGTCATCGGCTCCATTGATGGGACACATGTGGCTTTGGTACCACCACAGGCACATGAGCAGACATACAGGAACAGGAAACATTTCCATTCTATCAATGCTCTGGTGGTATGTCTTGCAGATATGAGCATCTCACATCTGTGTGCACGTTTCCCCAGTTCTGCACACAATGCCTACATAATGAGGAGTAGTCGCATCCCGAGGATGATGTCACAGATGCAGAACCTGCGTGCCTGGCTTGTCGGTGTGTACTGACTTCTTACCATTGTGTGTGTTCTGCAATGTTGTATTCCACCTTCTTTTCCAACTCAGCTAATGTGCAATTGTCTGTATGTAGGTGACTCCGGATACCCCAACATGCCGTGGTTGCTGGCACCCCTCAGGAACCCTGTGACACCAGCCCAGATGCGCTACAATGAGGCACATGGTCGGACCAGGAGAGTGATCGAGCGGACATTTGGTCTCCTGAAGAGCCGCTTTCGCTGCCTGGACAAGACAGGAGGGGCCCTCCCATATGCCCCTGCAAAGGTGTGCACGATTTTCATCGTCTGCTGCATGCTACACAACCTGGCAGTGCGGAAGGAGTTGCTTCTCATCCTGGATGACAATGACCAACATCCGCCACCTGTGGAGGATCCTGGCCTGGGCCACGATGCCAGTGATGATGATGATGATGAGGGTGATGTCCGCACACAGCTCATCAACAACTTCTTCAGCTGAATGGGAGTATACAGAGATGTTATGTCAATGATTTGAGTTTGCATGATATGTGTTGGTGGTGCTCTGTTGCTGTTTGAGTGTGGCTATGTGCTACTTGACTGGATGCGTGCAGCAATGTGTCCTTACAGGTAGTCTGTACTCCCCAACAGTGTTGACATGCTAACTTGGTTTTGTGTAGTTATCTTGTGACATGTATTGGGCATGAGTATTGCAGTTCTGTCCTGTTCTTCTGTGCTTTTAACTGTGTGTCATGTCTGTCCTTCGCAGGGTACTTTCAGAGTTGTTTGGTCAACTCTGATCCCCCGACACCATGATTCAACTTCCAGGGTGGAAGCAGTCGTTTCCCTACAGGTGATGTGCCACACACCCCTGGACTTTATTTCTTCAACACTTGGCGACTGTGTGGCCACTGCCACGTGGGATTACCTTGCATCTGTAGTGGAAACAACATGTTGCAAATGTGTAATAAACCTGTGCTTCACTTTGGGATGTGCGTTGCCTGTGGTCACACATCTGACTGACATTTGCTTACTGCACCTGTGGGCTAGTTAACACAGACTCTGAATAGGTGTGGTGTCTGTGCATTCCACTGTATTTCCTGGCAACATCAGTGTAGGCGATGAGTCAGATGGCCCTGGTGTGTATGCGTTGTGTTGCCCTAGTGGTGTGTCTCCCTCACATGTGTCACGTCGCCATGACTCACATAACGGTGTTGAAATTGCTGTAGCAGTTAGCATGCACAGTGCCATTTAGCAGATCATCATCTCCATGACACAAACCACATTGGAATCACAACAGAGGCAAGTATGGTGTATTAGTGAGTTTATTTACATACATGTGTGAGGATAGTGCACAGGATGGTGGGTGCTGTACATTGGGATTGGAATCCAAAGTTCCCAGATGAGTTGGAAGTGTTGGTAGCAGAAATGTCCAGAGTAAAGTCCACAGTCATCTGATACATTAGTCCAACTTAAACTCCCCATGTCATTTGGGAGATTTGGGTTGCATTCAACAGGGTGAACAGTTTGCACACAAAGGAGAATTTCCAGAACAGGTGTTGGGTTCCTGGGGGATGTGCATGGCCATCTGCCTCTCAGTTGTCCTTCCTCGGACGACCCCTCTTCTTCTTTCTGGGGGGACCCTCACGTGCAGGCCGCTGCGGTGCAGAGGACTCTCCACCAGAGTCATCCTCCCTCCCTGTGGCAGTTGCAGATGTTGCGGCACCAGATGTTGTGGGCACACAGGGAGGTGTGGACATGTTGGTGCTAATCTGGCGGAGGCATGTCAATATGTCCCTCTGCACCGCTGTCAGTTCTTCCAATGTGTCCCACTTGGACTCCATGCGAGACATGTGTGTCTCCACACGGGACATGTGGGAGTCCAAGCGGGCATGATGGGCAGCCTGCTGCTGTTGAATGTCCTTGAGGATCCCCACTACCTGGCTGACCTCTCCTGTGCTATTCTGGAACGCATCTGTGATGCGTACCAGTTGTGGGTCATCATGCAGTCCAGACCCCTCTGCAAACAGCGACCTCTGCCTACCACCCCTCCCACACCCCTGGCCACACGGGCGGGACCTGCGGTGGCACGCACAGGTGACCCTAGGCCCCCTTGGGGGTTGGTACTGGGGGTGTTGTCCGTTGCTTCCCGGGGGGCCGGGGGCCCTGTGCTGTTGTCATTCAGTGTCCTTGGTCTGTCCGTGTCAGTGGGGGTGGTCTGTGTGTTGGCAGATGTTGGAGGAGTGGGTGCAGGGGGTGCAGATGGTGGTCCTGCTGGTGCTGCATGATGACTCACACCGGAGGGGCCAGGTAGGTCTTCGCCATCCGAGGAGGGCAGAGGCTGTTCCACACCAGAGAGAGCTCAGGGGCCACCGGAGCCTGGGACAGGGACTCCTCATCATCTGCTGCTGTGTCCCCATCATCACCTGTGTTTGGAAGAGACACACAATGTATGTTATGTTTCTATAGGCATCAATGGTTCAAGCACATGACAGTTGTGACTGTACATCTGGATGCGTGCCTGTACATTGCATTGTCCTAAGTTGTCACAGCCAGAGGTTGATATTGGTGTAGCACATTGTCCTGCCAACCTGAAGCATTTCAATGTGAATGTTGAGGTGTGTGCATGACCAGCTCATGTATTGATTGGCTGTACATGGCCATTGCTACTCAAGGGCCATCACGTGCCTGACACAGGTGTTTCATCCTTGTCCACATTTGTCCTTTAACAGGGACATACGTGCAATTCCACTTAGGATATCTTTCAAGATTGGGCCATGTGTGGTGGCAGTTTTTGCCAGTCTTTGTGCGTCATATTGGTGTGTCTGGACAACATGGTCACAGTCCGGTATGCCTGGGATCTCTTGGGAGAATCTGTGTTGTTGTCTGGGTTCCTAGTTCACGTCTCATTTCATACAAGTGATGTTGTTAACGTAGCTAATGATGTTGTTGCTGAGTTTTGTACGTGCAAACGTGATTAATCTTGTCAATGTCCTCCATGGTGATAAGGATTGGGCACGGCAGCTCTCTGGCTTTTCCATTCTCATGGCAGTGATGGCCAGTGGTGTGTGTTGCAGTTCTGCTGCTGTAAGTAGCATGTCTCCTCAAATGCAGTCCAGGTTGGTGCTTGTGTCTACAGTGTCTATGACAGTATATTGGTGTGTCCATTCCATTCACTGTCAGGTGTCCCCTGTCAATGATGTCTCTGTGACTTCCTGTATGTTTTGTGCTATGTAGTATGTCTGATTCTCCACAGTTGTCATCTGCAAGACACACCTTCACAGCCAGGCCAGGGGGCACCCCTGGACACTGCATCCCCTGACAGTGTGTGTAAACATAGAGTTGCAATGGCTGTGAGTGTGTACGTGTTTGGGTTGGCCAGTGCATGGGTGTGAATTGCAGGCACATCATTTCTCATGCCCATGTGTCAGCCATCTTGCCAGGGCTTTTACTTTGGGAGTGACTGGTCCCACGTGTGCAATGTGTTTTTGCAGAGTAGGTGTGTGTATGGCCAGCATTGGTGGTATTTGGTTGACATCCGGACCTCCTTCTCCCCCCAGCCCAGTTATCCCACCATGAAGCATGCCACCCTTGCAGTGGGTGCAGGTTAACTCTCAGGATGTCAGTCAGTGGTGTCCTGCTGTTGGCTGGTGCACAGTTCCCAGCAGGGCCTTGTGCTCCCCACAACAAAGCACCATTGTCAGACATCTTTGAAGTGGCTTTTCACTCCCTGTGAGGTGTGCATGCTTCAGTGGGAGCTTGCTGGGCCATGTGGGTGGGGGATGTTGAGCTGTGACTACCACTCCCATCATGCTATTGCCTACACCCCCCTTCCCAGCATGCCCATACTTCCTTCCTTTTGAGTCGACTTCACTGTGTGTGAGTGTGACAGCAATGGCAAGATGGCTGACAGTGTGGTCCTGTTGTTTGTTGATGTACAGTTCCCAGCAGGGCCTTGTGCTCCCCACAGCTGAGGCCAGTGTCAGACATCTTGGAAGTGGCTTTTCACTCACTCTCTTGTAGAGCACGGTCCCAGGTGTGTTGTTTAGAGTTAGTGGAAGTGGTGTGTGTGTAAGGGCCTGCTGGTAGATGTAGTCGGAGGTGGCACTCCTCCTACCCCCAGGCCAGACATCCCACCATGAAACGTGCTTCCATTGCAGGGAGTGCAAGTTGGTTGTCAGGATGTCAGTCAGTGGTGTCCTGCTGTTGGTTGGTGCACAGTTCCCAGCATGGCTTTGTGCTCCCCACAACAGAGCACCATTGTCAGACATCTTTGAAGTGGCTTTTCACTCCCTGTGAGGTGTGCATGCTTCAGTGGGAGCTTGCTGGGCCATGTGGGTGGGGGATGTTGAGCTGTGACTACCACTCCCATCATGCTATTGCCTACACCTCCCTTCCCAGCAAGCCCATACTTCCTTCCTTTTGACTCTGCTTCCCTGTGGGGTAGTGTGCCTATGCTGACAGGATGGCTGACAGTGTTGTCCTGGCATTTGTTTGGCTACAAGTCCCAAAAGTGTCCCTGTGCTTCACACAGCATAACCCAGTGTGGTAGATCTTTGTGGGATATTTAATTAGAGTGTGAGGCAATGCATTCTCCCAGGTGAGTTGTGTGGAGTTTGTGTTAAGCGGGTGTGTGAGAAAAGCTGCTGGTAACTATGGTCAGAGCTGTCAGTCCTCCTTCCCACCCAGCCAGATATCCCACCATGGAACATGCTTCCATTGCAGGGAGTGCAAGTTGGCTTTCAGGATGTCAGGCAGTGGTGTCCTGCTGTTGTTTTGAGCACAACCCCCAGCAGGGGCTTGTTCTCCCCACAACAGTACCCAGTGTCAGCCATCTTGTCAGTTCTTTTCCACTCCCTGTGATGTGAGCATGGTTCAGAGTGGTGTTGATGGGCCAATTGTGAGGGTGACCAATATCTGTGACTACAACTCCCATCATGCTATTGGCTACACTCACTTCACCAGCATACACACAATTCCTTCCTTTCAGTCAGCTTCCCTGTGAGGTGGTGTTCTAGTGGTGGCAAAATGTCTGACAGTGTTTGTTGGTTAGATTTGTGCCACTGCCTTGCTCTATTTGTTGGTAGGTTTGTACATGTCATGACACAGTTACATATCACTATGAAATGGCAGGTATTGTGTTTGTCTGACTAGCATACACATCTTGGGATGATTATCTTTTGGTTACTGTGGCTTTGCTAACGGTGCATGGTTTCACTATCCCCTTGACAGTGATGTGTGTGTATTGTCACACAATATTGGGTATATTGGTTGTGTACTCACCAGGCTCTGGGATGTCTGATAGTCCATGTACGCTCTCTGGTGGTAGGATGGCCCGCACCTACCCAGGACCTGAGGTATACTGGTTTCAAGGCGTGTTCCTTCTTGAGTAGGTCCTTGACCCTCCTGCGAACATCATACCACCTGTTCTGGATGTCTTCCTTTGTGCGCAAACATGGTGATTGTGCGTTCACCCTGTCAACGATCCTCTCCCACATCTTGGTTTTCTGCGACATGGGGGTCTGTTGGACCAATGTACCAAACAACTGTGGCTCTACTCTGAGGATTTCATCTACCAGGACTTCCAATTCACTGTCTAGGAACTTTGGATTCTTCTTTGGGGGCATGGTGATGGGTGGTGGTGGGGATTGATGTGAGGGTGGGTGAGTGTCAGTTTTGCTGGGTGTATGTGAGAGTGCTATTAGGGAGCTGCTAATGGTGTGTGGCTTGTGTGATGGATGAGTTGTGAGTGTGTCTGTGGTTGCTGTATGATGGTGTTCTGTGCTGGCAGGTCTGTTGAATTTGCAAAGGATCATGGTAGGGATTTGTGGCCTTTATATGGGTGGAGTTGTGGATGTGTCTTTGTTCCATGATTTTTTTCCCAGTATTTATTGACTTTGTCATTGCTTGTTTGGTCCATTTTTTTGTATTTTTTCCTTTGTATTTTTTGGGCATGAAGTGACGTTCTTCTGACCGAGAAGGACGCTGCAGTTGGCTCGTGCGAGCTTCTCCGAGTCTTTCACGCTGTCTTTCTGCTGGGTTTCATGTGCGGCGTACGCGTCGGTCGTGGAGTATTCTGTTGCTTCGGCTCCCTGTTTTCTATGCGTGTCGGTCGTACGGCTTGAGCTCCGTGCGAGTTGGTCTGGTTTTACGCGCATTGCATTGTACTGCGTGGGTCGGAGTTCGCGGGTACGTATCTGTCGGGTTCATTCCTGGTGCGTGTCGGTCGGTTCGATTCGCGTACATTTTCCAGCCGAATAGCTGGTTTCCGTGCGGTTCGGTCGTTCGGCTTGTGTTCCGTACTAGTCGGTCGTAATTCACATGCATAACATTGTACTACGCGGATCGGACAGCGCCCGTACGTGTCGGTCAGTACGTTTTCCGGCCTGAATCGGAATCGGCCCCTATATCTGCAAAAATAAATGTCAACACAAACAAAAGTTTTACTAAAACTAGATGAGAGAACTCACATCCATGCCGGTAAATATCAGAGAGCAGCTCCTCTTGGTTCACAGATAGAATATCGACCCCCCAAATATCCTCATACACAAATATTGAGTTATAAATATTGATGTAAAGAATATAGTTGTACAAAATATCGATTTTAATATATGTATAAAAAATAATATTAAATATATTAAATAATAAAATTAACTTTAACATTTTTTAGATTTAATATACATTTTAACAAATATAACAAATATATTTAATTTAAAAAAATTAACATATGTATATAAAATGTAATATGTATATATATATATATATTTACTTTAAAACAATTAATAAACTATTAATTTTAATATATTTTATAATTGCATGAATGAAAATTCTCAAATAAATATATATATATATACATACACCAAAAACATAACATCTAATAAAAAAAACATTATATTATAAATTAAAACATTAAACTATCTAAAAGTCTTCAAACTTAAATTTTCCACTTCAGTGAGTGCAACAGTAGGTAAAGTGTTGGATAGCGGTGGGGAAAAAATTACTATTCTCACTCCAGTCAGTGCAATAGTAGGGAAAGTGTTGGATAGCGGAGGGGTAAAAAATACTATTCCAACTCCAGTGAGTGCAACAGTAGGGAAAGTGTTGGATAACGGAGGGGTAAAAATTACTATTCCTACTCCAGTGAGTGCAACAGTAGGGAAAGTGTTGGACAGCGGAGGGGTAAAAATTACTATTCCCACTCCAGTGAGTGCAACAGTAGAGAAAATGTTCGATAGCGGAGGGGTAAAAATTACTATTCCCACTCCAGTTAGTGCAACAGTAGGGAAAGTGTTGGATAGTGGAGGAATAAAAATGACTATTCCCACTCCAGTGAGTGCAACAGTAGGGAAAATGTTGGATAGCGGAAGGATACAAATTACTATTTCCACTACAGTGAGTGCAACAGTAGGGAAAGTGTTGGATAGCACAGTGGTGGAAAATGCTATTCCCACTCCAATTAGTGCAACACTAGAGAAAGTGTTGCATAGCGGAGGGGTAAAAATGACCATTCTCACTGCAGTTAGTGCAACAATAGGGAAAGTGTTAGATAGCGGAGGGGTAAAAATTAATATTCCCACTCCAGTCAATTAAAAATTAAAAATAAACAAAATATCACCAACACAAAATATTTTTAAAAAATAATAAAATGAAAAATATATAAAAATATTTAAAAAATCTAAATCTAAATCTAAAATCTAAAATAGAAACATATTATAATGTTAAATAGATATGACAAATAGCTAGAAATATTATATTAAATCAATTTAAAAATAATTTACAAACAAATAACTATTTTTAATTATAAATTATTCATAAACAAAAACATTATTTATTACATACATTTAATATTTTTTATTTCCTACCCTATAACACTGCACAATTCACAACGCACATCTAAAAAAATGTTTAAATACCTCCATAATTAACATAATTAACTATCAATCAAAGAAATATTATTAATTAAAACACAAATTAAAACAGATAAAAATGAATTTACTCCCCAAACGTTACCCCTATAAACCAAAACTCATACACAAAAAAAATAAACAAATTCCCTAATTTATTGAGGAATTAATATTAATGATCAACTAATTATTAATTAATTAAACATAAATTAATTTCCACCCTCTTCAACTATAAACCCCACAACTCACATCTAAAATTAATTACACAATTGCCATATTTAAAATGTAATTAATTAATTAGCATTGATTAACAAACAATTATTAATTAATTCAAAATAAATTGCTTCCTCCCCTTTACCCCTTTAAACCCACAATCCGCTACAGAACTAAAAAAGGCAACATTTTATTAAAATAAAATTGATAACTACTAAAAATTTAACACATATATTAAAAAACAAAAAAATACTTATACAAAAAAAATAGATTACATACATAAAAAATACATACTAAAATACATAACACTAATTAAAAAATTGATATTTTAAACAGCTATAATTTTGCAAACAATATTCATGACTTCGATATTTTTAAAAACAATATTTCTTACCTTAAAGTCGATATTCTTGACCACGATATTCTTGCTGTCGATATTTCTGTATCACGATATTTACAACTCGATATTTGTGTAAGTCTACAATTCCAACTCAATATTCTGTCTGCATACCCTCCCTTGATGACAGTTGGGAAGCTTCCTTGTTGATCCTCAACCTCTCCATAACAAACAACGTCTTGATCCTGCAATACAGATAAGATACTCAAAAGAATGTTTTTGGTATCTGGAAATGGTTTTGAATGCATATTCTTCCTCCTTAGCACAATGCTTCAAATGAATCATCCACATGAAGGTGTTATGTGGCATGCAAAAAGTGTCTAGGTCATTGAGATGTAGGTCCTGTGATGCTCTCTTCTATTCATGAATGAATGAGTAGAGAATACAAACACTAATGTACAAAGAAAAAATCAAATCTTTTATTCTTTTGGAGTATGAGCCCAGGCATTAGAGGAAAGTCAAGAAACATGGGTGAGGGGTTTCTGGTTTAATGATTAGCGTGCAAAAAACAAGAAAGAATTGCACAACCAGTTGAATATAAATAACTGCCTGATTGTAAAGAGTACATTGAGATTGTACAAAACATGATAGAAAGAATTCATAATAACTGAACCAGGCAGCTCAAAAGAGTGCCAGCAAACAAGAATGCAAAAAATTGGAAATGGATAGTTGAAGGCATGAAAACAACTAGGAGCTGGGTTGGAGCAAAGATTCTTAACGTCTCTGTTTCGAAAGTTTTAGCAAAAATGTTATCTCTCAGATGACAGCAGTCAGAATAAAGTAATTGTAAGTGTTATTGATTAACATGAAGTAATGATCAAGCACTGGACCTAAAACAAACATGGGAAGAACTGAAAAGCACCATATCAAAGGGCTCAATCCAAATATGATGTACATAGAAAAGTTCAAGAACCACAAAGTATTCCCATTAAAACATAGCTTCAGGGATTTTTGAATTAGAACTAACGAATAGTTCGAAGGTGAGAACCTTAATAGGAGGGGCAGAGGGAAGATGGCAGATTAACTCCGCTAGGGAGAGCACCGCTCGAACTCCTATCGTTCCTCCTTGACTCCGGCCCCGTTCCCCCCCTCCCTCTCCGATGGAGAGCTACTAACACAGGAGGCTGGGGCAGGTCAACTTAACTGAATATAGATGTGAAGACTATGCTCCGCGCCGATCCGTGGCTTTATTCATCTCGGCGGATCGGTGCGGCAGGGGCCAGTGGTTTTGCCTGCATCTCGTAGCTGCAGCAGCTCTCAGCACGTCCTCGCTGTCGATCTCATCAAGGCAGCACTTGGATGGAGGATGGCGCTGCAGCGGCTCCCGATACAGAAGGGACACAGCTGAGCTGGAGAATCAGCGGCTGCAGCATCATGCGTAGAGGACACAGCGGCAACAATGCAGACTCCTTCTGACTTCACAGGGGGGTCAGGAAAGGCATCGGGAGTCCCCCCCGACTCCTCGCTGGGGAGACCAATCCTTCGACTTCTTCGTTCAGGGAGAGCTGGTGGCTTACTCCAATCCATCAGAGCTGTAGACTCCACTCCGGGTGATGAATTGGTTGAAGCTCTGAATTCTGAAGCTGCAATACCTACACAGGGGAATCGGACTAATTCTACAGGTGACCCAGTAGGTCCGGACATGGGAGATGACATTATAGCAAGTGAATTACAGGCTTTGGGGGATATTGAGGGGGGGATCCCCCCTCTAACGTGAACACTCCTGCTCTTCAAGAACCATCACCCCCCCTGCTTTACAGTGGCTTATCTCCACCCACATCAGCCAATTGCTTACAATCTGGCATTGTGGACACAAGTTCAGTGATGCAGGATGGTAAAAATGACTCGGTCAGTAGGGGTTCTAGTCAGACAGCCGATTCACTGTCTTTTTCTGTGCCTTCCATGAACCTGGGGACAGATTCGTAGGGGGTCGGAGCATAGCCCAGGACATTGGTCATTTCACTAAACATTTCAAACACTGCTGAACCTGCTAAATCTGACTAAGACCCAGCACAAGTAGACCATTCTATTTTGCTTAAGGAGCCCATTGTGGCAGCCAAGCCCAAAACAGTCCTCGGTTACCCCCATGCTGGTGACAAATCCTCAGGAGTGAAAGGATCTAAAGGAGTCAGGGGGGCGGAAGGAGGGAGCAAAGGTGGAAGAGGTCAGGGGGGCTCAAAACTTGATCTCACTGTCACCGAGGAGCTTCTCAAAAACACGGCCCCAGCTGGGGTTGAGGAGAGCTGCACCGCCAGCCCCTTACGCAGATGGATGGCTTCTAAGGGCGAGGTGAAAGCTATAATCTCCCGACTGTCTAGTCACGGCCAAGTAGATGCCTCAGCTCAACCATCAGAGGAGATACTCCAACAACTCCAAGCCGATCCTTTGAATTTTGAGATTACGAGACCAGGCCAATCTGAAGATAATGGTGGAGTTCCTGGTGGGTCTTTTAATAGGTCCACTCTGGCTTCACCCTCGCCTCCCAATCCAGCACTTGTAGACCAGTTGGACTATATGCCTGAGTCAACAGGCCACAGTGCAAGATCCGATAATCAGGAGGAACCATTACTCTCCAAGATCCTGCAGCTTTAACTGCCCAAAGAGTGGAAACTCAAGAATTTTATACTCAAGCCACAGCTGACAATCGGGATTTCAAACAGGCTTTGATGGATGTCACTACCAAGGTTGCCTCACTCTCTTTGGACGTTTCGGATCTACAGCAGCGAGTTATGACCATGGAAGAATCTAGCACCACTACTGCTGGGGCTGTCAAGAATCAAGAGGCCTTGATAGCGGCTTTACAGGTCAAGGTCGAAGATATGGAAAACCGGCAGCGACGCAACAACTTGCGGATCTTTGGAATTCCCGAAGGGAAAGAAGGCTCAGACCCCGGAACGTACATAGTCAGGCTGTTCCAACAGGCATTTCCTGACTTATCTGACTGGGATATGGACTCGCAGGTGCAGCGGGCTCATCAGCTATCTCCCTTCATCCAACAGCAACCTCAAAATAAGCCATCTCATCCTCGCCCTATACAGGTATATATAGGCAATTTTCTGCTCAGACAAGCATTATATTTTAAGGCGCGTCCTACGGCTCCTATCAAACTGGACTCAATGACTATATTTTGTAGGTCTGATCTTTTCAAGGCTACAACGGACCAGCGGTGGAGGGTTCGTCAGCTGATAGATCCATTTAAGACAGTTTGTACACAAGTATACCTGCAGGAGCCCGCTCGTCTGAAAATATTCAGAGATGGGCGATCTTATTTTTTTCATACTGAGATGGATGCCAAGCAAGCTTTAAGCCGCTGGGGGGTAGCAATCCAGCTTAGTAATAGGGGTGGTCTCTTGGTCACCTGATGTGGGGCTCCAATGGTTAAGCGGCGCTCTGTAAGAAGGTCTTTCTTTTCTCTTTTTTTTTTTTTGAACGCATAGACCTTTCGGTCTTTTTTCTTTTCTTTTTCTTAAGTGGGTCTACTGCCTCTCCTTTCTCTTCTTAAAAAGGAAAAAACAAGGAAAACAAGAGAAAAAAAAGGAGAAAAGAGGGAAAAAAAGAAATTCTCTCTCCCCTCCTCTTTTCTTCTTTCTTCTCCTCTTCTGTTGGTGGTGGTTGAAAATGGCTTGAGGAGGCAGTTGGGAGGTCAGGGGCAGATGGGGGCAGGGGGCTCAAGAGGGTGGGGGTTTGAGTGGTTGCTCTCTTCAAGCTGTCAAGTCAGCGACAGCTAGGGAAGGGGATGAATCCTTCCATCAGGAACTGGAGTGGTGGGTTTAGCGGGGTTGGGGGGTTTGCTTCTATTAGAAGGTAGCTTATCGCTATCTCTTTGGCTAATTTGGGTGGGAGGGTTGGTCGGGGGGTTAATAGCCAGGGTACAGTTGGAATTGTCTATTTAGGTGGTACACGGCAAAGGGATAGTTCAAAAAGGGAAGATAGCAGAGGTAGCAGAGAGAGGACTATGTCATGTCTCAGTTAAAGCTGCTGGGCTAAACCTAGCTAGGAAACGGCGATTAGTGTGGAAGGAAATTCTGGCCTTCAAACCACAGATTCTTGGCTTAACTGAAACCCATCTGGCCGATAAAGATAGGTCTATGTTGATTCAATTAGGGTTTGACATCTTAGTCTGCACCTCTCAAACAATTTCGATACAGGGGGTTGCTTTGTTAAAATCAAAAAATTTAAAAGTGTCAGTGCTGCGAACTCTAGCTGATCCCAAGGGGAGATGGGCCATAGTACAGCTGTCAATCGCTGGTCATACATTAACCATATGTTTGGTTTATGGCCCTAACATTGATAACCCTGACATATTTCACTTTTTAAGTACTGAACTATTGGGGTGGCATGGGGATCTGGTTGTTATGGGGGATTTTAACTGCATAATGGATCGGAAAATTGATTCTACAAACTGTAAGACATCAGGTAGAATGCATAGAACCCGAGCTGCAATTCTCGAGCTTATGCGCATTCATCAACTCGATGATGCCTGGAGGACGCTTTATCCTGCGCTCCCAGGGTTCACGTTCTATTCCAATCCACACAAACATTATTCACGTATTGATATGATTTGTGTAAAGAGATCGCTTATGGTAAATGCCCAAAGGGAAATCTGTCCCAAAGTAACATCTGATTATAATCCCCTGGTATTAACACTACGGGTGCAGCAGAATGTAAGGGGTGCTCACCAAACTTTTTCATTTCCCAGGTACTTACTTAAAAACCCGGATTACTGTACCCATCTTAGGGCAGCGCTCAGAGAATATTTAGGTAATAACAAGGGCACTGCTGCGGCCCATGTAGTCTGGGACTGTATGAAGGCTTTTATTAGAGGGGCAACTCAACAGTTTATTTTGGCCCGGAACAGGCATTTAGCTCAAGAAACGGAACAAAATCGCGGTGATTATATTAGTTTAGAACAACAACATGCACAGGCAGTTAAGTCCAGGGATACGACTGAAGGTGAGGTCTATTTACAGTTGTTAGAAAAACGGTCTATGTTGAGTAGAAGACTTATGGAGAAAATTGCTGCCAATTTTAACAAATACAAGGCTAAACAATACGAATACGGGGAGAGGGTTGGTCAACTTCTGGCATTGCAGATAGCAGATATCAAGGCAAAATCGAATATTAAATCAATAAAGGGAGAAGACGGGCTCCTTTTCAATCAACCTCAAGAGATTGTTGAACAATTCAGAGCCTTTTATGCTAAATTATATGGTGAATCAGCTTCGAATAAGAGTCGGCTAACTGATTATTTACGAGAGAGTCATCTTCCACGACTTGATATCGACGAAGCAGCGATATTACAAGAAGACATATCGTTAGGCGAGGTGGAGGGTGCAATCAAGGCCTTGCCCTCGGGTAAAGCCACTGGTGAGGATACTATCCCTCTAGAGTTTTATAAAGTGTTTGGGAACATTTTGGCTCCAGAGTTTATGGAACTTATTACTTATATCTCTAACGGAGGGCAAGTTCTGGCTTCATGGAGTCGGACTGCTATTATTGTGTTTCCTAAGAAGGGAAAGCCGCCGGAAGATAGAGGTTCCTATCTTCCCATCTCTTTGATAAACGCTGATGCTAAATTATTCTCAAAGATTCTGGCCATGCGTTTTGCCCCTATTGTACATCAGCTTGTTTCTCCACAGCAGCACAGGTTTGTTCCCGGTAGAGATACGGTGTCACACACCAATACTGCTGTAGCGGCCTTCGACGTTTCCGGCAAACTATCAACATCGATCGGTATGATCATGCTGGACGCCAAGAAGGCCTTTGATAGGGTAGCATGGGAAGCACTCTGGGGGACAATGTTAGTATTTGGACTGGGGACCCAGTTTGTTACTCTTGTTCAGAAATTATATAATAATCCAGTTGCGGTCGTCAATGTGAATGGGTTATCATCCACACAATTCTCTGTTCAAAGGGGCACCCGTCAACGTTGTCCACTTTCCCCCTTGTTCTTTGCACTCTACATTGAGCCTTTTATAAGGCACCTATTGCAAAATACCGGTATCCTCCCAGTAAGCCTGAATAGTACAGAATTAGAACTTACTGCATATGCGGACGATATTGCTGTCTATTCGGTGAACCCTATTGAAGCGGTAGCTTTTATAACAAATGAAGCCGAACATTTCGGTTCTTTCTCCGGCTATAAGCTGAACTTATCAACAACTCAAACAATCTTAAATTACCATCCCGATATCTCGCCAACATCTTTAGGGATTTCTAATACCATCACATATCTTGGTATTTGTCTGTGTAGCCGGGTTGACGAGCTCATCTCCTTGAATTATGAACCACTCCTCAAAGCCGTCATCCCTAAGCTAAGCAGCTGGCATCGGCTCCCCCTCAGTATTATTGGCAGGTACAATATAATTAAAATGAATATCTTACCTAAGTTTCCATACCTTTTTTGTTCAAATACTCTTTGGGTTCCGAATTCTTTTTTTAATCGCTTGGAAAGCGCAATAAGCAGTTTTATATGTGGTTACAGACGTGCCAGAAGGGCCCTCAGCTGCATTAAGTTGCCTTACAAACAAGGAGGCTTTGATCTTCCAGACTTCAAACTCTACTTCTGGGCTGCATTTGCAGGATGGATGAGGAGTTTGTTGAATGGGCAGGAAGCCGAACTTTCTTCATTGGCTTATCAATTAGCCTGCGGGAAGAATATAGGATTTATGCTGTATAAGACCTCTGATCCCAACTACTACAAGCGGGTCAAATTTAAGGTAATCTGAGACATAACAAGGATCTGGCATGAGATATCTAAGAAATTCTTTTGGCCTCCGCTGCTCTATTATAGTGTTTTGTGGGGCAACCCAACTCTGCCTGACATATTCCAGGATGCAATTGGAAGAATTTAGCAGTCTTCAGGCATTAACTGGTTGGGTCAACTATATGACAATCAGGGTTTCCGCTCATTTATGGCGCTCAGAGATGAGTTTGGGCTTTCTCATAACTCTTTTTTAAAATATCTCCAGGTAAGAGGCTATCTCCTAAATGGGATAAAATTATCTACTCCATTATATACATCCGAGTTATTGACTGGTATTTTTAAGAACACTGGAAAAGGCACTATAGGTGTAATATATCAGAAACTAATGGCATTTGCTCTTGACGACAACCTGCGCATATCTATTAAACTAAGTCGGTTAGTAAACACCGATATTACGGCCGAAGAATTGCAGGAGTCACTTTTTACTCTAGATAGAGCAGTTGCCTCTATCAATTTAAAACTTCAACAACACAAAACAGTTTTCATGCTTTACTATACTCATGAGCTCATCTCTAAGTGGACAACTTCTCGATCCCCTGATAAGTCTTTTTGCCCTAAATGCAACTTATATGCTGCAGACCTTAAGCATATGCTATTGGACTGCCCATTGCTTAGGACTTATTGGCATCATGTTTGTACAACATTAGCAGGGCAAAGTTGTTGCCAGGTCCAGCTTACTGACAAAGACATCTTTCTTGGCCCTAGGCAGGACGCTAATAGCTCTGAGAAGTCCTTTTTTTCTATTGTTATTGCCTGTGTCCGCCTTTGTATTGCTAGGTCATGGATAAGTCCCATCAGTCCAAATGTTAAAGAGTTCTGGGCACTTCTCAGACAGGTGTTTGAATATGAGTCAGCCCTGGCCAAGGCCAGAGGCCCTCGTGCACTGGGTAGGCTCAATCGGGTCTGGGCTGGTCTACAATGGGTTTAGTCATATACCACTTCTGCTTCCAAGTATGGTAACCTGTTTTTTTTTTCTTCGCTATGCTCTTTTATTTTCAGTTTTCTATTGTGGTAATAACTATTGTAAGGTGACTCAAAGAAATAATAGAGCTTTGTCATTCTCCTGGCTTTTGGCCGCTTTTTTTCTTCTTTTTATCGCACCTGTTTTCTTATTGCTGTATTTATCCAATGTATTCATGGCTAAAAAAAATATCTAATAAAAATAATTTTAAAAAAAAAAGAACTAACTAATAGTTTAAGCTAAAGCATATAAACCAATTAGTGTTATCGACAATGATTGCCACATGTTATGCAAAATGATTTCGAAGGCAATGGAAGACTGGGTGATGGGCAATAAAATCTTAAGTGTTGTTAGATTGGCTTCCGTTTCAGACTATTGACATCTGATCAAATCTTTGTATTCATCCATATTTTCATAAAAACTGCTAGGCAAAGAACGAAGAGGAGAAGAAAAAAGTGATGTGTTGAATTCTTGAACTAAGCTCAGCCACTAATAATTACTTGGGAAAGCATTCCAATCCATTCCTTTTCCCACCATGCCACCTCAGACAGACAACAGTTACTTGAAAATTAGCTTTGGTCTTGCTCCAACAACAGCAATCAAGCAACAAATGAAAGTCCCCTCAGGTAGGAAACACAAGCAACCACATACATTGGTCCCATGATCAATGTTCAACCGGTCTCAATCTATACCTCACTGACAGTGCCTAAGTAGGCTGAAACTAGTCTGAAGCTGCTTATTTTATTTTTAGGAGGTGACCATGCCTGGCAGCTTGGGTTGAACCAATACTAATTTCACATGGAAGATCTCTGTTTAGAGTGGCTTAAAAGAGGCAAATAATGGGCTGGAATGCAGCCATAAGCAATCACCAGTGTTTCAGATTAATTCAAACATTGTATCAATCAACTTGTTTTATCTTGCAGCAGATGTCCTAAGTGTGATGGGTATCCACATACCTCAATCCTGTGCTAAATGGGCCTCAGGACTCAAGCTATACCCCACTAATGAGGTCGAACCAGGGCAAATTCATCCTTGGGTTGCTTGAGTTCTAGCCTGGAGAGTACCTTGCCTGGCAGTCTGGGCTGTATTGTTTCTATTGGAGCAGGACCAAGACTCATTTTCATATGGGAGGTCTTTGTTTAGAGTGGCACAGTGGACTAGAGACACGAGACTGGAACACATCTATCTATAGCCTTCATTTTTCTTGCATAGAAAAGGTCTATTTAAATTGCCTCCTTAGACATTACTCCTACATTTGGTTTGGCATCATAATTGAAGTTACAAAGGACATTTCTGAGAATTAACATGGGCAAAACAACTGTACACATTATATTCAGCTTTTACTCAACTACCATGCCGTGGGGAGAAACTTATAGAAAGGAAATTTGAGCTAACATTCCCCACAACAAGTAAAGTGAAATCAGGGGTTTGCTGGCCTCATTACTCTTTTCCTGCACATCATGGATTCTGCATGAAAAAGTGTTGAAAGATGTAAAATATGACGTAGTGAAAGTCGGATTATAACTACTTTACTATTGTACACAAATAAATCTAATTTGATTGCCTGAAATCAAATGCCTCTCCAAACAAAATAGGACACTGTACAAGAATGCCATAAAGAATTTAATTTGATCATGAGCGCAGTAAAAACAAAAGCCATCATAAATGGATGGCACATAAGGAAAGGGTAGTTGAAGAAAGCTGTAATGCATAGTGAAAAGCTAAAGGTATTCAAGAGGTGTCCCTGTGCGAGGCTCAGAATTCGAATAAATTGTGAAAAATGCATTTGATGTCAGCTAGAGCAAAACAAGATTAAAATGATCCAATGCAATCTTAGAGTTTTGAGGAAAAGAGGGTCAATATGATATTTAGTGAACATTTTGATAAAGAATGAACATGGTGCAGATATCTGGGGCTTGTACAACATTATAAGCCTTACAGACTCCTCAAGACCTGGCTCTTCGATCAGTAGCAGCACCACCCCCCTCTTCCCCCAGCGCCTTGAGACCCTCGCGGGTATGTAGTGCGCTTTATAAGTGACATGATTGATTGATTGATTGAAAGAGGATTTTGTAAGAAACTATGGGGCATATCAGCAAGGCGAGCCGATACAATTATCGCCGCTTTAGCGTCCGTTTTCGGACGAAAAGCGGCGATAATTTTATCGCCCTATCAGCATGGACAGGCTAACGTGTGAATCCATGCCTTAGCGCCTGTTTACTGAACGCCCAGCTTTGCATCTCTAATCAGATGCAAAGTGGGCGTTCCTTCCCGAAATAACTGGAGAAATGTCGCTAACCGACATTTCTCCAATTATCAAAGGAATCGCTAACAAGCATAGCGATAAGAAAAGTAGCGCTAACCACGGTTATCGCTACTTTCCTTACGCATGCTTTAATTCTGACTTAGCCATGTAATCCAATGGGAGGTGGATTACATGGCTAAGACCACCCTGCCCTATCAGCAAGGTATCGCTGGTCACAGTGCAATTATCGCTGGTTTCCCAGCGATAATCACACTGTTTTCCAGCTATCGCTTGCATTTCTATCGCTTTGGAGATAAGCGTTGCTGATAGCACGCTATCTCCGCGATAAAGCAGCGATAGCCGGCGATAATTATCCTAGCGCTAAGTGCGCTTAGCGATAATTATCGCCGGCCCTTGCTGATATGCCCCTATAATTTCTACTGAAAGTCTTCCCAAGAACTACCTTACACAGTATTTTGCCTGTAGGTTGCCGATAATAAAAGGGGAAAGTGCCCTAGAGATATGCACTAAAGAGAACAGATGAAAAATTAACAAACCTGGTAGATAAAGCATGATGTAACTCATTAAATTTCCCAAGCCCCAAAAGACACTGCCCTCTTTAAAGACAATATCACACAGAGTGATTTATACATTCATAAAAATATACTGGATGAAAATCTGAAGCCTTTGCTAACTCAAACAAATATTATTAATTCAAATTATTTCATCATTGTTTGCCATCCATTAAGCTTTGGATGTTCACTACTGTCTAATAAACCACTCATCTTATCCACTACTAAGTCAACCAGAGCCCAAAGTTGGTTTAATGTCCCCGACACCTACATATGTCCATCCCCAGGCTAGGCGCACACCCTACTGGCTAGATGCAGCTGATGGGATAAATAAAGTAAAATGTGACTGATCATGCTCACTTCTACAACTGCACCTGAACCTGTGGCGTATATTGCTCAGAGGTCACTTGGGTGGGGCAGTACAAGAACCACAGTTCTGGTGACGAGGAGTGAACTGCATGCTGTGGCTGATAGTAGGCTGTCATTCACAACTGCTGCTTGCTCCACCTCAACTGTGGGTGTTTGCCATTGTCATACATGGGATTGAGCATGCCCACTGTCTGCTCCCTACTGAAGCACGGCAGCAAAAGTGTGCATGCAACAGAGAACAGCCCTTATTACGGAGTATGTCTCACTGCAGGAGTATCCACAGCAGGGAAAGGCAGAATGAGACAGGTTCCCTCTCCTCCTGAGCTACACAATGTAGCTCCAGAACTGATGATGACTCTGTAAAGGAAGTGAAAGCTCAAATTGATTAAGGCTGTAGGTTTGAAGGCTAATTCTCCGGGAACCAGTGATGGCGCTAGATGTAATGCTCATACTGCGAAAATATCCTAAACTGCCCAGCAACCAAGCAGATAAATGGAAATGGCGCTAGCCAACATTGCCATAAAGACTAACCCAGAACAGTGTGTCCTTACAACTGAGGGCTGCCCCCACCTGTGGGGAGCAGTAAGCATGGCTGTGGGGTGTGTGGAGCCGCAGGAGACTTGCCCGCACTAAGAGATTGCTTCTTCATTGCGCAGACTGCGGCATCTAATGCCTAACACCATAGACTGAGCTCCAATCACGGTAACAACGCCTCCTCACAGCTACCTTCCCATCCACAAGTGACGAGGCCAGTGCTGGAGCACCTCTCTCCAGGACAGAGGGCTGCTTACATGAGGCAGCAGTGAACACGACGTGGGCGCCACGACCTGTACTTCCCCGGGCATTCTGGCCCCATTCATCTGGTGGGCTGCTCATTGGCCATTGCTGCTTGCCATTCCCTCCCCCACAGGGGCCTGGCTCTTCACTCCTACGCCACTTAGGGGAATTGCTGGTGTGGCGGCGCAGTCGGCCTACATGTACGGAGAGGACTGTTAGTGCAGTTGAGTTCTGGGACCAGTCTGGGTCCTCCCACCAGGGGTACTGATCCTGCCCTCCCCCGAGTTCAGAACTGGGGGGCAGCACCCTTTGGTTTCATGTGGGCACCTTGCTCCACCATGCTTGCCCTCCCCCCCTTGTGGCCTTAGATCTGCTTGTTTGCTGGGACTCATGTTCTTCTCCCCGCATGGTCCTCTACTTTGATCATCCCTGCTCACCTCAGCCTCCCCTCACCATATTGAAATCCACTAGGCAGCTCCTGTTTAGAGAGGCGGTAATTGGGAAACAGCGTAAGCCTGGGATAGACGTGAACTCCTCATCAGACCACGCCCTGAATGTCAAGACCACGCTCTAGGAGGTGTTAGAGAACACCTCCAAAACCTTGGCGGACACACAGCGTATGTGGCAGGGTAATGCTTCTTTCAATGCCAGGATATCCGTGGCTGAATCCCACCTGAATAACATTGCTGGAAAAATGGTGACCTCTATAGACTGGGAATAGGATCTCTGGAACCTCTAGAAGAAGATTATGGAGTCGGAAGACAGTTCCAGCAGGGACAACATTCGGATATCAGGGGTGCCAGAAAAGCTGGAAGGAGAACACATCAAGGGTTTCTTAGCAGGCTTTCTGCCAGTTGTCACTGGCCTGCCCTTTAGCCTCCCCTTGGAGTTCCAGAGGGTCCACAGGATACAGCAACGCAAACCTCCACTCAATGAGGGCCTGAGGTAGATCATCACATGCTTCCTGAGACACCAACAGTCCAGGCAAGTGATTCAAGCAGTGAAAAAGAATGGCTACTTTCTATACAATGGGCATAATATTTTCCTATCCCAAGATTTTCCCCAAAAATCCAGGCCACCCGCAGATGCTTTCTCCAACTTTGCTCTTGTCTTCGTCAGCTTGGCATTCACTATGGCCTCCTGATTCTGGCAATCATGCTTATCACCCAATACAACAAAATGACAAACCTCCATGATTCTGGTCAGTTGGAGGGGTATCTGGATGTGACCATTCTGACTAATATGGACCTGGGTCCTGCCACAGATCCAGTCAATACTCCACCCTTACCCAGGCAGGTGGGCAGCTGGGGTCCCCCGTAGACGAACACCGGCTGGAGGAAGTCACCAGACAGTGGTCAGACGGCCCCAAGACTAGGCTAACCTGCAAGGTGCCACATTTGAGGGACAAGTCCGGGCCCCTCTGAAGTTAACTGCCCCTGCAGAAGACTCATGTCACTCTTGAACTCATGCTGGGAAAAGTCAGTGTGACACACACCACAACATCCTGCACACTGATAGGCGCATACGCATGGTTACCCACTGGTTCTTCCCACTTAACCCTACCCCCCATAGTAGGAAATGAAACAAAGTGTCCACCCCCACTCACACCATACTTTGCATGTCATGGGATCCCAGTTGCTGCATCTCAGCACCCTAGCACTCCCCTCTGGCCTGCCAAAAAAATGACCTTCCCTTCCTTGGATGGCGGGTCACTCATCGCCCGCCTATGGTGTCCTCTCCCTCTTCCTCCCCCCCTTTTCCTCAGATCCTAGGTTTCCTTCCCCCGTTCCTCACAGATACCTTCCACAGGGGTTCATGGCCTTCCCCCATCACCTGACGGTGATACCATTAAATGTGAACAGTCTCACCCATTACACGAAACACCAGAAGATTTTGAATTTTACACGGTCCCTGAAGCCCGACATAGCTCTCCTGCAGGGGATCCATATCTCGGATGGGGAGGGTCAAAAACTTTGCCAGGACTGGGTGGGATGGGAATACAATGCATGTAAAACTGAACCAGGGATGGGTGAGGCTCATTCTAGCCAACTTTACCGTAAGGACAGTGTTGCCATATTGTTGGCTAAGCATTTTCAAACGAAAACCCTTAGGGTCTGGCGTGACCCACATGGCCACTTTATACTCATTAAGGACTCCATACACGACCAAGTCCTCCTTACTGGTTCCCTATATGCTTGATCCATTCCAAGAAACCCACCTATGTTGCTTTAACCAGAATCCTTCAGCAGCACCCCAAAACAAAACTTCTATTGTGTGGTGATTGAAACATGGTCCCTGATCTCCACATGCATGACACCTCACAATGGACACGTAAGGCCTTGCACAAGCAGATCCAACTTGAGTCCATCCTTATCTCCCTCACTGCCCAATCTTTCTGGTCTCACTCAGAGGCTATGTTCCATCCTTGCTGAAGGTCAGAAACAAACATAATTCACTGTTCAACTCTAAGGTGGAAACGCCTCTGTTCCATCTTAAGCAGCGACATTAGGAGCGTGGAGAAACGGCAGGGCATCTTTTTGTACTGCAGCTGCGGCAGCAGGACTCCTCACTTGTCATACCAGCCATTAAGCAGGATGACACCCACCTGCTGACATCCTAGAGTCCTTTAGGACTTACTATGAGGCCCTTTACACCTCAGACACTGTATATACCCCAGAAGACAGTGTGGCCTTTCTGACTTGCAATGTGACCCTGTGCTCTCCGCTGTCCAAAGGCTAACTTTAGATGCCTACATCACTAGAGGCAATTGATGGTTTGCCCGATGGCAAGGCTAGAGGGTTGGATGGTTATCCATCTGAATACTATTAGATGCACAAGGAAACACAGCTCCCTTATTCTCTGAAGACACACTGCCACATAGCATACTCAGTAAAGCTAGCAGGACCTCCATTACCCTTCTCCCTGAACCAGGCAAAGATCCATTGAGTTGTTCCAGCTACCGTCCAATCTCAATCAATCAATCAATCAGGGTTTGTTAAGCGCAACTACTCACCCGAAGGGTCTCAAGGGGCTGTGGGGGCAGCTTCCGGATGTTCACGGCGATTCATTGAAGAGCCTTCATGAACTTGGAGAGTGTTGGCATCTGTTGGAGGTGGATAGGGAGGGTGTTCCATGCCTTGGGTGCGAGGAAGGAGAAGGAACGGCCTCCTGTCTCATTGTTGAATAATGATATGAAAATACTAGTTAAAGTGTTGACCAACAGGCTTAAATGGGTTTTCCCCCATCGTACATCGGCATCCCACCTCTGTACTCTATTGCACATCCTCTAGAGAGTTCAACATGACGAGAATGAATAGCTTTCGGTATCTCTGGATGCCGAGAAAGGTTTCGACCGGGTTAAATCAGACTACCTTTTCCAGGTGCTGCAAGGCTGTGGGATGCGCACGCTGTTCCTGAAGTGGATCCGAAGGCTGTATTATCATATAATGGCCATAGTTCCCTTTAACAGCCATGCCTTTACCCACCTCAAGGTCTGCAGGGGTACTAGACAGGGTTGCCTCTTGTCCCCTCTTCTCTTTATTCTAGCCCTGGCACCCCTGGCAATCACCATACACACTTCCCCTGAAATTCAAGGCATTCCCCTCCTTAGTGGGGAGCAGAATGTTGCTATGGATGCAGATGATATTCTGGTCGCACTCGCTTTTCCTGCTACCTCACTTCGGACCCTCATAACTGTGATCAAACACTTCTCCTCTCTCAGGGTACAGGATAAATTGGGGTCAAAGTGAGACCCTTCACCTCACAGAACGCACACCTCAGACTATCATTTCAGGCCTGCCTTTTAAATGGTCTCCTCCTTCATAAGATATTCGGGAATTGAAGTCACCTCTGGTCTCCGTTAGATGGTGAAATGCATCCTAGACCCACTACACACGAGCATAAAGGCTGACATGGCCTTCAGGTCCGAGCTTAACCTCTCGCTTTGGGGGAACAAATACTTAAAATGAATGTGATGCCAAGATTAAACTTTATGTTTACAGTTATCCTACTCCACATCCCTGCTTGCTTGATGGAGGCTTTTTAGAAAACCTTGAAAATGTTTCTGTGGTGTCAAAAGCCATTACTGAAACTGGAGAAACTTTATGTCGCCAATGAGCAGGGTGGTATGCGGCTGGCAAACATCTGTTGCTATTGGTTGGTGTTTCAGTTGCTACTCCTTAAATACATCATACACACCACTCTGGACACACCCAGTTGAGTACATTTGGAGTCCTTCCTCGTGGGTCAGATAAAGGGTGTTAAAATCCTGTACAAAGACGGCGTGAGGTCGGGTAGGTGCACAGGCCTCCAATGCCTACGAGAAACCATCTCGAGGAAACCCTCTGCCTATTCTCATGGGGATATCATCCCATTTCACTTGGAATACTACTTCCTCACCTTCAATGTGGCACTAGATTAATTGTTACAGGCCACCTATCTCTCCTATCTACCACCACACTCTTTCTGGTCCTGAAGAAGCGCATGGGATCTCCTCCTGAGACCGATAAATTGCACGAAACATGTCGACCTAAAAACATACCCACTAGGGGTGTGTTGTAAGTTTAGCTACAGAGGGCTATTATCTCCCTCATAGCAGCACTACCTTTTGGTTTTTATCAATGACCGAGGGACTCTTTCTCTAATAAATTTTCTAGGCACCCCTCAAGTCATTTTTTTACTTCACGTTAGGACACTACTGCCACTCATACCCCCACGCACCCTTACGGCTTTATCCTGAAAAGATCTCTGAAAAAGTGACCCTTTGGGGGACCCATAGTGCATTGCAGCGCCGGCCCGACGAGAGCAACTGCTCAAGGACGAAGCATGACATCCTTCGGGGTGTGTGAGGGCACCAAAAACAGGACACACTGTCCCCAGTAAACACAGTATTAGAACGACTATTGCTTCTTTCTCTATCTCTCTTTCATAGGAAGAGTGACTCTCGTGGGATAAAGTTAAAATCCTGTACACTGAAGGTGCTGACTTGCATCCCCCATCCTGTTCTGGCCCCCATGGCCATGCATAGTGGAAGGCACACCTGCTGCTGGGGATCTACCCCACCATTTATGCATAGGACCCTTTGTGGTGTAACACCTCTTTATTGATCAGGGGTCGGAGCCTAATTGGTCAACATTCAAATCCAAGGGTAGCCACCATCTCTCCGACCTGAACAAGGACGGGGCCTAAAAATCCTTTGTGTAGGCTCAAGAGCTCTATGACCTAATAACGAGCCTCTTTTGGAGCTAACAACACTTGCAGTGCTATCTTTTTTGCAACTTGGGCCCCCACGCTGGACTTGCCCTCTTCACTACTGATGCACTATCTTTGGAAGGGGGGCACCTATAAAGGGATGATATATGGGCTGTACCAGATCTTGGTGGACTGACAATACTCTGTTCCACTGTCCTGCTCTCTGCTGGAAAGGTGATCGGACAGGATGCAGGTTACTCAGAGGTCGACTGGGGAGATCTGCTAACCGAACACGATAGGTACCTAAGGGAGTTCTGCCTCAAATTAAGTTATTTCAAGGTACTGCATCGTTGGCATCTGGCACCCCTCTGGCTTCGTAAGTCTTCCCTTATCCCGTCTGCAACATGCTGGCGGTGCGGCTCGTTGGAGCGGTACCTCGTTCATCTACTCTGCGATTGCCCTGTTCTTTTGGCATTCTGGTCTTCCATCACCACAAGAATTAGACAGACAATGCCTCTCACGGGTGAGTTGAAAGCACAGACAGCTCTTCTCCATGACTTCGTCCAATGTCCCGCAATCACTAACCAACAGTGCAGGTGGCAGGCCATGGCCCAGGCTAGCACCAAAATCTGCATCCTGAGACGTTGAAGAACACCCACATGTGTGACACCAGAGCACTGACTGCAAGAATTGTTTAAAGAGGCTGGTTTTGAAATTATCATTGCTAGACTCAACAACCATTATGACAGATTTCTGGACATAACATGTGTATTTGTAAAGCGCAGTTTCACCCAAGAGTATCTTGGTGCTGAATAACAGATGTTTATTGTTACCCAACTCAGTGGTACTCATTGGCACATGGGGGGCCTTTCTCCAAGGCTCCTGATTCTCACCCTTTCCCCTGCCTGGTCCCCTCTTCTATACCTTCCGCATCTTCACATTCCCTGGTTGCCTCGTGGCCCTCTGCCCTGCCCCCCTACCCTGAAAAGTCATCTTTACCTCCCAATGCCCCGCTTCCTTAGGCGTCCATGGAGAGGACCCTGCTCAGGGCCAGTTCTTCGATCGCCCAACAGGTTAACATAGGCCTTTTGCTGTACCGCTTGAGTGATCAGCTTTTTTACTGCAAAATACTGAGCCTTTCCACCTGATGTATGCTGCCCCCCCTTTTAATGACACTACATACCACCATTTTGGTATCCTGCCTCCCTTCCCGCCACTCCTCCGGCTCACTCCTGTGGAAGCCACCCCCTGCCTTCCCCCCTGCTGCCCACTCCCCCACTCTGGATATCCCAGGGCTTGGTGGGTCCTTTATCATCCACTCACTGGACCCTGATGGATCGCCTAGATGATAGTGCAGGTCTTTGTTGCTGGACTCCTCCACGCCCCAGACCCCATGTATCCTCAGGTGGTTTATAACTACATTATGTTATACTTTTTTGCTTATGGTCATGCTCTATGTTCTCCTGCACGTAGTGACTATGTGCTCTCAGCTTGTGTCATTTGTGTTTCTCTCAATAAAGAAAAACAATCATCTCTATGAAACATAGGCTGCCCAGCAATGCAATAACAAGGAAATGTCATCTAATACCAACACTGCAAATATCTTGGGAGACCTCTATGGAGCAAAGTGATTCTCTAAACTTCATATAAACTCTGGATATCATGAGCAACTGCCATCTACTAGCTTTTTCTAGGCATGAGGGGTTTATGAGGTATGAGTTGTTGAACGTTGGAACATACTCTGCTGACAAAGTATACCAGACTGCCATTCATGACAAGGTTGCCAGAATAGATGGCAAATTGAAAATCGATAATGTTTTTCACATATTTGTGAAAACCTCTGCATACCACATCAAGCAACTCTGAGTCACCCTCCAAATACTGACAGAGTGCAGTCTCAAGCTACGCCACGCCAAATGCGAGTTTCTAAATGTCAAGCACAATTCTTTGTGCAGGTCTTCTCAAACAAATGCATCAACATTGATTCCAAGAAGACAGAAAACATTCAAGCTTCCTTTGCCTTCTAGGCCACCTCTGAGGTCTACAGTTTCTTGGACATGACCAACAATTGGAAGCTTTTTGTCCTGATACAACCCACTGAGCCACTCTGAAAACTCTCTTGCGCCCAATCTGCTTGGGAGCTGTTAAATTTACAGCTGGTAAATTTTCAATGTATAAAAGAAAACCTGTTTCAGGGCATTACAATGAAGTACTTTGATTGAAGAAATGAGACTGGGCTAGAAGTTGGCGGGAGCTCTGAGTATTTATTGGCTGTACTACTCCAAGAACAAGGAAGAGATCCATGGGCACCAACAGGTTTCACAACTTTTGCCCTCCCAGACACAGAATCCAGATAATTGCAAATCAAAAAGGACACTTTACAATAAGATGGGCCTGTGCCCATTTTCTCCTATGCCCATATGGTCATGGGTTCAAGGTCACAGGATTACAGGTCACAAATTACCTATTTCTAGGCACATCATACCACACCCCTAAATAAAGATGTAGGCACTAGAGCTGCAGAAATATCACTTCAATGTAGAGTAGTGCTCAGGCATGCACCGTACTGCTGACTACCAGTTGAGACATCCAGTGACTCATGATGAGTCTGCAATCTCATGACATGGAAGAGTGTCATGTCTTTTAGCATAGTCCCATCGATGTATACCCTATTTTTACATACATTGTCCCATCCACACGACAACAACGATTCTAAACAGGTGACCTTTTACATAGTAGCTTGCTCCTGTCTCCTCAACACCAGGCTCTAAGTATTCTATCATAATCCCTGTACCTGACGTACATAAACATGTCCCCAGGCACGGCAGATTTATTCTGTATAAGGGTCACCACTTTTTTCATCCTTGGCCAACAGCCAGCTGTGCATGATCACACTTGTTTAGAAAAGTATTGGTGATTGTTTTCAAAACATCCATGGTCTTGGCTACAGATACACCTAGCTATACGCATATACACCTACACATCCAGGTTAGGCTAGGTACATTTAGGAAAATTACTTAGGGCGCGCATTTTAGGAATATGTAAGTGCTACTGTTTTTATCTGAACAGTTTCCGTTCATCCTATTAGCACTCTGGTAGAAATGTATCTACTATTAACTATATTGGTACTAGCAATCTCTTTCGTATGCTTCTGTCTCCTGATTGTCGCAGCACATATGTTTTACATAAGGCTGTCGCTGGACCAATAAATACTGAAACGTCCTAATCGCCATCCTGTGTATTTTCCCAGGAGAAAGCTAGCACAAAAACTGTACTGTTTTGCACGATCCCTGAGGAATCAGGGTTGTCATGTTCAGTGGTTGCCAGAAACTACCTACACCACTGTAGAATACAGGGGGTGGTAGTGGCACTGTAGATCTAGCTGGTCTAATAGCTGACATATCCTGTGGGGTGTCCAGAAACAGTTGGGACACCAAGCCCTCAGTTTAGGTCATCCAAAATGCACAGGTCCTGGGGGTTCCTAGGAACTACATGACAAGACTAACATTGTTGCACTGTCCACATGCCCCATAGCAATGACCCTGAGGGAAATTGTGGCGCACACAAGCATTGTTGAGTGTCTTCAAGAGGTAAATACTATGATCAGACATACCTTTCTGACTGGAATGGCGACATGCCAACAGCAAGGCTACCCTAATGGCCTTGCGGAGAGCCTGTATTGAACTGAGTAATGCAGATGGATGAACTTGTTCTAGGAGGCTGCAAGCTAGTAGTCATCAAAAGCCCTTCAGAATCAGGTAAAGGCTGTTCATCAAGACCATCAAGGGATAGCCAAAAATGAATGACAGACTTTGAAAGCAGGTTTGGTTCATGTGGAACAAATGGTCAATGACTCTCTGCTGTACTCAATCAATCAATCAATCAATCACTCAATCAATCAATCAATCAGGGGTTTGTAAAGTGCAACTACTCACCCGTGAGGGTCTCAAGGTGCTGAGGGGGCTGCGGCTCCATTGAGTGCTGGGATCATCCGAAGAGCCAGGTCTTGAGGTCCTTCCTGAACTGGGGCAGTGTAGGGATTGGCCAGAGGTGGATGGGGAGGTTGTTCTAGGCCTTGGCTACGAGGTAGGACTTTCCTCCCATTCTGGCCTTGTAGATACGTGGGATGGTGGCCAGAGAGAGGTCAGCTGATCAGAGGTGTCTCTTGGGTGCGTGGAAGGAGAGGCTTTCATTTAGGTATGCTGGTCTGATGTTGTGAGGGCCTTGTAGGCGTGAGTGAGGAGCTTGAAGGTTACTCTTCTTTCAATGGGGAGACAGTGGAGATCGTGGAGGTGTTGGGTGATGTGGTGGTGGCGGGGGATGTTTAGGATCAGTCTGGCTGCGGCGTTCTGGACGGTCTGGAGCTTGCAAAGTAGTTTCTTGTTGATTCCGGCATAGAGAGCACTGCCGTAGTCCAGTCTGCTGCTGATGAGGGCCTGCATGAAAATTTTTCTAGATTCCGGTGGGATCCATCTGAACATTTTTTGGAGTATGCGAGGGTGTTGAAGCAGGCCGAGGATACGGCGTTGATCTGGTGGTTCATCATGAGCGATGAGTCTAGTATGATGCCAAGGTTTTGTGCGTGGTCTGTCGGAGTGGGGGGGTTTATGAGGGTGGGGGGCAACCAGGTGTCTTCCCAGGCAGATGGGGTAGAGCCAAGGATGAGGACTTCTGTTTTCTCAGAGTTGAGATTCAGGCAGCTCTTCTTTATCCAGGTGGCGACGGCTTTCATCCCTTCTTGGAAATTGTGCCTGGTGATGTTGGGTTCTGTGGTGAGGGAGAGGATGAGCTGGGTGTCCTCGATGAGCTGGGTGTCGTTGGCGTAGGAGACGATGTTGAGCCCGTGGTTTCTTACGATGGTGGCGAAGGGGGCCATGTATATGTTGAAGAGGGTGGGGCTAAGGAAGGATCCCTGGGGCACTCCACATCTGGTCTCTGTTGGTTCCCGGAGGAAGGGCTGGAGTCTGACTCGCTGAGTTCTGCTTGTGAGAAATGAGCATATCCAGTCAAGGGCCTTTCTGTGGATGCCAAAATCGTGTAGTCTGTTGGCTAGTGTGCGGTGGGAGATGGTGGGAGACGATGGGAGATGCTGTACCAAAGCATAGGAGGAAGTGGCGCTCCTGCTCCAGTAATTATAGAGGAAGCATGCCTAATCTCATAGGGCAAGGTAAGTGCCAGCTTCTACATTCCCTCAGGTAGAAGATAGCTAGTAGTCTTTTTTATGGAAGTCTGGCATAAATACTCAGTAGTTTACATTTTGCAGTCCATATCTTTTAACTAAAGCTGAAAAAATCATTGTAGTGTTAAAAGTGGACAATGGACCTGCTTTTTTTGGGAGATGAGAATTCTAATTACATCATAAGATGCTGGGATCCTCCCACTAAACGTTTACCCAGGGACCCCAAGCCAACGGGTAGATGGAGAGATTCATGAGAAGCCTTAATAAAATACTGAGGATTGGAAGGGAACAAAACAAAGACAAGGAGGATGCACAATTTGTTACAAGCATAATGCAATAACTCCTACTACAAGACTCAATATGTCAACATTGATATTTGTTTGACCTATTAAATACTCCACAGTTACAGTGCCCCAATGAACTCCAACTGACCTTGACATCGGGGTAAGAAAAGATGAAAGATAAATGAGCAAACGCCAAGCCAGCCAAAGGCAAAGGGCTCGACCTTCTATCATCAGTGTTGGTAGTTCTGGACGCCTTTTGAGATTAGTTAATGGACAGTCACCACAACCAATGGTACCATGGTCACAGTGGAGCAAGCCCACCGCTTGAAAAGTATGGCTGTTCACAAAACTGAGAAGCAGCTTTTGGAGTGCAGATGCTTGATCATCAAGCAGTAGGAGGATGGTCACGCAATTCAGTAACCAGCAACAAGATCATGCTCAGTGGGAGTATTATGATGGGTCATCTGCCATCATGGAACATCTGAAGGTGGTAATGTCTGCAGAGAATGTTTGTTAGTATTTAGTTAGTATTTGTTATCTGCCATTTTGTTGTCATGGTGATCTGTTCTGTTCTTTTGAGCTACTGTGTTTTTGTACTGTCTTATTGCATTGTGATGTGGTTACAATGTATGGTATTTTGTTGTTTTCTGTTTTATTGATTTGTGGTTTGTTATATTTTAGTTGTGTAGTTAAATTGCTTTTTGTGTGTTAATGTGATATAATATGTTATTTAATTAGTCAAGGAATGTTAAAACGTTTCCAACTTAAAATTGCTACAACTAGCAATCATTTACCACTAAGGTAGAACCAAATAGAGCTGCCCCATCTGTTCAACTATCTAAAAAACCAATCAGTTCGAAACTATGACATAGGCTTTGGGTCAGATCGCAAAACAACGTTGCCCTGTGCTATTTCATGGCCTTGGAGGAAATCTAAGACAGTGCTTGATGCAAACCCTTTTTAACAATGTATTATGAAGGCAGATTTCTGGAGGTGGTAATGTGTGACAAGAATGCGTCTATTTGTTGTCCAACTCCCATGCCTCTCATTCTAGAGAGTACTCACACTCCTCCTAGCATTATGTTTACTTTTCAGACAAAATCTCAGAACTGTATCTTAACATGCACTAAACGTACCCCTTCAGTAAACCTCATCAAGAATTTCACATACAAGGTCACAATAAACTTGTTTTATTTATTTATTTTTTTAAATGTGAAAACATTTAGATGTTTTTACATTATGAGAACTCTAACACTCTAGATTGCTTTGGAGAACTTTTTTATAAATTACAAAAATAATAAGAGTATGACATCTAGATGTGGTGCATTGTTCCAACACGAAGAATGTATCAGCTAATTGAGGCAAGCCAACTTCCAATATTATATTTCTAACACATTATTATGTATAGCGTGCAGAAACACGAAATATGCCAATTTAAATGAGAGGGAAATGAAACGTCCAAGACACAAAGTAGACTTGGGATGACACGTTATTAAAATATAGTGAGTTGCAATTTTGTTAAAAGAATAACACGTTGATAAAATATGATATTTGTAGTTTGATTAGAATTATCCGCGTGCATTTTCGAGCAAAATGGTGGCACTCTAGCAAGTTAGCAAAGCTCACTTCTTTAATAGGCGTGCCGAAGCCCAGATAACGACAGAGAATAAAACACAGCATGCATAATTAACAATCATTATGAGAGACTGTATCAGATCAAATAGCCTATTCCTCGAAAAAATAGTGCGATGGTAACTAGTGAACAGTGTGCAAAGCCTGCATGATGGTTTTTTTTTTAGACCTTTTCTGTAGTGTAATAGGGAGAAGAGCCAATTTAATTTTTTTATTCTTTTTTATTTAATATCAGCCGCAGCAACATTTTGATTTCAGACGAGTAAATTGAGAATAAAGGGCTGCATTCCGTTTGAATACTGCAACGAGAGCTTCTGCAACAGAGGAAAATGCAAGTCTAAAATGTTTTGCTCCATTCGACCTAACGAGGAATATCTCATGCAACTAACCACAGTTCTATTCCCAATCACCTATGCCATAGCGCTAATCTACCTTGGGAGATATGGAAATGGAAACAGGATGAGCATATCGCCCGCCAGGCAGTATATTAAGTAAGCTGTACTCCAGTTAGGAGTACAGGGGCACGTGGTAAATTAAGGAAGTGCTGAGTGAAAACACATTTTACAACCGTATTTTGTAAGTAGGTTACTGAAAGTGGTAATGTCGACACGAATGCTTGTGTATATTTCTTGTGTGACATTTTGTTGTCATTGTGATGTGATCTGTTGTTTATTTTGTGCTCCTGTGTTTGAGCTGTGTTATTGCATTGTGATGTGGTAATGTTATACTGTGTTTTAGTTTTGTGTTTTAACGGTTTTGTTGTGTTCTGACCTGTTATGCTTTAAGTTTGTTATATTATGTGGCTTTCCACATCTTACTTTTTATATTTTGTTGTTTACTTTAGATATGTCAACAGATGCTGCTACACTTCCAGCCAAAAGCAGCACATCTCTTTAAAGTTCCTGTGACCAGCTCCATTTATTAATGTCTAAGGTGGTAAAATAGTGCTGCTCTAACGCTTCAACTATTTAAGACACCAGTCAGGCCAACACTGTTGGAAGCATCTTAAATTAGCACTTGCAGAGATGACTTTAGGTGATACAGCCCTGGTGCACTACGTTTGAGTGTACGCGTCTCATACAAGCACAAGGTGTACTATTTGTGAGGGTAGTCTTGTACGCCGCTCTTTATGGGTGTGCTGGAAGAACCCTGGACTTCTGCCCTCTGAAAGGACAGCACCCAATTAAAAGGGGTCCTGTAGGGTTACTGACAACTGCAAAGAAAGGGATGTGAAGGCAAACTTCCATGTAGCAACTCCAGCCAAAGAGCCTTAGATGAGGCAGGGAATTCTCTAGCTTCATTTGAAAACGGGTTTATTTCTCCAAAACAGGTCCACGGAATCGTCCACCAATGGGTGAGTTAGCCACTGAAGGAAACGCATTTAGGCCCAGATCTGAGAAGCCCTTACAGTGTCATTGTGTCATGCAAGGTGGAACATAGCGATGCAAGGGCTTCAGGGAGATTTACTAAGCCACGCAAAGTCATCTTGTGTGGCTCTGCGTGGCTTAGTAGATCTGGAGTAACGTAAGGCAGCACAAGCTGCTGTCTTGCGTTACTCTGCCCTAGAAAGAGTCCTATGGTGGAACGTTGGTGTTCCCATGCATCCACCCATGGATTTTGGGGCCTTCCCACTGTTACTAAGATTAGTAAACCTGGGAATGTCTCAAAATGCTAAGTTTTCCCGGGTAAGGCGTAGCAAGGAAAAATATGCTTATTTCTCCTAGTTTCTTCCTTTTTCTATGTGTGCTACATATTGCAGCACAATTAAAAAGAGGAACAAGCCACAGTGGAATTCTTTTTATGCAGTACTCTTAGAAAGAGGAACAAGTCACTGAGTATTGTTTTTCCTGCACAAAAACAATCCTGCCCCTTCCTGCACAAACACAATACTGTAACACAGGCACTCTTGCACCATGGGGCAAGGGTGTGTGCTTTTAGACTAGGCTGCATTCAGTGCACCACATCTTAGTAGATATGGCACATTCCTGCCCTCTCCCTGTCATGCAACGCAGCGCAGCAAGTTGTCTTTCTGCGTTGCATGAATTGTTAGTAAATCTGCCCTTAGTACCAACTGAGCTTTCAAAAAACACTTCTGAAGACTGCACAGATTCAGAAATCATTTTGAATTTGAGCCACTTTACTATGAGTTTAACGCCATATTCTAATACCTCAAATTATATACTTCCTAATAGAATAGTGAACTACAATTTGGTGTCAGGTAATGAGAGCGGTTTTAAACTTCAAGTGCATCAGTTGCTTTAACTTTGTTTCACCAGGAGTTGCCCTGCTTGCTCAGACAGGTAAGACATTCGAAGCTACATTTGACTAAGAAATTGTGACACTCTTGGCCAGCATACAGTCAAGAATCCCATTTTTTAGCAGATAGTCAGACACAACCCATGTATGGAATAGTGCTACATTACGAATTAAAGATGTACGGCACTAGCTAAAGAGGGGAATACATGCCTATCCAGTAGAAGCAAAGCCTCATCAAATGGCTTGCCTGATGGACCCCTGCAGGTGTAATGAGCTCATCTAGAGACAGATGTTCTATGAATTGATTTGGGAAAAGTGCTGGCAAATTGCCAACTGACTTTTTGTCCACAGACCTATGTATTATTAACTCAGTTTGCAAAATGGTCATTCAGAGTGGGAAGGATTTCAACCTACCGCATAGTAATGCATGAGGTAAGGCAAAAATTGCGACTTATTCCAATTGGATGCCAGCACAGGCACGGTGGCTTACTGAGATGAGCAGATCTCAATTCTTCTGCACTTAAGGAAACATTTTTTTCTTTTTAAATGTGCTTAAGAGCAGACATTGGCAACATTTTATACTTTATTTTTGCAGCTTGCTAAATAGATGCCGGGTCAAATGTCCTGGGGGTTTGAAGTATTTCATGAGTTCATAACCCTATGCTACAGTAGCAGGGGCAGAACATATTATTGAGGTGATCTTACTATTTTGAAATAAACAATACGCGGTATCACGATAGGCACATCATGTTTACAAAGATGATATTCAGAAATTTCAAGTGACCCTGTCAAGAGTTTGGACGTGCATATCTCTATGATATGTATAACCTCTAAACCTTTCTATAAATGTGGTAGTGCCTTTTCTTGAAAATGATTCATACGTTAAGATACATATGAGAAAACTGTGACTAATTTCTCTACTGTCTCCAGAAGAACATCATTTCCATATTACACCTAATTATTCCTCTTAAGTGTGCAGCGAAAAGCACATATTCAAAAGCAATATGTCAGTACTCAAAACATGTTTCTCTGCTCAGATGTAAGTGGTTACGAAGTCTGCGCATATCTTCATTTCCCATCTGTTTCTTTCATCACTTATAAATTTGCTTTTGCATTTTCTAAAAGCAACTTTAAACACCAGCATATTTTGAACCTCTTTTATAAGATTGTTATCAGTAGTGTCTGGTATCAAAATATGGTCTTTCTTCAAAATGATATTGATAGAGCGCCATGTTCTTGTGAAATTTGTAGGGGTGCACCATAATCACTGATAGCCCGCACCCACATATATCCAGTTATATATCAATGAATGGTTAGTAGTATGTAGTTATAAATCGTAGTTATTAGAGTGAATAAGAAATGTAATGGTGCCATTTAATCATGCAATGTAATGCTTAATTGAATCGTGTGGAAAATAATGCATAGATGAATCAGCTCATATGTAACCGAGCTGCAGTAGTTTAAATGTGTATCATATTAAGTTGCACATGTAGTTCACTTTTCGCATATGAGAGGTACTGAACCAATGCTTTTAGAGGTGATTGAGAATTGTGTGTTAAATTTGTGTAAAGGCCTGACTGCATATACGCAAAGGAGAGGCCTGTTTATTCTTATGTTAGCTTGGGTTGTAGGCAGAAAAGTTTCTCTTGGAAAGGCTCTCTGGGCACCGACGGTAGATTTAATTAGCACAGTAGAGGGTTTTTGTTGAACGTATCTTCTGTTGCAGGTGCAAGGACACATGCCTCGTTAGTTAAAGACTAGCTCTTTGTTTCACAAAGTTAGAGAGATGGGAGGCATGGAAATGGGAGTGCAATGGAATTTAGGGATGATACTTTCAGCGGAGAAGGGCTCCCGGGACTCAAGGTCAATGCAACCGTCCAAGATGAAGTCACCGTTCCGATGGAAAAGTACAAGAAAGAAGACCTGGCCAAAGAGGCGTGACAAAAGGCGTGTTCAATTGTATTGGGATTTTGTATTAGGGATAGTGCCCCGAGGGAGGAGGCCAGAGAAGAGGTAGGAGAGATCAGAGAGAAGGATATGAGAGGGCCCTGATGAAGGAGCATCTAAAATCTGAGCTTAGGTACTAAGTGATTGCACTTCTTAGGAAGTCTTCACAGCTGACACCTTTTTTACTTACTCTTGCCTGGGAAAATCGTTAAGTAGGGATGTCACTTAGTGTTAGTATAGGGACAGCAATGGATTTTAAGCTTATTTAGATAAATGAAGAGCAACATAGAAATTGGAGCGATCATTGCTTGTTTGATTCTTCTAGAACTATCGATTCTCCTTATTTTGAGTCGGATAAGACTCCTGCGTAGGATATTATTTGTATTAGTGCCCATTTATTTCTTCAACCTCGTGTTGAGGTGCTTGCATGTCCAGCTATTTTTGGCGATAATAAATTCATAAACTTGAATTCGGAGTCAGTGGTCCTTCCAGGTAAACTGGGTAAATTGTTGTATAATCGGATAAGATTCTCTCCTTCACACTATTCAACAGGTAAAAAGATCCTGGCGACCAGAAGATTCTTACAGGTGATTAGATAAGAATCGGCGTTATCAGTTGGTAGCAGAGTAGGATGGTTACCTTTGATGGTAAGGGGAGATCTAGAAAGAATAGAAGACTAAGTGGCCCCATAGAGCCCGAGTGATGCTGATCCAGTGGATCGTAGGAGAAGGATGTCGGCAGTCGTTGAAAACTGACGGAGAGTGACGGTGCGGCGGAAGTAGCAGTTCGTGGTAGAGTGAGTATGAACAGGGTGCTGTTTGATAGATTGCGGTGTTAATTGTTGTGTGATGTCTTGCGGAGTTGGAATGAGAGTCGTGTGATTGAGGATCGGACCGTGAGCGCGCGCGGGACCGAGAGATTTGATTATTGTGGTGTAGAAGACACCCAGAATTGAGATCGTTGACCAGAAGTTGTGGGGGCAATGAGACGTCGTTGATCAACCCACTGAAGATAGGGAACACATGTGTGAGTGTGTGAACAACCGACGCTGGTCGTAGGTTGTTGTGTGTGGAACATCGAGTGTTTGAATCCTATCGATTTGTCAGAAGTGATTGTCCGGTCGTTTCGCGGACAGACAGTTGCCAGATTGAGGTCAACAATCTCGAGAGGCTGTTCGGTCAGTGGTGGACTGACAGTCAGAGAGGTAATCGTTCGGTAGGACGAACATTGCTTCAGAGTGATTGACACGTGCGAATGAGAGCGAGAGAATCAGAAAGGAGGGGAACTGCTGTGAGCGGAGGAAGTGTGACGTCAGACAGTGCAGCGCTGCGATAGGTCGGTTGGTGTGAGCCGCGCTGGCATTGGTGGAGTGAAATAGGAAGCGAAAAACAAAATATTAAGTGCGAACAGATATCTGCTTTACCATGAAATGTTTTAAAGTTTTACGGGAACTTTGTAGAGGTGACAGACATGTGGTTCCTCGGGAAGGAGAGGAAGCTCCTCCTGAGGATACGCCAGCACATTATATGGCTACAAATGTAGGATTGCATACCATAATTTGGCTCGAGAACTGGCATAAAATGACATTTGGAGAGGGAGAATTGACTTTTCCACGTTATGGTACTTTTAGGTTGGAGGTGTTGTACCAATTGAAATCTATAATGTCTTCTTTACGACCACTACCTAGACCGACACAGTTTGAGGTGCTACATGCATGGATTAGGGCAGCGTATGATAGGAAAAGAGACAAGAGCCAGGAAAGGGTGAAGAAATCGATCAGGGCATTTCAAGATGCGAGGTGGGATGCACTGGAGAAAAGGTGGAGAGTGGAAACGATTGAGGGGGATAAGTTATACCCACTGCTAATACAAAATGGGAAAATAACAAGAATCGAAGAAGATGATAGTGATACAGATGACAGTCTGTTAGATAGGCTGCTAGCAGAGAGACCACCCCCATTTAATCCAGACTCGGAAGAGGGAAAACCAACGTTAGCAATAGAATCGGGTGAAATGCAGGGTCAGACTAACATGAGGGTAGTGGGAAGAATTTCAACAGGAACAGAAGGGGCGACAACATCTTCGACAACACAGCCTCCCATTGGGAACACCAGGTTACCAGACTCCTTGACTGTGCCGGTTACCATTGGTCCTATAGTATTGGTATACGACCCAGATCGAGTGAGAGAAGGGAGTTCCGTACAGACAGGAGGAGAAGAAGTAACCAGTGGAAGTGGGAATGGGTTCGGAGTACGAGTGGTACATTTCCCAAGACCATTAGAGACAAGTACGCCATTACCAGCCACTGCAGACTCCTCTTTTAGACAGGAGGATGAGAGACCAGTCAGACCAAGGTCCTTACACAAATCCAAGTCAGCTTTGAGGATGTGGACACCAACAGTGAGAAATCAAAGTGATAGGATGCCAGGAGATAGGGAACAAAATGTTTCAGAAGATAGACCAAGCTCTAGAAGCATGACAGGAGCGGATAGGTCCCAAGGACAGAATAGTGACCATGATGAGCGAGATGGCGCAGCTTGTCGAGAAACACTCAGGAGCGCAGTACAGGCAAGGTTGCTGGACGTAGTGAGGCTGAAAGCAGAGGTAGACGAAATGATTAATGGAAGCCTGACTTTGGAAAGAATATAAATTTATGGGTCAGATGAGCTGCTTTTCATAGCAAAAGATGTGACTCGGAAAGCTCGGATAGCTCATGAGAAACTGACAGCATTAGCCAAGAGATATGAGGTAGATCTGAATAAAACCAAGACACTACAAGGACCGCATAGGTTGCAATACAGTGACCAGGAGCTGGAGGAGAAAAGAATCACAGGATTAAGGACGCATACCAGAGATCTGATTGTAGGGATGCAGATATGGATTTTGTTGGACAAATGGGAAGAAAGGTGGTCAAAGAAGATAATAGCAAAGAAAGCTGAGGGAGAGACGCCGCCTCCGGGAGGGGGGGGGCAACGGGTGTTGGAAACTTCCCCTTACGGGAAGTACAGAATGGAGGGTACGTGCATGTGCTGTGGAGTAGAGGTGATTTGGCTGCGTTTACAAATGATTTTCCTCGGCTGAGGGAGAAACCGGTAGAGTGGTACAAGCAGGTTGAGCGGTTTGTAAAAATTTCAAAGGTGCTGTGGATTGATTTGAACACCTTGTTTGACATAGTGGTGCCGGGAGATTTGTGGACAGCTTGTAAAGTCGCCGTCGAGTGGCTGACTTCTGAACCTGAAAGGGATGCCGTCACGAATGGTCCGTCACCCCTTGATATGAGAAAGTTCGAACAAGTGATTACATGGTTGAAACTGAAGATTTTGCCTCAAGATATAGATTGGGTTAAAATAGACCGAACGGTGCAGGAACCCAAAGAAACGGTGCATGAATATTACGAAAGACTTCTGCAAGCTTTCAAACAGTATAGTGGATTAGATACATTAGACCCCAAGGATATGGGACAGTTTGTCTCAAAGTTCGTGCTGGGTCTGAGATCAGAAGTCAGCCTCATGATACAGCACCATTTGATCTGTTGGCAGAACAAGCCGGTAGATGAAATCTTGCGGTATGCGAGGTACTGTAGTGATGAGGTGGACTCGAAACATCGGAAGTTAAAAGACAAGTTGATGCTCGTCCAGATGCAGACAGCACAGGGTCAGCCTAATGGAGGGACCTTAGGAAGAAGGCAAGGAAATTTCCAGGTGAACCAGAATGGGCAAGGACAGGGAAAAGGAAAACCAATAGATCCCAAGACGGGGGTGGATGTGGCGACACTGAAGAAGACCACTGCGTGTCATCTTTGTCGCCAGATCGGGCATTGGAAACGCGAGTGTCCCTTGAACCCAGCTAACCAAGTGCAGGAGGAGGTAGAGGGGGTTCAGGCACCTTTGCCGGAGGTAGTCAATACTGTGACGAGGCCCAGGTCGATGAAAGGGGGGACATACAATCCTCAAGTACAGGTTCCACAGGCTCCGAGGATCTCACAAGGAATACGAACGTACCAACAGATGCCTCTGTTTGAAGGATACGACGAGTGTAGCTCAGACCCTTTATCCTGATGGTGCCTGAGGGGGGAGGAAGACTGCACACTTGGAGCGGTCTTGGAGGTAGACCAAAGAGGACCTTTTGTGGAGGCAGACATTGATGGCAATCCTGCCACACTTTTGGTCGACACTGGTGCTACCCGGTCTACTGTAAGATCAGCAGTGGTCCCTAACCTACCCCTCTCGGGACAATCAATCCAGGTTGTTGGAGTAGCGAATAAAAGAATAAACAGCCCGTTGACAGAGCCGATCTCAGTAAAGATAGGTTCCTTCCAGACCAGACATCAGTTTGTGGTGTGTGATACGAGTCCAGTTTGTCTTTTGGGGAGAGATTTGTTGTGCAAGTTGAATTGCACGATTTACTGCACGCCTCAGGGAGTGGAGGTTCAGACGAAGGATGATGATGCTGACTTCAAAGTTGCAAATCAGCATCTATGCATAGATCTGTACCCAATGGTGACCGTGGAGGAACTTCCACCAGATTTGAGAGACACCGTGTCATCTGAGGTGTGGGATTTCACAGGCGAAGGAATAGGACTGATCAGAGGGGTTGAACCGGTGCGGATTGAGGTGAAGCAGAATGTTGATTTCCCTAGGACACCTCAATACAACCTGTCGCCTGAAACGATCGCAGGGATTAAACCTGTAATCGAGACTTTCATCAAGAAAGGCATTCTGAAAGAGATCAGAGGTAGCCCCTGTAATTCACCTATTATGGGACTACAGAAACCGAGCGGGAAGTACAGGATCGTGCAAGACCTGCGAAAGGTCAACACGATAGTTGTCCCTTGTTGTCCAGTGGTACCGAATCCATCAGTAATACTGTTTCAGATCCCATGCGAAGCCGAGTGGTTTACTGTCATTGATTTGTGTCAAGCATTCTTTTCGATACCGCTCCATGAGGAAAGTCAATTTCTTTTTGCATTCAGGCTGGAAAATCGTGTGTTAACATGGTGTCGTATCCCTCAAGGGTATACAGAAAGTCCATCGATCTTTAACCAGATCCTGAAAAAGAATCTTGAGAGTCTTGTATTGCCGCAGTACTCAGTTCTTGTGCAATACATAGACGATTTGCTCGTTGCCTCAGAAACGGAAGATGCTTGCAGAATAGACACGGTAGCCCTGTTGAACCATTTGGCAGAGAACGGGCACAAGGTGTCTCCAAATAAGCTGCAGTACTGTTTGAACAAAGTACAGTACTTGGGACATAGATTAGAAAAAGGCAAGAGGAAGGTGTCGCCGGACCGAATCGAGGCAATAATGAGCATGGCAGTGCCCACCACACAGAGGAAGTCAGGATGTTTTTGGGAATGGTCGGCTATTGTCGGCAGTGGATACCTAGTTTTTCCTTGAGAGCAAAGCCTTTACAGAGGCTTACGCACAAGGATGTGAGTGATCCGGTACCATGGGACGAGGAGTGCTTGATGTCATTCCTAACACTGAGAGAGGAATTGTGCAGTGCCCCAGCTCTGGGGATGCCTGATTACAACAAGGCCTTTTCATTGTTCTGTTGTGAGAGGGAAGGATGTGCATTAGCAGTCTTAGCTCAGAACCATGGAGGTGTCCGTAGACCAGTTGCCTACTTCTCAGCTACTCTAGATCCAGTAGCTTCTGCGTTGCCCGGATGTCTAAGATCCGTTGCTGCAACAGGTGTCAGCATTGAAAGATGTGAAAGCATTGTAATGGGCCATCCTTTGACTGTATATGTGCCACACTCGGTTGAATTATTGATGATCAGGACTAAGACTCAGCACCTAACGAACAACAGGTTAACAAGGTACGAGCAAGTCATACTTGCCGCAGAGAATGTGACTCTGAGAATGTGCTCAGTCTTAAACCCTGCGACATTAATGCCCATACCGAATGAAGATGATGAAGATTGTGAGGACCATGATTGTCTTGATGTGACCAACCTTTGCACCAAACCGAGACCTGACATTGTCGATGAACCACTGACTGACCCAGATGAAATTTTCTTTGTCGATGGTTCATGCCTAAGAGACAGTGTCGGCCAATTAAGAGCAGCGTTTGCTGAATGTACCATTTCCGGAGTGGTTGAGGCTGCTTGCCTCGAAGGAGTACGCTCCGCGCAGGTAGCTGAGATCATGGCCTTGACTCGTGCCTGTTTGGCAGCTGATCAAATTCGAATCACGATTTACACTGACAGCCAATATGGGTTTGGTGTGGTGCACGATTTTGGACAGTTATGGTCCCAGAGGGGATTTTTGACATCATCTGGCTCACCCATTAGGAATGGAGAATATGTAAGACAATTGTTAGGTGCATTGCAAGGTCCGAAGGAAATCGCAGTTGTTAAGTGCACTGCGCATGGGAAGGGGGAGGATTTCGTGTCATTGGGAAAAAAATATGCTGATGAAGTTGCTCGTTTCTGTGCAGAACAGGGATGTATATTTACAGAAGGTTACACAGGAGAGAGCCAAGAAAGAATCGAACTCAATATGATGTTGGCCATGGCAGACACTTGGGAGGAGCTCAAGCGGCTGCAGGATGAAGTCTCAGATCAGGAACGAGAGGGATGGATCAAAGCAGGGTGTGACAGAGGAGATGTGGATGTTTGGGTCTCCAGTGATGGGAGAGCTGTATTGCCAGAAAATGTGTTGAGCCCGATGGCGAGATTGATACATGGACTACCACACCTTGGTAGGGATGCAATGATGCGTGTGTTTAGACAGACGTGGTATAATCCACGATTTCGTGCAATGGCTGAAACTGTATGTCAGAGGTGTGTTACGTGTCAGCAGATGAATGCTGGAAAGAAAACTGTAGTCACTTTGAGTCACATTGGGAGATCCGGCGGGCCCTTCAACAGGATCCAACTAGACTTCGTGGAAATGCCTAAATGCAATGGGTTGAGGTACATTTTAGTGCTGGTATGTGTATTCTCACGGTGGGTGGAAGCTTACCCAACACGCAGGTGTGACACTCTCACAGTGGCTAAATTATTGTTGAGGGAGCTCATCCCTAGATTCAGGATCCCAACCTCTTTGGAATCAGATAGAGGAAGGCACTTCCACAGTGAAATCATGAAGTTACTTTGTGCTGCATTGAATGTTGATCAGAAACTCCATAGTAGTTACCGACCAGAGGCTTCTGGGATGGTGGAACAAGTTAATGGAACTTTGAAAGCTCGGATGGCAAAAATGTGTTCATCAACATCTCTGAAGTGGCCTGACGCTTTGCCGCTCGTGCTAATGAGCATGCGAAGTGTCCCAGATAGGAGGACTGGATTGTCCCCACATGAGATCCTAATGGGAAGGGCAATGCGGGTGCCGGCAGTACCAGCTACAGCATTGATAAACATCACAGATGATTTGATTCTCGATTACTGTAAAGGACTATCTGACGTGGTGGGGACTGTGTCTCAGCAGGTGCAAGCTGCAGCTGTCCCAGCCTCGAGTGATCTGTGTCACGACCTGTGTCCGGGAGACTGGGTGCTTGTTCGAAAGCACGTGAGGAAGAGCTGTTTGGATGTTCGCAGGCGAGGCCCATACCAGGTGATACTGTTCACTAACACAGCAGTGAAGTGTGGAGGATTGCCGAACTGGGTGCATGCCTCCCATACCCGCAGAGTTTCAGCACCCTTGGAAGGAACAGCTCCTCTCGTAAATGAAAATCCAGCTGATGTGGCATGGCCACATGAGAGGACAAGTCAAGCTGTAAGGGTCGCTGACACAGCTGGTGGTGCACTAGAGCAAGCTGAAGGGGGTTTCAACAGCTCAAACCTCGACTCTGACACCGAAGACAGAGATGGTGCAGTGGGCGGAGAAGAGTCAGATTCAGCAGAAAGAGGAAGTAGTGCACTGGGTATAGCAGGGGAAGGCAGAAGAACGACTAGAACTGAAGAAGGCTGGCCTGAAAGACAGAGGCGGTTGAACCTGTGGTTGGCACCCGAAAGAGATCTTGCTCCGGTGTCTGAGGTGTCCGAAACGGAAGCAAGTGACGAGGATCAGACTCAAGAGAGCCGGCGAAGGTCGAAAAGAACAAGAGTACCCTGCCGGAGATACTCTACCCCTGAGTGGACTTACACAGTGTTCGATGCAGGGGGTAGTGAGTACGGGGAGACTGAGGTCGGTGTTGGTGTTCAGCCGGAGCCCGAATGTGGTAGTGAAGGTGGTGCTGTTGTTGCCAGGGCTCGAAGTCGAAGGAATATTGACCCTCACCGTTCTGAATCCCCCGCTTCTGAGTAAAGTTCGACAACTGGTTTTGCATCGAGTTGAATTTCCGTCTTTTGGGTTTGAGCCGTCTTCACATGAAATGATAATCTTGCGTCTTGAACTTTTGTATCACGTTCTGGAAGTACTCACTAATGATCTAATCATGGATGAAATATAACCTGTGTAAATAAAAGTCTAAAGAAGAAGATAACCTAGGCCCGAGTGGAAGAAGAGTAAACTTAGGGACTTCCACAGAAGAGGAACGAAAACTAGGGAAGTCTTTTTCTGGACTGTGTAAATAAGACTGTGGCTGACAAGGGAATTTACAGAGGTTTCATAGTTGCCCGAGCTGGTTAAGCAAGTCACGAGTGGAGGACACAGAGACTTTTGAGTGTTCACTGTTGAAACCAAGAACTTTTGAGAACTTTCGAAACCATGGAGGCTGGAGATCCCAACCGTAGATCCAAATTGATTGTAGGCATACTTATAGGTAGTGTAATAGTTTCTATAATCGTAGTAATTATAGTCTCATATACCGTTCCACATGAGCTAGCAGTGCAGGGGTGCCAGGGACACCTACACCCACTACACCTAGCCAAAAAAGAGGTAAACGTAGGAGCTGACAGAGCTTTGCTATTAGAAGAAAGTCGTAGGTTGCATGTAGATTTGTCTAGAAGTGATTTTAAGCTTAATGCATACCCAAAGCTGCTATATGAATACCTGGATGCGATGGATGCGAAGGATTGTTATGTGTGTATGCAGTTGCCTGCGTCAGTGGATGAGGGTATTAGGTATCACCATCTTCCACTGACTTATGGAATTTCATGTAGTCTTTTACTTAGTATGTTTTACTGAAAGAGATCAGTTTGAGTATTTCTTTTACAATTACGATGCTGTGCTTCCTGAAGTCCCAGCTTACAAGCATTTGAATAAGTACGACTATTATAAGACAGAGGATCGACTCAGGAAGTTCTTCATACCGGCTTTGGAATTGGATACAGCATTCGCTCACCGACATAATCTGACATGCTCATTGTCAGATGTAGAGAAGAAGTTTGTAGATCAGGTGGAAGACAGGTATAGAAAACTGACACAGACACGAGACACAGGGCATAGCAGATTGGATTGGACGGACGAAGAAAAATTGCATAAGACAAAAGGAAGCTATGGTCCTATAGCTTTGGACCAAGAGCAGAGGGGCAAGATGTGTGTGAGACGTTATCAGACTTACTATGAAAAAGTCGCAGTGGGACAGAGCACGTGTGATCACGTTTTCACCATGGCAGATGTAGCAAAGAATTTTCTCCAAGGCCCTGTACAAGTGATACCTACGGTGTATTTTGTGTGTGGAAAGAATGCTTATGTGAGGTTGCCCGCGAATTGGTATGGTACATGTTACTTGGGAATAATATTTCCAAAGATATATCATACGGAGGATTTGGAACTTCTGGAAGGTGGGAAGCATTCAAGAGTGAAAAGAGGTGCGAGTGCAGGGGTCATAGTTGGAGATATCTTTGGAGCCATGATACCAAGTTTGGGAGTGATCTTGAATGATGTGAAAATTCGGAGATTGGCGACTGTGGTGGACGAACTATCGATGAATACAGCAAAGTCGTTGGTATTGGTGGAGGGAGAGATGTTGTCGATAAGGACAATGGTTTTACAGAATCGCCTTGCTTTGGATGTCTTATTGGCAAAAGAGGGCGGGGTCTGTAAATTATTGAAGGTTCAAGAGTGCTGTGCTTATATACCAGATCACAGCAAGGATCTGGAAAACTATATAAGTAACATCACTACCATCCACACAAAGATAGCGGATTTGATTGAAGAGGGAGCTTGGGAAAAGGTTGGCAAGGGATTTGGTCAAGTAGGGAGCTGGTTTGCGAATCTGGGGAAGGGATTTCTTGGTTATATTCTGAGAGCTCTCCTTATCGTGGTGATTTGTGTGGTTTGCTTGTGGGGTTCGATCAAGGCTTACAAGTGGTATCGAGCAGGCCGAGTTGAGAGAGCTTTGAGAGAAAATGAGATGAGACTGGCAAGACTGCAGGACAGTCAATATCAGAGGCTCAAGAGAATGGAGAATCACAGACCAGGAAAAATGGCAACGAGTTCTGTTTAGGTCGGTTCTTTCTCCAAAGGAGTTGAATAAAATGTGATGACAGGAGTCATCAAAGGGGGGAACTGATAGAGCGCCATGTTCTTGTGAAATTTGTAGGGGTGCACCATAATCACTGATAGCCCGCACCCACATATATCCAGTTATATATCAATGAATGGTTAGTAGTATGTAGTTATAAATCGTAGTTATTAGAGTGAATAAGAAATGTAATGGTGCCATTTAATCATGCAATGTAATGCTTAATTGAATCGTGTGGAAAATAATGCATAGATGAATCAGCTCATATGTAACCGAGCTGCAGTAGTTTAAATGTGTATCATATTAAGTTGCACATGTAGTTCACTTTTCGCATATGAGAGGTACTGAACCAATGCTTATAGAGGTGATTGAGAATTGTGTGTTAAATTTGTGTAAAGGCCTGACTGCATATACGCCAAGGAGAGGCCTCTTTATTCTTATGTTAGCTTGGGTTGTAGGCAGAAAAGTTTCTCTTGGAAAGGCTCTCTGGGCACCGACGGTAGATTTAATTAGCACAGTAGAGGGTTTTTGTTGAACGTATCTTCTGTTGCAGGTGCAAGGACACATGCCTCGTTAGTTAAAGACTAGCTCTTTGTTTCACAAAGTTAGAGAGATGGGAGGCATGGAAATGGGAGTGCAATGGAATTTAGGGATGATACTTTCAGCGGAGAAGGTGCCCGGGACTCAAGGTCAATGCAACCGTCCAAGATGAAGTCACCGTTCCGATGGAAAAGTACAAGAAAGAAGACCTGGCCAAAGAGGCGTGACAAAAGGCGTGTTCAATTGTATTGGGATTTTGTATTAGGGATAGTGCCCCGAGGGAGGAGGCCAGAGAAGAGGTAGGAGAGATCAGAGAGAAGGATATGAGAGGGCCCTGATGAAGGAGCATCTAAAATCTGAGCTTAGGTACTAAGTGATTGCACTTCTTAGGAAGTCTTCACAGCTGACACCTTTTTTACTTACTCTTGCCTTGGAAAATCATTAAGTAGGGATGTCACTTAGTGTTAGTATAGGGACAGCAATGGATTTTAAGCTTATTTAGATAAATGAAGAGCAACATAGAAATTGGAGCGATCATTGCTTGTTTGATTCTTCTAGAACTATTGATTCTCCTTATTTTGAGTCGGATGAGACTCCTGCGTAGGATATTATTTGTATTAGTGCCCATTTATTTCTTCAACCTCGTGTTGAGGTGCTTGCATGTCCAGCTACTTTTGGCGATAATAAATTCATAAACTTGAATTCGGAGTCAGTGGTCCTTCCAGGTAAACTGGGTAAATTGTTGTATAATCGGATAAGATTCTCTCCTTCACACTATTCAACAGGTAAAAAGATCCTGGCGACCAGAAGATTCTTACAGGTGATTAGATAAGAATCAGCGTTATCAGTATCACAACTGTTTGTGGAAGTGTTTAGTTTTACCCGCTATTCTTGCAATGGTAGGGGCACTGGAGCAATATTAAAAGTGGGATTGTACGTGTTCCCTTCTAACCTCGAAACGTGGTACTCTATATGCACGGGAAAGGTGACCTCCCAAAATTTTGTGACTCTCTGTGCACCTTGGTAAGTAGTGAAGTACTAGCTTGTGAGAAAGTGGATTATTAGGTGGAGTGGATTATGGACGTCAATTCACCGAAATGCCTGGGGTAGCAGAAGTGAGATCACACAACCTTTGATCTCCACTTTCAGTAACACATACATACTTACACAGACACAATAATTCACACATATACACTCTCTCACACATATAAACACTCTCACCCGCACGCATGCACTCAATATATTTTTTTTAAGCTGTTTTTATTTACCTGAGCTCAGCTACCATGGAAGGGCATATTCCAGCTTATTGTACTCCATTTTTATTACACTGTTAGTGAACAATATATTTTATATATTCACTACCAGTGTAATAAAAAATGTACAGAAAATTAAGAGAGTGGAGCCCTAACTGCCCCTGTGTTCCTGGCACTGAATTTGACACCTCTGAGGCCAGGGGTCGCAAAGGCAGTGCTAGGGGTAGCAAAGGCAAGCAAGGGGTCACAGCTGCGACCCCAGGCATCTCCTAAATGACATCCATGGGGTGGAAGGTAGTCTACCACAAGTTCTAGTGGGCCTGATTTACAAAGGTAAACTTAGGCCTGTCCTATCTTTTTATGTGCAGAGTCTCCACAGCTGTAAAATTACTAGTATTAAAATTAAACTCATAATTTGAGAATAGCAAAAAATAAAAAAAAGAGAAGATTTACATGAAATTGTAAGCTAACGTTTTTTGAATCAGGATCTTGTTAGGCGCAGTAAAGGTTTCAGTAATTTAAACCTGAACTCAACCCCTGGTAACCATGGCACAAAATAGATAGGCTTAACTTTTGAAAATGTGTAAAGTATTTAGAAGTACCAAAACAGTTAAAAAGTTGAAAACACAACACAATAAATATCCCACTGCAATTTATGGTAATAAAGAATATTTCTTCTTAATAAACTGACACAAAAATTGCAAAAATCCACTAAGGGGAACAGGAGATATGAATTTTTTAAGTGTGAATCAAATTCTAGCACCAAAAGGCACAAAGCACCAATTAAAGGCAACTGGTTGCACTAGACCCGGACAAATAGGGCTGACTGTGATGGAGCGCTGGTTGGATACAAAGGCCAGGCCAGTTCCTGTCAAAGAGTGACCTTTGGACTTAAAATCTTTCTGAAAAGGTAGAGTCCTCAGCGGGACAAGGTTTCAGGCTTGTTCCAAAGACGAGGTTGTTGTTGATGGGTTGGCAAAGGGTCAGATCTCAGTGAAGCCATCAATGAAGACGGGAAAATATCTGAGCAGGAAAAGTATGAAGTTCGAACCCAGGAAGCCATCAACGTCTATTGGATACTGCTCGCCATCAGATCTGGTGAAGATTTCTACCTTCGGATTTAGGGCCAAATTATGATCATGATGAATGGGATACTCCATCACAAACATGCCGGGTATCCAATCTGCCATATTACGATTTCAATTTATCCAATGGAACTTGTAATATGGTGGATGGGATGTCTGTCACGTTTGTGAGGAAATATCTCATCTGCCAAGATCTTAATCAGGCCCTCAGTCTCTTTTCTAGAAGTCGGATTCCTTCATCACAAAAGGCTGCAGGCTGTTGCCGGAAATGGCTCAATGTCTTTGGATGCTGCTCACAATCGGTCCCATTGAACTGGATTTGCTGATGCAAAGAAGAATGTAGCAGGAGCTGCAGCGAAGTAAGGCCCACTGGCGATGCACCCTCGGTGAATGGCTTGGCTAGTAGTACCCAGTCTTCTGTTAGTTTTCAAGGCAAAAATCCTTTAAAAAGTTCTAATTCTTTCTGAGTTGTTGCACTATGGGCAGAAGGAGTACATTCTACTACCAGCAGGGCCCAGGGCAGGTCCTGTTGAAACTGGTCAGCTGGGCTCTTCAGGAAAGTGGGTTTTCTAGAGCTTTTGTGTTCCTGTGTAACAGCAGGTCAGCTAACTGACACTTGGAGTCCACTTCTTGTTTCTGGGTACAAGTGAGAGCAGGTCCAGCCCTTAGGGTACTCCTTACAGGTTGCAAAAGCAGGTGCTGTCCTTTTTTTCTGTATTTCACAGGTCCAGAGGTATTCTGAAGAGGGCAATGGGGAGCCTCGTTTATGCTGAGTGCCAGCCTGTGGCAAACTGCTGACCAGTCCCTAACCAATGGAGTAAATGTTCCACGGGGTGACCCTATCTAATTTTTCTGGACTTCCAGTGTGTTGTACTGTAAACTATCCCACAATGCCCTTCTCTAGCTGGAACCAAGATGGCAGAACCTTTCGTGCCCTGTGCCCAGACAGATGTGTGGCTATGATAATAGGCAAACCCTCAGTTGTGCTCACTCAAAACTAGTTCTGAGGGCAGCTCCTCTCACACTGGGATAGGTGCCTGGGTGGCTAGCAGGATATTAGAGGGGGCAAGCCCAGGTGTGGGCTACAGCTGGCTGTGACTGTGTAGGCATCCTTTGAAGTTAATAAAGTTCTTGGGTAGAGCCCAGGTGACCAACCTGCCAGGTGGTCAACCCCTCTCCCTTTGTCCCAGCTCTAGGAGCCAGTTCACACCTAATCAATGAGCAATTTAGCTCCTGGGTGATAGTGACTACTGGCAGAAAGGCACATCCAGATCGGACAGGAACATTTCTGAAGCTACCATTTTCAAACTAGTTATATAAAATCTGACTTGACCATTAAGGTGTATTTTAAATAAATAACAAAATGTGTTCTTGATTCACTTTTATAGCTACTCCCAAATGGAAAGTTAAGCATTATAAGTTGTTACAATGTAACTCAGTGCCTCCCTATGGGAGACCCAGCCTTTCTACAGTGAACAAACTATTTTGGAGGTTTTTCACTGCCAGGACATGCAAAACATAAAATACACATGTCCTACTTTTAAAGTAGGGACGTATAGGCAAGTTAAATATGCCAACGAGGAGTATAGCCAATTGTGACATGCTTTAGGGGTCAGAGCACATGTACTGGAGACTGGTTAGCGGTGTCCCAGGGTGCAAAGTAAAAAAAAAGCAAATCAGCCCCAAAAAATGCTGTTGACCATACAAAAATGAATTTTTCTACACAGCTCTACATAGGTCAAAGAGGGTATTGTGAGGTTTAGGTCCTAGAACAGGACAGCACAAATATTACAGTTGTACAGAAGGAGATACATCTAGGTGTACATCTATAAATGGACATTTTGAACTCCATCCATGAGGTGATTTGCAGCTAGGTGAAGAGCTACACATGCGGAGATCTCAACTTGCAAACCTACCTTTGTGATTAAGGGCCGGATTTATATCTTTGTTGCTGAAATACTCTGTCACAAACATGCCTGATATCCCGTCCAATGTATTGCAAGTGCCATAGGATATAATTCACTTGCAATAGCGTGGATGTGACATCCATCATGTTTTTGATGCAGTATCCCATCCGTCAAGATCTAAATCATGCCCTAAGTCCTTATATTTCTATATGTTCTTAAAAACAAACATATTGTAGATGTACGGCCAATTCCTCATCCATATATAAGTCAGAGGGTGACCCTGTTTCAAACTCGATGATATATTTTGATTAGACTCTCCATATGCACAGCTACCTGTCATCTCCTAACATTACACAATCAACCCAAAATTAGGAGGGAAGCCTCTATCCAGCATCCACTATGCAGATGACATAGTACTGTTTAACTCTCTCAAGATCAGGAGTATGGCATATCGTGCCGTAGTTATTGATTCCAGAGACTTCTTCTACGGCCAGAATGTTGCAATGAAAACCAAGGCAGTCTCAGTACGGTCATCCTTTTTTATGTTGCGAAAGGGATTGTGGAGCTAGTCAACATATCTGTTGCTGAGAGTATTACATGGCAAACTTTGGCCACCTCTTTCTTATGGGTGAGGTCCCTGTGTGGGACCAAAAGGCAAATGTGCTGGAGTCACAGAACCTCAGTATTTATAGAAATCTTTTTTGCTTCCCTCACAACATTTCACCAGCCCAAATCACACTTGAATTTGGCTTTGTAAACCAATGATGTGCGAGGCAAGAAGCATTTGTAAAAATTCTGTTTCAAATTAAACCCACACATATCCGACTTCGTTGGACCTCATGCTCTGGCAAGAAATATTGAACCCATACAGGAAATCGACTTTCATAGACTGGTTTGTAAATAGCTTAAAATCCCTCCAAGCCTAACAGCTAAAGGGACTGTGTCTTTCTTTTGCATTTTCAAAAAAGCAAATCAATAATTGCATACACTAGTTATCTTTCCTGAAAGACGAAAACACATTCGCCAAGCGATCTCGTGCCTGGATTAAGATAAACAGCTATTACCAGTTTAGCAGGCAACTGTACCTGAACAGTTGCTATTCGAAAAGCACTACAACACAGTTTAAGAACCAGTGCTTGGGTGGCCTGCCAGCTATGGACTATCAACTCACGTGGCTGGCAAAGACTATAGATACAACATTCAGATGGTGTCACCAAGCACAAGATTCAATATTTCACATTATCTGCATTTGTCCAGCATTCCTCTCATAATGTAAACTCTTGCTGCACCCCCATCTTAATTTATAGGGTGTGTGGTTGTAGACAAGATGTCATTTAGTGTTACAATGGAAATGACATGAGGATTAACACCCAATCAATACCAAAATACTGCACGATCTCCTAATTACTCGCATGATTGTCTTTGAAATTTTTAGCCATTGGATATGTCATATTATTTCTTAATGTATCACATGTTAATGTTGAGCATAAGCATTCCTAAAAACGTCTGACCTGGAATGATGTAAAATCCAAATACAGCTCTTCAGTACTGATATAGAGGGAGAGAGAATGACTGTGCTAACAGACTGACCAGCATTTTTGCTCTCCATGTCATGATCTTCATCCTTCAGATGCAAATGTTGAGAATGATACCTGTCATTCACCTTGTGACCCCATGTGGCTTGCTGCAAACATGCTTCCACTGTGTTGGACCTGGCCCTTTCTGCAGGGTCACCCTCAAACCTTTCGCCTTTACCCTCCACTTTTTTGGTGAATTCATTTTTCCTGACCTTAGGACACTGTGCACTTTACCTTTACTAACCAGTGCTAAAGTGCTTGTGCTCTCTCCTTAAAACATGGTAACATTGGCTTATATCCAATTGGCATATTTAATTTACTTGTAAGTCCCTAGTAAAGTGGTACTACATGTGCCCAGGGCCTGTAGATTAGATGCTACTAGTGGGCCTGCAGCACTGATTGTGCCACCTATTTTAGTAGCCCTTTAAATATGTCTCAGGCCTACCATTGGTGCCTGTGTGTGCAGTTTTAAACTGCCATTTCAACGTGGCAAATGAAAGCAGTTGCCAGGCTCAATCCTACCTTTTCAATACATTCAAATCACCCCTAAGGTAGGCCCTGGACAGCCCAGAGGTCAGGGTGCAATTAATTTAAAAAGGCAGAACATGTGCTTTTAAGTTTTACGTGTCATGTTAGTGATAACAGTGGAGTTACCTTATTACATTTTACATATGTAATTTCCAAATGGGAATAGGTAATCAGTTCATGTTTGGCATCTCTGGAATCCTAATTTAAAATCCTACCTTTTCAATACATTCAAATCACCCCTAAGGTAGGCCCTGGACAGCCCAAAGTTCAGGGTGCAATTTATTTAAAAAGGCAGAACATGTGCTTTAAGTTTTACGCGTCATGGTAGTGATAACATTGGAGTTAACTTATTATATTTTACATGTGTAATTTCCAAATGGGAATAGGTAATGCGTTCATGTTTGGAATCTCTGGAATCCTAATTTAAAATCCTAACTGATGGTGAAGTCAGATTTTAAAATACAATTATGAAAATTCCACTTTTGAAAAACTGTCATTTTTAGACCATAGCTATCTAGCTCCTGCAGCCTGTCTCTGGTTACATCACTGGTTGTGGTTGAAAGTTGGGCTTTTTGTGTTCCTCCTAGACTGCCACACACAATAGAGAACTTAGTGTGCCTGAATGGGCCATCCCTGTCTGGACTGGAGGGAGGAGCTGGGCACAGCCTCACATATACCTGAATATGCTGTGTCCTGCTTCCATTTAAAGGGCTGAAAAGCCCCTGTAGATAGTCTGGGACCAGGTCAGGGAAGGCAGGATGCCTGGGGACTTCAACTGGAAACTTCTAGAAGTTAATCCCCCCACTTCACAACTGGATAAAAATACTGGACCTCAAACACCATCACTTCAGTACACTTCTGGACTTGTGGATACTCTGCCAGGAAAAAGGACTTCTGTGCTGCTGAAGAACTGCAACTCTGCTGGACTACTACCTTGCAGTTCTGCTGCTTTGCTTGGCTGACCTGCTACCTGCTAACCTACTGCCTGGTTGAGAAGGACTGGACCTGCATCTCTTGAATCCAGAACCCAGAGTGACTCCAAGGGCTAATTAGCTGGCCTCCTTATCTGAAGCCTCAGAAACATAACAGGCTTCCAACAACCTTGCTCCTGCATCTGGACTCTAACATCTGTGAGCCTACCCCACCAAATGGTGCCACCCCTTCCTGGAGCCTTGGAAGTGGGTTTAAGGTGTTTTGGGCCTAGCATAACCGACACATCTCCTCTGATGTGTGGTGCAGTCCTGAGCAGAGCTAACGCATCACTGCTGCTGCGTGGATCGGAACCACCGCAAATACCCAAATATCAGCCTGCAGCCTGCTTTGGAGCCGGCGCTGCACAATGCATCCTGTGCGTAACTCCTAGCAACCCTCGTTGATTACAGCCTTGACAATGATGACAGACTCCACATTGTGGCCTTGCAGCTCCTTGGAACTGGAGCATTGCCCGACTGCAAGACACATCCCCAACTCTGGACTTCACATCGCATGCCGTCATCAACAGAATCATCGACAATGACACAACAGGACCTCACACTGCAGCATTGCTGCATCTCAGAATTGACACATTGCTTAGGCTGCACAACACAGCCGCAGATCCTCGCAACGCACCGCAAACCAGGATTAAAAGTACTTAGTTCAGCTGGCCTAACTGGGTCCCTGTAGCCGGCCCATGCTCCATCATGGTCAGTTAGAACTTGTGACTTTGTCCTGGTCCGTGCAACCAGATATCCACAGTTGGCACTTTCTGACTTTTGGCACTATTGTGTTTACTAAAATCTTTCAAATTAAATATCTCCAGTTCTACTGATTGGATTTTTGACATTTTGATCTTGTTTTATTAAAAATTCTAAACTGATCCCTTTGTGGTGTGTTTTCACTGTGTTACTGTTTGACCAGTTGCACAAATATTTTACACATTACATCTGAGTTAAGCATGACTGATCTGCTCCAAGCTACCGGAGGGTTAAGCACAGGTTAATTTAGGGTTTGCTTGTAAATTTACCCTGAGAAGAATTTTGGCTGCTGATTGAGAGGGGTGTCACCCCCCTCAACCAGCAGAACAATTTCTTACACTCTGCATAACATTATAGACTTCCTCAAAAACCAATTGTAATTACATTATCAAGCCTGTGACCATAAATATATATATATGTGTGTGTGTGTGTGCGCACATGTTTGTGTGTGCATGTTTGTGAGTGTATTGCTGCCTTGTGGTGACTAAGTAAAGCAGATCACTTTTGCTACAAACTTCTCCTGTCTGTCAAGCATCAGTTTAATTCCCTATATATTACTATAGAGAAATGTCCGCCATCAGGGCAGAGGTTTCCCCGTGGTAAACTTTATAGACAAATCAAAAAAGTTTATTAATCTTAAAAAAGTTGTAACATATTTTATATTTATTTATGTAAATTAAGTTTATATACCTAGTTTAAAATGTAGAACACAATACAAAAAGCTACAGCACTAGTAACTTATATTTGAATAAAATATGTAATTATTTTCATTACATTAATTTAACATAACATTTTTTCAGAAGTTTATATATAAAAAAATACCCACCTAATGAACAAAATACGTTTTTATTATTTAGTGATAATTAAATTAACATTTAACATTAGTTCTGTTTTTAAGTAAATTAAATAATTACATTTCATTAACTTTATTTCATACTGGGTTGTATTTTAAGTCCCTATCTCCATTATTTTCTATGGCAAGGTGTTGCAGTATCATCGAATTTAAATTTGAATTGAATTTGTAAGGCGCACAACTACCCCGAGGGGTTTCCCCTCATCATCATTGGTTGGCCATGTGCAGGGCTGGACTTACTACTGGTCTGCTTGAGTATTCCATCAACAAATCAATCAATCAATGAAGATATATTAAGTGCAGCTAATCACCCGATACAGTATCCAGGTTCTTGCAGGCCCCGGAGGCTTATTCGAACAGCCAGGTCGTAAGGGCCATTCGGAATTCCAGAATTGAGTTGATGGTCCGGAGGTGCGTGGGGAGGCAGTTCCAGGTCTTTACTGCGATGTGAGAGAAGGAGCGTTCTCCCCTTCTGCTTCAGTAGACCGGGAGTATGGGCAAGTGGACGGGAAGCAGAGCGTAGTCTTCTCGATGGTTGGTGGAAGTTCAGGCGGTTGTTAATGTAGGCGGGTACTTAGTTGTGTAGATCTTTGTGTGCATGGGTCAGCAGGTTGAATTAGTATCTTTTCTGTAAGGGGAGCCAGTGGAGTTTCCTGAGGTGTGGTGTGATGTAGGTTTGTCAGGGAAGGCTGAGGGTGATTCTGGCTGTATAATTTGAAGTCTCTGTAGAAGGTGTGCAGCGATTCCTACGTAGAGGGCATTGCCATATTCCAGTCGGCTGGTGATGAGGGCTTGTGTCATGGTGCCTCTCGTGTGTAGGGGTAGGTTACTTAGCATGTGCATAATGAGGAAGCAGGAGGAGGAGACAGCGTTGACCTGTGATTTTATGGTGAGCTTGTTGTCAATGATGATTCCAAGGTTTATGTCATGGTTGGAGGGAGTGGGTGCGGGTCCTAGGTCTGATAGCCACCAGGAGTCATTCAATGTGTTGCTGTAGTTGCCAAAGTTCAGTACTTCCATCTTGTCTGTGTTTAGCTGTAGGCAGTTGTTCCTCATCCAGTCAGCGACATTTGTCATGCATCTGTGGAAGTTGTTTCTGGTGGTGGTGGGGTCGTTGGTGAGTGAGAGGTTGCATAGGAAATTATGTTGAGAACGTGACATATGACGATGTTGGCCAGTGGGGTCATATATGCGTTAAAGAGTGTGGGGCTGGGGGAAGAGCCCTGGGGGACACTGCAGGTGATCTCCTTGCGTTCAGTGGTGAAAGGTGGGAGGTGGATCCTCTGGGTTCTTCTGGTGAGGAAGGGGGTGAGCCATCTGAGCGCATCCTCTTGGATGCCAATGTGGTGGAGTCTTTTGATCAGTGTGTGGTGGACTACGGTGTCGAAGGCTGCCGAGAGGTCAAGGAGGATCAAAGCTACTGTTTCTCCAAAGTAGAGGAGGGTTCAGATGTCATCGGTGGCTGCGATCAGGGTGGTTTCGGTGTTGTGATTGATGCAGAAGTCAGATTGAGAGGCGTTGAGTAGCTGGTTCTGCTCCAGGTGTGTCATGAGTTTATTGTTGATGATCTTTTCCAGTACCATCGCTGGGAATGGGAGCAAGGAGATTGGCTAGTAGTTTTTGAGTTCACTGGGGTCAGCGTAGGATTTTTTTAGCAGCTGTCTGAATTTGGCGTGTTTGCAGGCAACGGGAAATGGTGCAGTGGTGATAGAGGTGTTGAGTAGGGTGGTGAGTTCCTGGCCGATTTTTTGGGATCTGAGGTTGAAGATGTGGTGCGGGCATGGGTCTGTGGGAACTCCAGAGTGGATGGAATTCATGGTGGAGGTGGTGTCCTGGGTGGAGAGGATGTTCCAGGTGGTCAGTGTGTGGTTCGTGTCAGTTACAGTGGTGGCGAGGAAGTCCGTAGGTGTGGGTTGGGGTTTAAAGTTTCTGTATATGGTTGCAATCTTGTCATGGAAGAAGTGGGCAAGGTTGTCACACATTTTCTGTGAGGGTGTGATGTTGTTTTTGCTGGCAGCCAGGTTGGAGAATTCCTTACCAATGTTGAAAAGTTCCTTGTTGTTGTTGGTGCTGGTTTCGATGTGTGTGACAAAGGCAGTCTTCTTTGTTGCCCTCAGCAGGTGGTGGTAGAGGTTGAGGGAAGTCTTGAAGACTGCCCTGCCGCAGGTGTCCTTGCTGGTGCGCCATCTCCTCTTCAACTGTTTGCTGTCTTGTTTCACTGTCCTGAGTTCTTGGGTGTACCAGCTGCCCTTTTTATAGAATTTTCTCTGGATGTTATTCTTGATGAGGACGATGCTGTCTGCACAATTGGTGATCCAGTCATTCCCTGTTCGAGGTTGGTGGCTGTAGTATTGTTGGAGGTGTTGAGGGCGTTCACCCAGCTTGTCTCCAAGATTTTTTTCCACCTCTGGTGGGGGGCATTGGTCATCTTGAGGTGGCAATGCAGGGACTAGAGATGCTGAAGCGGAAGATGGAGTGATCGGTCCGTGTGAGTTATGTGATATGGCTGTATTTGATGCGGTTGTTGGAGGGGGGAATTGGGCCCAGTGTGTGTCCTGCTGAGTGTGTAGGGTCGTGGACGATCTGGGTCAATCTGAGGCTGCTCATACTGCCAAGGAGGTGTGCAGTGTTTTTGTCATTGGGGTCACCGATGTGGAATTTAGGTCGCCAAGGAAGATGTAGCTCTTAGAGTCTAAGGCTACGGGCTCAATGAAGTCTGCGAAGGTGTTGCAGAAGCTGGGGCATGAGCCTGTGGGTCAGTATGCAAGGGTGCCTCTGATTCTGATGGTTTTCTTGACCTCCTTGTCTAGCTTGAAGTTGAGATGTTCCATGGGGGTGGTAGTATTGTCGGTGGTGGTGGTACACTGTAGGGTCTCTTTCTGGATGATGGCTGTTTGTCCTCCTGGCTTGTTGGTGCAGTCATGGTGAGTGATTTTATATCTGTCGGGGATTGCTGTGGCAATGTCTCAGGTGGATGTGGGGTTGAGCCAGGTCTCAGTGAGGTAGACTATGTCAGGTGCAAGGGTAGCAATGAGGTCCCATAATTCAGTGGAATGCTTGCATGATGAGCGTGTATTAAGTAGGCCTGGGCGGTAAATTCCGCGGAGAACGCGGAATTGCCAAAAAGTCCGCGATCCGTGGCTTCGCGGAATTTTTTGCTTGTTTGCGCTTTCAAAATGCGTGTTTGCGAGATATTTCTCCCCAAGCACGCAAACAGCGTTCGCGAACAGGAAAAAAGCATTGCGAACGGGCGGAACAAGCAATTCTGCGCGTTCGCGGAACTTTTGCATGCTCGCAGAGAATTTTTACCGTTTCGCGGAGCTTTGCGTAGCGCGACTATGCAAATTCCGCCCACGCCTAGATTAAGAAGGGTACATGCAAGCTGGTGTTTTTGTTCAGTTGGTGTCTGTGGTGTGCTCGGGGTGGGGCTGGTAGGTGGGCTGAAGTGTGTGCAGTGTCAGGTGAAGTGGCAGTGGGTGCAAGTAAAAGTTCCAACTGTGGAGCGTGGGTCTGCGCGGTGGCAGTGTTTGTTGTGGCATCTGGGGTCGAGGCTGTAGAGCTTGCCTGTGGCCTGCATTAAGTAGGTTCTGGGCGGGGCAGGGCATCAGTTGGCGGGAAGAGCTGTGAGTGGGAAAACCCAAGCAGGAAAACCTGAACAGCTGCGGTGTCACTGGATCAGTCTAGTCAGAATATTAGTAACTTTAAACTCATAAATGAGCCCTCCCCTCCTGTTTGTGGGGTGGAGATGAGTAAGTCTACACTTTTTAGTCACTTTAAACTTCGTGAAGTCATAAAGTTACTTGAAACTGTAAGAGTAAGTTTACTAGTAGTAAATCGACATGTGTAGATTTTCCTTTGTTAATAGGGCTCCAGAGCAATAGGAATCAGACAACCCTGTCAGAGGAACTCTTATCTGCGGGAAGGATCTATATACACGTGCCCTTTATCTTTGTCCGACCATTCTGCAGTGCCTTTTACATTGAAAATGGTATCCCCCTTCCTCTGTCCTATTTGGCCCCAGAGCGAAAAACCAGGAGTTGGACTAAGCTGAATGTCCCAACTCTTAACAAGTTACTTTGCAACACTATACCTGACTTCAAACAAATTTCTATTACTGACCAGGAGCTTGTTCGCAATTGGCTTATGGGGAGCTGTGGCAAAAATGTCTACTGATCTCAGTTAAATGCTCGGGACGTTGCCTGCCTCCTGCTCCTTGGTTCAACAAAATGCTAAAACTTGAGAAAAAACAATGCAAGGCCTTTGAAAGGTGTTGGAGGAAATCTTACACTGACGATGCTAAAACTATATACAAAAATGTCCTAAAAATCTGTAAATCTGCACATGCCGAATTTTATTCTCAAAAGACTCTAAAGGCCCAAACCTATGCAAAAACTCTTTTTAAGGTGGCGAAGGAACTATCTGACCCCGGGAAATTGGCGACTTCCCCAGCTCTCTCCCACAGTCAATATGAGGAACTCGCTCTCTTCTTTCTCAATAAAGTTGTTAATATACACTCTCAGCTGTTGAGCAAATGCTCACAGGAATGCAGTTGGACATGGCTGACCTGCCTACAACCAGGCAGAACCTCAGGTTTACTTATGCAGCTGACTCCCTACACAGTACCACCCCCCAGTTAAACTGGATACCTCAGCCCCCCTAGACACCGCATCTTTTAACCGCATCATTCACATCACCAAATCAGGTTCCCCCCTTGACCCCCCTCCCTCCTCATTTGCTGTGCCAGCTGGATCCCTCCATATTGGTACGCAGACATATTATCGAGTTCTAAATATCGATATGCTATAATATCGATGTTTAAATTTCGATATGACAGAATATCGACCTGCAAGAATATCGACAAGAATATCAACATGCAGGTAAGAAATATCGTTTTACTTAATATCGAAGTTAGTAATATCGTAAGTCAAAATATCATTGTTAATAATATCGAAATTTTTTATAGTGTTTTTTATGTTAGTATATGTGTTACAAGTATAGGTTATTTTTTTAATGTATGTTTGAATTTTTTATAAGTAATTAATTTTATGTTAACTTTTTGTGGCGTATTTTCATTCTGTAGCGTGTGGTTGTGGGTTTATAGGGGTATAGGGTGGGAAGTAATTTAATTATAATATATTAATTAATCATTTTTTTTAAAGTTATTAATTTTTAAAATAAATAAATATTGCGTTTTATTTTTGTAGCGGGTTGTGGGTTTATAGGGGAATAGGGTAGGAAGTAATTTAATGGAAATGAATTCATTAATAGATTTATTAATTAATATTAATGTATTTAATAATTTATAATGTTAATTGTGTTAATTAATTGGTTATTAATTAAATTTTAATTGATTATTAATTAATAATAATTAATAGGTAAATATGGTAAATGTGTACTTTTTTAGGTGTGGGTTGTGGTTTTATAAGGGAGTAGGGTCGGAAGTAATTTAATTATAATTAATTAATTAATTAATACATTTATTAATTAATATTTATGTAATTAATATTTTATATTGTTAATTAGATATTAATTATTAATAATTAATTGGTAAATATGTTAATTGTGTAATTTTTTTAGGTGTGGGTTGTGGGTTGATAGGGAGTAGGGTGGGAAGTAATTTAATTGTAATACATTTTTATATTTTTATATATAATATTTATTTAAAGTTATTTTAAAGTGTTAATTGTGTGATCTAATTTATTTTTGATGGTTTTTAATTTGCTTGTTGATTGTTATTAATTAATTGATATTTAATTATGTTAATTGTGTAATATTTTAAAATGTTGGTGTTGTTGTTTATAGGGGAATATGGTGGGAGGTTAATTATTTTTGAGAAATAATTATTTGTTAATTAATGGTAATTATTTTGCAGGAGTGGGAATACTAAATTATTCCCTCCGCTATCCAACACTTTCCCTACTGTTGCATTTGCTGGAGTGGGAATAGTAAATTATTCCCCACGCTATCCAACATTTACCCTACTGTTACACTTGGTGGAGTGGGAATAGTAAATTATTCCCACTGGCTATCCAACACTTTCACTACTGTTGCACTCGCTGGAGTGGGAATTGTTATTTTTACACCCCCGCTATCAAACACTTTCCCTACTGTTGCATTCGCTGGAGTGGGAATAGTAATTTGTACACACCCGCTATCCAACACTTTCCCGACTGTTGCACTCACTGGAGTGGTAATAGTAATTTTTACCAACCCGCTATCCAACACTTTCCCTACTGTTGCATTTGCTGGAGTGGGAATAGTAAATTATTCCCCTTCGCTATCCAACATTTTCCCTACTGTTGCACTTGGTGGAGTGGGAATAGACAATTATTCCCACCCGCTATCCAACACTTTCCCTACTGTTGCACTCACTGGAGTGGGAATAGTAATTTTTACCCCCTGCTATCTAACACTTTCCCTACTGTTGCAGTCGCTGGAGTGGGAAGAGTAATTTTTACATACCCGCTATCCAACACTTTCCCTAGTGTTGCACTCATTGGAGTGGGAATAGTAATTTTTACCCACCCTCTATCCAACACTTTCCCTACTGTTGCACTCACTGGAGTAGGAATAGTAATTTTTAGTACTCCGGTATTCAACACTTTCCCTACTGTTACACTCGCTGCAGTGGGAATAGTAATTTTTACCTTCCTGCTATCCAACACTTTCTCTACTGTTGCACTAAGTGGAGTGGGAATAGTAATTTTTATCCAACCGCTATCCAACACTTTCGCTACTGTTGCACTCGCTGGAGTAGGAATAGTAAATTTTACCACTTCGCTATTCAACACTTTCCCTACTGTTACACTCGTTGGAGTGGAAATATTAATTTTTACCTCTCCGCTATCCAACACTTTCCCTACTGTTGCACTCAGTGGAGTGGGAATAGTCATTTTTACCCACCCTCTATCCAACACTTACCCTACTGTTGCATTTGCTGGAGTGGGAATAGTAATTTTTACCCTACCGTATCCAACACTTTCCCTACTGTTGCAATAACTGGAGTGGGAATAGTAATTTTAACCCCAACTCTATCCAACATTTTTCCTACTGTTACACTTTGTGGAGTGGGAATAGTAAATTATTCCCTTCCGCTATCCAACACTTTCCCTACTGTTGCACTTGCTGGAGTGGGAATAGTAAATTATTCCCCTCAGCTATCCAAAACTTTCCCTACTGTTGCAGTTTTGGGAGTGGGAATAGTAATTTTATTCCCTACACTATCCAACATTTTCCTATTGTTATAGATAATGTAGTGTAAAATATTTTTTTAGAAATAAATATTAATTTTAATATTTTAATTTATTATATACATAATTTATTTTTATATTTATATTACAGCTTTATGTATATATATATATGTATTTATACTTTTTATTATGTGTCTGACATTTTATAATTAAATAAAATAATGATTTATTAATATTTTTAAGTTAATATATATATATATATATATTTTAAATATGTATGTTTTATTTTTTTATATATTACATTTATTGTTTATCATTTTTAACTATTTTAAATAATTGTAACTATGTTTTTATTAATTATATTTATTTTTTAAATTAATTTTACATTATTTTTAAGACATTTAAAAAAATGATATTTTATACAACGATAATTTAAACAACGATATTTTGGTTTCGATATTTTTGTACTTACCTTTGTAGAGATAGGATGTCAATATTCTGTCCATCGATATTCTGGACTCGATATTGTTGTAAGTCGATATTCGGTCCGTCGATATTATGTCAGTGATCCCTCCATATTATCTGTGTTAATGGATCTCCTTAACGCCTCTCTGAAGGAAGGGATAGTCCCCCACAGATGGAATCACGCAATGTTACTCCCTCTCCTAAAGAAAAAGAACCTGCATCCTTCTAACCCCTCCAACTTCCATCCCATCTCTTTGCTCCCCATTCTCGCAAAAGTTCTGGAGAAGCACATTAATGGCCAACTGTCCTCCTTATGGAAACCCAGAACTTCCTTCATCCCTCCCAGTCTGGCTTCTGTACTGAACCCACCCTTTTGGGGGTTACAGTGATGTTAAGGTACCGCTTCGATGAGGGTGAAACTGTGGCATTCATCCTGATAGATCTGAGCGCTGTCTTTGATACAGTGTCTCACCATATCCTTTTGGGGGAACTGCAGACACTGGGGGGCCGAATCCGATTCAGGACGGAAAAAATACCGACCGACTCGGTACGGGATTATAGTCCGACCGACACGTACCGGCGTTGCCCGACCTGGGAAGTACTATGAAATGCATGGAAATCACGACTGACTCGCACGGAACTCAAGGCGAACGACTGACTCAGCCGGAAACAAGCTATCCGGCCGGGAAACCACGCAAATCGCACCGACCGACAAGCACCAGGAAACAACCTGAACGAAACGTACCCGCAAACTCTGACCCGCGCAGTACGATGCAATGGGTGCAAAATCAGACTGACTCGCACGGAGCCCAAGCCGTACGACCGACACGCATACAAAAGCCAGCCGAACAAACACAATACCCTGCGAACGACGCGTACGCCGCATATGAAACAGAGCTGAAACACAGCGGCAACGACTCGGACAGGCGCGCATGAGACAACTGCAACATCCTACTCGGTCAGAAGAACGACTCCTACATGCACAATAATCACTAATGAAAAAATACAAAAAAAAGGGCCAAACAAGCAATGACAAAGCCAATAAATACAGGGGGAGAAAAGAATGGAACAAGGACACACCCCCAACTCCACCTACATAAAGCCCACAAATCCCTACCATGATCCTTTGCAAATTCCACTGACCTGCCAGCACACAACACCATCACACAGCAAACACAGACACACACACAGCTCATCCAACACAAAAGCCACACACCATTAGCACCTCAACAAATAGCACCCTCACACACACACAGCAAAACCTACACTCACACACCCTCACTTGCACACACACACACATCAATCACCACCACCACCCATCACCATGCCCCTAAAGAAGAATCCAAAGTTCCTAGATAGTGAATTGGAAGTCATGGTAGACGAGATCCTGAGGGTAGAGCCACAGTTCTTTGGCACATTGGTCCAACAGACCCCCATGTCGCAGAATACCAAGATGTGGGCGAGGATCGTCGACAGGGTGAACGCACAATCACCATGTTTGCGCACAAAGGAAGACATCCAGAACAGGTGGTATGATGTGCGCAGGAGGGTCAGAGACCTACTCAAGAAGGATTACCTCCTGAGCCAGCACACCGGCAGTGGCCCTCCTGCAAAACCAGTATACCTCAGGCCCTGGGAGGAGAAGGTGCGGGCCATCCTACCACCAGTGAGCGTATATGGACTAACAGACATCCCAGAGCCTGGTGAGTACACAGCTAATATACACAATATTGTGTGCCAATACACACACATCACTCTCAAGGGGACAGTCAAACCATCCACCCCTAGCAAATCAACAGCAACCAAAAGATAATCATCCCAAGATGTGTATGTCAGTTAGATTAACACAATACATGCCATCTCATAGTGATATGTAACTGTGTCATGACATGTACAAACCTAACAACAAATAGAGCAAGGCAGTGGTACAAATATAACCAACAAACACTGCCTGATATTTTGCCACCACTAGAACACCACCTCACAGGGAAGCTCACTTAAAGGAAGGAAATCTGTGTATGCTGGTGAAGTCAGTATAGCCAATAGCATGATGGGAGTTGTAGTCACAGATATTGGTCACCCTCACAATTGGCCCATCAACACCCCTCCGAACCATGCTCACATCACAGGGAGTGGATAAGGACTGACAAGATGTCTGACACTGGCTACTGCTGTGGGGTGCACAAGGCCCTGCTGGGAACTGTGCACCAACAAACAACAGGACACCACTGTCAGCCATCTTGCCATTGCTGTCACACTCACACACAGTGAAGTCCACTCAAAAGCAAGGAAGTACGGGCATGCTGGGAAGGGGGGGTGTAGGCAATAGCATGATGGGAGTTGGAGTCACAGATATTGCTCAGCCTCACAATTGGCCCATCAACACCACTCTGAACCATGCTCACATCACAGGGAGTGGAAAAGAACTTACAAGATGGCTGACACTGGCTACTGCTGTGTGGAGCACAAGGCCCTGCTGGGAACTGTGCACCAACAAACAGCACAACACCACTGCCTGCCATCCTGAAAGCCAACTTGCACTCTCTGCAATGCAAGCACGTTGCATGGTGGGATATCTGGCTGGGTGGGAAGGAGGACTCACAGCACTGACCATAGTTACAAGCAGCTCACCTCACACACCCCCTCAACACAAACTCCACATAACCCACCTGAGAGAATGCAATGCCTCACATACCAAATGAAGATCCCACAAAGAACCACCACCCTGGGTAATGCTGTGTGAAGCACAGGGACACACCTGGGACTTGTCGCCAAACAAACGCAAGGACAACACTGTCAGCCTTCCTGTCAGCACAGGCACACTACCCCACAGGGAAGCACAGTCCAAAGGAAGGAAGTACGGGCATGCTGGGAAGGGGGGTATAGGCAATAGTATGATGGGAGTTGGAGTCACAGATATTGCTCAGCCTCACAATTGGCCCATCAACACCACTCTGAACCATGCTCACATCACAGGGAGTGGAAAAGAACTTACAAGATGGCTGACACTGGCTACTGCTGTGTGGAGCACAAGGCCCTGCTGGGAACTGTGCACCAACAAACAGCACAACACCACTGCCTGTCATCCTGAAAGCCAACTTGCACTCTCTGCAATGCAAGCACGTTGCATGGTGGGTTATCTGGCTGGGTGGGAAGGAGGACTCACAGCACTGACCATAGTTACAAGCAGCTCACCTCACACACCCCCTCAACACAAACTCCACATAACCCACCCGGGAGAATGCAATGCCTAACATACCAAATGAAGATCCCACAAAGAACCACCACCCTGGGTAATGCTGTGTGAAGCACAGGGACAGACCTGGGACTTGTAGCCAAACAAACGCAATGACAACACTGTCAGCCTTCCTGTCAGCACAGGCACACTACCCCACAGGGAATCACAGTCCAAAGGAAGGAAGTACGGGCATGCTGGGAAGGGGGGTGTAGCCAATAGCATGATGGGAGTGGGAGTCACAGATATTGCTCAGCCTCACAATTGGCCCACAAACACCACTCTGAACCATGCTCACATCACAGGGAGTGGAAAAGAACTTACAAGATGGCTGACACTGGCTACTGCTGTGGGGAGCACAAGGCCCTGCTGGGAACTGTGCACCAACAAACAGCACAACACCACTGAATGACATCCTGAGAGTCAACCTGAACCCACTGCAAGGGTGGCATGCTTCATGGTGGGATAACTGGGCCAGGTGGAGAAGGATGGCCGGATGTCCACCAAATACAACCAATGCTGGCCATGCACACACCTCAACATTCATAGTGAAATGCCCCAGGTATGCATGACAATGTGCTACACCAATATCAACCTCTTACTGTGACAACTTAGGACAATGCAATGTACATGCCCGCATCCAGAGGTACAGTCACAACTGTCAGTTGTGTGAACCATTGATGCCTGTAGAAACATTACATACAATGTGTGTCTCTTCCAAATACAGGTGACGATGATGGGGACACAGCAGCAGGCGAGTAGGAGTCCCTGTCCCAGGCTCCGGGGGACACAGAGCTCACTGGTGTGGAACAGCCTCTGCCCACCTCGGATGGTGAAGACCTACCTGGCACCTCCGGTCTGAGTCATCATGCAGCACCAGCTGGACCAACATCTGCACCCCCTGCACCCACCCCTCCAACAACTGCCAACATACAGACCACCCACGCCGACACGGACAGACCAAGGACCACCGCTGACAACAGCACAGGGTCCCAGGCCCACCGTGGAGCAATGGATGACAACACCACTAACAACCCCCAAGTGGGCCTCGGGTCACCTGTGCGTGCCACCGCAGGTCCTGCACGTGTTGCCAGGGGTGGTGGGAGGGGTGGTAGACATAGGTCGCTGCTTGCAGAGGGGTCTGGACTGCATGATGACCCAAAACTGGCACGCATCGCTGATGCGTACCAGGATAGCACCGGAGAGGTCAGACAGGTAGTGGGGATCCTCAAGGACATACAACAGCAGCAGGCTGCCCATCATGCCCGCTTGGACTCCCACATGGCCCGTTTAGAGACACACATGGCCCGTGTGGAGACACACATGTCGGGCATGGAGTCCAAGTGGGATACATTGCAAGAACTCACAGCGGTGCATAGGGACATATTGACATGCCTCCGCCAGATTAGCACCAACATGGCCACACCTCCCTGTGTGCCCACAACATCTGGTGCTGCAACAACTGACACCACCACAGGGAGGGAGGAGGACTCTGGCGGAGAGTCCCCTGCACCGCAGCAGCCTGCACGTGAGGGTCCCCCACAAAGAAGAGGGGTCGTCCGAGGAAGGAAAACTGAGAGGTTGATGGCCACGTACATCCCCCAGGAAGCCAACACCTGTTCCGGAAATTCTCCTTTGTGTGCAAATGTTTCACCCTGTCGAATGCAACACTACTTTCCCACATGACATGGGGAGTTCAAGTTGGACTAATGTATCATATGACTGTGGACTTCACTCAGGACATTTCTGCTACCAAGACTTCCAACTCATCTGGGAACTTTGGATCACAATCACAATGTACAGCACCCACCATCCTGTGCACTATACTCACACATGTATGTCAATAAACTCACTAATACACCATACTTGCCACTGTTGTTATTCAAATGTGGATACTGTTATGGTGATGATGTTCTGCTAAATTACACTGTGTATGCTAACTGCTACAGCAAGTACAACACCGTTGTGTGAGTCATGGTGACGTGACACATATGAGGGAATCACACCACTAGGGCTACACAACACAGACACCAGGGCCATCGGACTCATCGCCCACAGTGATGTTGGCAGGAAATACAGTGGAATGCACAGACACCACACCTATTCAGAGTCTGTGTCAACTAGCCCACAGGTGCAGTAAGCAAATGTCAGTCAGATGTGTGACCACAGACAATGCACATCCCAAAGTGAAGCACTGGTTTATTACACATTTGTAACATGTTGTTACCACTACAAATGCAAGTTAATCCCACGTGGCAGTGGCCACACAGTCAACAAGTGCAGAAGATATGAAGTCCAGGGTGTGTGGCACATCACCTGTAGGGAAACGACTGCTGCCACCCTGAAAGCTGAATCATGGTGTTGGGGGATCCAAGTTGACCAAACAACTCTGTAAGCACCCTGTGAAGGACAGACATGACACACAGTCAAAACCACTGAAGAACAGGACAGAACTGCAATACTCATGCCCTAAACATGTCACAAGATACCTACACAAAAGCACGTTTGCATGTCAACACTGTTGGGGAGTACAGACTACCTGTAAGGACACATCGCTGCACGCATCCAGTCAAGTGGCACATGGCCACACTAAAACAGCACAGCTGCATGCCGCCATATTGGCGATCAAATGTACCTTCAATGTAATCCATGTATTCATTTTTATATCCATTTGCTCTTCTTTAATCATTTTTTCCTTATTCTTTTATCCGAATCCACACTCGGAGTGTTTTGCCTTTTTCAGGTTTCTAGTATTTAAACTGTGCCCATCCGGACCTCTTGTGAAAATACGATAAATGCAAAATTCATCACAAGCAGTGTTTTATTCAATAAAATACCAATGCATTTCGGGCTGCGAAGCGCCCTTCGTCAGGGTCACTATAAATAATAATAACAACAATTACCAATTAATATTCTCATCGTGAGTATACATTTTACAGTGCGAATTGATATTCAGATCTAACAAAGCGCAACATTTGCATTGCTACTCGATTTTTCCAGTGTAGTCCTTTATCAACAATATACCCATCTCATACTATTAGCATTGGCGCCAATCCCTCCACCCGATCGTAACATTACCTTTTTTCTTTATCACCCTCCATTCATATGTAACTATTATTTGGCTCCCAGTATACATGTTCCATCATTCCCCTTTAACATCATCAATACCTCTCTCTATTTACCCAACCCAATCCTTAGGAAACATTTAGGCCTCTAACAGTTTGCAAAAAACGCCCTGAACCCTTCACATTACTTCCACTCTAAACTTTCTCCTTTCCCCCATTCCATCATGACTCAAGTGCTAACCAATGTTCCCCCCGATCATTTCACTATAACAAACAAATCAATCCTTCCCGTACCTGCTATGAAAGTTAAAAACCTCCCGTCCTCGCCATCATTCCCAAACGTAATAGTTGCCTCTTTCTCCCTGCCAATTATCAGCAATCTGACCCTGCCTACTTGTTCACGATTGGCCCAACTTTTCCCGTCATTGCATCTTCATGCTAATTGTTTGGACTCCATTTCCCAAAATACAGTTCGCCAGTAAAACTGCAACTTAACTGTTACAAATACATTCTGCTTAATTTAACAATGCATTACAGCTTGTTTTAAAAAAATGTAGTCCTTTATCAACAATGTGCCCATCTCGTGCTGTTTACATAGCGCGCCTGTCTCTCCACCCGATCGTAACATAACCTTTTTCATCACCCTCCATTCGTATATAACTATTACTTTGCTTCCAATACACATATCCCATCATTCCCCTTTAACGTCCTTAGTACCTCTCTATTAACCCACACCACTCCTTCAGACAGGCGCGCTATGTAAACAGCACGAGATGGGCACATTGTTGATAAAGGACTACATTTTTTTTAAAACAAGCTGTAATGCATTGTTAAATTAAGCAGAATGTATTTGGCGGGAAAAGTTGGGCCAATCGTGAACAAGTAGGCAGGGTCAGATTGCTGATAATTGGCAGGGAGAAAGAGGCAACTATTATGTTTGGGAATGATGGCGAGGACGGGAGGTTTTTAACTTTCACAGCAGGTACGGGAAGGATTGATTTGTTTGTTATAGTGAAATGATCGGGGGGAACATTGGTTAGCACTTGAGTCATGATGGAATGGGGGAAAGGAGAAAGTTTAGAGTGGAAGTAATGTGAAGGGTTCAGGGCGTTTTTGCAAACTGTTAGAGGCCTAAATGTTTCCTAAGGATTGGGTTGGGTAAATAAGAGAGGTATTGATGATGTTAAAGGGGAATGATGGAACATGTATACTGGGAGCCAAATAATAGTTACATATGAATGGAGGGTGATAAAGAAAAAAGGTAATGTTACGATCGGGTGGAGGGATTGGCGCGCAATGCTAATAGTATGAGATGGGTATATTGTTGATAAAGGACTACACTGGAAAAATCGAGTAGCAATGCAAATGTTGCGCTTTGTTAGATCTGAATATCAATTCGCACTGTAAAATGTATACTCACGATGAGAATATTAATTGGTAATTGTTGTTATTATTATTTATAGTGACCCCTGACGAAGGGCGCTTCGCAGCCCGAAATGCATTGGGATTTTATTGAATAAAACACTGCTTGTGATGAATTTTGCATTTATCGTATTTTCACAAGAGGTCCGGATGGGCACAGTTTAAATACTAGAAACCTGAAAAAAGGCATAACACTCCGAGTGTGGATTCGGATAAAAGAATAAGGAAAAGATGATTAAAGAAGTGCAAATGGATATAAAAATGAATACATGGATTACATTGAAGGTACATTTGATCGCCAATATGGCGGCATGCAGCTGTGCGTCTGGTTGGGGTAAGAGGTTGCCCCACATCATGAAGTTGATATTTATGTGGCATTTGGGCATGCCACTTAACCATTCTGCACGCATTCTTGGAATACTGAGATAACTAAAGAAAAGCATGGATTACATGGTGTGCATCCCACCCCCATAATGAAACATATATATATTGCCCTACTCAGGGATAGCACCCGCTGGTTAAAATGGACAACAAATGAGAACAGGAGAGCAGTTCATGAATCCACAAAGTCGGCGAAACAACGTGGTTCATCACAAACATTGGAGTTGAAGCGCAGAGGAAATGGATTTTCAAGCATTTATTGTGTTCAGATGGTTGACTATTGACAATTACCATGGGTATTTAATACACGTTTGCAATAGTTGAGTTGTAATTTTACCGGCGAACTGCATTCTGGGATATGAGGTCAAAACAAGCATGAAGGTGTAAAGGCGGAAATAATTGAGCATTGGGCCAATCGGGAACTAGTAGGGAGGGTCAGACTGCTGATAAGTGGCAGATAGAAAGAGGTAACTATTACGTTTCGACAGGATGGCAAGGACGGGAAGTTTTTAACTTTCACAGCAGGTATGGGAAGAATCGGTGTGTTTGTTGTAGTGAAAAGATCGGGGGAACAGTGGTTAACGTTTGAGTCTTGATGGAATGAGTGAAACGGGTGGAAAGGTTAAGTTTAGAGTGGAAGTAATGTGAAGGGCTCAGGATGTTCTATGTAAACAGTCGGTGACCAAAATGTGTCTGAAGGAGTGGTGTGGGTTAATAGAGAGGTACTAAGGACGTTAAAGGGGAATGATGGGATATGTGTATTGGAAGCAAAGTAATAGTTATATACGAATGGAGGGTGATGAAAAAAGGTTATGTTACGATCGGGTGGAGAGACAGGCGCGCTATGTAAACAACACGAGATGGGCACATTGTTGATAAAGGACTACATTTTTTTTAAAACAAGCTGTAATGCATTGTTAAATTAAGCAGAATGTATTTGTAACAGTTAAGTTGCAGTTTTACTGGCGAACTGTATTTTGGGAAATGGAGTCCAAACAATTAGCATGAAGCTGCAATGGCGGGAAAAGTTGGGCCAATCGTGAACAAGTAGGCAGGGTCAGATTGCTGATAATTGGCAGGGAGAAAGAGGCAACTATTACGTTTGGGAATGATGGCGAGGACGGGAGGTTTTTAACTTTCACAGCAGGTACGGGAAGATTGATTTGTTTGTTATAGTGAAATGATCGGGGGGAACATTGGTTAGCACTTGAGTCATGATGGAATGGGGGAAAGGAGAAAGTTTAGAGTGGAAGTAATGTGAAGGGTTCAGGGCGTTTTTTGCAAACTGTTAGAGGCGTAAATGTTTCCTAAGGATTGGGTTGGGTAAATAGAGAGAGGTATTGATGATGTTAAAGGGGAATGATGGAACATGTATACTGGGAGCCAAATAATAGTTACATATGAATGGAGGGTGATAAAGAAAAAAGGTAATGTTACGATCGGGTGGAGGGATTGGCGCGCAATGCTAATAGTATGAGATGGGTATATTGTTGATAAAGGACTACACTGGAAAAATCGAGTAGCAATGCAAATGTTGCGCTTTGTTAGATCTGAATATCAATTCGCACTGTAAAATGTATACTCACGATGAGAATATTAATTGGTAATTGTTGTTATAATTGTTGTTATTATTATTTATAGTGACCCCTGACGAAGGGCGCTTCGCAGCCCGAAATGCATTGGGATTTTATTGAATAAAACACTGCTTGTGATGAATTTTGCATTTATCGTATTTTCACAAGAGGTCCGGATGGGCACAGTTTAAATACTAGAAACCTGAAAAAAGGCATAACACTCCGAGTGTGGATTCGGATAAAAGAATAAGGAAAAGATGATTAATGAAGCGCAAATGGATATAAAAATGAATACATGGATTACATTGAAGGTACATTTGATCGCCAATATGGCGGCATGCAGCTGTGCGTCTGGTTGGCGTAAGAGGTTGCCCCACATCATGAAGTTGTTATTTATGTGGCATTTGGGCATGCCACTTAACCATTCTGCACGCATTCTTGGAATACTGAGATAACTAAAGAAAAGCATGGATTACATGGTGTGCATCCCACCCCCATAATGAAACACTAAAACAGCACCAGGGCACCACCCACACATATCATGCAAACTCACATCATTCACATTGCATCTCCCTGGATACTCACATTCAGCTGAAGAAGCTGGTGATGAGCTGTGTGCGGACATCACCACCATCATCATCATCATCACTGGCATCGTGGTCCAGGCCAGGATCCTCCACAGGTGGCGGACGTTGGTCATCGTCATCCAGGATGAGAGGCAACTCCTTCCGCACTGCCAGGTTGTGGAGCATGCAGCAAACGATGACAATCTTGCACACCTTTCCTGGGGCATGTGGGAGGGCCCCTCCTGTCTTGTCCAGGCAGCGGAAGCGGCTCTTCAGGAGACCAAAGGTCCGCTCGATCACTCTCCTGGTCCGACCATGTGCCTCATTGTAGCGCATCTGGGCTGGTGTCACAGGGTTCCTGAGGGGTGTCAGCAACCACGGCATGTTGGGGTATCCGGAGTCACCTACAGACAGACAATTGTACATTAGCTGAGTTCAAAAAGTGGGCGGAATACAACATAGCAGAACACACACAATGGTACAAAGTCAGTACACACCGACAAGCCAGGCACGCTGGTTCGGCATCTGTGACATCATCCTCGGGATGCGACTACTCCTCATCACGTAGGCATCGTGAGCAGAACTGGGGAAACGGGCACACACATGTGTGATGGTCATATCTGCAAGACATACCACCAGCGCATTGATCGAATGGTAGTGTTTGCGGTTACGGTAGGCCTGCTCATGTGCCTGTGGTGGTACCAAAGCCACATGTGTCCCATCAATGGAGCCAATTACATGTGGCATCCTCCCCAGGGCATAAAAGTCACTCTTAACGTCAGTGAGTTGTCGACGTTTGGGGAAATAGATGAACTGGTTCAGGTTCCTCAACATAGCCACCAAAACATCGCGTAGCACACGGCTGAACATAGTCTGTGACATCCCACCATCAGTCTCCACAGTGTGTTGGAAGGTACCGGTGACAAAGAAGTGTAGGGCTGCCATTACCTTCACCTTGGGTGTCAGCGCCGTAGGGTACGGCCGGCCCGGTTGCAGATGTGGTGCCAAGTGCACTGCCAAATCCTCAATCAGCTGCCTGGTGAAGCGGTACCGTCGGATGCTGTCACGTTCCACCATCGTTGCCAGGTCAGGGAATGGTCTATGGACAGCTGGAGCCCTGCAGTGCATAGGATGAAGAAAGAAAGATTGTCAGTCACCCCACAGATGTGCCTTTCACCATACTCAATTTCACATGATACATCATTACGAGACACAAGTACTTGATGTGTGTGCCGTTCTGTTCGGACATAACTCGCACCTACATGGCCATCATCTAAGTTCTCAGTACAACATGTGTGCACAACAGGTACCACGTTGTGCTATGGAAACTCATTAGGATGTATCAAAGTACCCATTTACTGCTGTCACGTTCCACACACACACCACAGTGACATGTCTGGACAGATGCGCCACAGGCATCACAGCACATTGACAGGTAGATTCCCAGTGACCCTGTCTTGCCACATGGACACTGGCTTGACATGGCGTATCATGTACATGTCAGAAAAACAAACATGACTCCCACAGGTAGTGGCCCCTGTTGCCTCCGCAGGACAGACATGGACGTCAGTGACACACACACTCACAACATCAAAGTCCATGCACAAACAACGTTGCTGTGGAGACTGTCTCCCATCGTGCACATGGAATCAGAGACATCAGAAACACAACATGCACACAGACTGTGGAGGGACATCACTATTGTGGCAATTGGTCATCCTGTTATGTACATGCCTTCCCCCATGGGACCCTGGAGGTATGTGACATGTCACACACAAACACAACCTGGAAATGTGACCATGCCACATGCTCTGAAATGAACTGTTGCACATCACAGTGGTCATGTGCACAACACACAAAGGACCCTGTCCGCATGAACACATGCACAGCCTGGGTGTGGATGCCCACCAGTGCCACCACAGAAACCACATGCCAACCCCCATACACAGAAAAGGTAATGCAGCCTTACATGCCTTAGGAAACAGTGTGGAGTGGGTGTGCTGTTGTAGGTGTGCCCCTGTGTCTCTGGCAGTTATATGTGGCTGGCATATGTTCACCAGTGACAAGCATGGTGACATATATGACTGACCTGTATAGGTACGCGTTGTACAGCAATGGACCGATCGGTGTGCCCGGCCGGCCCATTGCATGTGAAGTGTGCGGGTACGCGTTGTACCCCGAAATGCGCGTTGTACAGCAATGGACCGATCGGTGTGCCCGGCCGGGCCATTGCATGTGTTGTGTGCGGGTACGCGTTGTACAGCAATGGGCCGATCGGTGTGCCCGGCCGGCCCAATGCATGTGATGTGTGCGGGTACGCGTTGTACCCCGAAATACGCGTTGTACAGCAATGGACCGATCGGTGTGCCCGGCCGGCCCATTACATGTGTTGTGTGCGGGTACGTGTTGTACAGCAATGGACCGATCGGTGTGCCCGGCCGGCCCATTGCATGTGATGTGTGCGGGTACGCGTTATACAGCAATGGACCGATCGGTGTGCCCGGCCGGCCCAATGAGTGTGATGTGTGCGGGTACGCGTTGTACCCCGAAATACGCGTTGTACAGCAATGGACCGATCGGTGTGCCCGGCCGGCCCATTACATGTGTTGTGTGCGGGTATGCGTTGTACAGCAATGGACCGATCGGTGTGCCCGGCCGGCCCATTGCATGTGATGTGTGCGGGTGCGCGTTGTACAGCAATGGACCGATCGGTGTGCCCGGCCGGCCCAATGCATGTGATGTGTGCGGGTACGCGTTGTACCCGAAATACGCGTTGTACAGCAATGGACCGATCGGTGTGCCCGGCCGGCCCATTGCATGTGTTGTGTGCGGGTACGCGTTGTACAGCAATGGACCGATCGGTGTGCCCGGCCGGCCCATTGCATGTGTTGTGTGCGAGTACGCGTTGTACAGCAATGGACCGATCGGTGTGCCCGGCCGGCCCATTGCATGTGATGTGTGCGGGTACGCGTTGTACAGCAAAGGACCGATCGGTGTGCCCGGCCGGCCCATTGCATGTGATGTGTGCGGGTACGCGTTGTACCCCGAAATACGCATTGTACAGCAATGGACCGATCGGTGCGCACGCATTGGCTGGGGCCTGGCATGGCAACGGATGCGTTTTCGTGGCTCCAACGAGTCTGATGCAGTGAATTCAGTTGGCCAGCCACAACAATGTTGCAAAATCATGGATGTCATGAATTTGAAGATTTGAAGGATGCTGTGGGCGTGTATTAGTGCTGCTATTCCATGGATTGGTCAGATTCAGAAGATGCAAACGACTTGGACCAATCACTTTGGACACATGGGACATTATCTGCCTCTGCAGCACACATATAATGCTGGCTGTTCCCCTGAGAGCTCACTTGCCTGCACTACATGCTCCAGGACGACATCTGCCAACAACACTGCTGCTGTCTCTGCATCCTCTGGCTACTGCAATGGCACGTACTGTGGATAGAGCCCCAGCCTTCAGCCTTGAGGAGAACCAGGCCCTGCTGGATAGCCTCCTTCCACAGCACAGCAAGCTGTATGGGAAACCAGGGGAGCAGGTGAGTGTGCTGTCCACTGCCTTACCAATTGTGCATGTTGTCTGACTAGCAGGACTTACAGTGTGTACACCACTGGCTAGCATGCTCACTGAGTAGTTGTCACACCCCAAAGTGTGTAGTTACATGCACTGAACAGGTACAGTGCAGTAACAGTGCATTCCAAAAAGGTTTACTCCCCATGCAATGACACCATGTAGTGACTGCTGGCAAACTGTTCATAGCCATTGTTGCACTGCCTATGTACATCATATGACCCTGTGATTGAGACATGTATATCCAACTGTGTGATGCACGGATATGTTGCATGTGTAGTAATGGCCTTTTTCACTTTGTCATCCTCACAGGTCGATGCCCAACAGAAGCAGGAAATCTGGCTGACCATCGCCCGGGAAGTAAGATCCGTGGGGGTCTACAGGTGCATGATCCGCAACTGCCAGAAGAGGTGGCAGGTCCTTCGTGGCTGGACCCGGAGGATCGCAAGGGTCCAGCTGAAGCTGTCGCCTCCTCGCAGGAGGGGCGGATACCAGACCCTGATCCCCCACATGCTCCGGATCCCGGCTGTGGTCTTCCCTGACCTGGATGGGCAGCTGAAGGCCAGACAGCAGCAAGGAGGGGGTGAGTCCATGACTGCACTGTGCACTTTGTCTGACATGCTATGTGCCCTCCTCTGGCCTGGTTAAACTTCCACAGTACATCAGTCATGTGGTCCAGTACCCATGTCCCTCATTTGTGACATGCCCACTTCTCCTCTGATACGCATATGTGTGGCCCTTACAGTCAGGAAATTGTGTCACTTGGGGACTGTGTCATTGCATTTAGCTTTGCTCAAGGTGGGGGACAGCATTTGTTCCTGTGACTATGTTGTGGGATTCATGTGTAGGTCAATTGCTTACACAATGCCTAAGTTCTGACATGTAATCTGGGTGTAACTTTGATATGTGGTCCACTTGCTGATCTGAATCACCACATGTCCCTGGGGAATTTGGCACACACCCATGCCGGTGGGAACAATGTTTGGGCCTCAGGAGTATGTGTATCAAGTGTGTCACACGTGCTTAGCCACATGCCTACTGTCCAGGACTCATTCCTCTTACAGGTGGAGCTGGACAGTCATGCCTACTCCAGGGCATACAATACACTCTGTACTCCCACTCCCGTGTACCATCTGGCATGTTGTGATCAGTGAAATGTTCCCTCAGGTGTCTGCCTCTGTGTCATTGTGCTGTGTCCTCGTTGTCAGGACTACTGGTATGTTTATCGGTTAGGGCTCAGCATGCCAGCGGAGATGTGACCATGATAGACGAAACTTCTGTGATTTTTAGGTGTCTGATCACTTGACTGTGCACACAGGTGTATGCGACTGTGACTTTCAGGCAGCTGTTTCTCATTCACAGCACACTGTGAGGTGCTCATGTTCAGAGAGTTGTGTTTCATGTCCCCCATATGTCCAATTGGTATGACGTGGACAAGTAGTAGTACTGATGATGTGGTTTTTGGGGGATGGACATGTGCACTTGTCAGTTACATAACTTGCATTCCCCATGTCCTAGGATAGTGACATAGTGCAGACTGTTGTTGGCTGGCTGCCATGCCCATGTGACTGGAGACAGTGATGTATGACTTTGCACGCATGCCTGTGTCATGGCATTAAACTTCCTAAGAGTGATCCTGCAGGGGAGTGACATGTGCAACATGCACCCCATTGTGGCATTGACTATCCGGACATGGGTGCATCATGGTGTGTGGTGCTGGTATGCATCACATGCATTTCTATTTAGACTCTGGCCATCCCTTCATCCGGACACCTGCACTGACTTAGTGGCAAGAGATGTGTTGTGTGCATGTTCACATACTTCACCTTGCTCCCTGCAATGTCCAACAACTGTGTAGGTGGTGCATGTGTCCACACTGGGGTCTTACCATCAGACAGGCACCAGACAGATGGGTGCAAGGGCAGGAGGGGTGTGAGTCCCATGGTTGACCATCAGACTGACAATTAGCTTCCACAAATCTGTGTGAGGACTTTAGGCAATGTTCAACTAAGGATGCCTGGGCTGGCTCTGTGATGTGCTGTTCTTACTGTGGTGTGTGCGTTCAGTGCAGGTGACTGATGTTTGTCTGTTTCCTTAATTGTTTGCAGATACATCCACGGCCACAGGAGGGGACAGCTCCACGGACCAGGGGGAGCAGCAGAGCCAGACTGGGTCAGCGTCCGACGAATGGTCAGAGGGACCCAGTGGCACGGAGGGCGAGGGGAGCCACACCGAGGAGTCCTCAGCACCATCCACCTCAGCTGAGGACCACAGCAGCTCGGAGGATGACTCCCTTGTGGAGGTGGGTGTCAGCAGCCACCAAAGTCAAGCTAGTCTGTCTGGCCCTGCCACCACCACCACCGCCCTCCCATTGGCTCCCATTCCTGAGGTCCGTGGAGGCTCCCGTGCTCGGGAGCGTGTCTCCTTCATGCCAGGCACCGCACCCCTGCCCCTGTGTCCCCTGCTGCCCTGAGTGAGGAGTCTGTGTACCTCCTTCGGCAGCTCCATGTAGGGCAGACAGCAATGCTGACTGTCCTCCATGCAGACACCACTCTGTTGACACAGCTGGTGTCGTTCATGGAGGGCATCTCGACGGGTATGTCTGCCCTACAGAGGAGCAATAGGTCCATGGACTCCTCCCTGACGGCAGCAGTGTCCCTCCTCCAACAGTCCCTCACCCCTCCCACCTCTGCCCCATCCACACTTCCTGCCACCCTACCTGTCCAAAGCACATGCACACCTGCACAATCACCCAAACACACAGACACGAGCAGCACAGACACACCCAAGAGAAAGGCAAGACGTGCACACAAGAATCCTCAGGGGACTGATACCACAGACACAGGGGATGGGGAACACACACACACACAGGCATCCACAGTCACTCCACAGTCCTCCAAATCCTCTCCCTCCAAGACCCCTTCCCTTGCCTCACCTGCTACCCCACCTACACAGCAGCTCTTCCTGTGTGACCTCGGCCTCTTCCCTCCAATCCTGCTGATCCAGCATACCGGGGGAAGAGGAAGTCCACCCACACAGAGGGGAGTGCCCCTTGCCCCCGGACACCCTCCCCAGGAACAGGCAGACACAGGACCCCATTAGGAAGTCCCCCGGACCAGGAAGAGCAAGACCCCACCACCACCACCACGCAGCTCCACCACCCAGTCTCTCTCCTCCATCCCCCAGGCCACCACTCCACAGGTTCCCCCGCCACACCCTGCCCCCAGGTTCCCCCACACACCGATACCGCATCCCCAGACTGCTTAGGCCCTCCCCCCTGCCACTTGCTCTTCCACACCCAACCCAGACGCTCTGCCTGTTAGTGCCACTGGTGTGGGGACCGGGTCCCCCCCTCTGTCCTGCCCACCTCATCTGCCCACCTTTCCACTCCCTTGGAGTTATGCACTGCAGTGGAGTCCACAACCACCCCGTCTGACTTGGGCACTGCAGTGGGGACCCAGTCCACTACATCAGACCAGCCCACTGCAGTGGTTGCAGCACCCACACCAACTGACTTGTGTAGCACGGTGGTGCTGGCCCCCTGAGTCAGACACCTCCACGGCAGTTGCCCTTGTATGCCCCTCCAAGGGGGATGTCCCCTGTCCGTACCAGTGCAGGCAAGCAATGGGTGACCAGTTGTCACTTGTCACCCTGTTGGGACATGGATTTTGGACTGGCCAATGGCCTTAGTTTCTTTTGGACGTCAACTTTTAATTTTACATTAGCTGAATAAAGCCTCTTTTTGTTTAATTGAGGTGTTTCTTTTGATGTACATGAATTAGATGAGTAGCATCCTGCATTTGCAGTTGTTATAGTGTTCAGATCAGGAAAATGAAGTGTTGCTGTGATGGACTCCATGTGGTCCATGGGATATGTGTCCTGTTCTAATCTGGATCTATGGCATCCTTTGCTGCAGTCTGAGGGTGTAATGTTCAGCATTTGACACAGGGATGTACGTTTTGTATTTGTAAAGGAACATCTTTGTCTTACACTGATGCACATCTGGTGGGCTTACCACTGTTCAATGTTCCGATTTCTCTGACTGTGTGCCCATCTCCACTGGACATGCAGTTTTGCACATCAATGTTGAAGGACTCATCTGTGTATACAGTGCAACTGGCTTGACACATGTTTTGGGTGTATGCAGATGACTGACGTGACACTCCCGTACCCAGGCTGATGTGAGCAGAGCCTTCTGTGTGTTGTAGTTGTTGACTCACTGACGGAGTGTCCTGATGACATGTTTGAGTCGTGCACAGACAAGGTTTGGCTCAGCGGACCTTCCACAGGAGTGGAGTGCCCTCATGGCAGTGTGTAATCCCGTGACATTGCGTGTGCCCGTGTTGTGTGTTGTGTAAGCATATCTGTGCGTGTTCCCTTCCCTTTTCCTACACAGGCTGTGTCCCTAGGGATGTTCCTGTTTGTGTTGCTTGCAGAGTTGGTCTGTGTTCATCCAGCATCTTGGACCTGGTTTCTCTGTGATGTGGTTGCATGGCAAACTAATGTTCATGAGGTTGTCATCCCAGGTTGTCTTTGTTGTCAGGGCTGGGGATGTGGGCAAACGGTGATGGGACACATTCAGGATTCCCCTTGGCACTTGTTGTTTACCCAAGTCATGTGAATTTCAGTTTGTGGTAGCTTTCAGTGATTGTGACACGGTGTGTGTGTGACTGCTGCCACTCCTCAGGGTCAGAGCTGCAATGTTGGAAGTTGTGTACGTGTGTTCTTTGTGTGTCACCTTGGCTTCTTCGTAGGTGTGTGACTATGGCCAGGATCCCATTGATTGTGGTGGATTTCACATCATGCCCATGTACGGCGTACTGTGCTGTGTGTCAGACATTGACGAGTCTTATTGACTGGCCATGTGTGATGGGTATCTGCACCTTAGTTCCCCCACCACCCCTGGGATTGTCATGGGTGCATGTGCACTGTCACCAGTCCATGTGAGCTTCACTGCTGCACATTGGTGGAGATCAGGGTGTGTGGTGTTGAGTGTGCAAATGTGAGTTGTTGCACGGCTAGACCTCTAACTCCATATTGGCCTTGGCTGGCAGGCCGTGCTGATTGATTGGAGCTTGTGTAGGTGTGATGGTAGTTTGTTGCTCAGGACACATGGCTGTGGTTCACAGTGTGAACGACATCTACCTTTGTCATCACAGTGGGATTGTCATGCAGGCTAGTGTCAGCACAATGTGGGGTCCCTGGGGCTAGTGCTGTGGTGGGTCTGTCTCTTGCTGTGTTATTGCTGTTCCTACAAGCTTGTGTGACATGTGTAATTTGGCCTCCCTCTCAGCTGACGATGCCTGTTTGCCCACATAGGGGTATCCGATCCATGAGTAACTTTTGTATGGCACTGTATACACATCTGTGTGATTGGAGTTCAGGCCTCCTCATGTGTTGTGTAGTTGCCTGGGGACACTGGCACACCCCCCCCCCATCACCTGTTGTGTTTGAAATGCAGTGTGAGTCTGCCTGTTTGTGTTTGTGCATTTGCACCACTGCATTGGCATTTCTATAGTGTGCCATTGTCTGTATGTTGTTTGGTGGCTTTCCCCAGCTGTCCCTGGGACTCGTAGGTCATCAGTCAGCACAATGATCATGGTTTGTATGTCCCATTGATGCCATGGTATGGTATTTGTTCACCTGACATCGACAGTCTCCACAGGATATCTACATTTGTGTGTCCATTGGTGCAGATATGTGGCTCAGCATTATGATGGTCACTTCTGTCATTGTGTTATTTGTGAATATTGACAATGTGGTCCCCCATGGGTGATGTTTGTATGCACATGGCCAAAACGATGTTTCTGTGACACTGCACTGTTTGCCCCGCCCAATCTATGTTGCTATGGGACACAAGCACTACTATGCCACTGATGTGTTTGTTGTTGTGTGACCAGGATTCATCCATACAGTTTGGCTTTCGCAGCTTTTACCATGACTACATTTACCTTATGATCACCGTGGTGATGGTGCTTTGGCCCCATTGCCACACTGTTCAAAAGGTGCATCAGCTATGGACCCCACACTTACCTTTTGGTCACTGTGGTGATGGGGCTTTAGGCCCCATGGCCACACTGTTCAAGAGGTGCATCAGCTATGGACCCCACACTTACCTTTTGGTCACTGTGGTGATGGGGCTATAGGCCCCATGGCCACACTGTTCAAGAGGTGCATCAGCTATGGACCCCACACTTACCTTTTGGTCACTGTGGTGATGGGGCTTTAGGCCCCATGGCCACACTGTTCAAGAGGTACATCAGCTATGGACCCCACACTTACCTTTTGGTCACTGTGGTGATGGGGCTTTAGGCCCCATGGCCACACTGTTCAAGAGGTACATCAGCTATGGACCCCACACTTACCTTTTGGTCACTGTGGTGATGGGGCTTTAGGCCCCATGGCCACACTGTTCAAGAGGTGCATCAGCTATGGACCCCACACTTACCTTTTGGTCACTGTGGTGATGGGGCTTTAGGCCCCATGGCCACACTGTTCAAGAGGTACATCAGCTATGGACCCCACACTTACCTTTTGGTCACTGTGGTGATGGGGCTTTAGGCCCCATGGCCACACTGTTCAAGAGGTGCATCAGCTATGGACCCCAAACTTACCTTTTGGTCACTGTGATGATGGGGTGTTCGACCCGATGGCCACAGTGGTCATGGTCTGCTTGCATTGTGGAGGCCACACACATTTATGTGTGACACATGTGATAGTGGGTCACATTGTATGTTCAATGTCATGTTCAGTGTTGTAGGCATTTGACACAGACTACACACGCTTGTCATGGTGTTGGGGGATGTAATTTTCTGTCATTCCTTATGTGGGAGTATGCTGGTTGTGTCATGCATTACCCGTCCTATGAGTAGGGGTGGTGGTAGTGGCAGGCATCCAGCCCCCTGAGTAGGGGTGGTGGTAGTGGTAGTCATCCAGCCCCCTGAGTAGGGGTGGTGGTAGTGGCAGGCATCCAGCCCCCCTGAGTAGGGGTGGTGGTAGTGGTAGGCATCCAGCCCCCCCTGAGTAGGGGTGGTGGTAGTGGTAGGCATCCATCCCCCCTCAGTAGGGTTGGCAGTAGTGGCAGGCATCCAGCCCCCCCTGAGTAGGGGTGGTAGTAGTGGTAGGCATCCATCCCCCTATGGGTGGGGATGGTAGTAGTGATAGGCATCCAGGCCCCCATGAGTAGGGGTGGTGGTAGTGGTATGCATCCAGCCCCTTATGGGTGGGGATGGTAGTAGTGACAGGCATCCAGGCCCCCATGAGTAGGGGTGGTGGTAGTGGCAGGCATCCATCCCCCCTGAGTAGGGGTGGTGGTAGTGGCAGGCATCCAGCCCCCCCTGAGTAGGGGTGGTGGTAGTGGTAGGCATCCCCCCCTCAGTAGGGGTGGTGGTAGTGGTAGGCATCCATCCCCCTATGGGTGGGGATGGTAGTAGTGACAGGCATCCATGCCCCCATGAGTAGGGCTGGTGGTAGTGGTAGGCATCCAGCCCCCCCTGAGTAGGGGTGGTGGTAGTGGTAGACATCCAGCCCCCCCTGAGTAGGGGTGGTGGTAGTGGTAGGCATCCATCCCCCTATGGGTGGGGATGATAGTAGTGACAGGCATCCAGGCCCCCATGAGTAGGGGTGGTGGTAGTGGTAGGCATCCAGCCCCCCCTGGGTAGGGGTGGTGGTAGTGGTAGGCATCCATCCCCCCTGAGTAGGGGTGGTGGTAGTGGCAGGCATCCAGGCCCCCATGAGTAGGGGTGGTGGTAGTGGCAGGCATCCAGCCCCCCCTGAGTAGGGGTGGTGGTAGTGGTAGGCATCCATCCCCTTATGGGTGGGGATGGTAGTAGTGACAGGCATCCAGGCCCCCATGAGTAGGGGTGGTGGTAGTGGTAGGCATCCAGCCCCCTGAGTAGGGGTGGTGGTAGTGGTAGGCATCCAGCCCCCTGAGTAGGGGTGGTGGTAGTGGTAGGCATCCATCCCCCTATGGGTGGGGATGGTAGTAGTGACAGGCATCCAGGCCCCCATGAGTAGGGGTGATGGTAGTGGTAGGCATCCAGCCCCCCCCTGAGTAGGGGTGGTGGTAGTGGCAGGCATCCAGCCCCCCCTGAGTAGGGGTGGTGGTAGTGGTAGGCATCCATCCCCCTATGGGTGTGTATGGCATTGGTGATTGTCATTTGTGCATCCCTATGTGTGTGTGACATATTTTGGGTACGTGTAGTTTGTTTGTATTGTTGGTGTTTGACTTACCGTCTGCGCCGTACGCGTCCGTACCGGTCCCGGTAATAGATGTAGAGTATAGGTAGGACCTGCGCGATGGGATTCATGGTTGGGTCGTCTCGTTCGGGTTTCTCGTGTCTTCGACTCGTACTCGTCGCTGGCTTGTTCATCTCGTAGCCGTGGATCGTCTTGTGGCGCGAAACGGAGCTTATGTGCGGCTCTCCCGGATGCTGAAACGTGCCGGACGTAGCGACTGGTTCGGCGCGTACGGAGCGCGCATCGTACTAGTCCGGCCGGAAGGTGCTGTGTATTTGGTTCCGTGCGACTCGATTCAGCGTTTACGGATCCGGCTCGGGCGGGGAACAGGAGCTGGATTGGGTGAGTACGGCTCGCTCGGGAAATGGGTTGTTATACGCATCGTACTTGTTCGTCCGGACGGGTGTACGAATCGGTCGGGAAACACGCATTCGGCTGGGTTTTTTTCCGGACGAATACTGTTAGGTGCCCTACCGGCCGAGATCGGAATCAACCCCTTGGTCTTGATGGAATGGCCCTGAAAAGGTTTCGCTCCTTCCTTAAGTACCGAACTATCATGTAGTTCCTAGGAGCCCCCCAGGACCTGCACATTTTGGATGACCTAAACTGAGGGCTTGGTGTGCAGACAGACTCTGGACACCCCCACAGGATGAATCAGCCGTTAGACCAGCTAGCTCTACAGTGCCACTACCACCCCCCCTGTATTCTACAGCGGTGTAGGTAGTTTCTGGCAACCATTGAACATGACAAACCTGATTCCTCATGTATTGTGGAAAACAATACGGTATTGTTCGCTCAGTCACTCGTGCTTACTTTTCTCAGAATACACATAGAATGACGATTAGAACTGTTTCAATAAGTAATTATTGATCAAGCGTCAGTCTAGTATGAAACATATTTGCAGCAACAATCAAAAGACAGGAGCCGACAAATGTAATCGCTAGCACCAATATCGTAAATAGCAGATACATTTCTACCATAGTGCTAATAAGATTAATAAAAGCAGAATATATAAAACAATAGCATTGGCGTACTCCTACGATGTGTAGCCTACCTAGATATGTAGGTGAAGCATGTGTATGTAAGTGCTAATATATATCCTAATGGAGCCAAGAATCCCCCGGAGAAGTGCTAACCCCTCACCTCAGAATGAAGGACCCCGTCTCTGCGTTGAGGATGGCTCCCTGCAAGGGATGTCAGGTCTCTGCCCGTCGAAGGATCAGCCTGCAGAGTCTCGGTCCAGCCTGGAAGGAATTCTCTTCTGTTTTGTAAGGGGGAGTGAGGGTCTTTTATACTAGAGTGGTCACTCCAGGGTTTCTTCTAGAATTGATATGTTTTGAAAACATTCGCAAATCCTCTGCTAATCCTTTTTCTAAACAAACATGATCATGCACAGCTGGCTGTTGGCCATGGATGAAAGAAGTGGTGGCCCTTATACAGAATAAATCTGCCGTGCTTGGGGACATGTTTATGTATGTCTGGTACAGGGATTAAGATAGGGTACCGAGAGCTTGGTGTCGAAGAGACAGAAGTAAACTACTAGGTAAAAGATCACTTGTGTAGGACCGTTATGTCGTGTGAATGGAACAAAATGTATGTAATCGGTATGTACATAATGGGACTCTCCTAAAGGACATGACACCCACTCCTCACCAAATGGTCAACGAGGTCAGCTAGGTAATGATAGATAATGCTAAAAAAAGGCATTAAAATCATTCATACTAAAATATACTAAAAAGCACTTAAATGGTCTTAAAAAATGTCCATAAAAGCAAGGTCTATATAAAAAGCATTCTTCCCTAAAAAAGTGTTCATAAAAGGTCCTCTATATGTTTAAATACAGTGTCATTGTTTTTCTGAGCACCTTAAAAGTCACTATGTTCAGATAGAGCGTGGAAGAAAAAACAAAGTCAGTTCAACCTTCAATTTGGTACATGTTTACAAATTGTCCAAACGGTTCCCAGCACAGGAGAGGCCAGATTGTTTAAGAATCCTGCACTGAAGACTCAACATCACTGAACATGGCATCCGCAGGAGGCAGTCCCTCCAGTACCTCCAGGATGATATCAATTGAGCAGAGGTGGTCATCACTGGTTCCCACGGCAGCCGTTGGGGAAGAATTAGATGCCTGTGTGCCTGAGACTGATGCCTGCACATCAGTGGTGGAGCCGATCTCCATTCCAACAGGAGCTGAAGCGTCCCACGGAGGCTCTAGGAACGCCATCAACAACATGGGAATATGCTGTGGACAACTGTGCACATGGGCCCACAAAGGCTCCAGGACCATGTCTATGTTCGGCGGTGTAACCAATGGAAGTGTCAGACAGAGGTCCAACAGGTGTCCGAATCCACAAAAGAGGCAGCGGAATACTGGCAGAATACAGTCAAGCCAGGCCAGTCTGAAAGACAGGAACCACTGCTCACTCAGCTCTCAAAGCCCAGGTATACCCACTAAGAACACCAAAAGCTCACGGCAACGTCGCTCCAGCAGTGTTCTCTCCATGTCTCGAGTGATGTTGACATCATTGCGAAGCAATAGAATTAAATCCAGGATGCCCTCCACAGAAAGCAGGACCAAAGGAAGCCCTCCAAAAATGCTTCCAAGTACGGAGTGTATGAATGATGGAATCACTCCGAAAATGGTTTGAAAGGTGGTTAACAGACCTGAACCAATGCTCTTAAATAAGTGTACTATCCCCTGCATATCAGACATGTTAAAGATACGATGGACCATTTCTCCAAAATGGAGCGGGAAGTTCGTACGGACCAGAGCCTGTATCTCTGCCGAGGACCTTGCAACTTGGAGATCAAAGATCTCTCGGGCTGAAGTTAAGGCCACATTTTGTTTAAACAGCATGGCTTTCAGTCTGCTCAGAGAATCAAACCCTATGTTGGAAACATTCAGTGAAGGCCACAGTGGTGCTTCCCTAACTGCGAGCTGGGGGAAACAATACTTGCTTACAACAAATAACCCTGGAGTTTACAGTCAATAGATAAACTATGCCTGGCGTCATTCCACAACAACCTTGGTCATTCAGCATCAAGTAACTCCCATTGGAAAGTAACTCAAAAACTGGATGAATTACAGCAGCTGGGGAACCCTTCAGGTAGCAGGACAAGTTCGCTATTGACGCATTACGCACCCGTGAAGCGACACTTCTTTACACACTAAAGACCCACTCAAGGCCTTTTCGCAGTTTGAACCACTCAAGAAAACCTCCTTGTCCTTCTTCCTGCACCTATATGTGTATGGCAACTCCCAGGTTTCTTGTATGTACCCTTCACCCAACGCTTCATACCTGCCTACTGGGTAATATTTCAGGCAGTACTGGAATTGGAATGTCGTGATTGGCAATGTGATATAGCCATGGATTAACCTTTCGTAGATGGTGACTCTGCTACAGTAAAAGGTAACTTCTCTAGTTTTTCAATGAGCAGCATGGTGTACTTCGCATCTCTGCGTGCCATGGTCATTTGTCTGTTGGTCAGATTTTAAGCCGAAAACAGATTTGTGTCTTTAATGTATCGCCATGGAACGTGGCCAGAAGTAATCATTGAAGTGTCCAGCTTAAAAGCATAATAGCGTGCAGCTGAGATTGCCCATGTTGTAGAATAGACAAATCTTGTTCCATTATGTCGATAGCTGAGGACACAATGTTGCCCAGTGAATAAGTACGAGACAAGAGTGTGGTCATGCCGTTGTCTACCACAGCTAAGGCCTTTTCTAGGTTAATTCTATCAATTTCACGAAGACTCTCAGCAGCTTCCTGTTGGGAGAGTTTCCAGACTTCATTGTAGATGGCATATAAGAAGCATTTCCTATGTGGTTTCTTGGGACCTAACAAGAAATCCCTAAGATCCGTGTTCTCTGACAGAAGGGACAAGTGTTGTTTCACCTGTGATAGTGTCAAGGTCTTTAGCCAATCTAGGAGCAACCTTCGGACACTATAGGAAGTCACTACCCCTGGGTAGTCTCTGTGTACATAGCGTGGTTCGGGCTTATGGATACTAAACCCTTCGTGGTACCCTTGAATCTTGAGTTACACATATTCGTGTCTACAGGCCAAATCAACCAACCATTCCAATCGGGATATGACGAATTGGATGTACTTATACCATGTGTCCCCTTGCTTGTTAGTGTTTTATTCGAGATAACATTAATAGGTGTGGGTGAGGAGATGCTCGGTGTTCTCAGGTCTTTGATTTTAGCAAACCCATAACAGGTAGTCTGTTGCACTGTTCTGTTCAGGAAAATCATCTGTAATGGTATAAGGCAAGCTCTGAATAAAGCCGCAGTTCCCTGAACCTGTCACTCTCTTGTCCCCCAGATAGATTTTATGTCTATGGTGTCTCTCCAGTAGTCGAAACCCTGTTTAGACAGTTGGGAGATAAAAGGTGCGGAATATATCAACTTAGTAATAGTCAGCATAATTTTCTTCGTTGTTGCATTAGTCTGTGCAAGTTTGTAGTAAAAAGATTCTGGGTCTGATATATTGCACCCTGAAAAGTATGCAAATGTTTGTGCAAATGTGGCAGAACTACCCTTTGGTGGTGTTGGGCAATGTTCCCATTGATGGTAAGTGTTAGCAGTGCATGGTACACTTGCTCTATGCACAAAATTATGCCCATAAAGCTGGTAACAAAACATGGTATCATAATCAGTTGTATCTTTATACAATTCCCTGTAAGAAAATGCAGCAGACTGTTCTAAATCTGAAAGCATAGTATTTACAGTTTATATGTCCCAATCATCAGAGAGTGTACTGGGGGTAATGAAATCATTTAAAGAAATTTTAAACACATGTGGAATTTTTAAATGTTCACTGGGACTAAATACATCATATGAAACTCTATCCCAAACTATACCATCATTTACTGGAATTGCTGTAATGTTCACCAGGGACAAGTCTCTTTGTTCACGGTGTGATGACGTATGTGGTTTCAGGACCAAGTTCACAGATTGTACTGCAGAGCATTCAGGGAGATGATGTCCGTTCAGAAGCAGAAAAACCTAGGAGCTCTGAATATATATTTATATATTATTAGCTTCGGCATTGTTCTTTAATCTGAGCCATTAGTAATTTTAACTCTCTTACTTGAGCTATGGACAGCAGACAAATGTTTTAGAGGCACAGAGAAAGCTAAGCAAATTTTGTTTTTCTTATTTGCTTCCAAAAAGAGATCTGTGAAGAGCAATATGACCTGGTTACTAAAATGATTAGGTCTGGAATACAGAGATCTCACATCCACAATAGAGGAAGGATCCTCTCTGTTTTGTTAACACAAATAGGTTGAAAATAAGGTTTTTATTATTACGGTACCCTTGCACACACAGGAACATTTCATTCAGAATAGTAGTTGTCTAGGCCCCGTGCTTATCAGACACATACTCTAAAACAGTAAGTGCTTTCTTGTTTGGATAAATCAGGCCTGGACTGTATGTAACATGCAAATATTATATGTAAAAACCCTGCCACACACGATAAAGAATTAGTTAATAGTTCATGTTTAGTTTATAATCCTGGTCATTATATACATACTAACGTTAATTGAAAAAAGTTCATAACCCACCTGGGTAACTCCTTAAAGAATAACTAATGTGATATAGTTCAGAATCTTAAGGGGTGCCTCTTTGTTAAAACAAACAAGTGCAATAGTGTTTCAAAACCTGATTGACGTCTCTGTGTGGGAGAAAAAATGCTTTAGCGTTCATAATCTCAATAGATGATTCATTGTGTAAGCAACAATTGCTAGTCTGTATCATTGCAAGATTCTTCTCTGATTATGAGATGCATTTCGTCAACTTCACAGAAGAAGATATTGCCTAACAAGAACACTATCAACCTCGAGAAACGTATACTCAATGAGTTCGAGATGGCTGATACCATTGCCAAGTCTCTTGAGAGTCCTGTGATCTTATGGGACCTGTAGCCCTTCTTATCTTCTTTACTCAGGTGTTTTACAAATTGTTCCCTCTGAAACACACAACTTCTGCTCAAGCAGTTCCCGCATCCAGTGCACCCCTTCATCCTGTCCCATTCCTGAAGACATACACACTCCTCAGCCACTAAGCAGAGCATTACATGAGACAAGCATAACATGGTAAGTGCATTCTGTAACTGCATCCTTACAGTGCCACCCATCGACAAACCTCTCGGTGGCTGGGCTTATGATTTTTCAGGTGAAGCATGTAAAATTCCAAAAAGTGCAACGGTCTCACAGTGTCCTAAAAGTTCATGCATCTAAAATCTTATTCACTTCACACTCTTTTTCAGCAACAATCTGGATCGCTGCCGGATGCTTTTCTGCAGAACAGTGTTTTAGCAAGGAGACATGTAACACAGGATGGGCCGATTCACAAAAGTAATCTGAGACAAAATCCTAACTTTACGACTTTCGGTATTCACAAAAGGCATTTAGGAGTAGTAAAGTTAGGATTCCTAACTTTACTACTCCTAAACTGACTCCTAAATGCCTTTAGTAAATACCGAAAGTCGGAAAGTTAGGATTTTGTCTCAGATTACTTTTGTGAATCGAGCCCGATGTGCTTCGCAGATTGTGCCAAAGTCAAACAGATATTCAGAGGATTCACCACACCTGAATTGTAAATGGAACTAAAAACTTAGAGCCTCATTTACAAGAAAGTGCCACGCTGCAGCACTTTCAAAGCACAGGGATGCAACATATTTACAATAATATGTCGCATCCCTGTTCTTTCCCCAGCGCTGGTGCACAATTCGCTGCCATGCGCCGATGCAGGCACCCTTGCACCATTGTGCAAGGATGCCTGCGTCATGGGGATGATTGTTTATGTGCAGGAAGGGGTTTACAAGGACAGGAAAAGCCACGCAGGGTGGCTTTTCCTGTCCTTGTAAATATGGGGCAGAAAAATGCGCCACCGGTGCGTCACAAAAAGTGACTCACCGGTGGCACAAGGGGCTTGTAAATAAGCCCCATAGCTTGCAAATTAGGAACTTTCTTTAAAAGCAAATTCTCAGTGAGCAAGCAAACTTTTGTCACCCAATTTATATTTAGGTGCTACATTTCTTTTCTTATCAAGATAGAGCTTAAACTAGATTTGATATTCTCTAATAATTCATGTGCTCCCTTCTAAATTACTTGACATTTATTTAAACATTCTTGTACTGAATACACTGTTTTGGAAGAAGGTAAATCCAACGGCAAACATTCTAGGTTGATAACCAGGCATACAAAAAAAGGGAAACGTTCCTGTACCAAAATGATTATTGTGTTTATGTATTAAACCTGGTAACCACAAGGTATTACTCCAATCCTCTTAGCACTATTCTTATATCTCAAATATTGTTTATCAAGTTGATTCAAATATTCAATCTGTTCCTCTGCCTGTGAACGATATCTAGTTGACAAACAAGGGGGCATATTATCAAGAACGGCGTTAAAAATTATCGCCGGTTTAGCGGCAAAAAACTGCCGCTAAAGCGGCGATAATGGGCTTGATAATATGCCCTTGAGAATTCCAATAGAAGCCCATGTTCTGTTTTATGGGCCTTGCCGGCCCTCTAATACTCTACTTTCCCTAATGTGTATGTGTGTGTGTGTAGTTTTATTGATGCAGATGCTACCTTTTGACCTACACATGCGTGATACGCTGTGAAAGGAAGGGGGCATGTCACAATTTGGGGTTGTGAGTAGTTACAAAGTGTCCTATGGATGCATGTATGCCCCTCTGGTCCCTGCACGTGGTGTGTAATGAGATTTTCACTAATGAAGTTGGATATTTTGATTACCCCCTATTTCTGGAAGCTTCTTTTTTTAGCTACTTTTGGTCTGTTCCTACAGGTCATTGGCCATCATCCTAAGGTCTCGTGTAGTTTTGGTTTTATTGTGGCATACCGGTGGGGGTTGAAAAGCTGATCTGTGGCCCCTGTGTGATTTGTTTAAGGCAATGACTGGGATTGGGCCTATTTCTCCTTTGGGAGATGTTCGTGAGGCCCTGTGTTATTTGGTTCAACAAGCTGGGTAAGGTGGTGAGCGTCTCAGTGCACTTTATGTGGGGGCTGCTATGGTCATCTACAGAACCCCTTTCCCTCCCTGTGCCCCTTTCTTTCTCAGATCAAGGATGCTTTGGGTCTGTCACCCTCGGCAGGAGTCGGGGACTTCTTACCCGGTGAAATTCTCCTCCTTATTTTGGAGGGACATAATCCGATGAGCAGACTTTGGATGTTTGGAAGCATTAGAGGAGAGGAGGAGGAAAAATATCTCTCTATCGACGGGAGTCAGGTGAGCGGCTAGGACTTATCGTACTGCGAGTAACGAACTGAGATGGCTGATTGCCCTGGTGAATTTCCCTACTGACTTGGTGCCAAATTGCTGCGTATTCATTAGTGGACTACAGAGTTCTATGGGAGACACCATTGTCTCGAGTGCACGGAAAACCTGTCTTCCCGGGGTCCTTTCAATCTGGTGCTCACCCTAGTGAATGGATGAAGGGAGCTGGGTGCTGGTTTTAATGCACTGGTGGGGGGCCGCCCTGTCCCCTCCTCAGACTGCCCTCCCCCCGGGGCATGGCCAGCCATTCCTGCCCTGGGCGACTAGCAGCAGAGTGGGGCCTAGGCCTAGGTTGGCACCCAAATGGCAGATTTAGCACAGATTCCCAAATGACCAAACATATGGCAGCCCTGAGTTCTTCCTGAACACAAGTAGAGGCTTGAGTTTTCTCCTGATGATATGTCACTAGTCTTTATTGCTGTGGTGAGTTTTTTGAAGTTGATGTGGCGTGGATGTGTCATATGGGGGCTTTGGATTTATTGCAGATTTGGATTGGGCGATTGCGTGAAGGCATTGCCTCCTCAGACAGTTACCCCTCCCTGCCATGGCTGTTGTCCCGTGCTCTAACTAAACTGGGTTCCCTGCCTGCTGCTAATGCCATGTGTTTGGCCAGCCACCTGGACCTTGTTGCAAGAGTGTGTTTGCTGACTGATTTCCTTGTGGCTGAATGTGCTGTGCACTCGGGTTAGTTAATATAGGCTTGGTTTTGTGGATGGGGATTTTGTGGGGACTGGCCTATCGATGTTTGTTCATGGTATGCCTTCAGGTGGCAATGGTCAGTCAGGGGGCCCACCCTGAGGCAGAAAAAACATTCTCTAGGGTCTGGCTGCTGCTATCCTTTGTGACCTCTGCTGCCATAACTGGTCTGGAACCCTCTGGGTTCCTTGTGGAGTTTCAAGACTGGTGCCATTTGCATGCTTGCGGTCAAGCAGCCTGCTTGGGGGTGATTTTTCTCAGTTTGTGGGGGCCCGGGCTTGCTCCTGGTTTTTGCCATTCCTCATGGGGCATTGCCTGGGGAGTGCGTGTGGTGGCCAGCTGTCCTCTAGCTCTGAGACTCTCCCCATGTGGCCGGTGGAGGCACTACCTTGGGGCGGTGTATCATTTGCTGGGTGTCCTGACTTCTCTCCATTGGTCACTCATTTGGACACTACATTCGGCAGCAGGTAGGGGCCTTCAGGCATGGAGGATTCACCGCATAGTGTCGAGCAACCTTGCCAGTGCCACTTCCTCACTCGGAGAGGAGCCATAGTGGTGACAGAGCCTGCGCTTGGTAATCCTGGGGGTACGTTCAGTCTGTTTGTCACTGCACTTTTCCCTATGCGCCTTGGGCTGACTCCCCACTTGGCTTTAGGGGACTCAGCAGGCATGCACAAGTCAAAGTCCCGGATCTCTTGCACTTTGTGTACCTTATTGGCTGACAACATGTTCGTCTTTTTTGCAGTTTCCACTAAGAGGTGGTGGGCTATTTCACATAGCTCAAGGGAATTTCCTGTAAACTCCAGGATCACCCCTGTGTCTAGTAGAAAGTGGTAAGGTGTCCCATTTATCAGCATCGTGACAACAGGGACGTCCTCAGGGCAGCCTGGGGCGGACAGTAGTGGGTGTGCATCTTTGGGTGTCCTGTCAGTTTCTGCTGTGACTATTCTAGCATCCTCACCCTCGCTGTCGGATCCTGGGGGGCTGTTCTCCTCTTCCTCACTATTGCTAGTCGTGTTACAGTTTAGACCCACTATGAGGTTCCTGGCCACTCATGGAGTGTATGTTTTGTGGGATAAACATGGCGGACAGGAGGGTCGAGATTCAGGGAGTTCTAGCACAAATTGTGGTGAGGCTGAAGTCTCTTGGGTTAGCCAGTCGGACAACCTCCCAGCCATAGATTTAGTGGCTTGCTGACCAGTGGGGGGCCCTCTGGTGGGTTGGTGTAACCTAGTGCAGAAACTGCTAGGATCACCGGCATCAGAGAGAGTGGCTCCATGCTAGTGCAATGTGGTAGTGGTGCAGATGCCTTGCTTGCAGATTCTGGGACAGAATTGTAGGTTGGGTTCACCTTGAAGACGGCCCATAAATCTAACAGTGCCTCTCTTGTAGTCTTTCTCTGTCCTACATATTTGGTCTGAATGTACACCCTCATGTGTTCTATAATGTTAGTGTCAAGGGTACCTCCCTCTGGCCAGGGAACGCATGCATCTTACTGTGTTTTTTGCCATTCATGGCAGAATTTATCTAGCTTAGCCTGCATGGGGAATCAAGTTTACATATAGTTCAAAGGCAACTCCATGATCGGTTAGGAACTTTTTAAGAGATTAGGGGCCAGATGTACGACCGTTTTTGCGATCACGAAGGGGATTTTGGCCCCTTTGCGACCGCAAAATAGGTCAGCCTAATGTACTAACTCTATTTTGCGAGTCGCTAATCAATTAGCGACTCGCAAAATAGGGTTAGCGACTCGCTATTAAAAAGGGGCGTGCCAAGGGTGTCCCTTCCTAATAGCAAGTCCAAAACCTATGTATGAATGTTTTGCGACCGCAATTGCGGTCGCAAAACACTCGCAGTTTTCTACCCTTCTCAGAAGGGTGGTAAACCACTCATAAACTGGAAGGGGTCCCCAGAGAGTGAGTGTCTTTGTGGGTGGCGGGTGTGTGAGTAAGGATGTGTGAATGGGTATGTGAGTGGTTGTGTGGGTGTGTGAGTGGTTCTATGGGTGAAATAGTGGCTGTGTTGAGAGGTTGTATATTTAAGTGGGTGTGTAAGTGGCTGTATGGGTGAATAAAAGGGTGTCTGAGTAGCTGTATGGATGAGTGTGTGGCTGTGTGAGTGGCTGTATGGGTGAGTGAGTGGTCCTGTGAGTAGCTGCATGGGTTAGTGGGTGTGTGAGTGGCTCTACGGTTGAATGAGTGGGTGTGTGAATAGTTCTATGGGTCTGTGAATGGGTATGTGCATGGTTGTGTGGGTGTGTGAGTGGGTATATGAGAGGCTGTATGGGGGTGTGAGTGGGTGTGTGGGTGATTCTGTGAATAATGTCATCAGTGATGTCTTCAGTGATATCATTTGAGATGTATTTAGTGATGTCATCAGTGATATCACTGACCATGTCATGAGCAATGTAATATGTGGGGTCATATGCAGTGGATTACCGGGGCATAAGTTATAGTTAGCTCAGAATTTCTCTGTTTTTGTAACAGTGAAGAATGAGCCTAACTATAACATTCCTGTAACCTTTGTTTTTTCCACTGAATTTCTATGGTTTGTTTTAATTCTATTCCCCAAACATAATGTACCTGTAACCAATGTTCCCCCTAATTTTTTTCTTTTGTGTGCGGCAGTATAAGGTCTCTGTGCGCTGCAGCCAAGGCTATGTGCGCCAAGAACCCAACCACGTGTGTGGGTGCAGCGACAAATATCAGTGCAAATATCACTCAAACGTTTGCTTGATAAAGTGAAAAGACAGTGTATTTCTACACATACAGCACCACATGAAGGGTCTTAAGGCAGGTTTGCAACATACAACAAACATAAAAAGGATACAGTATTCAAAAGCATATTCTCCATTAAAAGTCTTTTAATCACTTTTCTCAAATGTGAATTCTACATCCCTGAGAGGTGTCTGTGTTATTCAAGATTGCACCACAATGGAATCTGTGAAAATGCATTGTTCTGTCCTATCCTTGGCCAACCACAGAACATTCCTTATATGTGTTTTATCTCCTGCTGCATTTCTTGCATGTCTCTTTCAGCCCTGCCAAGTGTGAGAAGTTGGCCTGGTATATGCTGTCCACTAATTATAGTTTGCACCTTGCACCAGTCCAAACAACCCCTTATTGGAGATAGGTTAAAGACAACCTTTATTGAAAGCTATCCTAGTGGTAGCTATGGAGAGCAGCCTTCAGGCTAAGTCTTGAAGGAATGTAAAGCAGCTTGTTTTACCAGTCTATAATCTCTTGAGTGACCAAATGAAAGAGGACCACACCAGGTATATATTTAAAATATATGTATTTAGTGTTAAACACACCCCTCTAGTCTCTTTATGAGGCTAGAGTTCGAAGTACATAAGTTACAAGTCGAATATCAACAGTAATAGCACAAATACACGTTTGAGCCCTAGGGGCGTACCAAACCATATACCAATAAAGTGGTATAAGAACCACGACTGAGCTAGACACAAGGCCTAGAGCCTGTAGAAGTGCTTGGACCACAAGGAACCACCCAAGGTAGTGACACAGGGGACCCACGGGGGACGCGTGCAGTGTGAGAACACAGCCGCGAGCCACCGTTGACTTCTATGGGGAATGTCGCGGTTGGAGTTTTAAAGAAAAAGGGCACTTGGAGGAGGACTTGGAGCAAACCCCTTTAGAACTAGGCCGTTCTAGAGTCAATACCCACGGGAGCACCGGAGTACTCGAGTTACCTCACCCAGGGGAGCCGGGTGCATAGGTGTCTTTCGGGGTCGGGTTTCGTCGTCGTTTTCAATGGCGATCTGCTGCAAAGTGCTGCTGGCGGCCAAGTCGAAAGTGTCCGGGTGGATCCAAGGATGGATCGAAGATCTGAAGAACCTGAAAGCAGAGGGGACAGAGTCTGGGTCACTAGCCAGTGACCAGGAAGGCGATGAGCAGATGCCCACCGATGTTGGGTGCTTCAGGTAGGTTGACGGTCGTATTGACTCTTCAGCCACGAGATCCAGGAGGCATCGTCGACAACCAGGAGCTGGATTCGGGCTGTCCCATAACGTCTGTCAATTGCTGCAGTGTCGGCGACCGGATTGAACCCAACAAGCCTTGGAAACGGCAAGTCACGTGGAAACAAAGAAAGGACGTTGATGCAGACCAGCAAGGTCTGGGGGACTCACCCAGCAAGGGTAAGTCAGGGCACCTCTGGAGCAACCAGGAAAGCCCAAGCAGAAGAAGAGTTACCTTCGGGAGGGCCCACTAGCCAACGGACTAGCAACCGCAAAGGAGCCTCGAGTGGACGCACTTGGAGCTGGCTCACAGGACACTCGTGGAGTGGAGGCCAGTGATCTTCGGTGCAGTCATTGCTGGAGGCCGGGGCTACTTGAAGCCCAAAGCACAACTTCGTGGGAGTCCAGGAAGAGGATGCACTTGCAAAAGTTCTTGGTGTCCAGGGGTCACGGTTCCACGTTACCCACAACAGCTATGGGCTTTAGCTTCGCTGGGGACTCAGGGCAGCCTCGGGGAAGTCTGGAAATCCACCTCTGGTGATGCAAAGACTTCGGCGTCCAGCGGGAGCTTCAGAGATGCAGACTGGACAATTGCTTCTTAGGTGCCTGCCAAGCAGGGGAGTCACTCCTTGACCCCAAGGGAGATTCTTCAGTCCTCTAATCTTGAAGTAGAGCGTCGAAGGTCCAGGATTCGGCTTCAGAGTTTCGTCCAGGGTAATCTAAAGTCCTAAGGACTGGGGTCCCATACTTATACGAAGTTAGGGGGTTGGACATACTCTGGGGACCCACCTATGGGAGGGTCAGGGAAGAGGGGTGGTTACACCCATTCCCTTTGTCCAGTTTCGCACCAGAGCAGGGGCAGGTAGCCCCTGCAACCGGTTTGAACTGGCATATGCACAGGGACACCAAATGTGCCCCCAGTGCAGGACTTCAAAGCACCAGAGAGTGCTCCCGCCCAGCCCCAATACACACTATCCTGTCTGGGGAGGTGGTTACACCTCCCTTCGACAGGAAACCTATTGTCCAGGCCTCCCCTGCCGGAGTTTCAGTCAGCAGCAGGAGGCCAGACCCGTGTCTGTGGCAGCGGCATCCATTTTGTGATGCCAGGGCTCTGTAAAGAAGTTACCGGGTAGGTCGGTGGGTACATGTCTCTCCCTCTAGAAGGGTGGAATGCTACCCCCGCCACCAGGACTGGCGGGGGGGTAGTATTCCAAGATGTTTGACACCAAACACGACATGTTTTGGTGCAGCCAGTCCAAAGTTAGCATTGTACCGCGAGGATATAATGCACTTAAGAGTATATGGTCAGGCTGTACCACAAACAGCATCAGAGGAGGGACTCCGAACGCTGCAGAGGGGCTCTGCTCATGCAGGGGCACCCTCTCACATAAAAACCAAGCACTCTGCCTTCAGGATTGTTAAGGCCTGCCATAGGAGTGGCTTATAGGTTTATATGTGTGTGCAATGGTAGTGATATAGGTAGCCTATATCACAGTAAGGGGTGCATGCACCACCTTACCCAGGCTGCAGTAGCAGACCTGTGGTGTCATTTTGGCTGGCCTTCCAGGGGTGGCATAATACATGCTTCAGCCCCTGGCAGGCCTCTGGGGTACCTATGCCCTGGGTACATAGTATACCATATACTAGGGACTTATAAGGGCACTCCAGATTCCAATCAAAGATGTACCTAAGGTACATGGAAACCATTTTAGAGAGGAAGCAGCTAGGCTGGGGTTCTGATTAGCAGGGCCCCAGCCAGACTAAAGTCGAAAAACAGTGAAGCATCAGCAAAAAGTGGGGGTACCCATGTGAAGCAGATCCTACTCTCCTACACAACCCCCCCCCAAACGCAGGGACATTAAACTAACCTTGACCAGTTGAGTCTTCATGTTCTAAGTGGAAGTACCTAGAGAGTCCATCTGCATTGGCATGGTTACTCCCAGGTCTATGTTCCACTGTAAAGTCCATCCCCTGTAGGGAAATGGACCACCTAAGCAGTTTGGGGTTTTCACCCTTCATTTGTTTTAGCCATAGGAGGGGCTTGTGGTCTGTTTGAACAAGGAAGTGAGTACCAAACAAGTATGGCCTCAACTTCTTCAGAGCCCAAACCACAGCAAAGGCCTCCCTCTCTATGGCTGACCAACGTTTCTCTCTAGGGGTCAGCCTTCTGCTAATGAAAGCTACTGGCTGATCCTGACCTTCATCATTCAATTGTGACAGTACAGCCCCTACCCCCAATTCAGATGCATCTGTTTGGACAATGAACTTCTTGGAGTAATCAGGACTCTGGAGAATGGGAGCAGTGCACATGGCCTGCTTCAGGTCATCAAATGCCTTTTGACAGCTAGCTGTCCACTGAACCTTTTTGGGCATTTTCTTGGAAGTTAAGTCATTCAGGGGTGTCACTATTGATCCATACCCCTTGACAAATCTCCTATAGTACCCAGTCAGGCCTAAGAAGGCTCTCACCTGAGTCTGGGTAGTTGGAGCAACCCAGTCCATGATGGTCTGGATTTTGCTCTGCAGTGGTTGAACCTGGCCTCCACCCACAAGGTGGCCCAGGTACACAACCTGACTCTGCCCTATCTGGCACTTGGTGGCCTTGATAGTGAGGCCTGCCTTTTGCAGGGCCTCTAAAACATTCCTTAGGTGGACCAGGTGATCCTCCCAGGTGGAGCTAAAGACAGCAATATCATCAAGATAAGCTGCACTGTAGGCTTCCAGACCTGTGAGAACTGTATTCACCAACCTTTGGAAAGTGGCAGGTGCATTCTTCAGACCAAAGGGCATTACCACAAATTGATAATGCCCACTAGGGGTTGAGAATGCTGTTTTTGGCTTTGCATCATCAGCTAGCCTGATCTGCCAGTAGCCAGCTGTTAGGTCAAATGTGCTTAGATACTTGGCTGAGGCCAAAGTGTCTATTAGCTCATCTGCCCTGGGTATTGGATGGGCATCAGTCCTAGTGACTGCATTGAGACCCCTGTAGTCCACACAAAACCTCATCTCTCTTTTCCCACCACTGGTGTGAGGTTTTGGCACAAGGACCACTGGACTAGCCCAAGGGCTATCTGAGGGTTCAATAACTCCCAAATCCAACATTTTCTGGACTTCTGTCCTGATACAGTCCCTGACATGGTCAGGTTGCCTATAAATCTTATTTTTAATAGGCAGACTGTCCCCAGTGTCCACTTCATGAGTGCACCAGGTGGTCTGACTTGGAGTCAGAGAGAACATATGTCTGTACTGATTGAGCACTTGTCTGCAATCAGTTTGCTGCTGAGCAGTGAGGCTGCCTGCCAAGGCTACACCATCCACTGACCCATCATCAGGGTTCTGTGAGAGCAGGTCAGGGAGTGGGTCACTCTCTTCCTCCTGTCCCTCATCAGTAGCCATGAGCAAGCCCATGTCTGCCCTGTCCACATATGGTTTCAGTCTGTTGACATGGAGAACCCTGTGGGGACTCCTGGGTGTTCCTAGGTCTACCAAATAGGTAACCTCACCCTTCTGTTCAACAATGGTATGGGGTCCACTCCATTTGTCTTGGAGAGCTGCTGGGGCCACTGGCTCCAACACCCACACCTTCTGTCCTGGCTGGTAAACAGTCAGTACAGCCTTTGGTCATGCCAGGCTTTTTGTAATTCCTGGCTAGCCTCAAGGTTTTTAGTTGCCTTTTTCATGTACTCAGCCATCCTGGAGCGGAGACCAAGTACGTAGTCCACTATGTCTTGCTTTGGGGGCTTGAGAGGTAACTCCCATCCTTCCTTCACCAAGCACAATGGACCCCTGACAGGGTGACCAAACAAAAGTTCAAAAGGGCTGTAGCCAACCCCCTTTTGAGGCACCTCCCTGTATGCAAACAAAAGGCAGGGCAAGAGTATGTCCCATCTTCGCCTAAGCTTTTCTGGGAGCCCTTTAATCATGCCCTTTAAGGTTTTGTTGAATCTCTCAACTAAACCATTGCATTGTGGGTGATAGGGTGTGGTGAACTTGTAAGTCACTCCACACTCCTTCCACATTGCCTTCAAGTATCCAGACATAAAGTTTGCACCCCTGTCTGATACAACCTCCTTAGGGAAGCCCACTCTTGAGAAAATTCCCAGGAGGGCTCTTGCCACCACAGGTGCTGTAGTGGTCCTAAGGGGAATAGCCTCTGGGTACCTAGTGGCATGGTCCACCACCACCAGGATAAACCTGTGCCCAGATGCTGTTTGGGGATCCATGGGACCAACAATGTCAATCCCCACCCTTTCAAAGGGAACCCCCACCACAGGTAGTGGTATCAGGGGGCCTTTGTGGTGCCACCTGCCTTCCCACTGGCTTGGCAGGTTACACAGGAGCGACAAAACTCCTTGGTGTCTTCAGACATGTGGGGCCAGTGAAAGTGAGGGACAATTCTGTCCCAAGTCTTGTTCTGGCCCAGGTGACCTGCTAGAGGAATGTCATGGGCTAGGGTCAATAGGAAGCCCCTGAACTTCAGAGGTATAACCAACCTCCTGGTGGCACCAGGCTTGGGGTCTCTACACTCTGAGTACAAGAGTCCATCATCCCAATACACTTTATGGGGACCACTAGCATTCCCAGCAGCCTCAGCAGCAGCTTGCTGTCTGAGGGGTTCAAGAGAGGGGCAGCTCTGCTGCTCCTGGCTCAGATCTGCCCTGGAAGGGCCCCCTGTCCCTAAGAACTCAACCTGATCAGGCTCAAGCTCCTCTGGGACAGTTCCTTCCTCAGGACTGAGATCATCTCCCTGAAGAGACTGATCTTCCTTCTGAGCCAAGGGGAAGGCACTGCCTTTACCCTACTACTCCTCCTCTTGGATGGCACTTGGTCCATTGTTCCAGGATCCAAGGCCTGTTCAGTGTTAGGCATTTTGCTCTGTGACCTGGTCACAGCAAACACATCTGCAGGGATGCCCAGCATTTCTGCATGGGTCCTGAGCTCCACTTCTGCCCAAGCTGAAGTTTCTAGATCATTGCCAAGCAAGCATTCAACTGGTAGGTCTGCACTCACCACAACCTTCTTAAGGCCAGTTACCCCTCCCCAGGAGAAGTTAACAACTGCCAGAGTATGGTCTGTTCTGACATTGCTAGCATTGGTCACTTGGTACATTTCACCAAGTATAATCTGCCCAGGATCCACAAGGTCTTGTGTCACCATGGTGACACTTGCCCCTGTGTCCCTAAATGCCAAAGCCTCTTTTCCATTGATTAATGGCTGTTGCCTGTACTTGCCCAGATTGCTGGGACTCACAGAGGAGGTCACATCCATGCCTCCATCACAGACTAGGACAGCCTGAGTGAGTTCTCTGACTAGGCCAGAGCTCATCTCATTACCCAGGGTCAACCCTACTAAACCCTTAGCTTGAGTACTCCCACCACCATTTGTAACTGTACTAGGGGGAACAGGTGCCTTAGGGGCAGTGGTGGTGGCTGGAATAGAGTCTTTGGACTTGGTGCAATCACTGGTCCAGTGGGTCTTTTGCTTACAGACCTTGCACCATGGTTTCTTTTGGCCTTTTCCCTTGTTAGACTGTGAATCCCCACCTGAAGAAGATTTTTGGGGGCCTTGTGAAGACTTCTGGTCTTTACCCTTCTCCCCACCCTTATCAGAGTTTTTAGAATCTTGCTTCTTTGGGTCACCACCTTGGTTCTGTACCTTCTGCCTCACCCTGGTTCTGACCCATTTGTCTGCCTTCTTTCCCAATTCTTGGGGAGAGGTCAGATCAGAGTCCACCAGGTACTGATGCAACAGCTGATTTTGACAGTTATTAAGAATCTGCTCCCTCATGATAAGATTGTACAATCCTTTGAAGTCACATACCTTACTGCCCACTAACCAACCTTCCAGAGCCTTAGCAGAACAATCAACAAAGTCCACCCAGTCTTGAGTCTGTGCTTTTTGGGTATCTCTGAACTTTAACCTGTATTGTTCAGTGGTTAGGCCAAACCCATCAATCAATGCACTCTTCAAGACTGTGTAATTGTCAGCATCCTCTTCTCTAACAGAGAGGAGCTTATCTCTACCTTTGTCTGCAAAGGAGAGCCACAAGATTGCTGCCCACTGCTCCTGAGGGACCCTCTGTACTTTACAGGCCCTCTCTAGAGCAGTTATCCATTTGTGGATGTCATCCCCACTCTGGTAGGGAGGGACAATCTTGCTCAGGTTTCTATGGTCATAAGACCTTTCCCTATCTCTGGGGAAATTGCTGCCACCATGGGACTCTAGTCCCAACTTTTTTCTTTGTCTATAAAGATCTAGGGACTCCCTGTCTATAGCCAACTGCTGTTTTCTGAGCTCAAGCTGGGCTTGTTCATACTGAAGCAGTCTCTTTTTCCTTTCATGAGAGGATTCCCTCCTATGAGAAGAAACAGAGGTCCCTATTGAGGTGTCAGAGTGGTTAGACTCCTGAGAAGGAGATCTAGACCTTCTGGGCACACTCCCAACTCTTCCTGGGGGGACAAAGGGGAGGTCATTCTGAGTCTCCTCCTCATCCTCAGGAGTAGCTGCATTGTCCAGGTCAGGATCATTGTCATCCCCCTGGCCAGTTTCAGAGGTCAGGTCCTGGGCATTTTCATCCCTGGTCCCTCCCTCATCTTCTGCCCCACCCTCTCTGCCTACCCTTGCAGACCCTATGGGTCTTCTAAGATCATCTAGCAGAAGCATCTCCAGGAGACGTTGGGTGTTGGCACTTTTGTCTGTCTTCAACTTCCTAACCTTGCACAACTCTCTTAATTCCAAGAATGAGAGGTTGTCATATCTGGATGGCAGGAGCCCACTGGTTCCTGGCAGTGAAGACATTACTAGTGTGGTGTGGTGTATGCACTACCTACTCTAGTGTGGCCTACTAAACTCTCTTGAGTTGTAGAAAGGGTGTGCTATCCCTTAACACACAACTCTAAGTTCAGTAGAACTTACTGTATCCTAAGCTTGAATTATATGTACCTAAGGTACCCTTAGTGGTTTTCAGTTGATCAATTCAATTGAGATTATCTGGTAAAACAATAGCAAGCTGGAATCCCACACGCTGCACACCAATGTGAGAAGTTGGCCTGGTATATGCTGTCCACTAATTATAGTGGGCACCTTGCACCAGTCCAAACAACCCCTTATTGGAGATAGGTTAAAGACAACCTTTATTGAAAGCTATCCTAGTGGTAGCTATGGAGAGCAGCCTTCAGGCTAAGTCTTGAAGGAATGTAAAGCAGCTTGTTTTACCAGTCTATAATCTCTTGAGTGACCAAATGAAAGAGGACCACACCAGGTATATATTTAAAATATATGTATTTAGTCTTAAACACACCCCTCTAGTCTCTTTATGAGGCTAGAGTTCGAAGTACATAAGTTACAAGTCGAATATCAACAGTAATAGCACAAATACACGTTTGAGCCCTAGGGGCGTACCAAACCATATACCAATAAAGTGGTATAAGAACCACGACTGAGCTACACACAAGGCCTAGAGCCTGTAGAAGTGCTTGGAACACAAGGAACCACCCAAGGTAGTGACACAGGGGACCCACGGGGTGCGCGTGTAGTGTGAGAACACAGCCGCGAGCCACCGTTGACTTCTATGGGGAATGTCGCGGTTGGAGTTTTAAAGAAAAAGGGCACTTGGAGGAGGACTTGGAGCAAACCCCTTTAGAACTAGGCCGTTCTAGAGTCAATACCCACGGGAGCACCGGAGTACTCGAGTTACCTCACCCAGGGGAGCCGGGTGCATAGGTGTCTTTCGGGGTCGGGTTTCGTCGTCGTTTTCAATGGCGATCTGCTGCAAAGTGCTGCTGGCGGCCAAGTCGAAAGTGTCTGGGTGGATCCAAGGATGGATCGGAGATCTGAAGAACCTGAAAGCAGAAGGGACAGAGTCTGGGTCACTAACCAGTGACCAGGAAGGCGATGAGCAGTTGCCCACCGATGTCAGGTGCTTCAGGTAGGTTGATGGTCAGCTCTTCAGCCACGAGGTCCAGGAGGCGTCGTCGACAACCAGGAGCTGGATTCGAGCTGTCCCATGACGTCTGTCGATTGCTGCGGTGTCGGCGACCGGATTGGACCCAATAAGCCCTGGCAACGGCAAGTCACGTGGAAACAAAGAAAGGATGTTGATGCAGACCAGCAAGATCTGGGACTCACCCAGCGAGGGTAAGTCAGGGCACCTCTGGAGCAACCAGGAAAGCCCAAGCAGAAGAAGAGTTACCTTCGGGAGGGCCCACTAGCCAAAGGACTAGCGACCGCGAAGGAGCCTAAAGTGGACTCACTTGGAGCTGGCTCACAGGACACTCGTGGAGTGGAGGCCAGTGATCTTCGGTGCAGTCGGTGCTGGAGGCGGGGGCTACTTGGAGCCCAAAGCACAACTTCGTGGGAGTACCAGGAAGAGGATGCACTTGCAAAAGTTCTCGGTGTCCAGGGGTCACGGTTCCACGTTACCCACGACAGCTACGGGCCTCAGCTTCACTGGAGACTCAGGGCAGCCTCGGGAAGTCTGGAAATCCACCTCTGGTGATGCAAAGACTTCGGAGTCTGGCGGGAGCTTCAGCGATGCAGACCGGAGAATTGCTTCTTAGGTGCCTGCCAAGCAGGGGAGTCACTCCTTGACCCTAAGGGAGATTCTTCAGTCCTCTAATCTTGAAGTAGAGTGTCGAAGGTCCAGGATTCAGCTTCAGAGTTTCGTCCAGGGTAATCTAAAGTCGTAAGGACTGGGGTCCCATACTTATACGAAGTTAGAGGGTTGGACATACTCTGGGGACCCACCTATGGGATGGACAGGGAAGAGGGGTGGTTACACCCATTCCCTTTGTCCAGTTTCGCACCACAGCAGGGGCAGGTAGCCCCTGCAACCGGTTTGAACTGGCATATGCACAGGGACACCAAATGTGCCCCCAGTGCAGGACTTCAAAGCACCAGAGAGTCCTCCCGCCCAGCCCCAATACACACTATCCTGTCTGGGGAGGTGGTTACACCTCCCTTTTGACAGGAAACCTATTGTCCAGGCCTCCCCTGCCGGAGTTTCAGTCAGCAGCAGGAGGCCAGACCCGTGTCTGTGGCAGCGGCATCCATTTTGTGATGCCAGGGCTCTGTAAAGAAGTTACCGGGTAGGTCGGCTGGGTACATGTCTCTCCCTCTAGAAGGGTGGAATGCTACCCCCGCCACCAGGACTGGCGGGGGGTAGTATTCCAAGATGTTTGACACCAAACACGACATGTTTTGGTGCAGCCAGTCCAAAGTTAGCATTGTACCGCGAGGATATAATGCACTTAAGAGTATATGGTCAGGCTGTACCACAAACAGCATCAGAGGAGGGACTCCGAACGCTGCAGAGGGGCTCTGCTCATGCAGGGGCACCCTCTCACATAAAAACCAAGCACTCTGCCTTCAGGATTGTTAAGGCCTGCCATAGGAGTGACTTATAGGTTTATATGTGTGTGCAATGGTAGTGATATAGGTAGCCTATATCACAGTAAGGGGTGCATGCACCACCTTACCCAGGCTGCAGTAGCAGACCTGTGGTGTCATTTTGGCTGGCCTTCCAGGCCTCTGGGGTACCTATGCCCTGGGTACATAGTATACCATATACTAGGGACTTATAAGGGCACTCCAGATTCCAATCAAAGATGTACCTAAGGTACATGGAAACCATTTTAAAGAGGAAGCAGCTAGGCTGGGGTTCTGATTAGCAGGGCCCCAGCCAGACTAAAGTCGAAAAACAGTGAAGCATCAGCAAAAAGTGGGGGTACCCATGTGAAGCAGATCCTACTCTCCTACACCAAGTACCACGCATCAGGCTTAGACGAATGCATTTTAGTGTGGTGGTCTGCATCACCACACTAAAACGCATTAATCACACATTTGTAGTGCCTTGACAACACCTGCATGCTGTGAGGGAGAAGCTGGAACTGCAGCTGCAAAGTGCACGTCATGTGCACTATTGCAGTAGATACCCGTGCTTTATTCATGCTGCCAGTTTGTGGTCTCATTGTGCAATATACTTTTGATCATCCGGATATTCTTCTGCTACCAACACTACTAGACCAGTAGGCATATTCGGGAACAGTGAAACAAATGGTAGCCGTATCTAACCACCAGCATACTTCCGTCTCTTTTCTAAATCGCACAGAGAACATACTGGCTGTTGGATTGCAGAAAATGCTGCTTAAATTATGCGCTGGAGGTGACATTCACAAACAAAGGAAGTGTTGCTGTAGAGAAGTAAGATGGTTGCTATGCGGCGGCGAAGTTGAGACCCTAATCTCTTTCTGTTCTGGACGTGTGGGCGGCCAGGGCCTGGCTGCGGGCCTGGAGGACACATGCGTCTGTCTGAAAGGGTAGTTAGTGCCCTGGTAGTGATGCACCACTGGAAGCATCATGCAGCAAATACATGACAAGTAGCACTGCAGGAGAGGGACCCCTCTGCTGTGGGGGATGTTGTGGCCTGTCGCTTGGGGGTGCTCAGTGAGTGAAGCGGCCCGGGTCCACTGGGGCCTCCACCGACCCCGCACTTGGTGTGAGTTAGAATGGAAGGACCCATCAAACATTCCACTCACCTCCTGGGCGCAGTACCCAAAAACAGCTTTGCTGTCTGCTCATTTCCAGCACCGCTGTTGCCAGGAACACTCAGCTGCGGAGCTCCACTTTATTTGGGGACAATTTGTGTTGCCCATTGTCTGGACCACCTGGGGAACTGACAGTCTTTGGAATGAGTGAGTGCCTGATAGCCTCTTAGTGTGAGAGCAACAAGGAGTGTGGGGCTATTTTCCCACAGGAGGAAGAAAAGCACACAAGGAAGAAAGCAAGAAGAGCACATTGGCGGGAGAGTTTAAAGGTAGGAGAAACACAGGAGTGAGAAAGCAGCATTGAGCAGTTGGGATTGCAGAGAAAAGCACAAGAGGGACAGAGAGCATCACGGAGAGCAGGAGTGTTTTGCAGATGGAGAAACACACAGAGAGGAAAGCAACATGGAGCAGGAAAGCATACAAGGGAAAGAGCAACGCGGAGTGCAGGAGGTAGTGCCTCAGTGACTCTGCTTCAAAATGTGCTTTTAGATTTTATTAATATATCTAGCATGCCCCAGTGGTGCCAGTCCGACTACCTCATACCTTGATTTTGCTCTCGAGAAAGTGTCACTCATAGTCATTGAAATGGCACTCATAATACACTAAAATTAAGGAAATGTTACACGTAGCAATCTGAAACCTTGGTAGCTATGCATTTATTAATAAAGCGTGGCAGATTGTGTACCTTTTTGAAAGTTTTCATGTTAATTTCAGCGCCTGTCTTGCCTATACACAGCACTGCAATTAACTTGAATACTTTCAAAAAGGCACCTAATCTACACTGCTCTATCAATAGGTTGACCATACATCACGGATTTGCCGGGACAGTCCTGGTTTTTCACCACCTGTCCCAGTAGATTTCGGTAAATTTGGCTCATGTCCTGGTTTTTAGAGCGGGTCAACTGAAAACGGTGGGAGGTGCCTTTTTATGTTTTCTAAAGCAGGGACGGTTAGCAGCTGTTAGAAAAAAAATCAATTTAATTAACTGGCATGATACTGGTTTTAAAATCTCTTCTAAAAGCCTCTTCTGTAATTCTATGCTGATGAGCGCTGTTATTCTGTGTGCTCCATTGAAGTAAAAATTGTAGTCAGCCCTGCCAAGTACCATGCATCAGGCATTAGACTAACGCATTTCAGTGTGGTGGTCCGCATCACTGCACTGAAATGCGAAGTCACGCATTTATAAATCCTCCTCCGATGAGATGGGATTCTAGTGTACTGGGCAGAGCCAGGCTGATTTTGCTCTCAAGAAAGTGTCACTCAAAGTCGTTGAAATGTCACTCATAATTGCACTCAGGACACTAGTCGGGGGTACACACCAGTGCAGCGTCCACCCCTTTTTTTCACAGGGTGAACGCCGTCCACCCTGCCAATAATTTGGGCCCTACTGAATAATGTGCTGAACTCGTCCCGGTGTAATTTCAAACATCGGGACACTTTCAACAGCACCTGCACGTTGTCTGCTTTCCATCTGCAACAACGTGCAGGTGGGGACGGGTCTTTCTTATTTAAGACTCCTGCTGGGCCCATAACAAAGGCCTCCTTTTGTTCGAGTCTCTTGGCTAGGAGCAGTCAGGAGCCTGACACCTGATGCAAATGAAGCGGTGGGAAACAAATGCTCAAACCTTGTTAGCTCTTCACACTTAATTAAGAGAGGCAGCTTTTCACTTCGTTCAGTCACTGTTTAGGAGATATGCAGGCACTGTAAGAATATCAGATGTGTTGGTCTTTCCCAGTATTTACACAGAGCAAATTGAATTTATATAGAACTTACTTCCCCTGAGGTGGCGTTGAAATAATTTAAGTACCACTATTTTTTCTTGTATAGCCCTACTCATTCCAATGCAGGGTGTCAAAGTGCTTTACATCAACACGTGCATATTACATGTACAATAAATTATATAAGTTTGTAAACGAATGTACAGGATGTGTTACATAAAACTGGGGTATTGTGAGGTGTAGAAGTCACATATCATCTTCCATAGCTCTCTGTGCTATCATCCTCGCAATGTGCTCAAACGTACCCGCTAAACATATATGTGAAGGCTTTCGATCTGATGTCACTTCTTGTGATGCCACTTCCTGTAAAGTCGTGGCTTGTGATGCCCCTTTCTATGATGTCACTTCTTGTGATGCCACTTCCTGTAAAGTTGTGGCTTGTGATGCCACTTTCTATGATGCTACTTTCTATGATGTCACTTCCTGTGATGCCACTTCTTGTAAAGTCGTGGCTTGTGATGCCACTTTCTATGATGTCAATTCCTGTGATGCCATGTGTGATTCCACTTTCTATGATGTCAATTCCTGTGATGCCATGTGTGATGCCATTTTCTATGATGTCAATTCCTGTGATGCCATGTGTGATGTCCCTTTCTGTGATGTCAATTCCTGTGATGCCATGTGTGATGTCAATTCCTGTGACGCCATGTGTGATGTCAATTCATGTGATGCCATGTGTGATGTTGCAAGCCGTGATGTCACTTGCATACTGCCTAACTAGGGGGGTCATTCGATGTCGTAATGTTCGCCACCGCCGAGCCGGCGGTGACGACCCTTACGCCATCGTAACGAGTAATACCCCCACCATATTATGATGGCCGGAGGTATCGCGGCGGACGCACTTTCCGCCGGTTGGCAATCGTTCCGATTGCTGGCCGGGCGGACTTGGCCCCTAATATGGTGGCGGTGCCTAGCAGGCACCGCCATCCATATAATGATGGTTGATTTCCAGGGCCTTTCCATGGCGGCGATGCTGCCATGGAAAGGCTGGTGGGGATTAGCTTTGGGGGCCTGTTGCGGGCCCCCAGGAGGGTGGGGGGTGCATTTGGGGGGTACCCATGGTACCCCCCTGCTTGTCCATGCACAAGGTGGCAGGCACCGCGCGGTGCCTGCCACGTTGTGCATGGAAATGCACAACATGGCATTTCACCATTGCGGAGGGTGCTGCAGCCTGCAGCACTTGCCGCAATGTTAAAATGCCAGATGCGACCGCCGCGGTGGCGGTCGCATCATGATTAGGGTGGCGGGACCGCCGCATGTCTGGCGGCCGGTCCCGTTACCGCTAGGGTGGCGGGCGGACTAAAGTCCGCCCGCCATCCTAATAGGCCCCTAGGTTAGTCCCCCCACTTTTTTTTTTAAGACTTGTACCCTGATTGCACTGAAATGTTGAAAATGTCACGCATAGCACTCTGAAACCTTGGCAGCTATGTGTAGTCCATTTTCTGTTTGTGTGAAATGTACCGGTTTTTGGCTTTAAAATTCTGGTCGCCTTATCTATCAACAAAAGGCACACAGCAAGCCTAACAGCACTTCACAATCCCTAATATATATTAGGTATTGTGAAAGCACACGTCGTGCTGTTAGGCTTGCTGCGTGCATTTTGTTAATAGAGCGCAGCAGATTGTGTGCCTTTTTGAGAGTGTTCTTGCTAATTTGCAGCTCCCGACATGCTTACACCCGGTGCTGAATTTAACATAAAAACTTTCCAAAAGGCACACAAACTGCTGCGCTCTGTTAAGAAAAAGCACACAGCAAGCCCAACAACACGACGTGTGCTTTCACAATCACTAATACATATTAGTGATTGTGAAAGCACACGTTGTGCTGTTAGGCTTGTTGCATGTCTTTTCTTGATAGAGCGCGGAGGGGGGCAGATTGTCTGCTTTCCTTCAAGTATTCATGTTTATCGCAGCGCCCATAATACTTTTACAGAGCGCTGCGATTAACATGAATACTTGCCTCTGGTGATGTGCGCGCTTCAAAGAAGTCACTGCGCTCTCAGATTCACATAGGTGCGCGGGCGCGCACCTTAAAGGGAACAGTGCCTGTAACCATTGTTTTCTTTAGTGATTGTTTTTTAATGTTTTTTTTTTGGTGAGTTTTATATAGCGCAAACTCGACCTGAAGGTATCAGAGCACTTTACATGAGCACAGGGACACATTTATTTTGCAAGGCACAGGGAGGTTAAGTGATTCGCCAGTAATCACATGATGTTGAGCATCCGTGCTGAGACTTGAATCCGGTTCCCTAGCTTCGAGTGTCTTAATGGGTGTGTGAGTGGATGTGTGAGTGTGTCTGTGGATTTATCAGTAGGTGTGTGAAAGCCTGTGTGGGTGTATGAGTGGGTGTGTGAGTGCCTGTGTGGGTCTGTGAGTACCTGTTTTAGTGTGTGAGTACTTGTGTGGGAATGTGAGTGTGTTTGAGAGTGGGTCAGAGAGTGGGTAAATGAGTGCCTGGGTTGGTCTGTGCGTGGATCTGTGAGAGCCTGTGTGGGTCTGTGAGTGAGTGTGTGAGTGCCAGTGTATGTCTGCGAGTGGGTGTGTGATTGGTGCTATGGATTTTGGGCATTTGCATACTTAGGGTATTTAAAAGGGAGACCCATGAACTGTGCTCTCAACAGGAGACAACAAGAAATAAACCACTCATCACTGTCACTACCCACCAGATTGTGCTCCAACATATCAACAATGAATTAACCTACATTAAAGATTTCAATTTTTTTTTAATGTGGAATATGAGAGAAAACTCACTTGGTTTGCCTTTGAGAAGCTCAAGAAGCTAAGATCGTTTGTGCTTCACAGAAGTGGAGCTTCAACTATGGCACTGTCGTGTAGTTCCTATAAAACTTATATAGGATCTGCGCGATTAGACAACATACACTGCGGGACTGGTGTCCAGACTGATTCCAGACAACCCCACCGGGTATGTTGGCCTGTGTGCCAGCTAGCTCGCAATGCCACTATAACCCCCTCTTACCAAGGAGAGAACAGTTCTTGGCAACTATTGAACATGACAACCCTGATCCCTCAGGACCGTGGAAACAGTAACTTACTTTTCGCTCAGTCACTCGTGCTCACTTGTTCTCTGAGAGATACACAGAATAAACGGTTGGGACGTTTTCAATAAGTATTTATTGAACAGTCGTTATTCTAGCGTAAAATAAGTGCACTGAAATCACCAGTAGACAGTAGCATATATAAATGAGTAGCAGCACTAAGAAAGTAAACAGATGGTAGGTTTCTACCATTTTGCTAAAATCATAAATATAGGCGAGTATATAAAACACATGGCAATAAAATGCGTACTCCTACAATGCACCCTAACTAGATGTACCTAAGTGTACCTAGCATGTGAGTAGGTGTAAAGCCAAGAATCCCTCTAGGATAAAGCCAACCCATTACCTGATGTTAGCCTGCGGGACCCCGTTCTGGTCTCGAGCTGAACACCCCGCAAGGGATGTCAGACCACTGCGAGCTGGAGTATCTGCATGCAGGAACCTCAGCGTCTCGCGTCAGTGTGTCGGCTTGGAAGTTGTGATCTCCTCTTCCTATCTCAGCAAGATGTGATGTTTATATACCCTAAGGTGGTGCACAGACATAATATCGAGTTGCAAATATCAACATACAACAATATCGAGTTTTAAATATCGTGATGACAGAATATCGACTGCAAGAATATCCTGGACCAGAATATCGACTTTAAGGTAAGAAATATCGTTTTTGTTAATATTGAAGTTAGTAATATCGTTTGTAAAAATATCGTTGTTAATAATATCGATGTTTATATTAGTGTTATGTATTTTAGTATGTATTTTAAATGTATGTGTTCTATATTTTTGGTTTAAGTATTGCATTTGTTTAATAATATATGTATTACATTTTTAGGAGTTATTACTTTTATTTTCAGTAAATTTTGCGTTTTATTTTCGTAGCGGGTTGTGGGTTTATAGGGGAATAGGGTGGGAAGTAATTTAATTATAATACATTTATTAATAATTTTTACAAGTTAAAAATTTTATTTTAATTATAAATGTTGCTTTTTAGTTCCTTAGCGGGTTGCGGGTTTATAGGGGAAAAAGGTGGGAAGTAATTTAACTATAATTAATTAGTTAATTTTTTTTATTAATTAATAATTATTTATTCTATATTTTATATTGTTAAATGTGGTAATTAATTTATTTTTAAATATTTATTAATTGGTTGTTAATTATTATGAATTAATTGGTAATTATGATAATTGTGTCCTTTTTTTAGGAGTGGGTTGTGGGTTGATAGGGGAGTAGGGTGGGAAGTAATGTAATTATAATTAATCAATTCATATTATTTATTAATTAATATTTATATATTTAATATATATATTTTGTAATTATGGTAATTTATTATTAATTAAATATTAATTGTTTGTTAATTAATATAAATGAATTGGTAATTATGTAAATTGTGTCATTTTTTTAGGAGTGGGTTGTGTGTTGATAGGGGAGTATGGTGGGAAGTAATTTAATTTTAATACATTTTTAAATATTTTTAATATAATATTTATTTAATGTTATTTTATAGTGTTAATTGTGTGAATTAATTTATTATTAATTGATTTTATTTTGCTTGTTAATTGTTATCAATAAATTAATTAATTGTTAATTAATTATGTTAATTGTGTCATGTTTTACAACATTGTTGGTGTGATTTATAATGGAATATGGTGGGAGGTAAATTATTTATAATTATTTAAATATTTGTAAATTAATGATAATTAAGTAATAAAATATTAAATATGCTATTTGTGGAATAATCTTGATGTGTGAGTTGTGGGGTTTTTAGTTGTAAATGTTGGGAAGAAACATTTTTTAAAAATAATTAATGATTTGTTGTTAATTGTTATTAATTTATTAATGTTAAATTAGTTATGGAAATCGTGTAAATATTTTTATGTGTGTGTTTTGGTGAATTTTTGGGGTAGAGGGTGGAAAGTAATGTAGTTTAAATAAATTAATCATTAGTTGATAATTAATATTAATTTATTAATTGATAAATATTTTTGGTAATTGTTTTGTTTTTTTGGGGATTTAGGTTCAATAGCTGTAATCTTAGGTTATATCCCCTACTGTTACACTCATTGGAGTGGGAATAGTAATTTATTCCTCTCTGCTATCCAACACTTTCCCTACTGTTGCACTTGCTGGAGTGGGAATAGTAATTTTTTCCTCTTCGCTATCCAACACTTTCCCTACTGTTGCAGTCATTGGAGTGGGAATAGTAAATTATTCCTCTCCGCTATCCAACACTTTCCCTACTGTTGCACTCATTGGATTGGGAATAGTAATTTTTTCCCCTTCACTATCCAACACTTTCCCTACTATTGCATTTGTTGGAGTGGGAATAGTAAATTAATTCCCTCCGCTATCCAACACTTTCCCTACTGTTGCACTCGCTGGAGTGGGAATAGTAATTTTTTCCTCTTCGCTATCCAACACTTTCCCTACTGTTGCAGTCATTGGAGTGGGATTAGTAAATTATTCCTCTACGCTATCCAACACTTTCCCTACTGTTGCATTCATTGGAGTCGGAATAGTAAATTATTCCTGTCCGCTATTGAACACTTTCCCTAATGTTGCAGTCGCTGGAGTGGGAATAGTAATTTTTTCCCCTTCGCTATCTAACAATTTCCCTACTGTTGCACTCGCTGGAGTGGGAATAGTACATTTTTCCCCTCCGCTATCCAACACTTTCACTACTGTTGCACTTGATGGAGTGGGAATAGTAATTTATTCACCTCCGCTATCTAACACTTTCCTTACTGTTGCAATTAATGTAGTGTAAAATATAGTTTTAAAAATTAATACATATTTTAATATTGTAATTTATAATATATATATATATTTTATTTTTATGTTACAGGTGTATATATATATATATATATATATATGTATTTATAATTTTTAATATATTTCTAAGATTTTATAATTTATTAAAATAATTATTTATTAATTATTATTAAGTATATATATATATATATATATATATTATATTTTATATATGTATGTTTATTTTATTTTTACATTACATTTATTACTTATAATTGTTAACATTTTCTAATAATTATAAATATTTATTTTTAAGTTATATGTATTATTTAATTTATTTTACATTATTTTTTATATATAAAAAAACCCAATATTTTTTACATTGATATTTTTAACAACTATGGGGCCCATTACGATACCCGGCGTAAAAAAATCCGCCAGGCATGAAAGCAGCAAAAATCCGCCCGCACACACCGTCTGAACACCGACCACGCCATAACGATTACACAAACCGAAAACCGCCATCGGCGGAAAAATCACACAAAATACCGCCCGCCATCGTCCGAGTCGGAGTCGAACCGCCCGCCACGGACGGAAACACGCACGACAACACAAAACCGCCCGCCCTCACGGCCGACACACCGCACGTGAGATTACGATCGCACCGACATGAGCGCGGGAAAACTACAAATATACCGCCCGCCAGCGCAAACAACGCCGATGAGAATCGACACGGCAGAAGCCATGGCGCCCACGTCCCTGCACAGAAACCATCCGCTGACAAAAACAATCGCACACAACATGGCCAACAAGTCCACACAGCAAGGCACGCACAAATACACAAGCACAGTACACATCCCAAAAACACCCCCACTGGACAAACAAAAACTACAAAGGCCAGAACCCCTGACACAACACACCTGAAAACAACAGACCATGAGGACACACCCACATAGGTAAGTACAAAAGCAGCACTCCCACAGACCACAACCCCTTGCAACATTGCAAACTAGAGAGGAGAGGAGAGGACACAGTGACACAGCAAGGACAGCAGCACACCACAGAAACGCACACATCACAACCACCACCACCACCACCACCACCAAACACCGGCACCACAAACCCCCTGCACATTACACAACACACACCGCACCAGCACCACAAACACCATGGCACCACAAAGAATGCCCAAGTTCACGCCCATTGAGCTGACGGTCATGGTCGACGAGATCATCAAGGTGCACCCACAAATCTATGGGAACATGGTCCAGCACACACCACTAGCCACCAGAAACAGAATGTGGAACCGGATCGTAGACCAGGTCAATGCAGTCGGGACCCTGCCCAGGAACAGAGTCGAAATAAACAAACGGGGGAATGACGTCAAGAGCCTGGTCAAGAAGAAGGAGACCAAGAACAGAGAGCTGGCAGCCGTCACTGGCGGAGGGAATCCCGCGCTCTTCAAGACCTTCAAAGCGTGGGAGGAGAAGGTGCGAGTCATCATACATCCCGAGATCCTCGCCGGATTAGCAGGGGAGTGGAGGCTGGTAAGTACAAACTAATGTATACCAGCACACCGCTATGTACTCACATGCACTACCACCATGCCACAGCTCCCAGGGACAAACACCCCCATATCCAGCACACAATACACAACACATCACACACACATGCAACAGACACCACCACACACAGCCCAAACAGAACAACTGTAAGATGCGTGGGGACATGTGTACACTCAGCCAGCCACGTAACCACCAACAGGTCCCCAAATATGCCAGAAGCGCCACAACGAGCACCCACCACACCCATGTGTCCGCCACAGCTGCACTAACCAACAAGTAACAGGTAAGTGGCAGGAACACAAAGTGCAGTGGGTGGGAGCGGTGGACAGCCCAAGTACAACACACACCAGGCCCCTAGTCCCACAGCACAGCAAGGAGGAGCATCCCCCACACCCCACAGCCACGTGTCAGCCACCGCAGTGCACAACGACAGCCGAAAGGTAGACATCACGGTCCACAGCAATCGGTGTCAGTGGGTGTCCAGCCACCACCACGACCCACAACACCCCCCACCCCCACAGACCTGCAACATGGAGCACCCCCGCTTAGAACCATGTGGCATCCAGTACAGTGCACGCCCGAACAACCTGCAGGCGGGAAACTGGACAGGGCTGGATTACTGGAGGCATGAGGACCGTAACACGACCAACACATGGGACATGTCACGTAGCAGACGAACACGCAGCACCGCCCACCGTCACGAACAAGTGAACAATGTGCACACGGACATGAACCACAGACTCACACCTCACATGACCCATCACAGACACAGCAACACCCAAGGAGCCACGTCTGCATGCACAAGCCACACTGAATATAGTACCACACGGCAGCCACTGTGCAACTCATCACACACAACCGAAACACCATTGAAGTCCTGTCCATGTAGCCCCTACTGCCTGTCAACCACACACCCCACAACTACGCCTATGTAAGACAAACAACACTAGACGCAACAGAGCGGAACAACATAAATGCACACGAACACCACTGAACCCATCAAACACACAGACACACCATGCACATACAACATACCATCCATCCCATCCGTCAGCCCCAGTCTCATGAAAGGCATGTCATCCGCACAGCTGCCACACATACAGCAGTCACGCTAAGATACATGCCCATGACCAACCATGTGCCAGAAGTCAATGAAGCGCACGCCACACTGTGAGCAACAACACACAACATGGGCCACACCCCCCCACGAGCACTGCAGTGATGCACATGGCACAGGGCAGCACGCACACCAAGGAGATGGGACAACTGCAATACGTTGGCTGGCACACAACCATCACTCACTCATAACGATGCGTCCAATGCCATGTCCAGTAATCACAACAGACAGCAAATATGCAGGCCATGTCAGGCATGCACACACCTCAGACCATGCACTGTCATGCTGCCACAACACATGTCACGTTCGGCACCCATGGCTCACAGCATGTACCCCAAAAGCATATTCCCTCCCAAATGCGAATCTGGGGCATGGCCCCCATGTTGCCATATGCGTTCCTAAGCGTTCCATTTGAACCCCAAAAGCATATTCCCTCCCAAATGTGAATCTGGGGCATGGCCCCCATGTTGCCATATGCGTTCCTAAGCGTTCCATTTGAACCCCTAAAGCATATTCCCTCCCAAATGTGAATCTGGGGCATGGCCCCCATGTTGCCATATGCGTTCCTAAGCGTTCCATTTGAACCCCAAAAGCATATTCCCTCCCAAATGTGAATCTGGGGCATGGCCCCCATGTTGCCATATGCGTTCCTAAGCGTCCCATTTGAACACCAAAAGCAAAGTACAAACCAGACCCAGGATGGGCCAGGAGCCCGCATACACCAGAGTCACAATAAGTAGGGGCACAGCAACACACCCATCGGCATGGCCAATCCGTCCCATGCCACATGTGCACAGCACACAGTCCCATTGCCAAGCACACACAACTACAAATGGTACAGCCACACACACGCCTCCGGGAAACCCATGTACGAGATTGCACGAACTGTGAATGTCAGACGACAAATACATACTTCGCCAGGTGCAACACAATAACAAATCTCATTCTCTCCACAGGTGACGAACTGCTGGATGCTGGGGATGGAGACAGCAGCCAGCACAGCCAGCCTACAAGCCCCCAACGAGGACACACGGATGTGGAGGATCTGTCCTCCTCTTCGGACACGGACCACCAAGCAGGCCCATCTGGTGTGGCAGGGCCCAGCCGCTCCCCAGGACCCCTCCTACCCACCAACCCATCATCCTGGGCTGCTGAACATTCCCAGCCCCCTGCTGCCACTGTCATTGCGGCCACACCCACGGTCATTGCGGCCACACCCACGGTCATTGCGGCCACACCCACGGTCATTGCGGCCACTACCACTGCCGCCACCATCGCCGCACCGACCACCACCGCCGCCACCACCACCACGTCTTCGCTGGCACCAGCCCCAGCGCAGGTGGTGGCCCGGCCGACTGGATCCACCCTGGGAGCCACAGCGAGGACCGTGGTGAGCAATGTGGCTAGTGGGCAGGCCGGTGGCAGCAGGACTGGTAGGAGGAGCAGGGTCAGGGAAACGCCAGCCTCCCCTGGGAGCCATGCCCTGCCTCAAATGGCCAGAGTCCTTGGGGCCTATGAAGAGGCCCAAGGACAATGGGCCAGGTCAGCTACAGACACGCGTGAGGTGCTCGGGGTGCTGAGGTCCATGGACGCCCGTATGGGCCAACTCGTGGACCTCATGGGCCAGCTGGTGGTGGCGGTGAGGTCACAGCCAGGGACAGCAGCTCCCCCTCTGCCACCACCTGCCGGGGCGCAGGGTCGAGCAGCAGTGTCCAGTTCCCCTGCGTCCACAGCCAGTGAGCACACCTCAACCACCAGCATGTCGCAAGCAGGCACCCCCTCGCAAACGTGGAAGGGGCCGTCCGAAGTGGAAACAGATCTCCCGGGAGGACTTCGCACGCTCCAGACGCAAGTGAGGCAGCCAGCCAGCCTTCCTTGACCACCCACTGCATTGACTTGGACTACGATCCCACTCCACACAGCCATCTGGATGGCATGTGTGTGTTGGACTATGGACATAGAACCAGTGGGTACACCCTGAGCATCACGCAGCCATGACCGACAGCTCATTGTCACTGCACGCACCACTTTTGTCATCACCTTACACACAATCACATGTCACAGTTTGAAATAAATGCACCTCTTACACAAACTGCTGTTTGTGCACTGTGTTTTATTTGTACGGAATACAACGGCCACCTTGGGCGGAAAGGCACCTGATGCGTGGCATGGCAATGGAACCGGAGGGCCTGTAGGGACCTAGGGGTGGGAGACAGAACAGGAGCACATTCAATGAGTGTGTCACACACCCATCACACAGTACATGTCAACAACTACAAGCAATGTACACACATCGCACAGAGCAATAGGGCACAATGCCACAGCCACCAACAGTGGCATACTACCCTGGCCATGGAGCGTTGACACACAGCACGCAGTGAACAAACGGCCACCCTGACACAGCACACACACACCTGCACAGATACAGCCACATCAGCCGTCGTACATGGACACTCACCGTCAAGTGAAGTAGTGGGCGATGAGCTGCTGCCGCACATTACCAGCTTCCTCCTCTCCGCTGTCCTCCTCACTCGAGCTGTCCTGGTCTGCGGGCTGGGGCCCTGGTTGATCTCCGTCATCCACGATGAGGGGGATCTGCTTCCGAATGGCCAGATTGTGCAGCATGCAGCACGCCACCACTATCTGGCACACCTTCTGTGGGGAGTACGCCAGCGCACCCCCGGTGCGGTCCAGGCACCTGAACCTGGACTTGAGGAGGCCAAAGGTACGCTCGACCACACGTCTGGTCCTCCCATGTGCCTCATTGTAGCGATCGTCTGCTGGGGTGCGAGGATTCCTCAATGGACTGAGCAGCCATGCCCCATTCGGGTACGCAGAGTCACCTGGGTGTGAGGGACACAGAGAACCGTTGCTATTCCAACTGGACAGGGGACAGCATCGCACAACCAGCACGCTACACCACTCCACATACTCACCGACAATACAGCCACGATCCTGTTGCAGATTGGACATCAGTCGTGGCAAGATGCTGTTGCGCATTATGTGTGCGTCATGGGCCGAGCCTGGGAACTTTGCACACACGTGGGTGATCACCATGTCCGCAAGGCACACCACTTGCACATTCAGGGAGTGCGTGTGCTTCCTGTTGCGGTACAGGTGCTCAGTGGCCTGTGGTGGAACAAGGCCAACATGTGTGCAGTCAATGGCTCCAACGACGTGTGGGATTCTGCCAAGGGCATAGAATGCACCCTTCACTGCCGCCAATTCACGAGTCCTGGGGAAGCGGATGTACCTGTTTCGGTACAGCATCATGGCTGCCAGTACATCCCTCAGCACCTTGCTGAACATGGGCTGGGACATCCCTCCTCCACTGCCCACTGTGTGCTGGAATGACCCAGTGGCGAAGAAATGCATGGCGGCCATCACCTTAGCCGTGGGGGTGACAGCTGTCGGATACACCCTGCGGGGATGGAGATGGGGTTCCAACATGGCACACAGTCGATGCAGGGTTGGCCTGTCCAGCCGAAACTTCCTAATGACCTCTGTATCGTCCATGTCCGCCAGCAATTGGTATGGGCGGTCAATGTTCGGTCTCCGCCTAGGGAAAATGGCAGTGGACACATGTCAAAGCAACACAACACATAGCAATTTCGCATACACATCACTGACATGACTGAGCAGGCACATGAGCCACAGCCCAGCTGTCAAGCTGGGACGGCACGGCCACACTACACTTACACAGGTCTCCCAACAATGGCAATGGCTAGTGATACAAACCACTGCCATGTGCATGCACATGGGGATCTAGGCCCCAATGACTTGCGGGGCGTGCTGATGGGGACTGACTGCATATTCGTCAAGCGGCAACGCCACGGCAACATGAATGTCTGCTGAGCATGGAACTGCTTCCGAGGCTGGATGAGTATGGCACACGACGACTGACGATGTGGGCACAGGCTGAGCAGCCAAAACAAGTGGGACCTGTGGCACGAGGGGATATGAGACAGTAGTAGGTGTCAGCACTGCACCCTATGTACAGCACTGTACGGATCACACCTCCCGAAACATTGACAGGTGTCCACATTGACAGCCCCATGCCAAGACGGCTGTGTGCTTGCAGTCACACGTCACAGGTGAGAGGTTACATTGCACGTGCCAGGTGGCAGACGTACATAGTGGGAGCTGGCATGTGTGTGCATGTGTCTCCTGTTCAGGATCCACCAGATGGGCGCTGACTCTGTACTGACCATTGGACACAGCATGTTCAGTGGAAGGCTTGTGTGTGTGGGATGGTGGCACTGGATGTGCCTCCGTTGGGTGGGGGGCCATGCACAGGGCGGGTACGTCGATGATTGCGCATTGTTGGTCACGGTGGGTGCACCCACTAAGATGTGTTGCCCTGTGTTCAATTCCTATGTCCGCATGATGATGGACTGTAGATGTGGGCAGACTACACATTGGTCGATGTGCTGTCTATATGCATGTGCCTTCACACCAGGCACAGCTGCCCCTGCACATGTGACCCCTGCTGGACTCGCTGCTGGGTCTGTGGAGCTGATGCACCTTCTGTGCGTGGGGCGGACAGCTCTCCTCACTTCCCTCATTGCGCATGTCATGACTTTGCCGCAGGTGACATGGATCATGGAGGGCCCACATGTACGCGTGGGTAGGCTACACATGATTGTTCACTGGTCGCCACCCCCAGTCAGTGTTTCGAATGGGAAGGTTGTCGTGCTGGTGGTATGTTCGATGTGGCGGATGGGCGGGCCTAGGTGCGGGCTTACATTCCGGACATGGGGGGTAGTTGGATTGGCGACTAGTTGCAGTACACACGGGACACGTCTCTTCCTTTCCACATCTGGGTCATCCCTTATACTCACTGACAGTGATACAGTCATCTTCGCCCCAGCCCTCATGTCCTCCCTCGCTCCCCCAATATGCATGTGCACCTGCGAGGCTAGCGCTTGCACAGGCAGCCCCAAGCTCGCACCAGAGAGGGCAAGGAGTGTATGTGTGGGTCCAGTTGCACGAGTGGGCTGTCTCAGGGTATGATGTGTTGCGGGACGCCGTCCACCTGCGTGGTGCCCCAAATGGAGACCCGGCCTGCATGGACTATGCATCACAGTCTTCGCCTTCCGGATCCGCCACCTGCGACACCCAGTGGCTGTGGCTGCCCTTGCGGCCAGGCCGCGTCCGTCTGTGACTGATGGCCCACACATTCACTCTTTGGCCTCTCTGGGGAGGGCTCGGGGGTGGTGGCGCACGCGCTTGCACTTAGTCGCAATGGCATGTGGCGTGGTTGGTATAATGGGCAATGGATGGGATGGTGCGAGCCACCTCCCGTGACGTCAGTGCTGCTCGTGCTGTGGTGCGTCCCCCTACACTTCCATTTGACTTGTGCCATGCTAGACGTTGAGGTTCTATTGCCTGCGTGATGTGACCAGGAGGAGCGCGAGGAGACCTCTCACACACCATGCTCCACTGCCATCCCGTGCCCTGTATCGCCTGTGCGGATTGACTATGTTGGGGTTACACCTGGTCGACTGGGGCTGTGTGTGCCTTGTCAAGGGGCATGGCGGGCGCACAACAGGATCCAGCTTGTCCACAGAGCGTGGGCTAAGGTGCGCCTGGTACCACTTTGTACGTGTGCCCGGCTGCTGTGCACACACGTGTTCACTCCCCCCCCGACAGGTGTCCTCTCACAATGCCCAGGGAAGCGGTGGTGTACTGTTCATGACCCCTCCCAACACGGCGTGCTCCAACTTGGCATGTGCGCATCTACCCGTCACACCCACCCACCTGAGCACTGCGTCCATACGACTTCACACGACACATGTGTGTCTTCCACAGTTGTGCTACTCATTTGCGTTGACATCCAATACCAGTGGACTACATGGTCATGTCACGACTGCCGTGTACTTCACATACTCTCATCCTCTCTCATTCGTACTTGTGAAATGAGTCAGCGGAGACAGTTTTGGTTTCAAACATTATATTGAGTCTTCTGTCCTCTGTGATGCAGTATAGTGGACACTACTGGCAGCGGAATACATGTTGAGGATATACTGAGCATGATTGCAAATGGGATAGGGTGTGGGGTTACATGTGATTGGCTGTTGCATGTGGGATGTGGGCTTCAGAGTTACATCTGCTTGGCCAAGGCTGTGCTAATGTACATTTACGTATAGCTGCGGAGCTGCGAACTTTGACACAGACGGTATACATGTAGCCTACCAGACCGCTTGGCATCATGGGCACAGTCCATCTCAGTTCCATGTGACAGGTTTGCTGCGGTTGTTCCTCATGCACGCGTGCATGTGAGATGACATCAGGGCATGTGCTTGCGTGCATGCAGCGGCGTGCCACTTGTTGTTGCACTGTGGTGGTTACTGGACATGTCACAGTCACTGGGGTCGTGTTGTTGTTGTATGCACTTGTCGTCCATGCAAAGGTCCTGGTATGGGATTCCCGGGCGGGGGTGGGAGGGGTGCAGCACCCACAGACTCCAGGCGACCTATTCATGTCCACTGAGCGGTGTGTGTGTCCATGGGCGCTGGATCCATGTCGTGTCCTGGTTGTTCGTGCAGTTCCGTCCATGTGGGTGCGATACACAGACCCCATGCCACTGCCTCCCACGATGCATGCGGTGTTCCTGGATGTGATGGGGAACAGTGTGCATGTCCCGGTCATATCCGATGTCATGGCGATGTCGTTGATGGTGTGGTTACAGTTGCCGGTCGTTTGGTATGGCTGTTGTGGTGGTGACTGGCCAGTCCGTGCGGAAGCTAAGCATGGGTGCGGGGATGGACATCATAGGTCAATCGGGGAACCTGCGTTGTGGTCCGACGAATTTACAGGTTGTCAGGTATGCGATGCCGTCCAGCAGGGCTTCCATGTCATTGGTGGTGTACATGTTTGCCAGCCAATGTAGCGGATGGTGGCTGTCAAGGTGTTGTTCGTAAGTTGTCCCTTGGAGGACCATGATGGGGCATGCTGGGTGACATTCGATGTAGCTGTTCTCGATGATCCGTCGTGTGGAGGCACAGTGGTCCCATTTCAGTGCGGGTGCGATGTTGGCCACATACGCCATGCCCCCATAGGCAGAGCAGGCCCTGTCGTGTGCGTCCAGAGGGAGGAGTAGTGGTAGCAGGTCCGCCTTCAGACATGCCGGGTTGGAGAGGCATATCTCCACGGGATGCTGGTAGGGACACCTCCGACAGTAGAAGACGGGCATGACGCAGCTGAACAATGTGATGCGGTAAGTCAGTCGGTAACTTACGTTCAGCAGGGACAGGAGATCGCATCCCAATATATGTAACAGGTTGGTTTTGTACAGCTTGAGCTGTCCGGCGTAGTTGGGTAGGTGTGTTGCGGTTGCCATTTCGCAGCGGTGCGTTGTGGTGGCGTGCTCCGGCTGTGTGTGCAGTCTGCAATGTGCACGCTCCGAGGTTGCTGTGAGCTCTGTGTAGTCGTAGGGAGACAGGACTTGTGTTCTGTTGGCTTGTTTGGAGGACACGGGCCCTCATCCCACATGCTTCTCAGACAGTTCAAGGTCAGTGATGTGTGACTCCTTCCAATTAACTTGCATGTGGCCGACATGGGGGAGTGTTTTCTTCTTTCTTCCCCGTCCGTTGTGTGCTTCTGTGATATGCGCTATCTGCCCTGTGGTCGGTCTCCTCGGCATGCCTGTGTTGGTCTATTCTTGGACAATGGCTGTATTCACCGGCTTCTGTCGTAGGGCTGTGGTTTCGGAGTTGGAATGGAAGGTCATTCAGTGCTGTCTGCTCTCCCTTGTGTGGGCGGCAGGCTGCCTTTCCGCTCTGCGTTGGGCCTTGTGTGTGAATGTTATTCTTGGGCCACCTGTTGTCGGTCCCCGGGCTCTTTGGTGTTCCGTTTTATATGTCTTGTTCATATGTGCAGGGTGGTATGGGTGTTTCAGTGTGGTACTGGCGTTCCTCTTCCCGAAGGAGCCCTGCTTCTCCTAGTTGGTGTTGCCGCCGCTGTGTGCTACGCCATGTTTGTTACACTGGGGTGTGTCCTGCTGTTGCGTGACTTCACTGACATGTGTGCGTCGGTTGTGTGGCGTTGGGTGTTGTCCGTGAATTGGGCGTTGGGGACATGTCTGTGGCAGGCCTGTCACGTGTCATGTGCGTTCGGGGTGGGGCTGATGTGTGTGCTGCTTGGTTGTGTCCCTGTGTCTGTGTGCGACGCATGCATGGCGCTGCGGTTGGCCTCTGCGTTGTGCGCATGTGTGGCGGCGTCATCGCCGCTTTGGGGCCGTGACGGGGTCGTTGGTTCCTAGTCCCAGGTGGTGTGTACACATGTGTTACGCGATGTTACGATTTGGCCTGTGTGTCATATGTGGATGCAATGGTGGATGTGTAGTGTACACGCGCTGGTGGGGGGTTGTCCGCTTTTTCCGCCCTTGCACTGTGTGCGCTGTTTGCGTGCACTTGTTGTGTGTGTGCCTACCTGCGTCTCCGCGATACGTTGCGTCCTTGGTGGTGCATCAGCAGGAGCATGGGGAGGGCCTGCAGTGCTGGATTCATGCTCGGGGGAGCCGCTTCTTCGTTGTCCGTGCTCGGCGTCCGTGTTACCGCTTCGGTTTGTCGTACGGTATCTCTTGGCCGTGGGAGCCGTTTGTTTGCGGCATCGTAATTTATACGCCGGGCGGGACGTGTTTCGTCGGACGGTGTGTGTCAGTTGGGCTGCGCCGCTACGTGTACGGGCGCACTTTGATGGCGGACGGTGTTGCTGGCTTGCCGGCGGTGTTTGGCCTACTTTTCGCATCGTAATTGGGCGGGCGTGTGGACTGCTGCGTGCCGGCGGTAACTGGTGGTTTTGCATCCGCCAGCACGGCGGTTGTGCTTCCGCCCGCCATCGTAATGACCCCCTATATTTTTGTTTCGATATTTTTGTACTTACCATAATGTAGATAGGATGTCGATATTCTTGACATCGATATTTAGGTCTCAATATTTTGGGACCTCGATATTGTGGTCGTCGATATTCTGCCAGTGATTCCCCTAAGGTATCCCCAGGGGTTCTACCTTGCAGTGCCAGTGTCGGACTTAGGATGACGTTGGGAATTAACTTTATACACAATTATTATGCAGGATATGATGGTCCTGCTGTGATTCCAAGAAACTAAGAATCCTCATGCATAATTTATGAGGCCAGTGTCCAGGGAAAAACCCTAAGCATTTATTTGTAGTATTGTAACTGGGTAAAAGGTCAGTCCTCCAAATCCGTTATGTATGTAGTATAGGAGAGAATGTAGGTGAAGGGTTATGATGATACCTAGACCTAACCGTGCAATTTTACTCTAGGCACCGACGCACCCCTAATCACTGCACAACACCACACTGCCCCAATATTCTGTCATATTGTCCTCGCATGATCATTCAAAAGACATCGTGGTATCATTATTTAAATATCCCACACAACGTTTGCGCATCCGCGAGAGTTAATCACCCCACCTTCCCGATAACCTCGCTACTTTGTCCCAACATGATTAATGAAGTTCACTTAAATTTTAGACCACCGCGTTACTACCCCTCATCACGATTGCGCCTCCGCACCAAAAAAGTTTTGTTCGTAACACCGCATTATCCTGAGAACTTTTTACGTTACCTTCGCATGACTTTATATAGATCTCGGATTTTATCTTATTAATTTCGTGACATTAGCACTGTGCAATCACTTTTAACTACGCACGCTCCACAGCGGAGGTTTTCCTCCAATGTACATAAAACTTCACCATGCCTTTCTTTGTCTAAATGAGTCTCGCCTTATTTTATCTCGATGCATACCCTGCTTCTGATCAGACCCGACATCACTAAAACAACAATTGTAAATATATTACTGGCCACTTTCAATTTGTATTTACATTCCTTGATTTACTGTAATGCCTCATGTGACACTTCGCTCTCGTGGTCTTATTTTCTAAAAAATGATTTGATTTTCGTTACCATACTTGTGGCACTGACTCAATCATCTGTTGAATGTCATATTATTGCAAATCCTCATATGCTTTCTATTGTAACTTCTCGCGCCCGATACCTTATTGCAAATCCTCAAATGCCTTTCTATTGTCGTTTTTCACGCCCGATATATTAATCTCTCCCCTCTGCCTCCATGTTTATTGTGCCAATTTCATTCAAAATGCCTACATCTAATTCGCAAAATTTGAATTAATGTTTATCTATTTACATGATGTCTGCCACAATATTGAATGTTTTTAATATATCCCTCCACTACTCGCAACCCGAAATCGGGGACCTCGTTTATGTTATCCCAAAAATTTCTTTAACCCTTTCCATGCGTCGGACGGCCCCCGGCCGTCCGACGTCACGGTGGGCGTGTGCGGAGGATGGCCGGGGGCTGTCCCAGACACGCCCACTCAAGGGAACGCCCAGCAACGCGGCAAAATCCGCGCCGCGGTCAAGCGGTTAATTGTGATGTACGTGCCACCCTGATACAATTGACACATTTGACCCTTTTCTCATAATGATCGCTGCTTTCTCCCACAACCAACATTTCAACATGCTGTGCCTCTTTATCTAATAATTTTGGTTTTGTTTTTGAATGTATATGAATTGTTTTTTCGACCTGTATCTTCCAATTCTTGCTTACATTTGACTTGCTTGGATATGTAACCATATGACACAATTGTTATTTCCCTCTACATGCTTCCTGCCACTTTCACCTACTCCCACCACTCTTCTACCTTTCTTTTTCCACCGTTTCTTTTTATTCCCTCTTGAACCTTCATGTCTCCGTTCTTCCCCGGGTGTCTTCCAATCCTGTCTCTACTGTCCTTCTATCTCTATATTCACCTGTTCCTTCCATTCCTTCTTGATCTTCCATGTCTCCTTTTCCCTCTTATATTGATCACTCTCTTTAATTTTACGATGAACCTCCCTACATCACTTGCCAAACAAACTCTCACGTTGTGCTCCTTTCCCACCTCCTCCCCAATGTCGTCCCACATCCCACTCTCTTTGTCACTCCAAAACTAACATACTCACTTTTCCCCTGTTTTTCTTTCTCACTTTTCAATAATCTTGATGCTATCCCTTCCTTCTTTTACGGGGATACACACCATCCCCCCCTCTTATGCAATTTATGAATGTATGTACAGCCCTGAAGAAGCCCCAGGTCGGATGGCCGTGTAAAGGGGTGAAACACGTGTTGCTGTTTCTCTCACTCACCATCACGGATAGAGTGACAACACCATTATAAATACCCTACAAAATGAACCAATGTGTGATTGGAATTTTTCCGTAAAAAATACATGAAACGAATCTTGCCCTGACAATCTTGTTTGAACCTTACTTACATTAGGGGGTTAGGGCAAGCCCCACAGAAGAGAATCTTTGCTCAATATACGGCCAGTAAGGGATCGGGACCTTTCACCCCTTTTCTCCATTAACTATTCCACAAGGTCAAATTCCCGAAAAACTAACGAACTCAACATATTGTCCTTACAAACAGCGAAATGAAGCCTATTCTTCACACTAGCGAACATAGCTCTAATTACTCTCATCCCATGGTATTTTGTCAAGATCGCACAGCACAACGCTCGACCAGAATTGAAGAAACTTTTTCCACTGAGCCTGTAACTAACAGGAATACAATGACCAAACCTAATACTACATCTGCCAGAAGCACCTTCCAGACATTAGAACGTGCAGTGAAAAGAGAAACCACCAAGTGGTGGGAAGCAGAATCTCTCAAAAAATATCTTGAGGTGGATAGAATTCCACGTGGGCTAAGAATTTTGATCTTTCCCCAATCGGACACCACCAACCCCCAATATATTGGAAGATGGGAGGAGAACCTCAAAGAATGTTCAAATAACATGATTAGACAACTTATTGATCATGCAGAGGAAGAATACAATAAAGTAAAAACAGAGGTGGATAATCTTAGCAAACATATTGAGGATTCAAACTGGGGAGAACTTACCAAGAAAAATTACGAAATCCTGAACCAGATCATCGACGAATTCGAAGAAGACATCATCAAATGAAAGAACCGTAAATTTAGGCGCTATCAACTAGACTACCAGTTCGGTAGAGTCTATACATTCGCAAAGAGATATGACACCAAACCACAGGATATCTCAAACACTGACGGCAGTGGACAACTGTCAGGGGCATCCTCCAGCTCAGAAATTGAATCACCAGCACCAGCCCCGGAAGGCGAAAACTCACGATGCAAGGTAAATTTTTTAGAGGAGGTATTGCGCTACAGACTCGGTATCAAAATCTCAAACACCACAAATACTACAACCTCGGCAGGTTCCCCACAATACGGACGACAACAGACTCCAACAATAGGCGTAACTACCAGATCCAGGAAAAAGGAAATGGAAAGAAAAACCTGATGCAAGGAAATCTGGTCAAGAATCTATCACATATCCAACTATCAAACCAAGAAACGAATATCCTAAATAAAGGACTTTCCTTTTGTCCCACTGCCTCCTGGAACCTTACAAGAACACAAATAGATCTGTTCAAATTTACACGCAAACTCGAACTAAAAGCTTTCTTTGCCGACTGAATAAGGAGACAAGAACACCCACCTCAAACAACAACTTCAGAATTATCAATCCAAGATTTGGAACATGTTGACTTACTTACCCATCTTAGTGAGGAGGAAAACCACTCGGATACACTTACCACTACAGAATTGGAACTAGGAATCGAAACCAACATCTCCATAGATACTGAACTCACGAACAAATCAACTTTCACTCCACAACTACCTGCCGGCAATAGCATTGACGCTTTCCACCAGGCAATCATACATGATCTAGAACATGAATAAAACAAATATCAAAGAAAATTCAAATATCTACCTCACAACATCACACAAGAAGAAAGGACAGCAATCAAACAACTAAAAGATAGGAAGGATCTCATTGTAAAAGAAGCAGACAAGGGAGGAAACCCTGTAGCACTGCACATAGATGATTACATCCTCGAAGCGAATCGACAACTTGGAGATGACACATGCTATGAACTCTTAGCACGTGATCCGACACAGGAAATTCTGAAATCTATCAAAACTAAGATCGATAAGTGGAACACACTCGGCCTCATATCTCAAACGGAGAAAACATTCCTATACATTACACACCCTACTATGCCGACCCTTTACCTCCTCCCCAAAATACATAAAGGAACATACCCGCCTCCCGGAAGACCAATCATAGCAGGGATCAACTCAGCTTGCTCAAGGATGGGAGAATACATAGACAAGAAACTACAGGTACTGATGAGGGAAATCCCGTCTTTCATCCAGGACACAAAGGATATCCTTCTGAAACTACAAAACATCACGTGGGAACCAGACTTTGTATTGGTATGCATCAACATTATCAGTCTCTACACCTCTATCGAACATCGCGATGGCATTACAGCAACTCAACTATCACTCTGGACACAATCAGCCAATCTTCTAGAAACCAACAAAATGATTCTAGAGATGTTGGAATTTTGCCTGGAGAATAACATTTTCAGCTTTAATGGCAAGATATACAGGCAGAAACGCGGAACTGCCATGGGAGCCAAATTCGCGCCGCCGTACGCATGCATCTTTATGAGCCACGTGGAAAAATTCTGGCTATGGGATCAGGATTTTGCTGAATTTACCTCCCACATAGTTCTATGGCGACGATACATTGATGATATTCCCTGCATTTGGCAAGGAGACGTAACACTGCTCAAAAGGTTCTTGGAACGCCTGGACAGAAATCCGTGGGGGATAAAAACCACACATACATACTCACAGAAAGAAATCAATTTCCTAGATGTCACACTCTATGTTAAGGATAATACCCTACACAGCAAACTCTACAGAAAAGAAACAGCGGCCAACTCTATACTGAGAGAAGACAGTTGTCATCCACGTCACAATGTAAGGAACATCCCGAAGGGGGAACTTCTGAGAACACGCAGAAATTGTAGCGAAGATGAGGTATTCAAAGAAAAGGGACAAGAAATTGTATCAAGATTAAGTCAACGAGGGTACGACTACAACACACTTAATAATACCTTCACCACTGTGGCTCAAATGGAACACAAACAAATGTTCCTACCCAAACGACAACAAGAGAGTAACACCATGATCCGCTTCATCACAGACTATCATAATGGCCATCACCAAATAAGACAAAGCTTAAAACGACACTGGCATCTTTTACAACAAACACCCAGCCTGACTGACCATCTCAAAACGTACCCTGAAATGACTTTCAGACGAGCACCCAACCTAAAGAACCTTCTGTTCAAATCTGAATTTGAGGACAAACGGAAACCCGCTACTACATTCCTAGATAGACCACCAGGGTTTCACACGTGTAAAAACTGCAGTATTTGCAAATTGAGCAGAAATAAGACGACACAGGTACCTTTGACACAAGGAAATTAATTTACCATCAAAGAATGGATTGACTGCAACAGCAAATTCACCATCTACGCAATTATCTGCCCGTGTAACCTTCCATATATTGGGAGCACGATATGACCACTACGCATCCGGATTCAGGAACACTACCGTAACATACACAACACCGGTCATCCACTTACAGAACATTTCCACGACAAGCACCCACACAAAAAGGACTTCATTTTCTTTGGCCTGGAAATTGTCCACCCAGCCAGAAGAGGGGGAGACCGTGAACTGAAACTCAGGAGACGTGAAAGTGAACTCATTCTAAAATTTAAAACAGTGACCCTGGGACTAAATAAAGATGCAGAAATGCATGTGTGGCTGGGAGAAGACTAATGCACAACGTAAAGATAATTACAGGACTAAATGGGGGGATTGTACTGTGCTTGCCTTCTATATCTCACATGTCTCTCTCCCCTGCTCCAAATTTAGTTTCTCTGCCCATGCCTGTCCGCCTTTCGGAAGCCCAGACTGACACATGTATAACAGCTTGGAATAGTCGTTGTCCTCCCATAACTGCATACATATGTACGCTTGATCCAGGTAGGATCCGCCATAATAGCGATTCACCAGACCAGTTTGATACTTAAGGATCCGCAAATAATCATTGGATGATCTCTCTCCCCGAATATCTTCAATTTCTATATTTTACCCCGGCCCGAGCTCAAGACTAAAGAATGGAGATTGTTCCACCGTACCGTCCCCTTGAAATTACCAATATACAATCAAACTTTGGTCATTTCAATATGGCGCCTGCTTTTTCAGGGGCGCCATACTACACTCCACTTGACCGCCCCTTCCTTCCTTTTTCTAAACACAGCTTTCTAAACAAAACCTGGCCATTCCAATATGGCGCCCATTGTAGCATCACGGAAAGCTCAGCCTTCCGGGTCATGACCCGGAAGTAAAACAGTTCTCCACTTTAAAATGGCCACCATACTCTCTAGATAGGTTATCCACATCGACTGACTGCAACTATCTGAAGCGGCATTATGCCCAAAATTTAGAGGTAAGCCGCTACCTAGAAGACCCCATTTCCTCCAAAAGGACTACCCACCCCACCCTTACATCCTCCCAGTCCTAGACAGTCACCTATCCTTTCATGTTTTCCCGTTTAGAATCCTACGGAATCCACTTGACTAAGACGACCCGATTTATACTGTACTCCTATAAACCGGTAAGCAACGAGACGCCCATACTCTGACACACTAGTATCACTGCCCAAAATAACCACGGGCTCCCAGTAAGAGCTACCTCACCCAACTCATGATCACTATCACTAGAGAACCGTGCAATTTTACTCTAGGCACCGACGCACCCTTAATCACTGCACAACACCACACTGCCCCAATATTCTGTCATATTGTCCTCGCATGATCATTCAAAAGACATCGTGGTATCTTTATTTAAATATCCCACACAACGTTTGCGCATCCGCGAGAGTTAATCAGTGCATACCACCCCACCTTCCAGATAACCTCGCTACTTTGTCCCAACATGATTAATTAAGTTCACTTTAAATTTTAGACCACCGCGTTACTACCCCTCACCACGATTGCGCCTCTGCACCCAAAAAAATGTGTTCGTAACACCGCATTATCCTGAGAACTTTTTATGTTACCTTCGCATGACTTTATAGAGATCTCGGATTTTATCTTATTAATTTCGTGACATTAGCACTGTGCAATCACTTTTAACTATGCACGCTCCACAGCGGAGGTTTTCCTCCAATGTGCATAAAACTTCACCATGCCTTTCTTTGTCTAAATGAATCTCGCCTTATTTTATCTCGATGCATACCCTGCTTCTGATCGGACCCGAAATCACGAAAACAACAATTGTAAATATATTACTGCCCACTTTCAATTTGTATTTTCATTCCTTGATTTACTGTCATGCCTCATGTGACACTTCGCTCTCTTGGTCTTATTTTCTAAAAACTGATTTGATTTTCATTACCATACTCGTGGCACTGACTCAATCATCTGTTGAATGTCATATTATTGCAAATCCTCATATGCTTTCTATTGTAACTTCTACGCCCGATACCTTATTGCAAATCCTCAAATGCCTTTCTATTGTCGTGTTTCACGCCCGATATATTAATCCCTCCCCTCTGCCTCCGTGTTTATTGTGCCAATTTCATTCAAAATGCCTACATCTAATTCGCAAAATTTGAATTAATGTTTATCTATTTACATGATGTCTGCCACAATATTGAATGTTTCTAATATATCCCTCCACTACTCGCAACCCGAAATCGGGGACCTCGTTTATGTTATCCCCCCCCAAATTTTTTTTGTGATGTACGTGCCACCCTGACACAATTGACACATTTGACCCTTTTCTCGTCATGATCGCTGCTTTCTCCCACAACCAACATTTCAACATGCTGTGCCTCTTTATCTAATAATTTTGTTTTTGTTTTTGAATGTATATGAATTGTTTTTTCGACCTGTATCTTCCAATTCTTGCTTACATTTGACTTGCTTGGATATGTAACCATATGACACAATTGTTATTTCCCTCTACAAGCTTCCTGCCACTTTCACCTACTCCCACTGCTCTTCTACCTTTCTTTTTCCACTGTTTCTTTTTATTCCCCCTTGACCCTTCATGTCTCCGTTCTTCCCCAGGTGTCTTCCAATCCTGTCTCTACTGTCCTTCTATCTCTATATTCAACTGTTCCTTCCATTCCTTCTTGATCTTCCATGTCTCCTTTTCCCTCTTATATTGATCACTCTCTTTAATTTTACGATGAACCTCCCTACATCACTTTCCAAACAAACTCTCAAGTTGTGCTCCTTTCCCACCTCCTCCCCAATGTCGTCCTGCATCCCACTCTCTTTGTCGCTCCAAAACTAACATACTCACTTTTCCCCTGTTTTTCTTTCTCGCTTTTCAATAATCTTGATACTATCCCTTCCTTCTTTTACGGGGATACACACCAACCCCCCCTCTTATGCAATTTATGAATGTATGTACAGCCCTGAAGAAGCTCCAGGTCGGATGGCCGTTTAAAGGGGTGAAACACGTGTTGGCAGTTTCTCTCACTCACCATCACGGATAGAGTGACAACACCATTATAAATACCCTACAAAATGAACCAATGTGTGATTGGAATTTTTCCGTAAAAAATACAGGAAACGAATCTTGCCCTGACAATCTTGTTTGAACCTTACTTACATTAGGGGGTTAGGGGTTTCCCCCTGTCAAGGGCAAGCCCCACAGAAGAGAATCTTTGCTCAATATACGGCCAGTAAGGGATCGGGACCTTTCACCCCTTTTCTCCATTAACTATATCGGGGTACCTATATGAAATATAACACCCACTCATCATCCGACTGGACGACATTACTAAATTCTAGCGTACTACCAAGGCGTCTAGAGGTTTGTACGCAACAAATAATAAAAACAGTTTTTAAGAGAAGTTAAAAAGCGTTAAAAAAAAACCTTTAAAAAGTGTTTTACAAAAAAACAAAATAAGTCAAGTTGTGGCTCTAAAGTGTCCGTTTATATAGTCCGAACAACTACAAGCATCTGAAAGCCATGCAGGTCAAAGGTTTCAATTTGGAATTTTGAAAAAGTTAAAAGCCAAATCTTCCCAGCGTGTTACAAGCCAAATGTTTATGTGTCCTTGTTGGTGAACGCAACATTGCTGCTGTCTGCATACGCAGCTGACGATCCCTGTAACACCTCACAAAGAATGTCAATTGAGCACAGATGATCTTCCGTACTGCCTGCAGCAGGTGCCGGGGCAGCCTGTGCCACATCCAAGGCCTGAGTGTTGGAGGAGCCGGTGTCCATTACAACAGGAGCAGAAACTAACTGTGGTGGCTCTAAGAATGCTGCCAACAACATGGGAATGCGCTGAGGACACTGCAGAACATGGGCCGTTATCGGGTCCAGTAAAGCATCAACGTCCGGTGGCGCAGCAGATGGAAGTGTCAGACAGAGGTCCAACACGCATTCTTCTCCGCAGAACAGGCATCGGAGAACAGGATCGGACACAGTCCATCTAAACTTGTCTAAATGACAGGAACCAAGAGGCTCTCAGTTCCCGTCGGCGAGGTGTGCCCAGATGTTGTACCTTGTGATCACGGTATTTGCGCTCCAGGAGAGCTGTTGCTACTTCCTTGGTGGCTGGGACGTCCATTGCATAGCAGAAAGGTAACAATCAGGATTCCTGCTATTAGAAACAGAATCAGCGGAAGCCCTCCAAAAATTCTTCCAAAGACAGAGTTTAGAAAGTTTGGTATAACTCCGAGGACTGTCTGAATGGTGCTTAACAGTCCGGAACCTCTGATCTTAAATAGGTGTACAATCCCCGTTCTATCGGACATGTTAAAGATACGACTTACCATTTCTGTGAAATGGAAAGGGCAGTTTGTACGTATAAGTGCCGGTATCTCAGCCGAGGACCTTGCGATCTGGAGATCAAAAGTCTCCCGGGCGGAGGTTAAGGGCACGGTTCATTGTAAAAGCATGGCTTTCATTCTGCTCAGAGTATCAAACCGTATAAAGGAAACATTTAGCGAAGGCAATAACGGCGCCTCCATGACTGTATGTGTTGGTGGAAACAATTCTTGCATACAGCAAGTAACCCTGGAGCTCACGGTGAATAGATATGCGATGCCCGGAAGCATCCCACAACAACCTTGATCATTCAGCATCAAGTAACTCCCATTCGAGAGAAGCCTGAATACCGGATTAATCACAGCTGCTGGAGTACCCCTCAAGTGACAGGACAAGTTCGCCACAGACCCATTACACGCCCAGTGTAGCATAATATCCTGGCATATGAGAGATCCACTTAAAGCTTTCTTGCAGTTAGTTCCACTTAGAAACACTTCCAGATCCCCACTCCTGCATTGAAATCTGTATGGTAAATCCCAGGATTCCCTGATGAATTCCTTACCCATCTTTTCATATCTGCCTGCCTGTTGTTGTTCTAGGCAATATTGAAACTGGAAAGTTGCGACCGATAATGTTATATGGCCGTGGACTAACCATTCTGTGGACGGTGACTCAGCCACAGTAAAGAGTAACCTATCCAGTTTCTCAATACGCAGCACTGTATATTTTGTTCCCCTCTGTGCCGTTTTCAGCTGTTTTTCTGTTAGATTGTATGCAGAAAATAATGTTGATAAAACGCCAAGGCACATAACTGGCGCACAATGACTGCAGCGTCCAGCTTAATAAAATAATAGAACGTAACTGCTACTGTCCGTGTTGCAATATGGACAAATCCTGTTCTATTACATCGATAGCAGAAGATACAATGTTGCCCAGTGAATATATCCTGGATGTTAATGTAGTCATACTATTGTCAACTACGGCTAACGCCTTTTCTAGGTTAACTCTATCTTTTTCTCTTAATCTCTCTGCAGCTTCTTGTTGAGAGATCTTCCAGAGTTCGTTATAGACAGCATACAAAAAGCGCTTCTGACGTGGTTTCCGGGGACCTAATAAAAAATCCCATAGGTCCACATTCTCTGAGAGTAAGGACAAGTGTTGCTTCACCTGGGGTAGTGTTGAGGTCTTTAGCCAATCAAGGCACAATGTCCCAACACTGTATGATGTCACTACCCCCGGATGTTCTCGTTGTACATAACGTGGGTCTGGTCTGTGGATACTAAACCCTTCGGTGGTACCCCTGAATCTTTCCTGACACTGTTTGTGTCAGTAGGCCAAACCAACCATCCCCTCCAATTGGGGTCTGATCTATTGTATTGCAATATGTTATCCAACTTAGCCCCTCTTTCTGATGTAAAATTCCCCTCGGTGTTTAAAGGTGTTGGAATTTGAGGTATGTTCAAGTCCTTATTCTTGGCTATTCCAAGACAGGAAGTCTGTTGCACAGTGTCATTCAGAAAAATCATCTGCTGTGGAATGAGGCATGCTCTAAATAGTGCTTCTGTTCCCTGGACTTGCCAGTCCCTAGAATCCCAGATTGATTTCAAGTCTACAGTTTCCATCCATAAGTCAAAACCCTGTTCAGACAGCTGGGTGATAAAGGAAGCAGAGTAAATATGTTTGGTGTTTGTTAACATATTTTTCTGTGCAGATATTGGTGCAACCTTATAGTAGTACGAGGTTGGATCAGAAGTGTTAAACCCTGAAAAATATGAGAATTTCTGTGCAAATGTGTTTGAACTACTTTTCGGTGGTGTAGGGCAATGTTCCCACTGGTTGTATGTGAAAACATTTCTGGGTTTGCTAGATTTATGCAAGAAATGATGACCATAATGTTGGTAACAATACATTTTGTCAAAATCTGATCTATCCTCTAACATTTCAGTGCTAGAAAATGCGGCAGATTATTCTAAATCAGACAATAAGTTATTAACAGTTTCAAAATCCCAATCATCAGAAAATATACTGGAGGAAATGATATCGTTCAATGAAATTTTAAACAAATGTGGAATTTTTAAAAGCTCGGTCGGTCCAAATATATCAAAATTTACTTTGTCCCACACTATACCATCCGGTATATGAACTGCTGAAATGTTCACGAAGAACAAGTCTCTTTGTTCACGATGAGATGAAACATGAGGTTTTAAAATTAAGTTTACTTTTGACGTTGCAGAGCTCTGTTGAAGATAAATTCCACTGATGAGCAAGTGGAAAGTTATTACTAATCCTAACCAGAAAAGAAAAACTAAAATACCGGTGATTATCCAAAGTTCTAGCCAAGGTGATACTAAATAAGTTTTTCTAAGAAATTTAATAAAGTCTTTGATCCGTTGTTTGCGAGAACTTTGGGCTGGCATCGTTTCAGGTTCACTTGGATCCAATGAAAAGGTATCGAAGTCGATGAAATAGCCAGATACAGTCCGATCTATCTTTGGTAGCTCAGCAGGTTTTGTTGAACTTGTAGATTGCTCTTGTTGAGGCATGTTGACGTAGACATCTTTATTAGCTTGAATGGAAATTTGTCTTTCACTTTGGTTTTGAGAGTTTGTGTCAAGGGGAACTAGTTCCATTGCATTGTTATTGATTCCATTGCTTTGTAAAGGTGACTCTTCAAATGTTATGAGTCTTTCTGTTTGTAATTCCTGTATTGTAGCGAGAGACGGACGTCGGCTACTCAGGAGCCTACAAGGCCTACTATTTGTTATCGGCCACATAGTGTGGTTTGATCAGATCGATTGAGATAAATCTCTTTTCTTTTCCGGCAAGAGGCGGTAGAAGAACAGTTCTTGATCCTTCAACGGCCAGGACAGGTACAGGCATTCGATAGGACGGCCCGAATTCTTTCTCTGACCAGGTACCCAACTTTAGGGCTCCAGGCAGGTCTCGCCGTGGCTGACTTGACTTCCCCAGTGGCGCTTTTCTTTGTCTCGGCGTTACTTAAAGAGGCTCTGGATTCATTCAGATCCTGTAAAACAGCCAAACGTTTATTGATGTCAAACGGTTTTTCATCCGCCACTGTGCCTTCACAATCGATATCAGGTACCCACATTCTTGTCCCAACCAGGGCCTCGTAAGGAGTTGCACCTCCCAGAGAGCTTCTTGGCTGGTTATTAAGGGCCCGCTGGACCCCAAATACTAGGTGATTGACCCAACTACCACCCGAGCCTAATACCCTAGCTGTTAAAAATTGCTTTAAGTCCCGGTTTTTCCTCTCCACAACTGAATTTCGCTCGGGATGGTACGGAGAGGAGTACCGCAATGCTACAGCCAAACTTCCCATGGCTTCCTTGTAAGCACTAGAGCTGATGCGGGGCCACGGGCCGATTGTAATGTGCCAACTGCGTATGTCCCTATAAAGACTCGCAACTCTTTTACAACAGTTTGGGCGTCAGCCGAGCGCTGAGGCCATACCCATAGGAATCTTGAACAGGAATCCACTGCAACCATGATATACTTGTAAGCCCCATCAGATTGTAAGGGGTCGCAGTGGTCCAGGTAAATGCACACGAGCGGTCTGTCTGATATTAACAATGGTGTCTGCACTGGGCAAGCTATGGTGGACCCTTTTATCTGTTGACAGATATCGTACTTTAAGACAAAGGGGTCGATTCCGATGTCGGCCGGAAGCGCACCTAACAGTATTCGTCCGGAAAAATACCAGCCGAGCGCGTGTTTTCCAACCGACTCGAACACTCTACCGAACAAACAAGTACGATGCGCATAACAGCCCAGATTCCGGCGAGCCGTACTCACCCATTCCAGCTCCTGTTCCCCGCCCGAGCCGGATCCGTAAACGCCGAATCGAGTCGCACGGAACCAAATACACAGCACCTTCCGGCCGGACTAGTACGATGCGTCTTCCGTACGCGCCGAACTCGTTGCTACGTCCGGCACGTTTGAGTATCCGGGCGAGCCGTACATAAGCTCCGTTTCACGCCACAAGACGATCCACGGCTACGAGACGAACAAGCCTGCTACGAGTATGACTCGAAGACACGAGAAACCCGAATGAGACGATCCAAGCATGAATCCCATTGCGCAGGTCCTACCTATACTCTACATCTATTACCGGGACCGGCACGGACGCGTTCAGCGCAGACGGTAAGTCAAACACCACCAATACAAACAAACCACACGTACACGAAATATGTCACACACACATACGGATGCACAAATAACGTACACTAGCAACAGCAGAACCATAGTGGTGGGATGGCCAACACCAATGCCATACACACCCATAGGGGGATGGATGCCTGCTACTACTACCACCCCTACCCAGGGGTGCCTGGATGCCTGCCACTACTAACACCCCTACCCAGGGGCCCTGGATGCCTGCCACTACTACCACCCCTACCCAGGGGGCCTGGATGCCTGTCACTACCACCACCCCTACTCAGGGGGCCTGGATGCCTGTCACTACCACCACCCCTACTCAGGGGGCTGGATGCCTGCCACTACCACCACCCCTATCCAGGGGGCTGGATGCCTGTCACTACTACCATCCCCACCCTGAGGGGGATGGATGCCTGCCACTACTACCATACCCACCCTAAGGGGATGGATGCCTGCCACTACCACCACCCCTATCCAGGGGGGGCTGGATGCATGACACTACTACCATACCCACCCTTAGGGGGATGGATGCCTGCCGCTACTACCACCCCTACCCAGGGGGGGCTGGATGCCTGTCACCACCACCACCCCTACTCAGGGGGGCCTGGTTGCCTGTCACTACCACCACCCCTACTCAGGGGGCTGGATGCCTGCCACTACCACCACCCCTATCCAGGGGGGCTGGATGCCTGCCACTACTACCATACCCACCCTAAGGGGATGGATGCCTGCCACTACCACCACCCCTACCCAGGGGGCCTGGATGCCTGTCACTACCACCACCCCTACTCAGGGGGCTGGATGCCTGCCACTATCACCACCCCTATCCAGGGGGGGCTGGATGCATGCCACTACTACCACCCCTACCCAGGGGGGCCTGGATGCCTGCCACTACTAGCATACCCACCCTTAGGGGGATGGATGCCTGCCACTACTACCATCCCTACCCAGGGGGGCCTGGATGCCTGTCCCTACTACCATCCCCACTCATGGGGGGCTGGATGCCTACCACTACTACCATCCCCACCCATAGGGGGTTGGATGGCTGCCACTACTACCATCCCCACCCTTAGGGGCCTGGATGCCTGCCACTACTACCATACCCACCCTTAGGGGGATGGATGCCTGCCACTACTACCACTCCTACCCAGGGGGGCCTGGATGCCTGTCACTACCACCACCCCTACTCAGGGGGGGCAGGATGCCTGCCACTACCACCACCCCTATCCAGGGGGCTGGATGCATGCCACTACTACCACCCCTACCCAGGGGGCCTGGATGCCTGCCACTACTACCATACCCACCCTAAGGGGATGGATGCCTGCCACTACCACCACCCCTACCCAGGGGCCTGGATGCCTGTCACTACCACCACCCCTATCCAGGGGGGCTGGATGCATACCACTACTACCACCCCTACCCAGGGGGGCCTGGATGCCTGCCACTACTACCATACCCACCCTTAGGGGGCTGGATGCCTACCACTACTACCATCCCCACTCATGGGGGGCTGGATGCCTACCACTACTACCATCCCCACTCATGGGGGGCTGGATACCTACCACTACTACCATCCCCACCCATAGGGGCTGGATGGCTGCCACTACTACCATCCCCACCCTTAGGGGGATGGATGGCTGTCACTACTACCATCCCCACTCATGGGGGCTGGATGCCTACCACTACTACCATCACCACTCATGGGGGCTGGATGCCTGTCACTACAACCACCCCTACTCATAGGACGGGTAATGCATGACACAACTAGCATACTCCCACATAAGGACTGTCTGTAAATTACATCCCAGCCCCCAACACCATGACAAGCGTGTGTGGTCTGTGTCAAATGCATACAACACTGAACATGACATTGAACATACAATGTGACCCCCTAACACATGTGTCACACATAATTGTCTGTGTGGCCTACACAATGCAAGCAGACCATGACCACTGTGGCAATGGGGCCCAAAGCCCCATCACCACAGTGCCCATAAGGTAAGTGTGTGCCCCATAGCTGAAGCACATTTTGAACAGTGTGGCAATGGGGCCCAAAGCCCCATCACCACAGTGCCCATAAGGTAAGTGTGTGCTCCATAGCTGAAGCACATTTTGAACAGTGTGGCAATGGGGCCCAAAGCCCCATCACCACAGTGCCCAAAGGTAAGTGTGTGCTCCATAGCTGAAGCACATTTTGAACAGTGTGGCAATGGGGCCCAAAGCCCCATCACCACAGTGCCCAAAAGGTAAGTGTGTGCTCCATAGCTGAAGCACATTTTGAACAGTGTGGCAATGGGACCCAAAGCCCCATCACCACATCACCACAGTGCCCAAAGGTAAGTGTGTGCTCCATAGCTGAAGCACATTTTGAACAGTGTGGCAATGGGGCCCAAAGCCCCATCACCACAGTGCCCAAAAGGAAGTGTAGTCCTGGTAAAAGCTGCAAAAACATAACTGCAGGGATTATTACTGGCCACACAACACCAAACACTACAGTGGCATTGTAGTGCTTGGGTCCCATAGCAACATAGATTGTGTGAGGCAAGCAGTGCAGTGCCAATGACACATCGTTCTGGCCATGTGCACACAAACATCAGCCATGGGGGCCCACATTGTCTACATTCACAAATAACACAATGACAGAAGTGAGCATCATAATGCAGACCCACATATCAGCACCAATGGACACACAAATGTAGATATCCTGTGGAGACTGTAGATGTCAGGTGAACAAATACCATACCATGGCAGCAATGGGACATACTAACCATGATCAATGTGCTGACTGATGACCTAGCAGTCCCAGGGCCAGCAGGGAAAGCCAACAAACAACATTCAGCCAATGGCAAACTAAAGATATGCCAATGCAGTGGTGCAAAAGCACAAACACAAACAGGCAGACTCACACTGCATATCATACACAACAGGTGAGGGGGTTGTGTGCCAGTGTCCCCAGGCAAACACACAACACATGAGGAGGCCAGATTCACTGATACACAGATGTCAACACAGTCACATACAGAAGTAACTCATGGATTGGATTCCCCTATGTGGGCAAACAGGCATTGTGAGATGAGAGGGAGCCCAAATTACACATGTCACACAAGCTTGTAGGAACAGCAACAAACACAGCAAGAGACTGAACCACCACAGCACTCCCCAGGGACCCACATTGTGGTGACACTAGCCTGCATGACAATCACACTGCGATGACAAAGGTAGATGTCATCCACACTGTGAACCACAGCCATGTGTCCTGAACAACAAACTACCATCACACCTATAAAAGCACAAAGCACTCAGCATGGCCTGCCAGCCAAGGACAATATGGAGGTAGTGCCCCAGCCGTGCAACAACTCACATTTGCACACACTCAACGCCACACACCTTGATCTCCACCAATGTGCAGCAGTGAAGCTCACATGGACTGCTGACATTGCACATGCACCCATGACAATCCCAGGGGTGGTGGGGGGAAATAAGGTGCAAAAACCCATCACACATGGCCAGTCAACAAGACTTGTGAATGTCTGACACACTGCACAGTATGCCGTACATGGGCATGACGTGAAATCCACCCCAAACAATGAGATCACGGCCATAGTCACACACCAATGAAGAAGCCAAGCTGACCCACAAAGGACACACATAGACAACTTCCAACATTGCAGCTCTGACCCTGAGGAGTGGCAGCAGTCACACACACAACGTGTCACAATCACTGAAAGCATACACAAACAGAAAATCACGGGGCATATTAGCAAGACCGGCGATAAAATTATCGCCGTTTTAGCGCCTGGAAACTGCCGCTAAAACGGCGATAATGGGCTTGCTAATAAGCGTTATAGAATTCCAATAGAAGCCCAGGTTAGATGTGCAGGACATCTAACCTGGGCTTCTGTGGAATTCTATAACGCATATTAGCAAGCCCATTATCGCCGTTTTAGCGGCAGATTTCCTACCGCTAAACGGCGATAAATTTATCGCCGGTCTTGCTATGCCCTACATTACTCGTGTAACCAACAAGTGCCAAGAGGAATCCTGACTGTGTCCCATCTGCGTTTGCCCACATCCCCAGCCCTGACAACAAAGACAACTAGGGATGACAACCTCATGAACATTAGTTTGCCATGCACCCACATCCCGGAGTAACCAGGTCCAAGATGCTGGATGAACACAGAACAACTCAGCAAGCATCACAAACAGGAACATCCATAGGGACACAGCCTGTGTAGGAAAAGGAGAAGGGAACACACACAGACATGCCTACACAACACACAACATGGGCACAGCCTATATCACGGAATCACGCACTGCCATGAGGGCACTCCACTCCTGTGGAAGGTCAGCTGTGCCAAACCTTGTCTGTGCATGACTCAAACATGTCAGCAGAACACTCGGTCAGTGAGTCAACAACTACAACACACTGAAGGCTCTGCTCATATCAGCATGGGCATGGGAGTGTCACGTCAGTCATCTGCATACACCCAAGACACGTGTCAAGCAACTTGCACTGTGTACACAGATGAGTCCTCCAAATGTAATGTGCTAAACTGCATGTCCATTGGAGACGGGCACACATTCAGGGTACTAGGAACATTGGACAGTGGTAAGCCCACCAGATGTGCATCAGTGTAGGACAAATATGGTAATCTACAAATGCTAAACGTACATCCCTGAGTCAAATGCTGAACATTACACCCTCAGACTGCAGCAAAGGATGCTATAGATCCAGACTAGATTAGGACACATATCCCATGGACCACATGGAGCCCATCACAGCAAAACTTCATTTACCTGATCTGAACACTATTACAACAGCAAATGCATGATTCTACACATCTACATCATGTACCTCCAAAGATTAACCACAAGTAAACAAAAATAGGCTTTATTCAGCAAGTGTGCAACTCAAATCAAAAGTCCAAAATAAACTAAGGCCAATGGCCAGTCCAAATATACAGTCCCAACAGGGTGATGTGTGACAACTTGTCAACAATTGCTTGCCTGCACAGGTACGAACAGGGGACATCCCCTTGGAGGGGCATACGAGGGCAGGCCAGGCACCGCAGGGACAGGATCAGGGGATGCCAGAAGGAGGCAGTGAAGGGGAGGTGGGTGCAGGAGTGTCACCGGCAACTGCAGTGGAGGTGTCTGACTCAGGGGGGGCTGGCACCACCGCAGGGCTCAAGTCAGATGGAGTTGGTGCTGCAACCACTGCAGTGGGCTGGTCAGATGGAGTGGACTGGGTCCCCAATGCAGTGCCCGACTCAGACGGGATGGTTGTGGACTCCACCGCAGTGCATGACTCCAAGGTAGTGGAAGGGGGGCAGAAGAGCTGGGCAGGACAGAGGGGGGACACGGTCTCCACACCAGTGGCACAAACAGGCAGAGCGTCTGGTTTGGGGGTGGAAGAGCAAGTGGCAGGGGGAGGGCCTAAGCAGTTTGGGGATGCGGTATCGGTGTGTGGGGGAACCTGGGGCAGGGTGTGACGTGGACCCTGTGGAGTGGTGGCCTGGGGGATGGAGGTAAGAGACTGGGTGGTTGACTTGCAGGGCGGTGGCGGGGTCTTTCTCTTCCGGGACCGGGGGACTTGGGGGGGCTCACTCTGCCTGCGCCTGGGGGAGGGTGTCCGGGGGCGAGGGCACTCCCTCTGTGTGGGTGGACTTCCTCTTCCCCCGGTATGCTGGATCAGCAGGATTGGAGGGGAAGAGGCCGAGGTCACACAGGAAGATCTGCTGTGTAGGTGTGTTAGCAGGCGAGGCAAGGGAAGGGGTCTTGGAGGGAGAGGATTTGGAGGACTGCGGAGTTAATGTGGATGCCTGTGTGTGTGTGTGTTCCCGTACCCTGTGTCTGTGGTATCAGTCCCCTGAGGATGCGTGTGTGCACGTCTTGCCTTTCTCTTGGGTGTGTCTGTGCTGCTCGTGTCTGTGTGTTTGGGTGACTGTGCAGGTGTGCATGTGCGTTGGACAGGTAGGGGGGCAGGAAGTGTGGATGGGGCAGAGGTGGGAGGGGTGAGGGACTGTTGGAGGAGGGACACTGCTGCCGTCAGGGAGGAGTCCATGGACCTATTGCTCCTCTGTAGGGCAGACATACCCGTCGAGATGCCCTCCATGAACGACACCAGCTGTGTCAACAGAGTGGTGTGTGCATGGAGGACACTCAGCATTGCTGTCTGCCCTACATGGAGCTGCCAAAGGAGGTACACAGACTCCTCACTCAGGGCAGCAGGGGACACAGGGGCAGGGGCTGCGGTGCCTGGCACGAAGGAGACACGCTCCCAAGTACGGGAGCCTCCACAGACCTCAGGAATGGGAGCCAATGGGAGGGCAGTGGTGGTGGTGGTGGCGGGGCCAGACAGACTAGCTGGCCTTTGGTGGCTGCTGAGACCCGCCTCCACAAGGGAGTCATCCTCCGAGCTGCTGTGGTCCTCAGCTGAGGTGGATGGTGCTGAGGACTCCTCGGTGTGGCTCCCCTCGCCCTCCGTGCCACTGGGTCCCTCTGACCACTCGTCCGATGCTGACCCAGTCTGGCTCCGCTGCTCCTCCTGGTCCGTGGAGCTGTCCCCTCCTGTGGCCGTGGATGTATCTGCAAACAATTAGGGAAACAGACAAACATCAGTCACCTGCACTGACCGCACACACCACAGTAAGTACAGCACATCACAGAGCAAGCCCTGGCATCCTTAGTTGAACATTGCCTAAAGTCCTCACACAGATTCGGGAAGCCAATTGTCAGTCTGATGGTCAACCATGGGACTCACACCCCTCCTGCCCTTGCACCCATCTGTCCGGTGCCTGTCTGATGGTAAGACCCCAGTGTGGACACATGCACCACCTACACAGTTGTTGGACATTGCAGGGAACACGGTGAAGTATGTGAACATGCACACATCACATCTCTTGCCACTGAGTCAGTGCAGGTGTCCGGATAAAGGGATGGCCAGAGTCTAAATAGAAATGCATGTGATGCATACCAGAACCAGACACCATGATGCACACATGTCCGGATAGTCAATGCCACAATGGGGTGCATGTTGCACATGTCACTCCCCTGCAGGATCAGTCTCAGGAAGTTGAATGCCATGACACAGGAATGCATGCAAAGTCATACATTACTGTCTCAAGTCACATGGCCATGGCAGCCAGCCAACAACAGTCTGCACTGTGTCACAATTCGAGGGCATGGGGAATGCAAGTTATGTGACTGACAAGTGCACATGTCCATCCCCCAAATACCACATCATCTGTACTACTATTTGTCCACGTCATACCAACTGGACATATGGGGGACATGAAACACAACTCTCTGAACATGAGCACCTCACAGTGTGCTGTGAATGACAATACAGCTGACTGAAAGTCACAGTCGCAAACACCTGTGTGCACAGTCAAGTGATCAGACACCTATAAGTCACAGAAGTATCGTCTATCATGGTCACATCTCAGATGGCATGCTGAGCCCTAACCGATAAACATACCAGTAGTCCTGACAACGAAGACACAGCACAATGAGACAGAGGCAGACACCTGAGGGTACATTACACTGATCACAACATGCCAGATGATACACGGGAGTGGGAGTACAGAGTGCATTGCATGCCCTGGAGTAGGCATGACTATCCAGCTCCACCTGTAAGAGGGATGAGTCCTGGACAGTAGGCAGGTGGCTAAGCATGTGTGACACACTGGATACACATACTCCTGAGGCCCAAACATTGTTCCCACCAGCAGCATGGGTGTGTGCCAAATTCCCCAGGGACATGTGGTGAGTCAGAGCAGCAAGCGGACCACATATCAAAGTTACACCCAGATTACATGTCAGAACTTAGGCATTGTGTAAGCAATTGACCCACCCATGAATCGCACAACATAGTCACGGGAACAAATGCTGTCCCCAGCTTGAGCAAAGCTAAATGCAATGACACAGTCCCCAAATGACACAATTTCCTGACTATAAGGGCCACACATATGCGTATCAGAGGAGAAGTGGGCATGTCACAAATGAGGGACATGGGTCCTGGACCACATGACTGATGTACTGTGGAAGTTTAACCAGGCCAGAGGAGGGCACATAGCATGTCAGACAAAGTGCACAGTGCAGTTATGGACTCACCCCCTCCTTGCTGCTGTCTGTCCTTCAGCTGCCCATCCAGGTCAGGGAAGACCACTGCCAGGATCCGGAGCATGTGGGGGGTCAGGGTCCGGTATCCGCCCCTCCTGCGAGGAGGCGACAGCTTCAGCTGGACCCTTGCGATCCTCCAGGTCCAGCCACGAAGGTCCTGCCACCTCTTCTGGCAGTTGCGGATTCTGCGCCTGTAGACCCCCACGGATCCTACTTTCTGGGCGATGGTCAGCCAGATTTCCTGCTTCTGGTGGGCATCAACCTGTGAGGATGACAAAGGGAAAAGGCCATTACTACACATGCAACATATACGTGCATCACACAGTTGGATATACATGTCTCAATCACAGGGCATATGATGTACACAGGCAGTGCAACAATGGCTATGAACAGTTTGCCAGCAGTCACTACATGGTATCATTGCATGGGAAGTAAACCTAGTTGGAATGCACTGTTACTGCACTGTACCAGTTCAGTGCATGTAACTACACACTTTGGGGTGTGACAACTACTCAGTGGGCATGCTAGCCAGTGGTGTGCACACTGAAAGCCCTGCTAGTCAGACAACATGCACAATTAGTGAGGCAGTGGACACCACACTCACCTGCTCCCTTGGTTTCCCATACAGCTTGCTGTACTGTGGAAGGAGGCTGTCCAGCAGGGCCTGGTTCTCCTCAAGGCTGAAGGCTGGAGCTCTCTCCACAGTACGTGCCATTGCAGGAGCCAGAGGATGCATAAACAGCAGCAGTGTTGGTGGCAGATGTCGTCCTGGTACATGTAGTGCAGGCAAGTGAGCTCTCAGGGGAACAGCCAGCATTATATGTGTGCTGCAGAGGCAGATACTGTCCCATGTGTCCAAAGTGATAGGTCCAAGTCGTTTGCATCTTCTGAATCTGACCAATCCATGGAATAGCAGCACTAATACACACCCACAGCATCCTTCAAATCTTCAACTTCATGACACCCATGATTTTGCAACATTGTTGTGGCTGGCCAACTGAATTCACTGCATCAGACTCGTTGGAGCTTCGAAAACGCGTCCGTTGCCATGCCAGGCCCCAGCCAATGTGTGCGCACCGTTCGGTCCACTGCTGTACAACGCGTATTTCAGGATACAACGCGTACCCGCTCACATGCAATGCAATGGGCCAGCCGGGCACACCGATCGGTCCATTGCTGTACAACGCGTACCCGGGATACAACGCGTACCGGCTCACATACAATGCAATGGGCCGGCCGGGCACACCGATCGGTCCATTGCTGTACAACGCGTACCCGGGATACAACGCGTACCCGCTCACATACAATGCAATGGGCCGGCCGGGCACACCGATCGGTCCATTGCTGTACAACGCGTACCCGGGATACAACGCGTACCCGCTCACATACAATGCAATGGGCCGGCCGGGCACACCGATCGGTCCATTGCTGTTCAACGTGTCCCTGGGCAGGTCACATGCATATGTCACCATGCTGGTCACTGGTGAACCTATGCCAGCCACATATACTTTCCAGGGACTCAGGAGCACACCTACAACACCACACCCAGTCCACACTGTATCTAAGGCATGTGTGGCAGCATAACCTTATCTGTGTATGGGGGTGAACATGTGGTTTTTGGGGTGGCATTTGGGGGCAGACACACCCAGGCTGTGCACGTGTTCATGGGGACAGGGTCCTTTGTGTGTTGTGTACCTGACCCCTGTGGTGTGCAACTTTTCATTTATGGGCATGTGTCGTGGTCACATTTCCAGGTTGTGTATGTGTATGACATGTCACATACCCCCAGGCTCACATGTGGGAAGGCATGTACGTCACAGGGTGGCCCATTGCCACAATAGTGATGTCCCTCCGCAGTCTGTGTGCATGTTGTGTTTCGCATGTCTCTGACTCCATGTGCACAATGGGAGACAGTCTCCACATCCACGTGGTTTGTGCATGAACTTTGATGTTGTGTGTGTGTGTGTCACAGACGTCCATGTCTGTCCTGCAGAGGCTACAGGGGCCACTACCTGTGGGTGTCATGTTAGTTTCTCTGACGTGTACATGATACGCAATGTCATGCCAGTGTCCATGTGGCAAGACAGGGTCCCTGGGAATCTACCTGTCAATGAGCTGTGATGCCTGTGGAGCATCTGTCCAGACATGTCACTGTGGTATGTTTGTGGAACGTGAGAGCAGTAAATGGGTACTGTGACACAGCCTAATGGTTTCCCATAGCACACCCTGGAACCTGTTGTCAACACTTGTTGAACAGAGATGTTAGATGATGTCCATGTAGGTGCCATATATGTCCAAACAGAACGACACACACATCAAGTACTTGTGTTTGTTAATGATGTATCATGTGAAATTGAGTATGGTGAACGGCACATAGTTGGGGTGACTGACAATCTTGCTTTCTTCACCTACGCACTGCAGGGCTCCTGCTGTCCATCGACCATTCCCAGACCTGGCAACGATGGTGGAACGTGACAGCATCTGACGGTACCGCTTCACCAGGCAGCTTATTGAGGATTTGGCAGTGCGGTTGGACCCACATTTGCAGCCTGGCCGTCCGTATCCTACAGCGCTGACCCCCAAGGTGAAGGTGATGGCAGCCCTACACTTCTTTGCCACCGGTACCTTTCAACACACTGTGGCGACTGCCGGTGGGATGTCACAGACTATGTTCAGCCGTGTGCTACGCGATGTTTTGGGGGCAATGTTGATTTACCTGAACCAGTACATCTATTTCCCAACACGTCAACGACTCACTGACGTCAAGAGTGACTTCTATGCCCTGGGGAGGATGCCACATGTAATTGGCTCCATTGATGGGACACATGTGGCTTTGATACCACCACAGGCACATGAGCAGGCATACCGGAACCGTAAACATTACCATTCGATCAATGCTCTGGTGGTATGTCTTGCAGATATGACCATCACACATGTGTGTGCCCGTTTCCCCGGTTCGGCACACGATGCCTACGTGATGAGGAGTAGTCGCATCCCGAGGATGATGTCACAGATGCCGAACCAGCGTGCCTGGCTTGTTGGTGTGTACTGACTTTGTACCATTGTGTGTGTTCTGCTATGTTGTTTTCCGCACACATTTTCAAATCGGCTAATGTGCAATTGTCTGTCTGTAGGTGACTCGGGATACCCCAACATGCCGTGGATGATGACACCCCTCAGGAACCCTGTGACACCAGCCCAGATGCACTACAATGAGGCACATGGTCGGATGAGGAGGGTGATTGAGCGGACCTTTGGTCTCCTGAAGAGCCGCTTCCGCTGCCTGGACAAGACAGGAGGGGCCCTCCCATATGCCCCAGCAAAGGTGTGCAAGATTGTCATCATCTGCTGCATGCTGCACAACCTGGCAGTGCGGAAGGAGTTGCCTCTCATCCTGGATGACGATGACCAACGCCCGCCACCTGTGGAAGATCCTGGCCTGGGTCACGATGCCAGTGAAGATGATGATGATGATGATGGTGATGTCTGCACACAGCTCATCACCAACTTCTTCAGCTGAATGTGAGTCTCCAGAGGGTTGTAATGTCAATGATTTGAGTTTGCATGATATGTGTGTGTGGTGCTCTGTTGCTGTTTGAGTGTGGTCATGTGCTACTTGACTGGATGCGTGCAGCGATGTGTCCTTGCAGGTGGTCTGTACTGCCCAACAGTGTTGACATGCTAACTTGGTTTTGTGTAGTTATCTCGTGACATGTATTAGACATGAGTATTGCCGTTCTGTGCTGTTCTTCAGTGGTTTTGAGTGTGTGTCATGTCTGTCCTTCACAGGGTGCTACCGGAGTTGTTTGATCAACTTGGATCCCACAAATCCATGAATCAACTTGCAAGGTGGAAGCAGTCGTTTCCCTACAGGTGATGTGCCACACATCCCTGGACTTTCTATCTTCTGCACTTTTTGACTTTGTGGCCACAGCCAGGTTGGATTAGCTAGCATTTGTAGTGGAAACAACATGTTGCAAATGTGTAATAAACCTGTGCTTCACTTTGGGATGTGCGTTGTCTGTGGTCACACATCTGACTGACATTTGCTTACTGCACCTGTAGTCTAGTTGACAGACTGTGAATAGGTGGCGTGTCTGTGCATTCCACTGTATTTAGTTGCAACATCAGTATAGGTGATGAGTCTGATGGCCCTGGTGTGTATGTGTTGTGTGGCCCTAGTGGTGTGTCTCCCTCATATGTGTCACGTCGCCATGACTGACATGACGGTGTTGGACTTGCTGTAGCAGTTAGCATGCATAGTGTCATTTTTCTGATCACCATCATGTAATTTAGAAGATCAACATCTACATGACAAAAACCACGTTGGAATCACAACAGAGGCAGATATGGTGTATTGGTGAGTTTATTTACATACAGGTGTGAGGATAATGCACAGGATGGTGGGTGCTGTACATAGAAATTTGGATCCAAAGTTCCCATGTGATTTGGAAGTCTTGGTAGCTGAGATGTCCAGAGTAAAGTCCACAGTCATCTGATGAATTTGGCCAACTAGAGCTCCCCATGTCATGTGGGAGAGTTGGGTTGGCTTGGACAGGGCATGCAGTTTGCACACAGAGGAAAAGTTCCAGAACAGGTGTTGGCTTCCTGGGGGATGTAGATGGCCATCGGCCTCTCAGTTTGGCCTCCTCGGACGGCCCCTCTTCTTGGAGGGGGACCCTCAGGTGCAGGCTGCGGCGGTGCAGGGGACTCTCTGCCAGAGTCCTCCTCCCTCCCTGTGGCATTTGCAGTTGTTTCAGCAGCAGATGTTGTGGGCACACAGGGAGGTGTGGCCATGTTGGTGCTGATCTGGCGGAGGCATGTCAGTATGTCCCTATGCACCGCTGTCAGTTGTTCCAATGTGTCCCACTTGGACTCCATGCCAGACATGTGTGTCTCGACACGTGACATGTGTGTCTCGACACGGGACATGTGGGAGTCCAAGCGGGCATGATGGGCAGCCTGCTGCTGTGGTATGTCCTTGAGGATCCCCACTACCTGGCTGACCTCTCCGGTGCTAGTCTGGTACGCATCCGCGATGCGTGCCAGTTGTGGGTCATCATGCAGTCCAGACCCCTCTGCAAAGAGCGACCTATGTCTACCACCCCTCCCACCACCCCTGGCGACACGTGCAGGACCTGCGGTGGCACGCACAGGTGACCGTGGGCCCACTTGGGTGTTGTTCCTGGGCTCGTTGTCACCAGCTCCAGTTTGGGTCTGGGTCCCTGCGCTGTTGTCATCTGTGGTCCTTGGTCTGTCCGTGTTGGCAGGGGTGGCCTGTGTGTTGGCAGTTGTTGGAGGGGTGGGTGCAGGGGGTGCAGATGTTGGTCCTGCTGGTGCTGCATGATGACTCACACTGGAGGGTCCAGCTGGTTCTTCGCCATCCGAGGAGTGCAGAGGCTGATCCACACCAGTGAGCTCAGTGTTCCCTGGAGCCTGGGACAGGGACTCCTCCTCGTCTGCTGCTGTGTCCCCATCATCACCTGTTTTGGGGAGAGACACAGATTGTATGTTATGTTTCTACTGGCATCAATTGTTCAAACACCTGACAGTTGTGACTGTACCTCTGGATGTGGACCTGGACATTTCATTCTCCTAAATTGTGACTGTCAGAGAGTGATATTGGTGTAGCACATTGTCCTGCCAACCTGTGGCATGTCAATGTGAATGTTGAGGTGTGTGCATGACCAGCATTGGTGGTATTTGCTTGCCATCCGGGCCTCCTTCTCCCCCAGCCCAGTTATCCCACCATGAAGCGTGCTTCCATTGCAGGGAGTGCAAGTTGTCTTTCAGGATGTCAGTCAGTGGTGTTCTGCTGTTGGTTGTTGCACAGTTCCCAGCAGGGCCTTGTGCTCCCCCAGCAGTACCCAGTGTCAGCCATCTTGTGAGTCCTTTTCCACTCCCTGTGATGTGAGCATGGTTCAGGGTGGTGTTGATGGGCCAATTGTGAGGCTGACCAACATCTGTGACTATCACTCCCATCATGCTATTGCCTACACCCCCTTCCCAGCATGCCCATACTTCCTTCCTTTTGAGTGGACTTCACTGTGTGTGTGACAGCAATGGCAAGATGGCTGGCAGTGTGGTCCTGTTGTTTGTTGGTGTCCAGTTCCCAGCAGGGCCTTGTGCTCCCCACAGCTGTGGCCCGTGTCAGACATCTTTGAAGTGGCTTTTGACTCCCTGTGAGGTGTGCATGCTTCAGTGCTAACTTGCTGGGCCATGTGGGTGTGAGATGTTGATCTGTGACTACCACTTCCATCATGCTATTGCCTCCACCCCCTTCCCAGCATGCCCATCCTTCCTTCCTTTTGACTCTGCTTCCCGGTGGGGTGGGGTGCCTGTGCTGACAGGATGGCTGGGAGTGTTGTCCTGGCAGTTGTTTGGCTACAAGTCCCAAGAGTGTCCCTGTGCTTCACACAGCATAACCCAGGGTGGTGGTTCTTTGTGGGATCTTCAGTTAGGATGTGAGGCATTGCATTCTCCCAGGTGGGTTATGTGGAGTTAGTGTTGAGGGGTGTGTGAGTGGAGGTGCTTGTAACTATGGTCAGTGCTGTGAGTCCTCCTTCCCACCCAGCCAGATATCCCACCATGGAACGTGCTTCCATTGCAGGGAGTGCAAGTTGTCTTTCAGGATGTCAGTCAGTGGTGTCCTGCTGTTGGTTGTTGCACAGTTCCCAGCAGGGCCTTGTGCTCCCCCAGCAGTACCCAGTGTCAGCCATCTTGTCAGTTGTTTTCCACTCCCTGTGATGTGAGCATGGTTCAGAGTGGTGTTGATGGGCCAATTGTGGGTGTGACCAATATCTGTGACTACCACTCCCATCATGCTATTGGCTACACTGACTTGACCAGCATACACAGACTTCCTTCCTTTCAGTGAGCTTCCCTGTGAGGTGGTGTTCTAGTGGTGTTTAAATATCTGGGAGTGTTTGTTGGTTCTATTTGTGCCACTGCCTTGCTGTATTTGTTGTTAGGTTTGTACATGTCATGACACAGTTACATATCACTATGAGATGGGAGGTATTGTGTTTGTCTGACTAGCATTCACATCTTGGGATGAATATCTTTTGGTTGCTGTGTATTTGCTGAGGGTGCATGGTTTGCCTATCCCCTTGACTGTGATGTGTGTGTGTTGTCACACCATATTGTGTATATTAGTTGTGTACTCACCAGGCTCTGGGATGTCTGTTAGTCCGTATACGCTCACTGGTGGTAGGATGGCCCGCACCTTCTCCTCCCAGGGCCTGAGGTATACTGGTTTTGCAGGAGGGCCACTGCTGGTGTGCTGGCTGAGGAGGTAGTCCTTTTTGAGTAGGTCCCGGACCCTCCTGCGCACATCATACCACCTGTTCTGGATGTCTTCCTTTGTGCGCAAACATGGTGATTGTGCATTCACCCTGTCGACAATCCTCGCCCACATCTTGGTTTTCTGCGACATGGGGGTCTGTTGTACCAATGTACCAAACAACTGTGGCTCTACCCTCAGGATCTCGTCTACCAGGACTTCCAATTCACTATCTAGGAACTTATGGTTCTTCTTTGGGGGCATGGTGATGGGTGGTGGTGGGGATTGATGTGTGTGTGTGCAAGTGGGGAGGTGTGAGTGTAGGTTTAGCTGGGTGTGTGTGAGGGTGCTATTTGTAGGTGTGGTAATGGTGTGTGGCTTGTGTGATGTATGAGCTGTGAGTGTGTCTGTGGTTGCTGTGTGATGGTGTTGTGTACTGGCAGGTCAGTGGAATTTGCAAAGGATCATGGTAGGGATTTGTGGCCTTTATGTAGGTGGAGTTGGAGGTGTGTCCTTGTTCCATTTTTTTTTTCCTCCCTGTATTTATTGACTTTGTGGTTGCTTGTTTGGCCCTTTTATTTCTAATTTTTCCTTGGTGTTTTTGGTGCATGTAGGAGTCGTTCTTGTGTACGAGTAGGACGCTGCAGTTGTCTGGTGCGATCTTGTCCGACTCATTCCCGCTGTGTGTCAGCTAGGTTTCATATGCGGCGTACGAGTCGGTCGCGTAGTATTGGGTTGCTTCGGCTGGGTTTTGTATGCGTGTCGGTCGTACGGCTTGTGCTCCGGGCGAGTCGGTCGTGTTTTGCACGCACAGCATCGTACTACGCGGGTCGGAGTTCGCGGGTACGTTTCGTTCTGGTTCAAACGGGTGCGTGTCGGTCGGTTCGTTTCGCGTGATTTCCCGGCTGGATGGCTTGTTTCCGTCCGGCTCTGTCGGTCGTTTTGTATTCCGTCCGAGTCGGTCTGATTTCACATGCATTTCATCGTACTACCAGGGTCGTACGGCGCCGGTACGTGTCGGTCGGACTTTATTCCCGGACCAAGTCGGTCGGTACGTTTTCCGGCCCGAATCGGAATCGGCCCCAAAGTCTTTGGTCTGCTTTGTTAACCCTGGCCACCAATAGCGTTGTTTCAGTAAAGAAACTGTCGCCGTAACTCCTGCGTTCGCAGAACCCAGACCCTCGTGTGCAGCCAAGATTAAACCTAACCTGCGATCCATGTTTGGTATTACTCTATCCCCCACTCCAGGAATCTTAGCAAATGGAACGTTGTTTGGATCTAACTTGTAGGAGTACTTCAGTGGAAAACCCTTAGGTAGTCGTTTGCTGTTGTTGCGTGAAGCAATCACAGCTACCATTGTACTACCGCCTACCCTCGTTTTTGAACTGGTGATTGCAGCTACGGACGCAGTGAGTACTGCCCCCTTTGCGGCTTCATCAGCCAATGAATTCCCTTCAACGTGAACGCCATCACATTGATGACTCAGTGTGTGTATCATGTGAGCCCCTGGTAATTCGTTCTTTAACTCTGCTACTTGTTCCCATAGTTTCCTATGTTTGAATGTGCCACCTTTTGAATCTCTGAACCCATTTTGTCCCCGATACTGGAGGTATTCGTTGTAAGACTGGACACAGTAAAAGGAATCACACACTATCAGTGTGGGGAATTCCGGATCCGTATTTATCAGTGCCAGTAGTAGTGTTTTTAATTCTGCCAACTGAGCCGTGCAGTCTCCGAGAGACTGTGTTTTTGTACAGCTTGGACGGAACTTGCCGTCCTGCATCCTACCTTTTACAATAGCGCATGCTGCACTGTATTGTTGCTTACTCCCTATGGCCGGTTGAGCAGATCCTTCAGTATAAATAATGTATTCATACCGATCTAGAGGCATTATTTCATTTGGTAGAGGATATTCTTGCAAAACACACAAGATGATGGACGGAATGCTGCACATTGGCAAACATTCACCCCCAGTCACAGATCTGAGTTTAATCCATCGTTATTTTGCTTCACCACGCCACCCCAGTTCAGACATAGCCATATGCAAATCAGTCTTGACCCTGTGCCTCATGGGAACAGTCCAGACCGAGTTGCCAAGCCATGTCTTCCCTGGACCGGAATCAAGCATCCTAGGACCGGTTTCAGGCTATCAGCCTTCATCAGCCAGGATAGCTTGACTCCAGTGGCGCAGTGAGCACGCGACCCACGTCTGTGCATACCCTTCCCACATAGTTCGAATTGCAAAACACACAAGATGATGGACGGAATGCTGCACATTGGCAAACATTCACCCCCAGTCACAGATCTGGGTTTAATCCATCGTTATTTTGCTTCACCACGCCACCCCAGTTCAGACATAGCCATATGCAAATCAGTCTTGACCCTGTGCCTCATGGGAACAGTCCAGACCGAATTGCCAAGCCATGTCTTCCCTGGACCGGAATCAAGCATCCTAGGACCGGTTTCAGGCTATCAGCCTTCATCAGCCAGGATAGCTTGACTCCAGTGGCGCAGTGAGCACAGGACCCACTTCTGGGCATACCCTTCCCACTTAGGGCGAAATGCAAAACACACAAGATGATGGACGGAATGCTGCACATTGGCAAACATTCACCCCCAGTCACAGATCTGGGTTTAATCCATCGTTATTTTGCTTCACCACGCCACCCCAGTTCAGACATAAGACTGATTTGCATATGGCTATGTCTGAACTGGGGTGGCGTGGTGAAGCAAAATAACGATGGATTAAACCCAGATCGGTGACTGGGGGTGAATGTTTGCCAATGTGCAGCATTCCGTCCATCATCTTGTGTGTTTTGCAGAGGATATTCTTGCTCATATTGCAGGAATGCTTGTGTTTTTAGACTAGGGTCAAATCTGTATTCTACATCTGTTGCAGTGAGAGAATTAGCCCATTGTATCCATCTTGGATGTAACGCTTTTGCATTTGGGACGCTTGACTTTATGGCAGCCTCTAAGGCCGGTACCGGGGTCATGACTATTATTAGTTTCCCCTGAGCTAGTGCTCTTTCTCTCACTACAGCAGTCTGTACTGCTGTCAGAATTTTTTCTGTGGGTGCAAAACACATTTCAGCGTTGGTGTACAAATGCGATTTATATGCAATTCTTTAGGTTTTTCTTCTTTCTTTGAAGCGTAGTCTGAAGTGCGTTGCTTGTCTCTGGACTGTGTACGCTCTTCTTGTCTTTGTTCTGACCGTCCTTCCCTCTCGGAGTTTTTTGATGAACCCTGAAGGGAACGAGAGGAACGAGTATCAGTATCCTGATACCTGTCAGGTTTTTTAATGTCATCTCGATTCCTAAGGTTATATCTCCTTTCTGGGGGCTCCTGCTGAGGAGGCCTTCCCCTGGAGTGAGATCTGTTCTTTTGTTATTTATTATTGTCCCATTTCTTCTTTGAAGAAACTGATGCTTGCTTTGGCTGTTCTTTATCTGAACTCCCCATTAGTTGGGGTTTTACAGGTCTAGCTCCCAGACTGTCTCTACCTAACTCTGCATAAGCAGTTTCAATTATTTTAGGTAGTTCTCTCTCCTGTTGTAATGGAGTGAATTCTCTCATTTGTTGGCGTATTGCCACTGATGCTGCTTCCCATTTAATATTCGCCAATATTATCGCAGATACCTGGGCAAAGTTATTTAACAACTTCATCCCCAAGTTTAGAGCAGGCTCTGCTCCATACTCGTTCTGTATTTGTCTTAATACATCTGGTATTACCGCTAAAGAAGGGATACCATGAGTCCTGGTATATATTGCAGCGAAGACTGTGCCCCAAGAGGTACAATCCTCTATAGAGGGAGCTATCCCCATTGGCAAGCAAATAGTAAGTATTCTATGCATTTCCTTAGGACCAGTGTGTGGAAACACCGCCTCCAGTTGTATAATTTTCTGTGCTATCCAGAGGGGCATTTGTTCACGTTTTGTGGGCATTTTACCCATTACTGCGTGCAGTGTCTGTGGTGTAATTTTTGTTGTAGGAGTTTGGACTGGTCCTGGATGTGTAGCCGGTGTGGGATGAAGTGTGATTGTTCTCAACACAAACTATGTCATGTTTCTGTAAAGTCTTATTAATTCTTTATGCTGTACAAGTAAGTCTCCTCCTGGCATTGAGTCAATGTCAGGATGTGGTGTGTATGCCGCTAAAACTGGCCATGTTGCACCGTCTCTTCCGAGCGGACCGATTCTTACTCTATTTCTTGTATGGGGGAGGGCGCCTTTAAACAAGTAGAGGTGTTCTTCGTAAATGAGTGGAATTTCAATGTCCTCATATGGACTATACTCATTTGGTATATCATCTTCTACATAGTATTGAAATGTTTTGGTTTGTGCTTTTGCCTGTGGGAATTTAATCCATGAATAGAATACCTCTGCTCTATATGATTTGTGTGCCTCAATCACGAAAGTCACTTGCCCACCCCTAATTGTAACACCATATGCTACTAGTTTTAGGGTGATGGCATGTCTAACATTATCTGCAATGTATATTGCATCTGCATCGTCTTCTTCGGCTGAGAAGTTTAGTGCATTTCCTTCATCTACGTCTCTCTGTTCAGTCATTATTTTTAGAAAGGAGAGAATTTCAAGGGAACTGAGATAAGGTGTTATGCACAATTAGGAACACTGTATCCTTCAAGCTTGATTAAACCAACAGCAAATACATAGACATTTTCCTACTCAGCTGCTTCGGAGTTGTTCCCTCCCACTCCAGACGTCTCTGGTTAAAAAGTGAGTAGACCCCTACTCACTTTTTCCCCAGAGACGACTGAACTACTCAGATTTGACTGTTAAATAAGTGCCAATACCAATGTTGGCGGCACCATGTCATGTAGTTCCTATAAAACTTATATATGATCTGCGCATTTAGACAACATACACTGTGGGACTGGTGTCCAGACTGATTCCAGACACCCCCACCGGGTATGTTGGCCTGTGTGCCAGCTAGCTCGCAATGCCACTATAACCTCCTCTTACCAAGGAGAGAATAGTTCTTGGCAACTATCGAACATGACAACCCTGATCCATCAGGACCGTGGAAACAGTAACTTACTTTTCGCTCAGTCACTCGTGCTCACTTGTTCTCAGAGAGATACACAGAATAAACGGTTGGGACGTTTTCAATAAATATTTATTGAACAGTTGTTATTCTTGCGTAAAATAAGTGCACTGAAATCACCAGTAGACAGTAGCATATATAAATGAGTAGCAGCACTAAGAAAGTAAACAGATGGTAGGTTTCTACCATTTTGCTAAAATCATAAATATATGCGAGTATATAAAACACATGGCAATAAAATGCGTACTCCTACAATGCACCCTAACTAGATGTACCTAAGTGTACCTAGCATGTGAGTAGGTGTAAAGCCAAGAATCCCTCTAGGATAAAGCCAACCCATTACCTGATGTTAGCCTGCGGGACCCCGTTCTGGTCTCGAGCTGAACACCCTGCAAGGGATGTCAGACCACTGCGAGCTGGAGTATCTGCATGCAGGGACCTCAGTGTCTCGTGTCAGTGTGTCGGCATGGAAGTCGTGATCTCCTCTTCCTATCTCAGCAAGATGTGGTGTTTATATACCCTAAGGTATCCCCAGGGGTTCTACCTTGCTGTGCCAGTGTCGGACTTAGGATGACGTCGGGAATGAACTTTATACATAGTTATTATGCAGGAGATGATGGTCCTGCTGTGATTCCAAGAAACTAAGAATCCTCATGCATAATTTATGAGGCCAGTGTCCAGGGAAAAACCCTACGCACTTATGTGTAGTATTGTAACTGGTTAAAAGGTCAGTCCTCCAAATCCGTTATGTATGTAGTATAGGAGAGAATGTAGGTGAAGGGTTATGACGATACCTAGACCTATATCGGGGTACCTATATGAAATATAACAGCACCTGCTGTGTTTATATTTGTAAGTGCTTCCCATTGAGGTGTAATTTCTGTGAAATGAGTATCAGGGCCATAATGGAACTTCAATTGTTCCAAGAAGAGTCCAGAATTTTGCCGAAAATGTCTACCCAAATGGAGTATTTTCTACTGAACAATTAGTAAGTACTACCTCATTGGGTAAATGTCTAGTGCATATTCTACACTACACTGTGGAAAGGACCACGAGGTAATCTCTCCAGTGACCTTTTGTGCATGTAATTTTGGCAATGTGATTGATCCTGCAGTGTCTTCATCCACAAATCTGTGATAACATGAATCCTCATCAAAAGAACATGATGAGACTACAAAGAGGAGAATCTCCACCAAACAAGGGGAATTCCTCTGAACTATATGAAGTAAGTTCTTCTTTGTTTGCTGGAGATGTCCTCGTATTCCTCTCCATCAAGAACGCGTCACCAAAATCAATCGAAAATGCACTTGCAGGCCTTTGGGTTAACTGTCCATCAATGTGGTAAAAGGCAAGAAGACCTTACATGCTAATAAGAAAAACACAGTCGACCAGAAGAGCTTTAGATGATTTTGAGCATTTGCCTATTCAGGATAATTGAAAGGGAGACCCGTGGTCTCTGTTTTTATCTTTTTCCAAGTAGAGAAGGTCATGTGGCCCCCCTCCCTGTGCTGATTTCTGTCCTGGGGAACAATCCTAGGGGCCTGGCCAAAATGTATTGGGGAGGGGGGCCATGCGGCCCCCCTCCCCAGGCTGATGTTGGCCCCAGGGACCCCATCCCTCAGGGCATGGCCTCTTCCTCCTGGGTGCCCAATTGTTCTTTTTGCTGGAGCCCACCCAAGGCACCCAGTCTCCAGCATTGGGGGACCGCAGGGGAGCCTAAATGCCCCTTAAGTCCCTGCCAGCTCCCCACTTTCAGCAGGAGCAGGCATTGCTCTCACACCTAGGGAGAAGCAAAAAATGCTGCTCCCTGTAGCTGGGAGCAACTCTTTCATCTGTTTTCCTGCGCGCTTGACAGAGGACATGAAAACAGATGAAAACTCTGCTGCCAGCAAGAACTCCTGCCTTCTGGGAGTGGAGTTACTGTTTGATCTTGCTACGCAGGAGCCAACAAAGGTCCCCCAAGTGAGAGGGAGCCGGCCTTTGGGGGTGGTGGTCCCCAGGGCCATTAGTGGCTCAAGGAGGGGGGCTGCGTGACCCCACTCCTTTTATTTGCACTGGGCCAGCCCCAGAGGGGTGGTTGCCCCCTGGGCCGTACACGGCGCAGGAGGAAAGCCATGCAGCCCCCTTCCCACTTTTCATCTGGCCATGCCCCAGGAAGGTGGTCATTCCAGGAACCAAATATGGCTCAGGAGGGTGGCCATGCGGCCCCTTCCCTTTTTTCAGTAATTTGGTGTCCTAGGAAGGTGGAAGTCCCCAGAGAAATTAGGAAATAGGAGGGGGTCCAAACAGCCCCCACTCTTTTTTAATGCAAAGTCCTTGGTGAGGTGATAGTCCCTGGGGCCTTAGGAGGGAGGCCGCATGACCCCCTCCAAATATAAAAATGAACCCCGGGGAAGTTGTGGTCCCCGGGGGTAATACTCCCCTTGCAGAGGGGTTCCACATGCGCCCCCTTCCAATTGAAAAGCATGCCTCCATTACCTGGCCCACCCAGGAGCACATGTTTAGAAAAGTGCAGGAGACCACACTTGTTTATTTTTTTATTTTTGCAGTGAATTCGCAAATCCACTGTGAGTTTCTACGCAAATGTTTTTTTAAATGGTTTTTGGGCCAGGTGTGGTCCCTGGGGGACCCCAGCACCAGGCCTAGGGGGTTACGGTATTCCTACACTGACCCCTTCTCTTTTTTTTTTTAACTTTTTTTTGTTTGGGACTCGGCTGACTACGAGTCTCAAGATGACTTCCAACCATTCCTGGTTAAAGTGTTGGCAGCCAATCAGATCTCTGCACGAGATTGTTAGGATTCACGGAAGGTCTGCGTCCTTAGTTATACAAACTAATTTTTCATTTAATTACACAAAAATTACTAAACAGATTTACACCAAATCACAAAAAGCACACATTCTGGACCAAGAGCTAGCTTTCTGCCAAATTTGGTGCAATTCCATCCAGTGGTGCGGACTGTAGTCGTGTTCAAAAACCCTATGGGAAACTGCATGGGGAAAACTCGCTTTGGGACTCCCCTTTTTTCTCTGCACCCACTTGAGAAATTGCCCTGAAACTTTCAAGACAGCAGCTGAAGTGAGTGGCACACTAATATTGAAAATTTAGTGAAGATTCGTCAAACGGATCTAATTTTATTGACAAAACAAAAAATGCTTTTCCTATTGAAACAAGGGGCCTGATTTAGAACTTGGTGGATGGGTTACTCCTTCACATCGGTGACGGATAGCCCGTCCCTCGAAATTTAAATCTCATTACATCCTATTGGAGTTATATTTCGGTGGTCAGGATATCCATCGCAGAGTTCCAAATCAGCCCCAAGGTCCTAACTATAACTACCTATGTGTGTGTATATACATATATATTCACTGAAGAAAACGAAGGCTAGAGTAATACTATAGTTAGGTGAATTTGTCAGTGATAACATTAACGTTTTGAACTAAAAAATACACAGAAATTCAGTATTGATTGTTAACTATAAGCATAGTAATAAGGCAAACTATAACTTGCGCCCCAACCATGCACTGCTTATGGCCTCACATATTACATCACTCATGACATATTCTATGATATCATTTATTACATTACTGATGTAAAGTAATTTCTGCCCCAGGGTTGGCTACCCGGGGCCTCTGGAGCTTAGGGAGGGGGGCCGTGTGACCCCTCCCCCAAATAAACGGATTTAAGCACCAAGTGTGGGCTCCCTGAGGCCTCTGGAGGCTTGGGGAGGGAGCCATGCAACCCCCTCCCCTTGAATACAGCCCCAGCGGTGGGCTCCCCAAGGTGTAAACTTAGCGTTAGTCTTGCGGGATCATGGCATTTTTTTCGCAGAGTTCTAATATTCATTTGCGGAGGTTCCACTTCTGTCTCTCTTATATTTTTCTGAGCGGAGAACTACTACACCCGGGCAGAGTCCTCCTGATAGTAAAGTATAGGGACATTTTGTTAAATATTAATGTACATTAATTTTATAGATGTAACTTGTACGTTGAACAAAATAAAAACTGCTTCAGAACTACTGACTACATTTTGAATTGTATAGTTAATTAATTAAAATATAGTAAATTAAATAAACAATATTTTTTAAATATTTATTAATACAAAAATTGCACCCAAAATAAAATATTATTTTCTATGGGAGAGTGTTGCAGTATCATTGGTTTGCCGTGTGTGGTGCTGGAATTACTGCTGCTCCTTTTTGGCTATAGTAACTTTATACTCATAAATGGTGAAAAGCCAAAAGCACTTAAGTTACTTAATAGTGTTATAGTAACCTTGCATATGTGGATTTGCTCATGTGTAAGTTTACTTTTGTGAATAGGCCCCTGTGTGTTTAACTCCCAATAAATAATATCTTCACTACTTAAAATATATCTTTATTGCTAACAGTTGTCTGTATATATAACGTATAATTTAAATTTACCGGGAAAATATTTGAAAGAAATAGGCTATGGGATGCACCTGTTAAGTTACAGGATGTTTCTCTAAGATAACACTCTTCCCATTGCATCCGTTTGTACAATAAATTGGATTTCTACTCTAGGTGCTACAAAATAGGAGAGATAAAAAAAAGTTTTTTTAAAAATAATCGACTGAAATTATTTTATATATATATTGATGTATAAAGTACGACCTAATTACATATGTATCACTATATTTGAATATGTATAAATAGAAAGTCTGGAATTGGTATTAAGTGCCTGTGAGAACAGGTGCCAAATGAACAAACTGGACTTCTCGCAAAGCTGTATTAATTTTCTACAGCACAGCCTGCAATTACGCATGCATTTGCGTGACACCTAATGTAGGTTTAGAAGTTATACATGGTACATGTGTACGAAATCAATGTGCATGCAATACATTTCATTTAGATGGTTATCATTTTGTAGGTCAATATGAAAAATCCAACCAGATTTTACTATTGCTGTGTCATTGAGCCAAGCCCAATTTTTTCAATACAAAACTTTTTATTAGTTCCAGAACATGGCCTGAACTTTGGTGCAGTATATTTTTCTTGAGGAAACAAGGATTGCTGTATTTTGTGACTAGGCTTTTTGCACCGACCGCACATCGATGAAATCAACATTACCTGAAATGTATATTTCATCTAATGCACATGTGCCCAACGTTAGTCCAAGCTGGCTGCAGCAATTCCACATTGTCGGGCCAAACATTCAATGTGTTTAAGATGCCAGTTCACATTTGTTGTACATAAATGTTCTACGAATGTCTGAACCTTGTTGTCCAGCGCTAGACGCTCTTTGAATGTTTCTGGTACATCCCATTTTATGCATATGAAAAGATGCAGTTCAGGAAGCTTGCATATCTTTTGGAAAATAAAATCGTCCGTATTGTTCCCAACAGCTGTGCAAGGGTGATAACACTTAATACAGCAATGACGCCTAAACTCCAATAGAACATTCTCCAACTCACCAGGAGGTTACTCTTATGAAGTTGCTCGTGAATCTTACTGATAAGCATTCATCAATTAATTCCTCTTGTACCTTCTGTTAAGAGGGTTACAATTTTCTAGTCTAAGTCAATGTACTGGCTTTTTAATACAAAGAATAAGTGATAGATGCGGTATACGGATGTGATAGCCTTTCTATACAGCCCTTATGTATTTCTCCAAGACGCATCCTGCCAGATGTGACTAGTTATTTTAAGTGCATGGTTAATTGCTGGAAACAAATCACTATCTTCTTCAGGATAATTACTGCAGAATAAAAGAATCTTCCACCTGTCAAGCTTGTATTTAAATAATGGGTCCTGCTCAGAAATCTAAAAATGCACGACTCTTTCTTTGAACTTTACTGTAAGATTCATTCCATGGGATTAAGATTCATGTGTGCAGTACTTTGAGGAGTACAACAAATTTAGCTTTTCTCTGACTCATCTGTTTTGGCTTATTAAACTGCATAATTTTTTCGTGTTGTATCAAAGCACATAGGGGCAGATTTACGTTCCCTGGCGCATCCCTGCAAATCAGCAGGGATGCGCCAGGGAAGATGCGTGACTCAAGTTTACCCTTGCGCCACCACAGATGCGCCGCATTTACAATGCGGCGCATCATGGCGCAAGGATAAACAGATGCGTGACGCATCTGTCGGCGGAAGGGTGGCGCAGTACTGGAGTTGTGTCGCAAGTGCGACGTAACTCCAGTACTGCTCAGGGGTGCCCTATACCTAACATGCTGCGTCACTCCTTACGCCTGCTTGAAGCAGGCGTAAGGATTTGACGCAGCAGGGACGTAAAAGTGACTCCGTGAAATCTTGTAGATTTCACTGCGTCACTTCTACGGGGCTTCCTTGCGCAGGAACGCCCCCCCCTGCGCCGGCACGCCCACATGAAACCTGACGCAGGTTTCATGTGGCGCAGGGCTTTACAACGTGACGCATCTCTCTAGATGCGTCACGTTGTAAATCCCCCGCAGTGGCGTAAGGGGCTTGTAAATCTGCCCCATAGTAATTATTTTGTTTTGCAACTTTTGGAATGCCTCTTTAAATTGCAATAGTAAATTTAGGTACTTGATATGAAAATGAGCAGTAACTGTTGGCAAGCTGGAAAGGGAAAAGAGAGAACGGAGTTAATTTAGTATACAATGTCCATATTCAAGAGCACTAGTCAAAAAGTGTCCAAAGTAACAGATAGCAATTACCCTACAAGTACTTTTACTGGGGCTTTTTAATGAAAAATCTGTGGGCCCGATTCATAAAAGTAAATTTAGACCTGAAGTCTAAGTTTAAACCTGAAGTTTAACTTTAGATCTAAAGTCTAACTTCAGACCCGAAGTCAAAGTTAAGATCCAAAGTCTATCTTTAGACCTGAAGTCTAACTTTAGACCTGAAATCTAAACTTAGACTTCAGGTCTAAACCTAAAGTCAAAAGTTAAAGTTAGACTTCAGGTTTAAGTATACTTTTGTGAATCGAGCCCTTAGTTTCTGTTAGTCAGGCAAACTCAACACCATCTCAGCTGTATATTTCTGCCAGAAGCGAGTTTGCAACTTAATGCTATTGTTAAAGAAAACTGCTTTCAGCACACATTCTTCCTCTCAGGTGGTCCACTTCAGTCACAGAGATCCACTTAGCACAGATGAAGTCCTGATTACTTACTAGTGACTTCATTGCTCTGAGTCCTAGCCTTTCCCATCAAAGTTCTAACTACACAGTTTGCCACTTCCAAAGTAAAAGATTTCCCTAGCCTAACCCAAAACAGAACAATACAAAGCAATCTTTTGACAAATATACCTAGTCCTATTCATGATTTCTGCCCTTCCTGTGAGCAATAAATAGGGACCAGGCCTAAACCAATCAACCCAACCTTCTTTGTGGTTAACCATAAAAGGGCAAGGAGAGAGGTCAGTCAAAACAGTAACAAGGAAGTTTATGACAATTAAAGATGACTGTAAGTGATCAGCATATTGCCCCCCTGTTCAGCTTCCTCATCAAAACCCTAAGTATAAATACTCTACAATAACAGGGCACACAGAAAAAGAAACAGGTTGTCAATACAGGCAGCACTCAGAGACACTTATAAGAAAAGAAAAACACTGTCCACAGTGATGCACTGCAAGGGGACCTTTAGGGACATGCCACCAAATCCCCTGAAGACTCCACATGAAGCAGATTAGCTTTAGGTGGACCAAACCTTTGGCAATCGTGGAATTGCATACATAGAAGCCTGGTACATGACAAAAGCAGACAGTGTAGAGTGTCCTATTAACCATATGGGCAAAATGTGATTAAATAGCTGATCAGTCAACACAAAATGCAGTTAATGTAAACAGAAAGAGCTGCTTCTCACAAAACGTCATCCTCATGGCAACACACTGGCTAACCTGGTAGACTGCTCATCAGGGAGGATTTCTTTGTGGAGGTGGAATTACTACTTTTGCAACTTGGCTGTAAGAAGTCAAAGCACAGAGCTTTCTCCCATGTATCATTTAGTGGTTTCATCTCCCAAAGTCACTCACTGTCCTTCCCTTAATTCATGTGTTTCTTGCCTTTCTTACCCAGGGTTTGAAACCTTCTGAAGGCATCTGTTGTGTTCTTTTCACCCAACATGCATTTCAATGACATAGGCCTGAGAAACCCTTCCTGCATTTGCCTCCCTGGGACTTTCTGGAAACTTTTAGCTGATCCATGTGTCAGCCTTCCTCCCAAGATCCCGGGAGTCATTTAGCTTAAAGTGCAAGTTTCTGGCACAACTCTGAAATGCATTTACTGAACATGTACTCTTTCATAACTAAATTGTATAGTTAAGTGTGAGTTGTTACTGTCATTAGTTCTGCTCTCCTGCGACTTCAATGAGACATTTGAGATATTTTCCTTAGATTGATGACAAAGTCTCAGATATCAGCCTAAACTTTCTTAACAAAACATTTTTAAATGTGTGTATGTTGCATTGTGAATGATGTCAAGCACCAGAAAGATATCTCTCTTCTGGGCTGTCAGCCTCCTCAAAAGTATCATTGCATCCATGCTCCAAATAGTGCTAGTACTTAGCAAATTCTCATTCAAAGACAATGGCCCATTTTTATATACCATGGCTGTTAGACCTGTCAGCCTTAGGGTGGTCTTCCCCCTGCTAACCAGTGTTAACATGCTGGTGCTCAATTCCTAAAACCTGGTAAAATTGGCTTACATGTGATTGGTATATTTGATTTACTTATAAGCCCCAAGAAACGAGGTTTACCATAAACACACGGCCTCCAAATTAAATGCTACTTTTGGGCCTGCAGCACTTATTGTGCCACCCACTTAAGTAGCCCCTTAAAATATGTCCCAGGTTTTGCCATTGCAACCTGAATGCAGTTTTAAACTGCCAGTTCTACTTAGCAACATAAACCCCCTGCCAAGCCTTAAACTCCCTTTTTACATAAATGTCACTCCTAAAGTAGACCCTCCGTAGCTCAAAGTGCAGGGTGCATTGTAATTAAAAGGTTGGATAGATAATATTAAAAGCCTGATTCCGATGAAGTTAGGAAGGCATCCAAACGGCATTTGCTCCATCTAAATCGGATCGGGAACGTGTCTTTCCGACCGAGTCGGAAAGGTTTCCAACTGACCAAGTACGATGCGAGCTAGGTGTTAGGAATATCCCAATCCGAACCCAATGGCATTTGGAATGACCGAGCCTTATGGAGCAGAATCGTACATCTCTACGGGCCGCGCTTCCGAACGACCGAGTACGATGCTGGATTTGGACAGCTTTCTGAATTTTGCCGTCTGACTCAAATCAGCAGTTTGAATCAGACTTTGGGGGACTGTAGTGGACCCCCTGCACCCGGAACCTTCACAATCGGGCCCGTGGGGGTACCCATGAGTCCCCCCTTACCAGCCATGCACAGTACAGCAGGCACCAGGGCGTGCCCGCCACAGGGTGCCCGATTTTCCACAGCCACCCCTTTCTTCAATGGGAGACTATGCATTCGGTTGGAACAAAGGCTCCCATTGAAGTCAATGGGAGTCCAACCAAATCGTATCTGGAAGCATCCGGATGCATCGTACTCGGTTGGTTGGACTCTCCCGATCCGATTCGGTCAGAAACCATTCCCAAACCCATTCAGTCGGGAAGCTTTCCAAACCGCATCAGAATCAGGCCCGAAGTGTTTCATGCTCTGGTAGTGGAAAACCCCTACATTTGTTATTCACTTCTATGAGGCCTACCTCTCCCATAGATAACGGGGTGTATTATTATATACAATACGTGCTAACTTTTGATTGAGAACAGGTAAAGATTTCATGTTTGGTCTCTTAGAAATTTTAATTTGAAATGCTCTTGAATGCTAAAGTCAGATTTTTAGTTACAATTTAAAAAAATTCCACTTTTAGAAAGTTTGAATTTCCCCCCCCCCCTATTTGGCAGTTGAACTTTGTTTATTTATCACTGGAAAGATGGGGGTGGAGCTGGGCACAGCCCCACTCACAAATCAATAGGCTGTCCGCCTTCACAAAAAGGACTTCTCACCACTACATTGTTCATACAGCCAGGCTGGAGCCAGGGCGGGGGAGTCAGGAAACTCCAAGTACTTCAAAGGGAATTCTCTAGAAATTTCTCCTACTTCAAAGAAGGCACCAGGTCTAAAATCAGGACCCTCAGTTGCACTCTTCAGTTCTCTTCTGGACCTGCAGAAGGAATCTTAGAGGACTGCCTGCTGCTGTGGCCTATTATGTACTTCAGAGGACTGCTTTTCTGCACCTTGAAGGACTGCTCTGGCAGCCTGATGCCTGCCTTGAACTCTCTGATGCCTGTCCAGCTGCCTGAGCACTGCTCCACTGCTCGAACCCAGGACTACAAGGGTGACACAAAGGGCAAGTTGACTGGCCTCCTGATCAGAGCCTCTGGGACAGAAAAGGCTCCACCCATCTTGCAACCACACCTGGGCCCAGGATGAGTGAGTCCCAACCCTCCAAGTGGTGCCTCCCAGTCCTGGACCCTTCTGAGTGGAGCTGAAGGTGCCCAGATAGGCAAAATCCAAAACTTGGGACCTGGATATTTTTGGGGTAAAAACTGCTCTGAGAACTGAGTGTCTATCTGCCCAAGTTACATCACTGATCGACCTGACTTTGTGGTGACTCCTGCTATATTCTTCTCTGCAGCAGCAAATCTTGTTCAGCCATCCTTCGCCAAAACGGGTACCCGGCCTTGTGGAGCTCTCGTCAGCTACAGCTTTCAACCTCGTCCCGCTGCAGTTTTTCGATTTCCAAAAAAGAGATTAAGTCCGAACGTAGAAATCTTTACTGCGGATTCATCCAGTGCCCCCCCCCTTGGCGACAATGCCTCCTCCTCGGACACCACCCGCAGCCTTGCCCTGCTGAACTTCTACCTTCTCAGGACATTTTTTTTAATATCTTCTAAAGTAAACACTAACCAAGCCCAATCCACTCTTTTTATTCCACTCGCGCTCCATCGCGGTCAGCCATATTTCACAACTTTGACCTGGTCTCACATGGCTAGATGTCTGTGGTTGGCGCTTTGATCTCTTAGGAGCAAGTATTTAGCCTGAGCATTAAAAATTCATAACTATGGTTTTACTGATTGCATTTATGTCATTTTGGTGTCAAATAATTTATTAAAATGCACTCTATTTTTCTAAATAGGGTGCATTTTATTTGTGTTGTGTTGTTGCATTATTACTGTTTGTGCGCTGCATAAATGCTTTACACATTGCCTCTAAGTTAAGACCGACTGTTTTGTGCCAACCTACCAGAATGTTAAGCACAGGTTGATTCAGTGGCTTTAGTTTTCACCCTGACAGGGATTGTGGCTGCTGTGTGAGCAGGGTTAACACTCCACTCACTCAACAACCCAGTTTCTCACAATGACCAATTACATAGCTTGGAAGAGAGGGTGTGAAATTCCTCACTGCAAGAGGTCAAATTACCACTCTCTCACTGCCAACAAGAGTACACAGTGATGGTATGTGCCATGCATCAACATTCATTGTTCTGTATGTTTATGTGTTTATTTTATATTTCTACAGAGTGAACTGATCCAACAGGGAGCAGAGCACTGCACGTGCTCAAAGTTCAACATAAAGTTAAAGAGTGATAGGAGAGGAGCCTTGTAATTCAGTGTTCTTTAAAGAGTTGGGTCTCCAGCTGTTTTCTTAATTGAAGTAGCACTGGGGCTATGCAGATGGATATGAGGATGTTGTTCCAGATCCTGGGCGCATAAAAGGAAAAGGCCTTCTGCTGTTTTTTATTTCTTTTTGCTCTTGTTAATCTGCAGTCTGATAGTGTCCTGGCTGCAGGGAAGCCGAAAAACACAAGATATAGTCAGTTGTTGCAAGGTAAGTGGGGTTGCTGATCGTACTGACTTTGTAAATGATGAAGATGGTTTTGAAAATGGGGTGGCCTGACAAGGGGAGCCAATAGAGTTTCATCAGGAAGGGAGTGATGTAATAATATTTCTTCAGGCCCTGGATGACACATGCTATGGATTGTAAGATGCCCTTAATAGGTGCCAGGGTGGAGTCTGGAAGGACATATTGTAGAGCATTACCACAAACCAGATGCAAGTACAAGGGTTTGAATAACAGTTCTGGATTCACATTCTGGAAGAAACAGTTTCACTTTTTTTTAAAGAGAGAGATAGTTCCAGAACGTCTTCTTTCACATTCTGTTCCTTGAGGGTGAGGTTGGTGCCTGGGGTGAATGCAAGGACTTGGCATTAAGAGAAACGTGGGGTTGGAAGCTGTCACGGTTCATGCCATTGTACCAGGTTTATATTGGCTCTTGTTTGTTGTACTTGCCAGGTAACATGAATTCTGTCTTGGTTGAGTTATGCTTCAGGGTGGTGCTGAATATCCATGTAGGGGTTATGTGCAGGCAGTGTTTGAGGCACTGGATGTCTGAGGCAGTAGAACTTTCAGGTAGAGCTGTGTATTCAGCAACTGGTTATCATCATGGGTACTATACAAATCCTGATTAATTGATTGGTTAATCGAATGATCAGCATATTGGTGGATCCTGATGCTGTTATCTGTAAGAAGAACACCAAGCATCTTTAAATAGAGGTTGGAGATGACAGGGGACAGTATGGAACTCCATGGGTACTGTAGGTGAAAGAAATCCTTTGGGACCTGGAGATACCCATATGAAAAGACAGGTGTTGGTTGAAAATGTAGGAGGAGAACCAGTGTAGGCCATTGCCAGTGAAGCCCAGTGGAGAGTCCAGGGTGTGTTTGAGGGTGATATGATCAACTGTATTGAAAGCAGCTGAGAGGTCAAACAATATCAGCAGGCAGGGAACATCTTCATCTATGGCCATGAGGGCATTGTTCTATGATGTGTATGGAGCAGTCTCTGTGCTGTAGCGTGATCTGAAGCAATATTGGTAGTTGTGCAGGAGATGGTTAGTTCTAAATGTGATCTTGCACTTGAACATATACTGTTTTTCAATTATCTTGCTGCTGAATGGTAGGTAAGTAATGGGCCGGTTGTTAGCAAGGTCATTGGGGTTTATTGGAAGCCTCTTTTGAGGTTGGAAGATTTAGGGTATCTTGAGAGCTTCTGGGAAGATGCCGTGAATGAGGAAGGAATAGACAATGCCTAGTAAGGATTAGAGAGAATCACAAGAGTGAGTTTTGATGAAGGACAAGGGTAAGATGTCATCTTCAGTGAAAGTGAATTTGAGGGATTTGAGTATGTTAGCAAGATCTGCAAGAGATAGGGCTTTGAAGGGGGACCATTGGTGAATTACACATGAAGGGGTGTGCGTAAGAGATGAAGTGGTGGATGGCATTTCACATTTCTACAGGGTGAGGATTATGAGGATCTGGCAAGAGTTGATGCAGTGCTTAAATGTCTTGAAAAATGTTATACATCTGTTGGCTGATTAATTGATGATTTTGGAATAGTACTTTGATATGAGATGTCTGCGGGTTACGGGCAGGAATTTCAGTATCGTGAGGTCATCAGGAGTACTGTTTTTCTTTAAAGTTCATTCCTATCTGCAAATGGGTAATTTATTGTCAGCAAGGTCTTCAGAAGACTAGAGTGCTGAATGCTTTGGCTTCAATGTGTGTGTTTTAAAGGGGATGAGGATGTTCACATAGTTTTCAAAAAAAGTCTTGATGTAGTTGAGAAGGGTGTTGGCATCTAGGCCCTCATTTACAGGATTTTGGCATAGGGGAGCGCAGCAAGTCAACTTGATGCGCTGCTCTATGCCAAAGTGAAAGGGCAGGAATGCACCATATTTATGCAGTACAGTGCATTCCTATCCTTTTTCCCTGCGCTGGTGCCGTTTGGGCAGCCTAGCCCTAAGTAGGCACCCTTGCACCATAGTGCAAGGGTGCCTTTGTTGCATTTAGGATTGTTTTTGCTTAGGAAGGGCACCTTCCCGCCCAGAAACAATCCTGAAAGGTGTTTTCCTCTTTCTATGTGTGCTGCACAACAAATAGAAAGAGGAAAAAACAAGGAGAAATAAAGATATTTCTTCTCTTTATGCCTCACCTCAGGAGGAGTAAGGATTCGGCGCTTTCCAAGGTTTACAGGATTTTTGTAAATCTGGGGCGGGGTCAAAATCGATGAGTGTTGCATGGAAATATCCACTGCGATGCCCATAGAACACCTCCCCAGTGCAGAGTAAGGCGACGCAGCAGGGTTGTAACACAGGCCCCCGCAGCCCCTGCGGTGCGGGGGGCCCTCAACCTCCAGGGGGCCCCCTCAGCACCGCACTTTGGCAGGAAAGCTCCAGATTGAGTCCGGAGGGGGCTCCTCCACATACCCTGCAGGGGGGCCCGCTCAAGTTTCGATACGCCACTGCGACGCAGCGATTTGTGCTACGTCGCCTTACTCAAGATTTATGAGGCCACTAAAGTCCACGCAAGGTGTCTTTGCATGGTTTCATAAATCTGATTCAGAGCCCTGCGTCATTCATGTACCAGTTTACTTGGTGCAAAAGTGACGCAAGGCTCTTATAAATAACACCCAAAGTTACAGTCAGCTGCGCCAGTGCAAGGAGAGGACAGGAATGCGCCATATAATGTTAAATATGGTACATTCCCACCCTCTCCCTGTCATACAACGAAGTGAAGCAAGGGTTCTTAATGTCCTGCAACTTTGCTGTGCTGCATTGTGTGACATTTTGTTAGATCTGCCCCGAAATGTACAAATGATTGCAGCATAGAGGCCTGTGGGTCTTTTAGGTGAAGTAGTAGCTGTTTAAAGCTAAACCTTTATGAGTGGTAGAGGATAACCTTTAGGAGGGATTGCAACTGTCCGTTCGGAAGACTAGTCACAATCTTTTGTTCTCTTAATGATGCAGTCAGAGATTGGATCAATTTAGTAATTTATCGTAAGAAAGAAATGTTCACTTGTATTCAAATCCTTTTTTTTTTTTTTAAATCAAACTTGCTTAATTTAAACTGCGCTAAGATTTTCCTTGGCAAAAAATGTGACTGCAGAAGTAACAGGAACATTTATTCCACTCAAATATATCTAACATTTAGACATATTTAATCATAGGAACGTTATTTGGAAGATTCCCATAGCAAAATATATGATTTCACTGCAGTATATTTAACATTTGGGAATTTTTATTCTGAGACGGTCCTAATAGAAAATATTGTCCTATATCTGGATGAAATGTTAATATTCTCAAATCACGTCTAAGAAAATAAAAAAAAATTCAAAGCTGTATTGTAATGGATATGGGGGCATCACCTAGATACCATGAAATGTGTGTTTTTACGTAACAATTTTAAAATTCTTTGATATCTGATTGTTCAAGGAGTTACAACTATGAATAGATCAAAGTGGAAGCAGTGCTGGTATGGCTTACACCTATGAATGTAAATGAGATGCAGAGTCTTCCAGGCTTTTACAAATTTAACATAATGTTTCTGAATATTCCATATGGACCTTACCACTAACTAAGCCATCTGAAAAGAGTAAATCTCTGAATCGAAGCTAGGCCTTTTGAAAATTATGTTTTTGAAACGTAATATAGTATTAGGCTTTCGGTTTTTAACTGAAAGTCCCCTCTTTATTATTGAAATCAGCGGTGGCTAGTAGCAAAGAGCCCTCACCACTGCTTGTCTTTTTAAAAATTGTATTATTTATGTTTTCCCCAAATAACAACCACAAACTCCACATAAATATAGAGACAATAAACATTAAACTTAACAAATGTACTTTGTAGTATTACACCACACAGCATAGCTGCATTATGCGCATTCTAATATGAAGAATTCAGTTATCAACTTAACCTGAAAAGGGGGCAGATGAAGAATATAGGAACATGAGGAGAGGGTGTCTAAACAAGAGCAAACCACAGCAAGCATTAGATAATGTGCAGTTAGTATATATACTGTTCAAGAAATTGTTTCCTTATATTCTCACATATATATATGCTAGAAATCAAGATATTAGTTGCAAATTATGTGGGTGCCTAAGTCTGCAATCTCCTTTCTAATACCTTTTCCCACCCGCCCACTTCAAGCAATTCTCTGCGGGGCAGATTTACAAGCCCCTTGTGACACATTTGCGCCGCCGTTGCGTCACTTCAGTGACGCAGCGGCGTCGAAAACAATGCACCACGTTGCGACATATTTACAACGTGACGCATCTAGGGAGATGCGTCACGTTGTAAAGCCCTGCTCTACATTATACCTGCATCAGGTATAATGTATGCAGGGTGGGCATTCCATCGCAAGAAAGCCTCGTAAAAGTGACGCAGTGAGATCTACAAGATTTCATTGAGTCACTTTTACGACGCCGCTGCATCAAAACCTTACGCCTGCTTGAAGCAGGCATAAGGAGTGACACAGCACAATAAGAATAGGCCCTCCCCTGAGCATTGCTGGAGTTGCGGCGCGCTTGCGACACGACTCCAGCAATGCGCTGCCCTTACGACAAAAGATGCGATACGCATCCGTCTATCCTTGCACCAAGGTGCGCCGCATTGTAAATGCGACGCATCAGTGGTGGCGCAAGGGTATTTTTGCGTGTCGCATCTTTGCTGGCGCATCCCTGCTAATATGCAGAGATGCGCCAGTCCTTGTAAATCTGCCCCTGCATTCGCTCAAGGTCATCAACTGGCGCTCATTCGGCAAACATCAGTTTGATATTTTTTACTTTTTAAATGATCAGGACCCAGACGCCGTCTTCCTAACAGAAACTTTGTTTAATGAGGCCTCAGTACCAGACATCATAGCTGCATTACCTTCAGGCTATGGTATTCTAGAGATGATCTCTCGGAAAAAAGAGGGGGAGGCATTGCAATTGCTTTTAGAACTTGAATGTATGAACAATGGAAAGGCTTATGATTTTAGAATGCGTAGCTGCATTGGTCTCCCTTGCTCTCACTAAAAATGTCTCTTTTTCGGGAGCCCTGCTCTATTGTCCTCCTGGACTTTCAGGATAACCAAGGCCCTCTCCCCATTTATTGTAAAATGTGCCAATTTTACAATTCTTGGGGATCTCAATATTCATTTTTGAAGATAGGACATGGAAAATTGCTTCTAGTTTTATGGAGTACTGCAGGACCCTTGACATGCAGTTGTTAATAAGGATCCTACGAATAAGGCTGGCCACCTACTGGATCCTATAGTGTCAAATTTAAAACCTTTGAGAGTTGACCAGCCAGTTTCCCTGTCTTGGTCAGATCATTTTGCAGTCCCTTTTTCCCTTTCAGTTCCAGGTATTTTTTGTGCAATAACAACCAACCCTGGTTTTGTTGGCAGGAGTTGGTCAAAGCTTAATGCAACCACTTTGAATTCAAAGTTGAAGGATAACTGCCCAAAACTCGCCATTTCTGTAAATTCAGATGCATTAAACATTGACGGATGGATCAGAGATGTACTTGACTCTTTGATCCATGTCATGGGAAAAAAACTGCATAGAATCCTTCCTCCGGCTCCCTGGTTCAGTGATACTTTGCGCAAAAACAAAAAGTGGTGCAAAGCTCTGAAAATAATCCGGTGTAAATCTTATCAAATCTTATCTGGATAAAGCCAATTATAAGCTGGCTTTAAAAGAGTACTATCAAAATTGCAGAACAGCTAGAGCTCCTTTTTTTGGGACAAAGTTAGTTCAGCCCAAAACTGTAAACCTCTTTTACAAGTGGTAAAAACACTTGCGGATTCCACAAATATAACCCTGACTGTTCCTCTGTCTCATTTACAGTTTGAGGAATTAGCTTCTTTCTACTTAAAAAAAGTCACGGATATTCAGGCATCATTTGTCCCCACACCAAAATGTGTCCATCAAGATGACTGGCCATCTGAGCCATATGTACTTAGGGGCGTATTTACCAGCCACTTGCGCCGCCTGCTGCATGATATTTACAAGCACACGTAAAGCCACCCTGCGTGGCTTTACCTGTGCTTGTAAATATCACCCCTTTTCACGCAACACTTTGCATGTTAGGGGCATGACATGGGTGTTGCTGTGGGTGTTCCGAGGCAACACTCATGTCCACTGATGCATTTCCAGATTTAAGAGCAATCGCAAACCTGGAAATGCGTCACAATGCTAAGCCACCCCAGGGGTGGCGTAGCGAGGTGCAACGAGGAGAAATGTTTTAATTTCTCCTCATTTTTTTCCTCTTTCAATGCGTACTGAATTCTACAGCACGCATTGGAAGAGGAAATCACCTCAATTGATTGTTTTTGTGAAGGAAGGTGCCCCTTCTTGCAGAACAACAATCTCCCCACGATGCAGGCATCTTTGCACCATGGTGCAAGGGTACCTGCGCCAGTGTATGGCAGCAGTTTGTGCACCAGCGCAGGGGGAAGCACAGAGATGTGACATATTGTTGTAAATATGTTGCTTCCCTGTGCTTCAAAACTAACGCGGCACAGCAAAATGACTTGCGGCACCGTGTTGCATTAGTTTCTAGTAAATAGGGCACTTTGTACCTTCCAGCCATGGATCAGCAAAGGCTTTTCTCTCTTCTGTCCACTAATAAGTCAGGTACACCGCTTGACCCTTGCCCTCCCTCGGCTTTCTGTAAATTGGAATCTCAAACATTGGACCTACTCACCCAGTTCTTAGACATCTCTCTTTCCCAAGGTGTGGTTCCAAAGCCATGGAAACACGCAATGGTTAAGCCCCTATTAAAGAAACTTAAAATGGACATTCACACTTGGTCAAATTATAGGCCGATCTCTTTATTATGTATAATATCCAAGGTGTTGGAAAAGCATGTGAACAAACAGCTTATGTCATTCACAGAGTCCAATGACCTGCTCCACCAGTCAGCGCTCTTAACAGTGACAGACTATCTTAGTTACCAATTGGATAATGGTGGCACTGATGCACTGTTTCTTTTGGACCTCAGTGCAGCTTTTGACACGGTGAACCATACCACACTGCTTCAAAGACTAAAGGCCATTAACGTGCAGGTCACAGCTTTGGCCTATTTGACATCTTATTCGCAGGAACTGGGTTTTTCAGGTCTACTCTAATCAGCATTGTTCCATGCCGCACCCTCTTACATCTGGAGTCCCTCAAGGCTCAATTTGAAGCCCCACCTTGTTTGATCTTTATGTAGGACCATTGGCAGACATTGTGGAAAAGTGTGGACTTGCAATTCTGTCACATGCTGATGGAACTCAAAATGCGGTGTCCTTTTCCTCCCAAGAAAGCAATGGCGCAGAGGCCTTGAACAGCTGTCTTATGCAAATCATTTCATGGATGAATGACCTTAAGTTAATCAGGGACAAAACTGAGGTGCTGTTCGTGGGTAACCTTCTGTCATGAACATACAGATTTGCACCTTAGGTAAACCTAAGAAAGTGCTTAAATTCAGATTTTATTCTAGCATCAGGAAATACCCTCAATGGAAAAAACGATGCCCCTGTTGGAAGTCTCATATAAGCATTGTGTTGAAGAGACTGCAAAACATTTGTAAATAAGTGTTTTAAGATGGCCGCCGAAATTCTATGTTCTCAGTTGGGCGGTCTAGTTGTTTTAAATTCCTGCTTCATAAAACTGTCATCGCGCGGGCTCTCTCTGAGCGCCGCGCACTTCAACTGAATTTCCAGTCAGAGGAAGTAGTGTTCCCAAACAGCGCGTCAAAAAAAGAAGAATTCCCTTCAGCGGCTGCTCCCAAAGCCGTTGTTCCATCTTCGCGCATGGTTCTTGAGTAGTGAGTAGTGTTCCCGAGCTGTGCGTCAAGAAAGAAGAATTCACTTCAGCATTTGCTCCCCAAGTTGGTGTTCCGTCTTCGCGCATGGTTCATGAGTTGTGAGTAGTGTTTCAGCCCGGCGCATCAAGGTTTTACCAATTTCTTCAGCGGCAGCTCATTCAGCCATTGTTCTATCTTCTTACTTGGGCTTCTGACTTCGTGAATAGAGAATTTTGCTCAATTTCAAGCGGCATGCAAAATTGTAATGAGGATCATTAGCTGCTTCTTGGTGTTGATATAAATAGACATTTTTACATAGTTTTTTGAGTCAAATAAAGGAATCTGTTTCTTCAAGTAATCAAAAGACATTATATTCCTTAACAAGAGATACAAATATTCTTAATTAAACGAATAATTTATACAAGAGATAATAAAACTTCTTAGAGAGAAGCTTCCCCTCAGAAGTTAACAGGTAAATAAAAGAAATCAAATAAACCTTACTTGCAGATGTTTTAAAAAGCTAGTCATGGGTTGCTAGAATGTAGTAATGTTCTTGAACTCATTACAGGTTGTGCAGTGCAAAGACGATACAGAATATTTCCAGTGAGAAGAATCACCTGACTTCTGAGGCTGTCTCTCTTTCTTATCCACTTCCCCTTTCCCCCCTGCTATTGTGAGTGACTGGAGTTCATTTCAGGTCTCTTGCAGTGGTGGAGTGGTCTGAGGAATTCACTTCTGCTCCTGTGAAAATCGCCTTAAGGTAATCTTGACACCTTCCCCATCTTTGAGGCTCTCTTCTGAGGTCAAAGGTGATGGGTAACATTCCCAGCCTTGTCCCCGTGGTTAAGAACTTGGGAGTATGGCTGGATAATGAGCTATCCATGAGTCACCAACTCACAAAAGTGGCGGCCACTTGTTTCGGTATCCTAAGGTGGCTTAAAAAAATCTTGGGTTGTCTTTCCAGCTCTCCATAAAGAACGATCTTTCAGGCCCTAGTTATGTCCAGATTGGACTGTGAGAACATTCTCTATCTAGGGGTCATGAAGAGCCTACTCAGATGGTTGCAGATGGTGCACAACACGGCAGCCAGACTTTTACTCCATGCCCCGAAGTTCTCTTCAACTGCCAATCTACTTCAAGAACTGCATTGGCTTCCTATTGAGCACCATGTTCAATTCAAAGCACTATGTTATGTGCATAAATGTCTATCTAATTGAGGTCGCATTTATCTTAGATCTCTAGTGTCTTCATGTACGCCCAGCCAATCTTTGTAATCTTGACCTGGCTCTGGTTCCCAGAATCGAGAGGTCTCTGCATGAGGTCGAGCCTATTACTTCCGTGGACCAAAGCATTGGATTTCCCTCCCTCTTGATCTGAGGTCTTGTTGTGGCCTTCTGATGTTCCGTAAGAAGTTAAAAACCTGGCTATTCTAACTGTTTGGAGTAGAAATTATTTATTTTAGAGTGTTTCCGAATCTGTTTAGTTGACAAAGTACTGGGAAACCCTTTCTGCATAGCCATGCGCTATATAAATCCTATAAATATAATATAACATAAGAGACAAGTTCCCCTTTGAAGCACTTAACTCTCTCATGGTGGCGAGGCATCGCAGTCTAGTACTAAAAGGGGCACTTGGTTCCTAGCAGAAGAGAGGTTACTGACTTATTACATGTGACGGCCCCACATCCTTCACAACAAATAACTCACTTTCTTATATTGGGTACCAGGGCTGAAGACAGTAGTATCCAGTTCTGGAACACACTAATCATATGTGGCTTATATTGTCTACGCATAAAGGTGCAAATATCAGAGTGCAAGGCTCTGAGATGGATTCAATGTTTTGGTTGTGTGAACACAAGACAGGGAAGGGAAAACCCCCACACCATATGTTCCAGGTGAAGACGTTGTTGATTGGTATCAGCTGAGTTTACTGTGACCAATTTTCATTTTGAAACAATGTGAAGGTGGGGTGAGCTTTCATGGAATTGTTTCCATTAGAGGGATTCCAGCACATAGTGTCCTTTGAATGCCAGCATTACATACACGCACACCCCCACATACACACTATGTCTGTACAAGCAGAGCACTTCTCTATAGGTTTAGAGTAGGGGTGGGTGAATAATTCTGCTCTGCTGGCACAAGTTGTGGAGTTTTGCCCACTCTGCATTCTGCTTGGAATGAGTAGTTCTGGAAAAACTATGCCAACCACTGCGTGGTGTCGTTTTTTCTCGTGCGAGCAAAAATTTGCATCCCCTAGCACGATTGTCAGGCACTAGAATGCCTCCCAAGAAGATTTCTAAATGCGGGCGGTTGCAGCAGGCCACGACCATTCATGTTGAGAAAGCTGCGACTCGAGTCGAAAACTAACTCAAGTGGCAGAGCAGAAAGAAGCTGCCCCCTCTGGCCTGCCTTGTGATTTTACAGCACGGAACAAGCTCCCGGCAGCCCTACATGCCAAATTCGTCCTGCTCATGGAAGTCCGTAGAATCTCGTGGAGTTTTTATGTAACTCCATCGAACTCCACAGAGTGAAAATTCTGCGAGTTCCACCCACCCCTAGTTTAGAGACAGCAAGAAAGTACCCACACCATAAAGATGCTTCTTGGGTTGTAGAGGATAGTTGAACAGTGCACATTTCATGTGGAGGAGTCATTCTTTTGCAGAGATTTTCCTGCCATTGCTGCAAGCCAAAACTAGCACAGTGGTGTGGGATAGTACCAGGATGTCCAGTGGTATCCCTAATTCCAATTTTGGAGCACACCCCACCCTCCATTGAGGTCATCAAGTCCAACACGTACCGATGTTGGATCACCATAAGGCGAATGGCTTGCAGTTCTTCCTTGATAGCGTTCAGGCAGAGCCCAGTATTATTTATCATTCACATCAGCTCCCATCTGGTTATTTGTAACCCGCAGGCGCTGGTTTTCATTTGCAGGGTGAAGGAAGGTATTAACCCTCCAACATTTACTTGCGCTTCTGTGAACAGTCTGAATTCTTCTGGAATGTCCTTGTACTGAGCCCAGCCAAAGAAATCAGCAGTTCTCCTGCGAGCCTGATGCAACAGAGTTGTTTTCTTCTGTTAAGGTAACAATGAGCGCCCCTGCACTGGAATTCCATGTCCGTGGACCTTTGATTGTTAATGAAAGTGGCCCCAAAGATGGGAATGGTCACCCTCGGACTGCAGACTGAGGCGGGAGCAGATGTATGTGTGCACTGGTGTGGTGATCGTGCTACCTCCAAGAACTTTTTCTCTACAAGGTCCTGGGACCAAACAGTGTCCTCCCCTATGGTGCCCGTCCTGCGCATCCTGTCTACCTTGGATTGGATGTCACTCGGCTCAGTGAAGAGTTGTGCAGTGAGGTTGGACTCATACTTAGTGATGTTTATTAATTTTCTAGGAGGTTCTACTCTATTGTGTTAGATGTTTGCGTTGATTCTACAGAGGTACAGATGGGCAAGGAATTTTGCTCTTTCAGGGACTATATCTTGTGCTAAATAAAGTCTGTCTGCCCCTATGGCGTGAGGAAATAATGAACAGACATAACCTGATCTGTTCGTAGTTTTTGTGCCTACCTAAGACATATGTTGGTACCAGGTTTAGTGTAGGAGTGCGCTGTGTAGTGCGTGAGGAATACTAGTGTTTGGTTCAGTGTAGGTGTATGTGAGGTGAGAGAGGTCTCTGCACATGCTTTGCAAGAATACAGAAGTAAAGCTTACAAATACATGTACATTTTTGGTTCCAGAGGGGTTCGAAAGCACTGCAGCTAAGGAAAACGTGTACAAAAATATAAGGGAACGTAACTTAGGAAACATTTGGCTGTGCTTTGGTGTCCGATGGCTGTTGTCTGGGTGCCCAGGGGTATTTTTCATCTTGGTACATTGCAGAAAAAGTGTCTCTTAAAAAAAAAGGTACAGAATTAATTGAATGGTCTTTTGAAAGCCTTTTGTGAGTCCTGATTAGAGGAATGGCGGGCTGCGGCAACGTTGTTGCACTTATAGTTTGTTCACTGACGTGTAGGGTAAGAGCTGTGGATCGTGGGTTAACTTGGAAAAATTCATTTATTAGGCAATTTATTGGAACATTCCTCTTTTATCTGTAAGGTTTGCTGGGGGCTTTACTGGCGAGTGAATTTTCCTATTGGGATTGAACAGAGGTGACAGACTTTTCAATGGTATTTGGGAGGTTTTTAAACTAATTTCAGAGAGCATTGGAATTGTGGGGACGACCAGGGATTTTTAAACTAATTTTAATGCATTTAGGATTTTGGGGAGGGCTGGGGATTTTTAAACTAATTTTAATGTGATTCATACTAAAATGTCCTTTTGACCTATCTGGGCTGCGTGCGATTGTGAGGAGAGGCGTATGTTTACTTTTTAGGTTTGAAGTTTCCGTTGACACGAGCGTGCCCCTTGGATATTTCCACGAGTCGTGGAACAAGGTTTCTCTAATTTGGTCACATTTCTGGGTCCTACACTTCTTCTGGAAGGGTCGAGAATCTTTGGTCTCTTTTGTGTAGGTCCTGGTGGACTGTTCCCTATTCTGGGGCCTTCTAAAAAAGGACCCTGGAGGCGGTTGAGACTTACATAGCCCTCCTAAAGTTGGGTTTAGGTGAGTGGTCCTCAGTTCCTACTTTTATATAGCAGGGGGCCATCGTGCTCCCTCATCAGTCTACCTCACCCCCCCCCCCCGGGTTGCATTCAGACAATCGCACCTCAGAAAATCAGCAGCAGAGGGGCACTGGGCCCCCTGTTGGCATCCTGATGGCAAACTCTAGCAGGGATTCCCAATCAACATGGCATGGTGGTCCGTCCTGTTGGCATCCTGATGGCAAACTCTAGCAGGGATTCCCAATCAACATGGCATGGTGGTCCGTCCTGTTGGCATCCTGATGGCAAACTCTAGCAGGGATTCCCGATCATCATGGCCATCCGGAAGACTGGCTATGGGGGCAGGTAAGGGAGTGTGACTGGGTGTGATATGAAGGGGGTGTATTGCCTTGGGGAATGATTTTGGGCTGTGGTGCATTTGTATTCTAGGATTGTATTAGGGCATTGCTGCCCCAGACAGTCACCCCACCTTCCAGTGACTGTGGGTCCAGCCCCTGCTGGGCTAAATTGTGTGGTTTTTGCAGTGCTTGCCGTGTGCCGGTGGGGAGGCTGCGGATGGACTTCCTTGGAGCTGATCGCGTGATGTGTGCATGTTGTCCTGTGCTTGGTTTTTGGGGTGGATGAACTGCGGGGGCTGCCCCTGTGCTATTCCATTTTGATCAGAATGTATTTTAAGGTGGCATGGGTTGGCCATGTGGCCCAATCTGTGACAGTAGTAGCATTCTATTGGGTCGGTTTGGGCCCAGCTTTCTTGGCCTCAGCCACTAGGACTGGGCAGATACCCACTGGGTCCTTGAGCGGAGCACCCCTTGAGATGGGGGCTATCTGGACTCTTGTGGCTGGAACGGCCCCCTCAAGAGCGGTCCTCTTCAACTTATGTTGGACCAATTTGGCAGCGTCTCTCTGTGTCTGCTCCTGCTTTTCCCTGTCCTTTTTCTGTCTCTTCCAGTATTAGAGTAGTATGAGGGCTTGTTTTTCCCACTAAGGGTTAGTGTATAGCCCTACTACACTATCTAATCCGAACTGGATCTCTGTGGGTAATCCCCTTTTGAGGATGTTGTAGAGGAATGCAACCTGGGGACCTGTGTCAGTCCAGGGCTGTCCTGTCTCCTGCCCCCATCGTTCCCTCATTCTTTCTAGGTATTCGGTCATGGTTTCCCCAGGCTTCATGCTCTCTGCCATCAGTCCTCCTACATCTGGGCGGTTAGGGAACAGCTCCCTCAAGGCTGTCCAGATCTAGTGTCTGAATGAATTAAAAATTAAATACAGCCCCATCATGCTCGGTGTTGATGCGGCTTGGGAGAACACCATGTCAGTCTACTCCCTAATGAGGCTACTGAGCAGACTTTTTACGTCACCTATAGCAAAGCTTATACCTGCAGTGTTCTTTTCAAAACATGAGATCCATTTCCCTACCCCATCCATCAATGGGAGCAGTTTATTCCTGAGCCCTTCTTTGTCCATCTGTGCCCACGGCACATAGATGGTTCCTGCTGCTCCCTTTTGGAGCAACGGGCAAATCCAGGCTTGGGGATGCTCAGTCGGTTTCTCCCAATCGTTGTGCTCCCAACGTCTCAGGCATTCCTGAATGTAGGAGTAGTTCCATTTTGGATCACCCCCTCCATACCGAATACAATCCTCTGCAGTGGCCATGTCCTTATGTTCAAAGGATCCCTCCTCTGGGCAAGGGCGAAAATACTGTTGGCCCTTTCTTTTGGTACAGGAGGCCAGCAGATGGCAAAAAGGCTGCACAAAGATATTGCCCTCTTCTCTGGACATTATTTCACTAGGGGTTGGTCTGTTTAACCAGCATGTTGGGGGTAGCAGCAGTTGCTTTTGTCGACGCTCTCCTCGTGCACATGTAAAGGTACCATGTTATTCCTTCTAAGTCTCAATTGTGCCCCTGTCAGGCTCTCCTGACTACTTATTTATTATTTAAGAGTTTTATATAGCGCTAGCCAGACCCGAAGTTATCAGAGCGCTTTACAACATTTATCGTGAGCAATCAGTTATACAGTATTACAATAAACAGCATTGTCTCGTGTCGAATCTTGTTCAGGCCTGGATTCGATACTGGGAGCGAGTCAAAAGACATGCGATGAAAAGCCTTCTTATCGAAGTGTCTATGTTCCACGCTGGGCAGGCTTCCTTTGGAAGAGGAGCTCTGTCACTTTGTGAGGTAGCTCTCCTTTCAGATGAGATCGGTTGAGGAAGAGGTCTTTGAGCTGACTTTTGAAGTTTAAGAAGCGGGATTAGTCCTGATATGGACTGGGATGGAGTTCCAAATTTTGGGCGCATTTCCCGAGAAGGAGCGAGATAGGGTTTTTTGTTTGCGAGTTTTTGGTGGAATGAGAAAAAGAGTGTTGGTGCTCCTTAGATTCCTCGTTTGTCCTGCCTTTTTGAGTTTGGAAGCCAGGTAGGCCGGTTTACCGGTGTGAAGAGCTTTGTGTGTGAGACTTGCAGTTCTGAAGTTAGCACGCGTTTCGATTGGGAGCCATTTTAGTTGTCTTAGAGAGGGAGAAATGTGGCCGTATTTTTTTACTCCAGTGATCATCCTGGCAGCTTCATTTAGAGTTGATCGGAGGTGAGCTAAGTGAGATTTTGCTGTGCCAGTGAGTGTTGCGTTCCCGTAGTCTAATCTGGACATAACCAGGGATTGTGTGGCCAGTTTGAGGTCGTTGGGGGTATGAAGGGTTTTATTTTGTTGAGTAGTTTTAGGTTAAAGAAAGCGCTCTTCGCAGTGTTCTTGATATGTTTGACCATGTTTAGGCTTGGGTCCAGAGTGATTCCCAGTGATTTTACAGAGTCTGCCAGGGTAAGATTGCAGTTAAGAGCATCAATGAATTTTAGCCATTCTGTGACTAGGGGGGTCTGCTCCTTGTTGGTTATGAGAAGGATTTCCGTTTTATCTTGGTTGAGTTTTAGGTGGTTGTGGGATAGCCAGTGCTGGACTTCTCGTAGAGTGCTATTTAGTTTCTGTATGTCTCCAATTGAGGATGTTTCTAGATCTGGCTATCATCTGCATAGAGGTGGAAGGGGATGTTGGCTTTTTTGAGTATGGCGGTGAGGGGCTCCATGTAGATGTTAAACAGTGATGGGGAGAGAACTGATCCTTGTGGGACTCCCCTGGTTATGGGGAGAAGGTCAGACGTGAAGTTGTTAATTTTTATTCTTTGGAGCGGTTGTGAAGGAAGGAGGTAAACCATTGTAGGACCACCTCGTCTGCACCAATTCTTTCTTGGAGTACATTTATGAGCAGAATGTGTTCAACCGTATCAAAGGCTGCCGATAGGTCAAGGAGTATGAGTAGGCAGTCAGTGTCTGCATCGAGTGATTTGTAGACATCATCTATGACGTTCAGGATCGCTGTCTCTGTGCTGCAACCTTTTCTGAAGCCCGATTGGTGAGTATCTAGAAGGTTGTTGCTGTCATTGTGTTGGTTAAGTTGGAGGAGAATGCATCTTTCCAGGATTTTGGCTAGGAGAGGGAGAGTGGAGACAGGCCTGAAGTTGTTGGGGTTGTTTGGGTCTGAGCCCGTCTGAGCCCTGGTCTGCCCATTACCTACGCAGACAGTCCGGTGATGTGTGCAATTCTGTTAGGGGTCTTCCTTCCTGTTCCCAACATTGGTTAGGAGGTGCAGATGCCTCACTCCTGGGTTCAGGGATTATTTTGTGGGCTGGGGCCACCTCGAAGATGGCCTATAATTCTAGTAGGGCCTCCCGCTTAGCCTTCTTATGTCCTGTATACCTGGTCTGTGAGTATTTTTGTGTTCTATGGTGTTCGTGTTGATTGTGCCCATTCAGGCAGGGGGGATGCGTGTGTCTTGGTATGGACATGCCGCTAGCATAGATGCTTCTCTAGTTTTCTAGCATGGGTGAGGAACCTTGTTTTCATGTAGTCTCATGTAGTCTAATGGCCTCCATGACAGACTGGGAAGCTTCTTTGTTTTAAGGGTTTGCAAAATGTTGGTTATCTCAAGATTTTTTTTTTAATTAGTTACAAATTCTACTCTTATTTGGGGAACTTTGTACATGGGGGTGGTACCAAAACACAATTTATTGGTTATGAGCTCAAAAACAACCTGATGCATCAACAGAAAATTGGTTAACATGAAATAGAAACAATAAAGTGATGAAGCAATAACAACCTGTAACAACAGTGCAATTGTTAGTTCAGGGCAGTGCAGTGCAGATTGTTTTGCAGCAAAAAACTAGCAAGCATGAGCTTCTGATTTGGAAAAAATTGTTATTATCACCTAAAAGCATAGACATATTAATGAGGCATAACATTTAAATATGTTGCATGATTTTGAAAAAATCAACAGCACCACTTCAATAAATGTAAAAAATGTAGAAGATCTAAAAGAGACTAAAAAGGTTGACAGAAAAAATTATTTTGTATCAAAACTGAGCCCTCTCCTAGTGACTATAGCCTGTGAAGAGGGGATGCTCTGTGCAGTGCGTGGAGCCAGGTGAGCCTGATAGTCTGTCACTATCGGCTTGGCGGACAAAAATAGCAACACTTTGATTGGAGAAAAAGGAATAACCTGAAACTATTGCCGCTCTGTGGCCAGTAATATGCTATAACTGATTCACCCAGGTCAGAAATTTTTCCCTAACTTCCAAATTACACCCTATATTACACCCAGGGGATTGTGTGCATCACTGCCTAATACCCAGTGATCCAAGCAGAGAGAAAAAAGGGAAACACCTCTCAATTTCAGGGGCTATCACTGTTGGAATCAACAGCCCTAAGAACTTTTGTAACTAAAAATTCAAGTGTGAGATTCTGGCTCTCTTCCACACCCAGAGCCTATCTGAACTGACTTGCCACCCATCCCAGCAGTCCAAGCTATCCCTTGCTGACACCTGGGGACTAGGCAAACCTGTTCCAAGCCCAAAGCCAGGCTAACCCTTGCAAATGCCCGGGACAAGGCGGACCCTGTTCCAAGCCGAAAGCCAGGCTATCCCTAGCTAACACCCTGGGATGAGGCGTACCTTGTGCTCTACGCCCAAGGTCAGGTAGCTGCCTCTGCTTTCTTCTAGCAGTCTGACTAGGCGAAAAAAATAAAAGTGGTCTATGCACTTGTCCTAGTTTGCCATACACCACAAGTTGGGACTAAGGATCAGATTAAGTCTCCTACCCTATGGCGGCTGTCTCCGGCTGGACCTCCGCCCCCTAGATTCAGCAGAACTTCTAATCAATTATGGTGTCTGCTCATCGATCTTTTTTCTGGCAGATGAATCTGTTCGGGCCGAGGTCCTTCCTTCGACAGCAGTCGGGATCGATGAACCAATCTCTCGTATATGGCTCGCTAAAATGTTGCTCGGATATGAATTTACCTTAAATAAATGAAAAGACAAGAGGCGTTTGACAAAACAGGAACAATTTGGTTTAATTAAACGCTGTGGCCAGGAGAACCTGGACAGAATGTGTATGCTCAAAATTTCTTGATGTACAGAGTTTTGGCCGTCAATTTATACAGTTCATGAGGTACAATAAAATGTTCTCTACATTCCAAAAGAACATCTTAGTCATAAATAAATCACATGTGTGCATCTGATAAGGACACAGATGTCTTTCAACCTTGGGGCGAGCTAATGTGGACTGGTGTGTATGTGTGGCTCACTATTAGAGCTCTTGTCCCGCTTCTGTGACATTTTTCTAAAACCTTGCATTCAAAGTACATCTACATATTTGAAGGACCCTAAAGATCTCGTTAATTAGTTACAAGAGATACAATTTGACCCAAGGAAGAATGTGCTAATAAGACTAGTCATAGAACATTTGCACACCTGTCTCCCGCAGGAAGACACTCTGAGAGTCATATAGGAAACTCCGGAACAAGTGGAGTGGGAATACACAGCTACAATATCCTCCATACTTAACTGTGGACGCCTAGGGCCGAACAAGAACTACTTTGAATTTGATGTGACCCTCTTCCTGCAGATGTTTGGGACTTCAATAGGCAGCACTTTTACCCCAAGTTAGGAGTCCTAACTTTACTACTACTAAATGCCTTCTGTGAATACCAAAAGTAGTAAGTTTAGGATTTTATCTCAGATTAGTTCTGTGAATCGGCCCCTATGTCTTTAACTTTGAGACTAAATTAATTCCACTACCCCCTTCTTGTCTTGGATTAATGAATGTGATAGAATCTAAGGTTCACACACACAGTGAGTAATGAATCTCTCACTTTCCTAGATGTGCATATTTTTTCAGATGAAGGAAAATTACACACCAGAATATATTACAAACCGACTGATAGGAACACTCTTCTAAAATTTGACAGCTTCCATCCTAGCCTCCAAAAGAAAATCTTCCCTATGGTCAGTTTTTAAGGCTCAGAAGAAATTGTAGCAAGCTGACAGATTTTATCCAATAAGCTAAAAATCTTTCAGAGAAATTATGGGCTCATGATTATCCCTAGAGGGTTATCAAGAAGACCTTTGAATGAGCTAATTACCAGAATAGGACTGCCCTTTTGGAGAATCATTTACGTAATTCAACAACCCTCTCACCTGTGTGACGACTTTTAACACAGTCTCGAATCAGGTAAAAAAGATTGTATGTAAGCATTGGCGCATCCTAAATACAGATACACTGAAATGGGAGAAGCCTATGTTGTCCTATAAATGTGCAAGACGTCTGAAGGACAACCTGGTATCCACCCATCCAAAGAAATGTGGGGACATGAAAAGTACAGTATTGTCCAACTGGGGCCTTCCAGAATTTAGTAAGTAATTTCCACTGTGGGAACTGCAGTGTTTGTCATCTAACATAAACCACAAAGACACTGGAGCTAGAATTAGGGAAAGTATAGATCACAAGGAAAGACACTAACTGCAAATCTTTGCAGATACTCTATATGATCACCTCTCCATGTGGGTTACGTTACATAGGCATGACGGGCAGAAAGACAAAGACATGAATCTACGAGCACTGGAGTAACATTTGTTGCAATAGAAGCACCACAAGAATGACTGTGCATGCTACTTATGGGCCTGCAACACTGGTTGTGCCAACCACATGTAAACGTGTCTCAGACCTGCCATTGCAGTGTCTGTTAGTGCACTTTTAAACTGCCATGTTGGTCTGAAAAGTGCACCCACTTGCCAGCCCTTAACCTCCGCTTTTACTACATGTAAAGCACCCTTAAGATAGGTCCAAGGTGACCACATGGACAGGGTGCAGTGTATGTGAAGGGTAAGACATGTAATGGTGGGTTTTACATGTCCTGATAGTGAAAGGCTACCAAACGCGTTTTTCACCACTGTAAGGACTAGCTCTCCCATAGGCAATCATTGGAGCTGCCTTATAACATTTTACAAGTGAAGCTTTCAATTGGGAACAGCTAGAGATTTGGAGTTTGGGCTCTCTGAGCTCAGAATGTAATAACACATCTTTTAATGAGAGTGGTTTTTAAATTGTGTGTTTGAAAATGACACTTTTAGAAAGCGGGAATTTTCTTGTTCAACCATCTTGTGCCCCTGCCTGCCTGTGGAATCAATGTTTGGTTTAAACTGACAGGGACATGTTTGTGCATTCAGTCTAGACAGTCACACAAAGGGAGTTGAGGTGTGCCCTGCATATCCTGATGGTCCATCAGCAGGCTGATCGGCCTTCCTGAGCTAGAGTGATGGGAAGAGCTGTCACCTGCACCTTAATAGGGCAGTGCCTGGCCTTTCACAATGCTGTCTCTACCACCTGGAGTGCGTCTGAAGCCAAGACCAGGCAGGACAAGATCTTGTGCACCACAAAGACAATCAATCCCTTGAAGAATGCCTACTTCAAAGCCCAAAAGGGGTATAAGTATTGGACCTAAAACCCCAGAATTTTAGAACACTTCTGGATCAAGAGGAACCTCGCCCAAGGAGAAGAGCTGAAGAGCTGTGGGGAGGAGTACTGCCCATTTGCTGAGTGTTGCTTTGCTGGGTTGACCTGCGGTTGTTGCTTCTGCTTTGGAGAGGAAAAAAGCTGGCCTTTGCTTTGTATCATGCTTGTGAAGTTTCTCCACAGGCTTGTGTGTGTTTGCCTCCTGTTGGAAGTCATCAAATACATAATCTGCTGCATCCCTGAACTCTATTGCTGAGAGTTCTAACCTGCAGTGTGGTGCCAAATCCAGTTCTGGGCCCTTGGAGGCTGTTCCAGCTGCAAAGACCTGCTTGAAACCATCAAATCGATGCATCGCCCTTCCATCCCCCGTTTTTCCAATGCAGCACCGCCGTGCGGGAGATGATTCCATGCACCGCCACTGTGCAGTCAAAGAAACCGACTCAGTGCCTGTCAGCGGCCAAAGAAACCGCTGCAGCCCGAGTTCAATTCACCGTGTCTCCGAAGTCCGAGACCCCCGCACTGACTCCAACCCAGGCCCTACTGTGCAGCAGTAAGAAGCAACGTATCCTGGGACCGCAGCTGAAGAAATCGATGCAGCGCCTTCTTGCCACCGCTGCATCTACCTCTAGCGCATCCGGATTTCCACGCATCACACCTGTGCACCAAGTTCCTCCAACACATCACCCGCAGACCAGAACCATCTTGAATTTTGACGCATCGCTTCCCCCTACAGTCTGGATATGACTCAACACTTCTCCTGCGTGCAGCAGAACTGACACATCGCTTACCTGTGGACTCAGGAACAGACGCATCGATGGGATTTCCGATGCTTCCCTCCTCTGCGACTGTTTTGCCTTGTGGATTTTGACGCATTTAAGGTACTTTGTGTAAAATCACTGCATCCATAGAGTGCTATGGACAGAATTGCTTTAAACCTTTTAAAAGTCATATTTTGAGTTGTGTATGATGGAGTTTTGTCATTTTGGTCTTGTTTTGTTTAGATAAAACAACTTTATTTTTCTAAACTGGTGAGGTGTCTATATGTAGAGTTTTCACTGTGTTATTGTGTGTTACTTTACACATTGCCTCTGAGATAAGCCTGACTGCTCGTGCCAAGCTACCAAGGGGGTGAGCAGGGGTTATATGGGTGTGTAACTCTGTTCTCCTGACTAGAAGGAAAGGCCCCTACTTTGACAGGGTAGAAATTGCTTACAGCCAGAGTCCCCCATTTCTAGCAGGTCATTATTGAGCAACTGGAAATTGGAATCAGAAACCCAGAGAAGGTCCTTTTTGAGAAGGAACAAAGCCAGATATATAATTTATCCACCCACAAGACAGGATTAAATGACAATGAGCGACATGTATCAAAATAGCATTTTGCAATTACCAAATAGCGATTTTTACCGAATCGCTATTTGGGAATCGCAAAATGCTATGTATGTAAGGAATCGCCAAAGATTTGGCAATTCCTTAATATTACCTGATAGCGAATTGCTATTAGGTATTATAACTCCACTCGTTCGTATGAGCCGAAAGGCTCATAGGTGTGAATGGTCTTGCATTAGCTAATTTGCGATTACCTAATTGGTAATCGTAAATTAGCAAATGCAAAGCCAAGGTGCCCGGGGCCTAAGGCCCCCCTGAAGCACCCGCCCAAAAAATGTATGTGCACATGTAAAGCGCACACATGCCATAGGGGCATGTGTGTGCTACATGGCACTTTGAAAAATGCAGTTTTTTGCATATTTCAAAGTTTGCACATGGTTACCATCGACTTAAAGTCAATGGTAATTGTATTTTCCTAAATGCACAGTTTGCATTCGGAAAATGATTCATACATGTGCTTACAGAATCCCTATTTGCATGCACAATTTTAGGTAATCGCAAAAAATTGCAATTACCTAAATTTGCGACTGCAAAGCCTTTCATACATCATGAAAGGCTATTTTGCATTTGAAAACGGCCGAATTTTGTGATTCGCACTGTATGCAAATGTAAAAATGTTTCACACATGTGGCCCAATATCCCTTGGAATTCAGTGCCCCTGTGATCATTAACTGTGGGTTGCCCTTGCTCTACCCACACTATAGTCGCATCGGTCTTTTGAGGTTTTGGCAGATTGGCTTATTATGAGCACTACTTGTGAAGGAGAAAAATGAGAATTACAGTAGAGGTATGTATCTGAAAAATGCACTGCTCTCCCCTCTACACTTTAATTGAGATAACCAGGGTATGCTAAAATTTTCAGCTCTTTTAGATGTTCTCCCTAACACAGACATTTGGACAAGCATCTCATGGGGAGGTTTGAACCGGTAGTATTTCACATCTTTGAAGGAGCTAATACAGTCCACATTGATATCTCCTTAAACTGTAGTATGTGGGACTAATAGTCTACATTTACTTCCATTTCTGAAAACATTTCTTTTATGGCTGCACCCATGGCGCCAATTAAGCATAACTCGTAACATGCAGGTTACGCTCTAGGTTTTGGATTAGACATCGAGAATTTCCTATTTTATCCACCGTGGATTGGAGCCAAGCCCCTCATGTAGTGACATGGGGCACCGCTCAACTTCAGCATGTGCAATGTAACGCAATGCGTCCATACTCGGAAGAAGCATATCTGTGCCGGGGGAGGTGGGGCATGGATGTGGCAATATGCAGGTGTTAGAGGATGCCAACTAGGTGAAATGTAGGTGAGACACCTTGACAAAGTAAGTGCCGGGGATGGGGTTCTCATTGTGATGATACTTTGAGCTTCTGTGTAGGCCACTAACAGCGAATACCTCTCTCCCCCCAGTCTGTGACTACAGGGTCCGGTTACCCCTAAGTACCTATGAAGCTAAAGACAAGCTTATCTAATGTACTTGTTAGCCCTGATTTTATACATAGGTGCATGCAATGCATGTATCTCACTGCCAAGGATTACTGTTAAAACCACAAGGATGCATAAGTCTGAATCTCTCTTTGTGACACGTATTATTCAAATATTGCATGTGGAGTTTATGGTGTGTCACGAACAAGAAGCACACGAGGGCCTTGGATCAGTTCCTGCATTTGTGCCATGCTAGGGGGAAACTGCATGACCTTGAATGCAGTTTATCGTGACGCATAGCATGAATGGAGTTACCATTGTAATCCAATTGTATATCATGTTTCATAATGTTCTCTGACCTTGATCGTTGGAGATGCTTTCACATGAGACTTTCCTGTACTGAAGTATAAACAGAAATTTTAAGTTACGAATATAGCACAACTTCACGAGTAGTAATGTGCATGTGCACATAAATAGGGAACAGGCACATGAGATTCGGGATCACTAAACCCTGAAGAAATCCATTTGACCTGTATGGACATAAAAAACTTTAGTTGCAATATGTAGACAATAGATGGGGAGATCATACCACTCTTGCTCACTTCAACTCTTGTTTTTAACCTTGCCTAAGGTTCCCAGTATTAAAAAACTCTCCTTTGGGACAGGAAAACCTTAAGATAATTTTAACTGTCAAGATCCCTGAAACGTCAATAATCTGCTCCTTTTTAAATCAGTCATCGTAGCACACCCAGATGCACTAGGCATCTTGGTTGGAAACCCTGTGAGGAAGCATGCCACCAACTGATGTTAGTGGGAGAGGGTTCTTCTAAAAACTGAATAGGAGTCCCTTTTTCATATGAAAAAGTGGAACAGGATATAGGTAGCAGGCTCTCTCTTTGTGATTGCTTTGATACACTTGGAGACATCACAACAGTGGTCTGGACGGGTCTTTGTGAGAATGCAGACAATGTGGCTGCACTCAAGTTAATGATGGAGGCATTGATGTTTCAAGCAGCCTGCACTGGAACTCTCGGAAAAAACAGATCTCATCCCTTATCTTCTATAAGCCCAAAGAGAACACAGTGATGACATCATTCTCTGCTCCCACCACCACCTGAGGTCCAGCCACAGGAGGTAACACACATGGAGTGGTTTGGGTTGCACATGAGGCATATGGGGCGTCCGGGGCAAATGTCTCCCTTGGCTTTTGCTCTTCTTGATGGGTACTTGAAGAGGGAGTAGTGGAAGGTGGTGCAGCTGGAGGCCCGATGGAATAGGGGCCTTAGAAGTTAGAGAGGGTTCAGTGACAGGCCCAGATTGTTGTAGGGACTGATAGAAGGGACACCACCATCACTAGTTCCACTATTTCATGTGTCCTAAAATCTTCATCCCCTGGTCTGGTGATGTCCCTCTCAATATCCCTCAAGTTAGGCTCCTCAGCCTACACCCAAGTTGTTGATGTAAATGGCATTGTCAGTTTCTGTGTGGGCTCACTCCCACTGCTAGGTGCTTGATCTCCCTACTGGTGGTATATAAAGAAATTGCCCACCTGCAAGCCAAGGATGTGATGGTCTGCCCTTGGTCCTGTACAGATGTCCCTTGGCCATCCCTTTCCACTGAAAAGTAAAGAAAAACATGTCTGTAAGTGGTGTAAATGTTTTCTAAAATGGAGACACAACATGAAGCAAGTGATAACATTGTAGTTCCTTGATCTAAGTATGTATGTGCTTTGAAAAAAAGTAGGTGTTTTGTGACTTTAATGTGAATATAAATATTTCATGTATTGAGAACGATCTGCCACCGGAGGTCGCTCTTCGAGGCGTTGTGGAGGCGTGTTCGTAATGTGTGGTGGTAGACCGTGTCGAAGGCGGCTGACAGGTCCAGGAGGATGAGGGCCGCCGTTTCTCCGTTGTCCAGCAGGGACTTGATGTCATCGGTGGCGGCGATGAGGGCAGTCTCGGTGCTGTGGTTGCTGCGGAACCCGGACTGGGAAGGGTCCAGGATGTTGTTCTCCTCGAGGTAGCGGGTCAGTTGTTTGTTGACGGTCTTCTCGATTACCTTTGCCTGGAACGGGAGCAGGGAGATGGGCCGGAAGTTCTTGAGGTCCTTGGGGTCCGCCTTGGGTCCTCAGTTCACTGGTCATGATTGTCAAGTGCATTTAGTCTCAGAAATGCAATTGTGATGCATATCTCCCCGTTTGTGGCATGAAAACTACAAGTCCCAGAATTCCTTCTAAACACACTATCCAAAAGCTCTACTGATGTACAGACCTTATAAAATTTGCAGCCATGACTCAGATAAATCGAAAGGTGGCAAACAACACATAACAGGACATTTCTCTCACCACACACATCATACTTCATGACACATTATGCTGTGTCATCCATGCTCTCTTCAGGGCCCTCTGTACAGTGGGCTCATGTGGGGTCCTTGTGAATGGAGATGGGATGACACACCCATGAGGTCCTGGGCCCAGAGTAGCAGGCCCTTCCAGATCTTGCGACACATCTCGCCACGTCATTGGTACATGTCAACTGCACTGCGGTGCATAGCAATGTCACGCCAGATGATATTCATTTCAGTCTCACTGAAGGAGTGCCTTCTCATTGAGACCCTCAGCCATGATGGGGGCAGGCTAGATAAACAGAGCAGCAAGATGGTAGAGGATGTTGCTCTGAGGAGAGGATGGTACAAAATGATCACAACATTTCTGTATGTCATTTCCTGTATGTCCCTCCTTGTGTATTTTCATTGATCTATGCCCTGATTGTGGAGTCTCCTCCCCTGGTGTGGAGGTTCCAACCCAAGTGCAGAGATTATGCCTTGAGTGCGGAATCTCCACAGGCATAAAGGTACTATTCGTAAGACCCTTTGTGAAAACCAAACTTAGACTTTAGGTCTAAACTTAGACTTCAGGTCTAAGGTCACCTTTGTGAGTTTGGCCCTTACTGTCCAGCCCTAGTACCTCCATGCATTGTACCCTTACATGTACACATGCATTCAGCATGCACACTGTTTCTAATAATTTGAGAGCACTGTTCAACACTGACGTTTTTCTATATTTTACCATGGTGTGTCATTCACAAACAAACACACTGCCAGCACACACACTTACTGTGCACTGCACAAAACTTTCATTTATTGTACTTCACGCAAGCACACTACACCCAGCACATGCTCTCATTGCACACACACTGCACAGCACTACATCTCTCATGTAATGTATCCCTCACAGGCATACATACACCCAGTCATGCACTAACCATACATACGCTACACAGTACTGCTCTATCCCTGTATTGTACCGTTCCCAGGCACACATACCACCAGCGCAGACTTCCACATCTACCTGATATAGGCAACGTGCCACCCCCTCCTGGTCCAACAAGATCGCAATCTGTGAGATTCTTGATTTAATTTTGCTACAGCTCGATTAGATTTTCTACTCAAGCGGCAGCCTTCTGAATCTGAACCGTCGCGACCACCCACAACTGCCCGCGTTGGAAAAATCTCACCACATACCCTCCTAGCTACCAAAACTTATGCTAGGGGATGCCAAATCTCTTTTGCGCTCACCAACTTTCCAAATTTCCACCAATTCCACTGGCAGAACTGAATATTTTGCCCACCCCTAAGGATGTGTGGAACAATCATCATTATAATAGTATCAAGTCTTCCCCACTATGACAGAAACAGTGGAGACCAAATCTAGAGCATTGTATTGTATTTTGCATTTTAACATAATAAAATTGTGAAAAAGCGTGTCTTTAATAGTGGGAGAAAACCAGATACCAAGATATGTAATCTTTGAGGTACACCATGTAAATTTAGTATTAGCAAATATGTACTGATAGTAAAGAGAGTTCAAAGGTAAAATTAGGTTTATAACCCAAGATACTGGAAGAAAGAGAAACCTCTTGCAAAAATGGATCTACAGAAGTAAGCGGATTGGACATATATATTAGGATATCATCAGCATATGCAAACAATTTAACTTCTAGGGAACCATGTTTAAAACCTGGCATGTTTGTGTTACAAAGGATTCACTCCAGGAAAGACTCCAAACACAAAACAAATAACAAAGGAGAGGGGTGCATCATTGCCTTGTTCCTCAATGTAAGTCAAAGTAAGAAGAAAAACAACCATTGACAAAAATACTAGCACGCCGATTAGAGTATAGCAATTTTATGAAAGAAATTAAGGTCAAAACCAAACCAATGAAGGGTGGTAAACAGAAATTGCCAATTACTATCACCAAAAGCACTTTTAGCATCTAGTGAGAGAGCGGCAAATGGGGAATTAACTTTTCCGGATAGGCTGACAAAACCAGAAGACATTCTAGCATTGTCAGCAGCACGTACGCCCTTAAAAAAATCAGATTGGTCAGATGTTACCAGAAGAGAAATAACACACTCTAAATGTGAAACTAAGATCCTGGCAAAGATCTTGCAATTGTAATTGATAAGAGAAATTGGCCTATAATTTCTATAGTATTTAGGGTCTTTATCTGGCTTCAGGATTATGGTTATCAAGGCTTCTTAAATGGAACCACTAGCTTTGGGATCAGAAATAAATGAGTTAAAATGTTCTAATAATTTGGGAGCAAATAAAGTAGGCAGCTATGAGATGAATTCAATAGAGTAACCATCTGGACCAGGTACCTTTGCTCTCTTCAAGCACTTAACTGCATCTAAAACCTCCTGAACTGTAACATCAGCCTCTAGCTCAGCAAAGGTATCTATAAGAGAGGGTGGTTGAGTATATCATCAAAACATTTCTGAACATTGAATGCAGAGGGGGTAGTGTCATCATGTAGAAAGCTTGCTCTCTATATAGTGTACTAAATGAAGTGCACTGTGCAGAGAGTCCAGTGAGACCCATATTGTTCTGCAGAAGCAAAAGTAGATAATACTAACGCTTTATTTGCGGTAGTGTATGTGAGCAGTTACCCTTATCAGAAGGTTAGCACTAAGCATTTGTTGTACTCACAGATGCAATAAAGGAGACACACACTCAAAATAAATCCAAGACCAATGTGCAAAAATTAACACTGTTTTTTCTATATTTTTAAGACCAAGAACTTCATTGACAGGTAAGTACTTTTTTAGTTATGAATTTTCAAAGTTTGGAAAATAGCTCACTGTCAAGCATAATTGCGCACAATGAAAGTCTATTGAGAAAATACAGAAATGTATATAAAATTGTACTATCAGTTCTAGGGGTTCACCATCAATGTTTAGGGTAGCAGCAGGCCAGGGTCCAATGTTCCACCAGTGGATCATCTGGAGGGTCCTGGATTCAGCTGGGAACAGGGTGCAGAGGTCGTTGGTAGCTGCTGCACTACGAAGAAGGGGGGCCACCTCAAAACAGGCTGCAGAAGGGGACTTACAGGTAACTCAGGGGACCCGAAATGAGGGATCGGGTCACAAGGGCCTCAGAACCATGGGAGCACAGCTCGTTTGTCCGTACCTAGATAGGGCAGGCTGGGTGCAGAACAGGTAAGTCAGCCGGGCTCTGTGCATCAAGATGGTCTTTGCAGTCAGGAGTAGGCAGATTGCAGAGACGATTTCGGGACAGCTGGACCACTCATGGAGAAAAGACTCATTGGTCTCGACGTCCCTCAATGGGTGCTTACGTCCAGTGCATTGAAGTCGGATTGGACTCTTCATCTCGGTGTTGGTTGCAGGTTGCCCAGTGCCTCGGTTATTGCTACAGCACGCCTCCAGTAGGTGTCCTCCCATTTGGTGGGGAGAAAGATCTCACCCTCAGAAGCTGTTGCACCACTTCTAGTTTGGTTGCTGCTTCGGCCTTGCCAGGGAGCAGCAATTCGATAAGTCGGACTCTGTGAGATTGGTGCCTGCGGCTGCAGGGGAGTAGTGCCTCTACTCCAAGGCAATTGATGAAGTGCTGGAGATGCCAGGGGTTCTTGAAGGCCTCACAACAGCAGGATGAGTCAGCACACCACAACGGTTGAGTGCTTTGAAGCTGCAGGCAGGGTTTTGCGACACAATTCTGCAGAGGGGACTCCGTTCTTGTGGCAGCAGCTCTTCTTTGTCCTTTTTCTTCTTCGGTCCATTGAATCTAAAATTCAGGGTCTTGGGGTGCCACCTAAATGTTAAATTTAGGGGTGTTACATGGGGCTACCTACCTTTAGGGTGTCTGCACCCTCTATGTGACCTCTTCCTTTGGGGAGTTGGCACAACCCTGACCCTAATTTCCTCTCCAACAAAATGTAGGAAACTGAAAGGTGGGGTCCACATCACCTGCCCAGCCTTAGGGGCGGTGCTAGCTGAATGTGGGCCCACCTCCTAATCTAACTAACTTTCCCCCTGTCCTCCTGCCAAATGTGGAGCAGGACAAGGGGATTTACATCCTCCACTATCTAGAGATGCCTGGGTTGCATTTCAAAGGTGGCATCACCTTTGAAGATTCCCGCCTTGGCATGCCATTTCGGCCTGGAGGAGATGTGAAGCACCACCACCCAGAGCAAGTTTTGCTCTCGGCCTCTTAGAGCGCAGGCTCTCATCCCATTAGGTCGGAATCATTTCTAGTGGTGGCAGGCTAGTTAAGACTAATCAGAGACCACACCAGTGTTTGGTAGGTTTTATGGGGACCCTCTAAGGTGTCCCCTGTGTGAATTTATTAATAAATCCAACACTGCACCAGTGTGGATATATTAATACAAGAGGTTTGGTACCAAGCTTCTCTGGGTGCCGTGAAGCCATCATGGTGCTGGGGAACCCGTAATGACGTGTGTCCAGCCCATGTAATCTATATGGCTTCCCTGCTCACTTACAAGACCTAAGAACGGACTTAGCTATTGGGCTCTGGCAGATATGACAACACATGTGGTATAGTGCACTCTTCCTTAGGGCACTAAGGCCTGCAGTAGGGGTGACTTACCCATACTTCATGCAGTGACTGGGGGCTTTACACACAGGGATGTGTGCCATGTCAACTCGGTTTTCTCTGCATCAAGACACGCAGCCTGCAATGGCAGTTTGCATGGTCTTGGTGAGGGGTCCCTAGGGTGGCACGGTTTGTGCTGCAACCCTAATGGATCCTCTTGAGTCCCAATGCCCAAGGTGCCAGGAGTACCATTTACTAGGGGCTTACAGGAATGGCTGACCTTGTGTCAATCATGGTGCAGTTTAAGGAAAGAGCTCTGGTACTGGGGACCTGGTTAGCAGGCACCCAGTGCACTTTCATTCGAAATCACATCATGTTCCAGGCAAAATGTGGGGGCTAACCATGTCAAATGAGGCACTTTCCACCACATCAATATGCATTTTTTAATAAAAGGATTAGAAAGAGTTAGAAATATCAATATTGGAGACTGAGAAAAAATTATCCAAATAAATAATAATTGATAGCATAGCCTTACATTGTGTCTTTATTTTTAAATAATAAGAAAGCATTTTACCACCTTTATTCTGGCCCCCATGGAATTTAGATTTGGTTTTAAGCAGAATATTGCATTCCTCAACAGTAGAGAGTTTGGTATGGTCTGATTTAGCTTTAATGAGGTCATGATACATTGATAAGGATTTTCAAGTAAAATAAGGATATTCCAATGCCTTAATGTGTTGCAGTAGGAGAGAATATTGAGTGTTTAAACCTTTTTTTCGTGGCAGAGTATGAGATTGTGAAGGCCGGAAAAGAAACATTAACGCATCACAATTATTGGCAATAGATGTGTAGATTTTTTTTTAAAAGCTTTAGCTTCTGATAATAGAGAATTATTGAATCTCTACCTACCAGATTTGGAGTTCCTATTAGAAATATCTAAAGAAGTCAGTATTGGGCATTATCAGAGATAACAATGAAGCCAACTTCAGCAGGTTGTAAAGTAGGAAGTTGTGTGTTAGTAACTAAAATATAATCAATTCTGGACATTGTAATTATGCACATTGGTAAAACATGAAAAATCCTCCAAACATCACATAATGGTCTGGAGTTAATTGATGATTGAAATATTTTATACAATTTAACTGGTATGGAACTTGGGCTTAGCTTTTCTGTCTGCAAAAGATTCCAACAATTCGTTGACTTTACCAACCATAATGATTCTAGGAAGTGTTACATTAATTGAATATCAAAATTTGGGGTCAGATTTAACAGGGCCATAAACATTAAATAAGGAAATATTCTTCTTGTCTAGAATAACATTGACCAATACCCACCTTCCTTTAGTGTCACATTCAGTGGAAACACTGTGTAATCTCAAGTTTTTATGGCAGTGAATGGCAACACCACATTTATGATCAACTGCTACAGAGAAAAATTCTTGACCAACCCATTGTGTCTTCAATTTGACAGGTTCAGAAGCATTACAATGTGTTTCCTGTAGAAATGCAATTTTAGGATTAAGATTACATAAATGAGATAGTACCTTTTGTCGTTTGATGGGGTGGCCAAGTCTGAAAACATTCCACAAGGCAATGTTAAACATATTTGATACATGGGGATAGAAAAACAGGAACAAGGCTGCAAAAAAGGGAGAGGAGACAAAATACCAAACATTGATTATACAAGATAAGGGATAAAAACAAGGGAACTCAAATATCATACAAACACTCAGAGAAAATGGGGAAAGAAGAGAGAAAGTGAGGTGAGGAAATACATAGAAAAACAGAAAAAAGCAGATCAAGGATAAGCATCCAGATCTAAGTGCACAACTAGTGAAGATTAGTGGGTAAGTGTGAACACCATAGAAAGAGAGACAGAGTAAAAATAAATAAAAGAATGATAAAAAGAAGAAAAAACCAACATAGAAAAAAATCAAAACAAAAAAAGCTTAAGACTTCTGAGCAATAGTAAGCATTTCATGTGATTTTATGTTCTGGAGAATCATTTTCAGTTTAACAGATAATCAAAAGATTTAGCAGTGCCTTCATAGGTTATCTTGAATAAGAAGGGATGAAGAATGCCATAGCGTATATTCAGGTGTCTCATTTGAGGCATAGGGAGAGAAGTTCCTTACATCTAACATTAGTTACGTTGGAGATACCTTGGGATATGAATATATTATGGCCAGACCACACAAGTCGACGGTCCCGATTCGCAAAGGTAAACTGAGATGAAGTCTAACTTTACGACTTTCGGTATTCACGAAGGGCATTTACGAGTAGTAAAGTTAGACTTTTGTTTCAGTTTTGGTCTCAGTTAAACTTAAGAAGTTTACCATTGTGAATCGGGCCCGTCTTTTGTATTTAGCTGCCTTCAAGACATGAAGAAGGTCTGAAAATTCTAGAAAAGCATAACTATGCTTTGAGGTTTGGAGGGAGGAGGATTAAGTTGACCTAGATGATTAGCCCATTGCAAATTAAGAGGAGAAGTAGTGGGAAAACCAAGCAGATGTGGCAGGATTTTTTTTTTAATATTCTAGAAGATTAGGTCCCTCAAGGGCCTCCTGTAGACCAAGCGGTAACTAGTCACAATATCAAAAAAAAAATATCGACTGGACAGAATATCGAGTTTTTTTTATAGAATGGACAGAATATCGAATTGCAAAAATATAGTGGTGCAGAATATCGAAATTCAGGTAAGAAATATCGATTTTAATAATATCGAAGTTAGTAATATCGACAGTCATAATATAGTTGTTAAAAATATCGAATTTTTTTATAGTGTTTTAAGTGTTAGTATATGTGTTAAAAGTATGTATTATTTTTGTAATGTATATTTGAATTTTTTAAAGTAAAGAATTTTATGTTATTTAAATTTTGCGTAATTTAATTCCGTAGCGGGTTGTGGGTTTATAGGGGAATAGGGTGGGAAGTAATTGAATTATAGTAAATTAAATATTAATTTTTATTTATTGGTATTGATAATTAATTTATTGTTTATTAATTATTAATTGGTAATTAATTTTTATTAATTGGTAATTCATTTTTATTAATTGATTAATTGATAATTATATTAATTGTATTAATTTATTATTCGGAGCGGGTTGTGGGTTTATAGGGGAATAGGGTGGGAAGTAATTTAATTGTAAATATGTAATACTTTATTTTTATTTATTGGTATTGATAAATAATTTATTGTTAATTAATTATTAATTGGTAATTAATTTTTATTAATTGGTAATTAATTTTTATTAATTGATTAATTGATAAATATATTAATTGTATTAATTTATTATTTGGAGCGGGTTGTGTGTTTATAGGGGAGTAAGGTGGGAAGTAATGTAATTGTAATTACGTAATTATTGAAATTATTTTTGTGTATTGATAATTAATTTACTGTTAATTAATTATTAATTGGTATTTTTTTATTACTTATTAATTTTTGGTATTGAAAATTAATGTGTTGTTAATTAATTATTGATAGGTAATTACTTTTTAATAATTAATATTTATTGGTATTTATAATTAATTAATTATTAAATAATTTGTAATTGTAATACATTTTTATTAATTTTTTATTGGTATTGATAATTAATTTATATATATTTAATTACTAAATCATTACTTTCCCTACTGTTGCACTCATTGGAGGGGGAATAGTAATTTTTACCCCTACGCTAGCCAACACTTTCCCTACTGTTGCACTCTCTGGAGTGGGAATAGTAATTTTTACCCCCACGCTATCCAACACTTTCCCTACTGTTGCACTCACTGGAGTGGGAATAGTAATTTTTACCCCTACGCTATCCAACACTTTCCCTACTGTTGCACTCTCTGGAGTGGGAATAGTAATTTTTACCCTCCCGCTATCCAACGCTTTCCCTACTGTTCCACTCACTGGAGTGGGAATAGTAATTTTTACCCTCCCGCTATCCATCACTTTCCCTACTGTTGCACTCTCTGGAGTGGGAATAGTAATTTTCAACCCTACGCTATCCAACACTTTCCCTACTGTTGCACTCACTGGAGTGGGAATAGTAATTTTTACCTACCCGCTATCCTACGCTTTCCCTACTGTTGCACTCACTGGAGTGGGAATAGTAATTTTTACCCTCCCGCTATCCAACGCTTTCCTTACTGTTGCACTCACTGGAGTGGGAATAGTAATTTTTACCCTCCCGCTATCCAACGCTTTCCCTACTGTTGCACTCACTGGAGTGGGAATAGTAAATTTTACCCTCCCGCTATCCAACTCTAAAAATATTTAATATTTTTTAATATTATTAAGTTAACATATATATGTATTAAAAAATAAAAATGCATGTTTTTTTTTTAATTTACATTAATTATTTATTAATTTTAAAGTTATTTAAGTATTTTTGAGTATGTTTTACTTAATAATATTCATTATTTAATTATTTTACATTACTTTTAAGACATTTGAAAAATTCGATATTTTAACAAACTATGAGGCATATTAGCAAGACCGGTGATAAAATTATCGCCGTTTTAGCAGCAGGAAACTGCCGCTAAAACGGCGATAATGGGCTTGCTAATATGCGTTATAGAATTCAATAGAAGCCCAGGTTAGATGTGCAGGACATCTAACCTGGGCTTCTATTGAATTCTATAACGCATATTAGCAAGCCCATTATCGCCGTTTTAGCGGCAGTTTCCTGCCGCTAAAACGACGATAATTTTATCGCCGGTCTTGCTAATATGCCCCCAAATTATTTACAACGATATTTTGGATTTAATATTTTTGTACTTACCTGTTTGTAGATAGGAAGTCGATATTCTGTCATTCTATATTTTGGCATCGATATTTTGGCAGGTCAATATTTTGCTCCTCGATATTCTGTCAGTGATCCAGACCAAGCAAATGGAGATTATAGCAATGATTCCTGCTCTCCACTCCTACTCTGGGGCCGATTCCGATCTCGGCCGGTAGGGCTCCGAATCGGATTCGGCTTAACCGGATCCGATTCGGAGCCCTATTGCCCGACCGATTCGTACGCGCGCCCGGGCGAGCGAGTACGATGCGAAATCGCCGACCGACTCGTCCGGGCGTCCCAACCGCTCCGACCGACTCGTTCCCGGATCTAACCGCACCGACCGACTCGCTCGGACTCGACTCGCACCGCGCAATGGAGACATTCCCCGGCCGGGTAAGTACGATGCGCGCCGCGAGCAGTCCGACCGAGCCGCGCACTCCGGCTCCAAAGAGCAGTCAGAGCCGTACAGGGGGGTCCGTGTCGGACCCCCCTGTACGCGTAGCCATGCGAGTCGCACACAGGGGGGACCCATGGGTCCCCCCTACCTGTGCGTGTACGGCGCGAGTCGCTTCGCCGCGTACACGCTGTAGGGGGCGCCCTTGTCCGCCTCGCACCCATTGAGTCAATGGGAGCCCGCGTACGCGTTGTACGACAGGCTCCCATTGACTTCAATGGGAGTCCGACCGACTCGAGTCCGATGGCATACGTGCGCATCGTACTCGTTCGGTCGGGCTGCACGGGTCCGATTCGGTCGGAAATCTCTCCGGGTCCGGCTCGGTCGGAGAGATTTCCGGCCCGAATCGGAATCGGCCCCTCTGTGTTAAGTTTGAGTTTCAGGATTTCTTGTTAAAGTAGTGGAATTTTGGTAGATATATCTTGAAGAGAACTAACATGCTGGTCCATTTTAACCATTGTTCCTTCCATAATAATCCATCTATCCTCAATCTGTTGCAATTTCTCATTAGTGGCACACATTAAAGGCTGTAGACCCATCACCTCATCAAGGATGGTATCCGAAACTAGATTGCTAGATGACTTAATAGATGAGGGAGGATCAATTGTCCCCCTCTAAGACTTTATAACAGATGAGATGGCCATAGCCCCAACAAGTAAGTCACTTGCTATTTTGACGTGGTGCACTGTGCAGTGAGAGATTAAAATGATTCTGCCCATAACATAGAAATGTGAGTACCAAACACCTGTAATAATTCTTGAAGGAGAACCCAATAATTTAAGAACAATATGCACTTCTGTGTGAGGAAAGAGTTGGTCAGAAAAATCAGCCAGGCAAACAAGAAAAATGTGACTCAAAATGACAGTCAAATAAGGTTAAATCGATGAACCATCCAATGCTAGTTTATAGGTGTGCCCCTTGACCTCAAGCTTATTCTTACTCTCTTATTCTCACTCTCTTCCTTTACTCTACCTTACTTCATTAGTATTTATTTAATTACTTTCATTGTTTTCTTTCTTTCTCTCTTGATTCTCTTCACACTAGAAGGAGGATAAAGGAAATCCACCAGGAATGTTAAGTCTATGATACATGCTTTTACTAATGATATACTGGATACGCTTGGACCTCGATCCTATCGATCACTAAGTACACTACGTGTAACAGACCTAATGTACACTAATCCGCAACTGTCAAACCAATATGAGCACTCAGACATGTCTATGTATTCTGTAAATGCTAACCCTTGTGAGATAATTGTATTCTGGCTAGCTTATCTACCAAACTTATGTTATCTTGCCAATCCGGCTGGCCATTTCATTCATCGTCACTGTACCACTTGTAAACTATCTCACCTAATACCTTTATCCACTGTGGCATTTGATAAGTTGCTGTATTTTTTATTCTTTTACTCTGCGTCTTTTTTTATTTGTTTTGTGTTTGAAAAAACCAATAAAAGTTATTGAAATCAATAAAGGCAGTCAAATAGACATACCGGGATATTAAAATATGAAGCCATGAGAAATCCATACATCACTCCATAAAAGATGGGCAGGAGAAGCGGAAGAGCAAGTAGAAGGTGACTTGTTGAGGCATTCACAACCGCCCCATCAAGAAGCGAAAGACATGAGCAGCGTGCTGCATAAAATGAAAGCTGCCCGCTTACTAACCAGGAATCACCGTCTTGATGACTGGAGGACACCACGAATTAACAGAAAAGGTCCCACAGCAACAGGACAATTATTTACGTGCAGACAGAACCAACAGAAGCTTTGGAAGGTCTAGCTGATGGCTTTAAAAGTCAAATAAGGTCTGTGTATCGCCGGAGCTCAAGTGAACAGCGCCATCTTGCTCGGCGCAGAATCCATGCCCCCACCAACTATTCATTCTTATGGGCAGAGTTGGACCACATTAATGCCAGTTTAACACCCACAGAGCTTGGCAAAAAATAGACACCGTGACACTTTCCCATTGTCTAACACAGAGGCAACATGACCTCCCTCTCGACGCTAACTCATCAGCTTCTGCCTACACTTCCTGGCATAATTCTACCTTCTCTAAACTAGCTCCACTAACCACGTCCCAGATTAATAGAAGGAAACCATATGCCCCGTGGTTCTCTGAAGCTTTGAGACTAGAAAAGCAAGTCTGCAGAAAGCAAGAAATGCATTGGCAAAAGCACAAGGGGTGTGTCCCACCATGTGGAAAAAGGCCTGTATCCTCCCCTCTATTAAAAAGGCCCATCTTGATATTAATGACCCCAAACAACTATCGTCCCATCTCTAGGCTTCCTCTTCCAGTGAAAATCGCAGAAAGGATTATTAATTCAGAATTGTCAAAATTAATCCTTGACAACCATCTGTTAGACCCCAGCCAGTTTGGTTTTAGAGCAGATCATAGCACAGAAACTGCCCTAATCAAAACCACAGAAGAAATAGGAATCTCCCTCCCTGGACAATGTGGGCTCAGCTGCCCTCATTTTGCTTGACTTATCTGCGTCATTTGATACAGTGGACCATAAGCTTCTGGTCCACCACTTGAATTCCTTAGTAGTCAAAGATAAGGCCCTTTCCCTCCTCTCGTCCTTCCTCTCGGAGAGCACACAAACTTTGACGTTGGGTAAATTTGACTCTCTACCCTTCACACTGCCTTGTGGGGTTCCTTGAGCCCAACCTTGTTTAATCAATATGTTTCAGAATTAGCATTGCTAATTAAAAGCTTCAATTTGAATCCCACCTCCTATGCTGATGTCACTCAGTTAGTAGTAACAGCAGTTGATAAAGATTCTTCAGGTTCTGCAAGACTCCATGATTGCATGGCTGCCATCGGCTCATGGATGAGTAAGCATTGCCTAAAACTCAACTCTGTTAAAACCGAGGTAATCCTGTTCGGAAACCTCTTCCCTGCATGGTCCCCAGCTTGGTGGCCTGACAGTCTAGGTCCCTCACCTTCACCTGTGACAAAGGCTAAAAACGCGGGCTTCATTATTGATGATAAGCTCAAATTTGGAGCACAAGTATCTAAGGTAGTTTCCTCTTCCTTTCATACCCTCAGGATGATAAGGAAAATCTTCCCTTTCATTCCCTGCAAGACCAGGAAAATCGTGATTACAGCATTAGTCCTTTCAAAATTGGACTACTGTAACGGACTGTATATGAATCTACAGGGAAAATTGATTAGAAGGCTCAATTGATCCAAAATGCACCAGCCAGAATGATTCTGAATCTTCCTAAATTTCCTTCGATCACCTCAGGAATTCGAGAGCTCCACTGGCTCCCAGTTCACAAGCGAATTAAATTTAAGGCCCTTTGTGTGGCTCACAAAGCCCTGCATCAGGCAGGACCTGAATTCTTATGGGACCATCATCGGAGGTGCACTCCTAACCGACACCTGCGTTCAGCTACAGCCAGAATTATCGCCACTGCTAGATTAAAGAAGTGAACTGGGGAGGAAGGAGTTTTGTCACCAGCACGGCCAGGCTATGGAACTCTCTCCCACCACATCTCAGGGCTACTTCCCTTCTGCTCTCATTCAGGAAGGAGCTTAAAACGTGGCTGTTCAACAACTAATGGCTCCACTCTTAGTATGCTCAGGCTCAGCAAGCGTCAAGACACCCACGGGTATACGTGCGCTATATACATTTTGTTAACATAACATAACACTTGTATACAGCGTTGTTCATTTTCCTTTCTATTTCACCTTGTAGCTCAAGTCCACTTCCCTTTCTCTTGTTTGTCCTTTTCATTTCTGTCCTTTACTCTGACTGGATTCAAATATCCTCTCTGGCTCACACTTTCTCCTTATGTTCTTCTTCCCTCTTCCTTTCTTTATCCTTTTTTTCTTTGTGAGTGTACAGTCTATCTTTTCACCCTACTCATACGTACCTTCTCTTTTTTCCATTCTCTGTTCTTCTCCTTTTCTCTCCTGTCCCACAGTCTTTATATTATCAGTTTTTTTCTATGTCCTTCGTCCCATTTCTCTCCATGTCTCTGAGTTTCCTGTGTTTTATCTCCTTTGTATCAATTTGGTCCATTTTCTTTTACTCATCTTCTCTATTTTACCACCTTTTTTCTCTCTCTCTCATTTACATCTTCATCTTCTTTTTTCTACCGCCTTCCCAGCTGACTTTGTCTTATTTTATTTCCTGGCCTCTTTGTTCTTGTCTCACCCTTCTCTTGCATTGCTACCCTCCTTATTCTTTACCTGTATTGCCATCTCCCTTTTTTAGGTCTCGCATAGGCAGCGCATGCGCTGCCTCTACGAGGCATCAAGTAATCTCTATGTGTTGGCAAGCGGCCGGTAGTTTCTCCTACTGCTTGCCATTTGCTGAATGTTGCCATAGCTCCTGTTAGCTGGCTTTTTAGTGGATGTTGATGTCAAACTGACTTCTGTGTAGTCCGGAAGCAGCGGTCACTAACTACAGTTTTCGTCCGCTTTTGGCTGGGTGTTCGCACTCTTTCTTTGTCTCACGCATGTCTGCCTGACGTAAACATGGCATCGCTTCAAGGCGCATGCGCAAGGCTGCGGCAGGAACCGCTGTGCGCCAGAGGCGGCTCGATCGGCGGCTGTGAGCGAGTGTCGGCAAACCATACTGAAGAGTGTCGATGGAAGTATGCTCTTCGAATGGCTCACTGTATTTGGGGGAACAATATTACCTGAAACGGTGATTTGCCTGATGTGCTGGACTCTTCTCGGCTCTGAACTCTTGTTGGTTCCTTTCGTGAGAGTTTGCCAAGCTGCGCTAGTCCACGCGCGTGACTTGCTGCTTGCACTCACCATGGCTTTGACTGGCCACGTGGGAGTCCTGCGTGCTTGGAGCAGCAGCCACTGCCCTTGCCTTTAGCGTGTAACCCACTGCCCACGCTCACCATGGCCGTAAGAGTTCGATCGCGTTAGGAGCATCTACGTCTGTATGTTGGAGACGGAGTGCATTGGTACAATGAACTGTAGCAATCCGTGTCCTGTTCTATTGCGGTGTTTTGTTGTTTGTGGTGTGTTTGGGACGCAGTGCACAGGCAAGACGGATTGCATTATTGAGGGTCCGGCAGCGCAAGAATACAGTCCGTGTTTTACTTAAATATGGTGATTTGCTAACCATGGCCTCTGCGGCAGCGTTGGGTAGAATAATTTGCTTGGACAGCGTGTTTGGAGCCAATAAAGCTTTCTTCAAAAACTTCTGACACGGCCTCTTGTTGTCATATAAGGGCATTACAATAAAGTTTTCCTTCGCGGGAAGGTTTGACTTCTGAAGGAGTCACAATACGCCCCCTCCGTGTGTAAATCTCTGACGTGGCATAGTGGGATAGGTCTTTATCTCACTTACGTCAGTGTGTGACGGTGTTTATGGAGATTGGCTTAAATACTTTCAAATTTGAATGGACGCGGTACGCAAATTGGGAGACGAACTTCCCACACTGCTGTTGGCGTCTCTCGGCATCTTGTTGTGAGGATATTGGCAGATACAAGTAAGTCTTGGGGCTGGTTTTCTTTCTGTTGGTCATACTATTTTTCGCCGTTTTCTTTTGGTATGGATGTGAATTTAGCAGAACATGGTGTGTTCCGTTGAGGGTCTGTTGATAGAGGTATTATCTGTACGGCGGGAATATTCTTCCGGAGTACAGACCTGCGGTATGCATGACTTGTACAATGTATTACGAGAAGAGTGCTAACTGGGCCAATAGTTTTGTGAAGCACTGCTCGTGACATAGGGGTCGTTTGAAAATGTGGCATGCCTCCAAGGTACATGGGGAATTTGAAGGGCACACGGCGATATGACACTCATTCGTCTGACGCTATCGGATATAATGAACTAGACCTTACTTAATAAACATTTGATCTTCACCAGATATGAATCAAGCAACTGTTTTTCACCGGATATAATGAACTAGACTTTGTTTTTAAAGCAAACATCAGGTGAAAATATGGCCGTGTATTACATTTGCAGGTCTAAGGATTGCTCAGACGGAAGGGGGCCATCCATACTTGCTTAGTTAAGCAAGCCAATCAGCTGTCATTTAGAGTTCTTGAGGGATGCCGGGCAGCATGTGTCTTTTTTCTAGTTTCTGTGAATTCCCTTTCTGCTTTTTTTTTTTTATGTCACCTTTTATTTTCCTTCCTCATCCTGTTCAACTGGCTTGTTTTATTTGCTAAAGCACTGGGCCTGAAAGGGCCACGCCTCGGCTCTGCAGCACCAGGGTTGGCAGTGTAGAGGCTGGGTATGCAGTCACCGAGCTACAAAGGGCTGTGCCTATGGTATGTACTACCATTGCACAGATCCACTCCAGCCCACAAATCGCTTCCACACCCAAACCTGCACATATGCTCGCTTACTCCATTTTAAACTACACGCCACGCGTGTTTGGAATTGCAGATTTTTGAATGGGCATTTACTAATTAAATCCGCCTGTAGCTGAGGTGCTGCACATATGTTTGTTTACTAAATTACCAACTATGCCTTTCACAACTCTATTTTATGTTCTTTTAAATTGGACCAACAACACCCGAGCGCTTCATATAAGCACCAGCTATTTTAGATATCCCGCCGGCAGCTCACTACCTGCCCCTCTAAACTCTTGTTGCACCAATCACTTCTCCAGCCCACATACCCTCCAACCACCAGTTCCCGCCATCTGTAAACCTGCTTGTTTAATTTGGGGACTGTTTTATAAAGCGCCAACACTACGTGAAGGTATTGGAGCGCTTTACATTTTCACCGCTTCCTTTATACAAACATCGAAAGGGCTTCTTGCATTTGGCTGCCTAACGGTCAGAGCTGCTGACTTTGGATCTAAGGAGCCAGGTTCGAGTCCCGGCGTCAGCTCAATATCCTCTGTTTCTGGATAAATCATTTAATCTCATGCCTATAAAAACGAATCTGGTTGTGCGCAGTATAATCTAGTGCTACTCTAAAGTGCTCTAATGCTCTTACTTAAGTCGAGTTCGCTCTGTATTAAAAAAATGCACAAAGCATAGTTTGCCGTAATCAGTCTTCTTCATGAGGAGGAAAAGTTGCGCGCAGCCACGTGACTCCTGGGGGTCGATTAACAATCATTGAAATGTTAGAATCTTTTAACTGAGCCATCAGACCCAGAATGTTCGAGCGAAAAGTTGAGAAGCACGTAGTAAAATAATTGATATAAAACGGAATTAGCATGCAAACATGCTGCAGGTCAAAAAGCTCATAGTCTGTTAACACACTGAGGGAGAAAGAAAAGCAGAAGACACACGAGCCTTGTGCTTCCATCTTTATGTAAAACAATTGTATGTTCCGGCATAACTGATGTAAATGTAGAGCTTGCAATGGTTGGGCTGTAACTGGTCCCCTCGGCGCTCCACCAGACCATGTGTGTGTTTATCTTCTGACAGGACTCTGACGTCCGCCTCTCTTCACTAACATGACTCTCTGACATCCCCTATCTCCACTGATTAACACCAGTAGCATGCGCATGCTTTCAACAGCGATATGGCTCTGCTCAGTGAGTTAAATCCTGACACTTGCTGTAAAAGGTCACAAGAGAGGTAAGGTACAAAGGGAACCTGTGCCACAGAAGCTGCACTGGCGCACACATACACCACTGATCTTCGCTACAAACGTGATACTGCAATTACAACAAATAGTGAAACCTGTTTACTTTTTTCTGTCCCTGTTTATCTAACACACCCTCTGTTTCATCAGCTACATTTAGATGAATAAAATGACTCCGGTCCAAATGACAGTTGTGTTCTGTGAAGCTTTTAACAAGTTACTGGAATTTCCTTCTGGGTACCTGCTATGGAGAAAATATGTTGTAACATGTAGTAGGAAAGTAGCATTTTTTGTCCATTGTAAACTGTAGTATTCCTTACTTGCTGTAATTGGTTACATTCATTTCACAAAGAACATATCCACACATACAATGTGGTTATCTGAAGTGCCAGGGACTTTTATGGCAATGACCAAACAACACTGACCAAACATGACCAAAACAACATTTTAGCCATGTTTTTGTTTAGATTAATGAGGGCCTTGCAGCATCCCCAACAATAACGTTTTGCAAAAATCATAATAAAACAAGGTAGGCATTGCCAAAGCCAAAAGGCTTTGTCAATTCTTGTTCCTGATCCTGGCTTCACTCAGTCTAGCCTTTCTGTGGCAGCCTTCTTGCAATAGCTTCTCTCCTCTGGTAGGTGGGACCATCTGCCTCTTTCTTTCTGTGGCAACTCTTGCAATACCTTCTCTCTTCTGGTAGGTGCCACTATTGCCTCTGTCGCTTCTCCATCGTGCCCATGAACATCATTACAGCAAGCCACAAATGGCTCCACTTATGAGTCCCGACATCAGTTTTTCATTTTTTTATAACAACAAAAGACACAGATCTAAAGCAAAGCTCCTACCTATTTGGTTTTTTTCCTTCACCACAAAATACAAAGCTTTCCATACCACACAATTCAAATGCACGCATTTCCAATCCACACGACATAATAAAACACCAAACCACATACATAAACTCAACAAAACAATTTCACTACACACCACACACATCCAATCCACACCACACAATTCCACATCATGCCACAAAAATACAACAGCACACCACATAATTAACCTACACTGCATGCCATTCAACAAAACAAAATACCATTCCACATTATTGCACTCCAAAACCAACAAGCCCAATCCACATAATTCCACTACACTCAATACCACATAATTACTATCCACATAATTTCCACAGCACACCATGCCACATAATTCCACTACACAAATCCACTCCACACAACACAGTTCCACAACCCACAATACCAAAACTAAAACAATACAACCCACAAAATTCCACTGCACACCATATACATACACTCCATAACACATAGGGAAAAGGCACTGCCATTTACAGTGCCAATAGCTCTAACTCAAACAAATGCAAGACCTATTGCATTTCCAATGCTTGTTACCTCTTCTACCCCCTCTTCACTCTTCTTTCTCATTCTTTTCTTTATGTTATGTTAAAATGTTAAAAACTTTTATATAGCGCACGTACACCAGACGGTTTATAAATAAACCTCTTTTCTCCTAGCAAGAGACAAGTACACAGCCTCTCAATCCTTGCACGCCTCTGCTCTCCTTGACTGGGGTCTTTCTGTCTCACCCTTTGGAAGGTTCAACAGAGCCAGGCCGAAGGAAAACATTGAAAGTAAAACATTCTGAACTGGAGCTTTGATCTAAAACTACAGGCCAGTGCCGAGCACACTGGACCTAACTGTGCCCTCTGGGCTCCGGTGGCAAATGCACCATCTGCACAGATGTGTAACACAGTCTATGTGTTCGGGGGAGGGGCATCATTCAGCCCATAGCCAGTGAATATCTGTGAGATGTCGGATATGCAGGGGACCCTCATGACATTCTGCAGGGGGTCCCACCATTTTGTATTAGGCCACGTCAAGTGCACCACTGATAGCTATGTCCATGCTATACCAGTCCTATTAGTTACTTTGGGGCAAGAGCCATTATAACTGACTGCATAAGTGAAATCAATTTCCACAAGGTGGATTTTTCTACATTCATTAGTGTTGCTAACAAACATATTAGGAACATATTGGAACTAGGTGCTACAGGGGAATACCTATCAACAGGACAGTAGGTGCACAGTGCAGTGACATCAGGGCCTAGGGCTATTAGGGACTCATGGCATCCAATTAATCGTTCTATTTTACTATTCAAGCAGTGACACCTATCTTCCTGGCTTGCCTAGTGCCCATGGAATGCTTGCAGAAGGACTGAGTTGGTGAGCATTATGGAGCCTCCAACTTCAGCACAACGTGTGATTTACAACTTGCATCGTGTCAGTTAGAAAAATCGGAATATTTTCCAGACCGTTCTGTACGTCATATAAAACAACTATTATGATTATTCTTATAAAACAAACATAAGATGGATGGGTCCTGCTACATACATCTCATTTATTCACTGAAAGTAATTTGTATTTCAGAATATAGGCCCAGATTTACTATTTTTTGACGTCAGGCAACTCTGCCAAAGAGTTGCTGTGGTTCCTTGCATCAAAAAGAGAGACAAAAATGTACCATATCTACTAAATGGTGTATTTTTTCTCACCCTCAGCGCTGGTGCACTTTTGGCAGCCATGTGCCAACGCCCACACCCTTGCGCCATATGCAAGGCTGAACTCTGATGCATAGGTTTTGTACTAGAAAGGATTCCTTCAAGTACAAAACTGTGCTTGACGGTTTTTCTCACTTTCCTTGTATGCTGTGCAGTGCAGCACACCGGTAAAGTTGTAAAGATGAGGAGAAATGAAAAAATGTCTCCTTCTTATGGCTGTAAACGCGGTGGGGCAGTGGGGGGGGAGGGTGGGAGGGGGGAAGTCGACAACCGACAGAATAGGTATAATTCAATAAATGAATAATACCTATTCCGTCGTCTGTCAACTTCCCCCCCTGCGGCGCCCTGCCCCACCCCACCGCTCCACCACGCTTACCTGTGCGGGCCGCCGTTGAAAGAAACTCTGGGGCATATTTACAAGCCCCTTGCGCCACTTTTGCGCCGCCGTTGCGTCACGCATGTGACTCAGCGGCGACGCAAACCATGCGCCGCGTTGCGCTATATTTACAACGTGACGCATCTAGGGAGATGCGTCACGTAGTAAACCCCTGCGCCACATGAAACCTGCGTCAGGTTTCATGTGGGCGTACCGGCGCAGGGGGGGGCGTTCCGGCGCAGGAACGCCTCGGAAAAGTGACGCAGTGAAATCTACACGATTTCACGCAGTCACTTTTCCGATGCTGGTGCGTCAAATCCTTACGCCTGCTTCAAGCAGGCGTAAGGATTGACGCACCATGTTAGCGATAGGGAAGGTTGGAACAGTGCTGGAGTTGCGTCGCGCTTGCGACACAACTTCAGCACTGCGCCAACCTTCCGCCGGCAGATGCGTCACGCATCTGCTTATCCTTGCGCCACAATGCGCTGCATTGTAAATGCGCCGCATCGGACGTGGCGCAAGGGTAAACTTGCGTGACGCATTTTCCCTGGCGCATCCCTGCTGATATGCAGGGATGCGCCAGGGAACGTAAATATGCCCCTCTGCGTTAGTTAGGGAGACTGACCTGCGCAAATCCAGATTTGCACTGAATAGTAAAACACACCTATCGTTTACAAATATTTTTCGATTGGTCATATATTTTATATTAACTCCAAAGGCATATTATTATAAAAGTTGTCTAATAACCAATATTTAAGTCAGAGGATATTTCTAACAAAATACGTTGGTATAACAAACCAAAGGGCTTGAACGTGAAGATTATCGCAGAGAAGTGACGTGCGTTGCACACAGTGGGAGACAAATAATTGCAAGGCCTTTACACTTGCTACTGTCACTAACTTTGCAAATGTTGGGGCACTAATAACATGCGAACAACCTGGATATGAACGGCGGCGCAGTCAGTGAAAGATAAATCAGCAAGTCATATTCGCCGAGTAGCGTCTTTTTAATATACTGTGTATAATTCCAATAATGTTGATATTTCGTTTTGAATATCTGTAGGAAATTACGACAGACGGTGGCCGTTGGTTCAGGAAATTAAAGATCCAGTGCAGAGTTGCAGTAGTAACAAGAGATATTATGAAGGGGAAAAAAACAATTTAGCAAGGTAGTTCATATTTTCAGCTATCCACCGAGTAACTCTCAATTTAGCTTTTTTCTTTTCTTTTACAATCCATAGTTTTGAAACAACCCTGGTACGCGGTTGTCTCCAGGCAGCGCACACTACAGCGTGTTATTCCAATGTATTGGTCATATTATCGAAAGTTGTATGTACTTAAGCCACTTGGAATGGAATATTTCACTTCCAATGCCACAGATGTATAACTGCGTGACATTGATTTAAGTCATCCCAGAGTTCTGATTTAAAACTCGAAATCATGGTAAAACGCTTCTTCAAAGATCTTGAAAAATGACATTCCTGTCGAATCCTAGAGTGAAAGTTGCCTAAAAATGCCGGGGCATATTTACAAGCCCCTTGCGCCACCCGTACGTCACTTTTCCAATGTTAAAAATGACGCAAAAGTGGCGCAAGGGGCTTGTAAATAAGCCCCACCATGTTTAGAAAATGATACAGTGGCCGTAGTACGGCGAGTACCAGAATATCATGTCAGAATATCGTCTGACAGAAATATTGGGGCATATGTACAAGCCCCTATCTCCACGGGAACGTCACTATTTGTGACGTTTCTGTGGCGATAGGGGCTTTGCCTTATTTACAAGGCAGCGTTAAGCCACGTTAAGTGGCTTTACGCGGCTTAACGCTGCCTTGTAAATAAGGTCCCCTTTCACTCTATGCTTAGCGTGAAAGGGGTGGGCAGTGAGCGTTCCACTGCAACACCCATTGATTTTGACGCTGCCCCCTGTTTACAAGGGCAGCGTAAATAGGAGGCATCGCCAAAATTAAGACCAGGGAAAACCCGGTCTTAACTTGGCGAAACGAGGAGAAATGTTTTATTTCTCCTCGTTTTTGCTTTTTCCATGTGTGCTGCCTTGTGCAGCACATATGGAAAAAGCAAAATGCCTTGGATTGTTTGTGTAGGAAGGTGTCCCATCCTGCACATGAGAAATCTTTTTTAAAAAATGACATTTTATAACTTCCATGTGTGCTGCATTTAGCAGGACACATAGAAGTGACAAAACAACATTTAAAGTTTGTTTATGTGCAGCAAGGGATACCTTCCTACACATAAATAATCTTCCCCTGCACACAGACACCCTTGCACTAAGGTGCAAGGGTGCCTGCGTTGGCGCTAAGCTGCTAAACTTAGCGACAGTGCAGGGGGAAATGCAAAGCTGAACTATATTCTTGTAAATATGGTGCAGCCTTGCGTTTCTGAAGTGGCAGAGTGAGGCGTCAAGCCATGACGGCTAACGTCTCACTCCACCACTTCTTTGTACATATGGCCCAATGTGTCTTAAACCCCGTTTAAAAACAACCCCACGTTGAAGTTAATAATACAAGAACCCCACCTTTATGAGATGATATTGTAAACCATTTTTAATCAATCAATCAATCAATCACGGCATTTATAGAGCGCGCTACTCACCCGGGAGGGTCTCAAGGCGCTGGGGGAGGGGGTAAGTTACTGCTCGAACAGCCAGGTCTTGAGCTGCTTCCTGAAGGAGAGATGGTCCTGGGTTCGCCGAAGGTGAGTGGGGAGGGAGTTCCAGGTCTTGGCTGCCAGGTAGGAGAAGGATCTTCCTCCGGCGGTGGTTCTGCGGATGCGTGGTACGGTGGCGAGGGCGTGGCTGGTTGATCGTAGCTGGCGTGTGGGCGTGTAGAAGGTCATGCGGTCGTTGAGGTACTTTGGGCCCAGGTCGTGGAGGGCCTTGTGTGCGTGGGTGAGGAGTCTGAACGTGATTCTCTTGCTGACGGGGAGCCAGTGCAGGTCTTTCAGGTGTCCGGTGATGTGGCTGTGTCGGGGGATGTCCAGGATGAGTCGTGCGGAGGCGTTCTGGATGCGCTGGAGTCTTTTTTGAAGTTTGGCTGTGGTTCCGGCGTAGAGGGTGTTCCCATAGTCCAGTTGGCTGGTGACGAGTGCCTGGGTGACGGTCTTCCTGGTTTCAGTGGGGATCCATCTGAAGATCTTGCGGAGCATGCGCAGGGTGTTGAAGCATGAAGATGAGACGGCGTTGACTTGTCTGGTCATCGACAGGGAGGAGTCCAGGATGAAGCCCAGGTTGCGTGCGTGGTCCGTTGGCTTGGGCGCGGTGCCCAGGGCCGGGGGCCACCAGGAGTCGTCCCAGGCGGAGGGTGATGAGCCCAGGATGAGGACTTCCGTCTTGTCTGAGTTCAGTTTAAGGCGGCTGTTCCTCATCCAGTCGGCGACGTCTCTCATCCCGTCGTGTAGGTTGGCTCTGGCGGTGGTGGGGTCGTTGGTGAGGGAGAGGATCAGCTGGGTGTCGTCGGCGTAGGAGATGATGTTGAGGTTGTGTTGGCGTGCGATGGCTGCGAGGGGGCTCATGTAGACGTTGAAGAGGGTTGGACTGAGTGAAGATCCTTGTGGAACGCCGCAGATGACTTCGGTGGCTTCGGATCTGAACGGGGGAGGCGGACTCTCTGGGTTCTTCCGGCGAGGAACGAGATGATCCATTCCAGTGCTTTCTCTCGGATTCCGATGTTGCTGAGGCGCTTCACTAGGGTGCGGTGGCAGACGGTGTCGAACGCCGCGGAGAGGTCCAAGAGGATGAGGGCAGCTGTTTCCCCGTTGTCGGTTAGGGTTCTGATGTCGTCGGTGGCTGCGATAAGGGCGGTCTCGGTGCTGTGGTTGGCCCGAAACCCGGACTGCGAGGGGTCGAGGGATCCATTCGTCTCGAGGAAGGCGGCAAGCTGTCTGTTGACGGTCTTCTCGATGACTTTGGCCGGAAACGGAAGGAGCGAGATGGGATGGTAGTTCTTGAGGTCGGTGGGGTCCGCCGTTGGTTTCTTCAGGAGGGCGGTAAGCTCGGCGTGCTTCCAGCTCTCCGGGAAGGTGGTGGTGTGGAAGGAGGAGTTGATGATGTCCCGGAGATGGGGTGCGATGGTGGCGTCGGCTTTGTTGAAGACGTGGTGTGGGCAGGGGTCGGTTGGTGATCCGGAGTGGATGGAGTTCATCGTGCGGGTGGTGTCTTCGGTGCTGATCGGGGTCCAGTTGCAGAGGGTGGTGGTGGCGGGCGTTGGTTCGGCGGTAGGGTGCGTGGTTTGTGCGTCGAAGCTGTTATGTATGTCGGTGATCTTGCGGTGGAAGAACGCGGATAGTGAGTTGCAGAGGTCTTGCGAGGGGGTGATGTCGTTGTTTCCGGCGCTGGGGTTGGAGAACTCTTTGACGATGCTGAAAAGTTCCTTGCTGTCATGGGCGTTGTTGTCCAGTCGTTCTTTGAGTGCCGACTTCTTGGTGGCACGGATCAGCTGGTGGTGTTTGCGGGTGGCGTGCTTGAGGGCGGTCCTGTTGTCTGTGGTCTGGTCGAGTCGCCAGGTTTTCTCGAGAGTGCGGCAGTTCTTCTTGGATTCCTTGAGTTCGTTGGTGAACGAAGGGGTTTTCTTGCTTCCGGGTCTGCTGGGAGGGTTTTTAGTGGTGCGAGGTCGTCGGCGCAGGCGGTCAGCCACTTGGCGAGGTTGCTGGCTGCTTCGTTTGGGTCCGTTGTGTTGGTGGGTGTGTTCTGGCTGAGGGAGGCGGTGAGCTGCTCGGCGGTGATCTTGCTCCAGCTCCGGCGGGAGCCTGTTGCGGGTGGTGGTGGGTCGCAGTCTTTCTGAAGCTGAAGTGGATGCAGCTGTGGTCGGTCCAGTGGAGTCCGGTGGCGTGGCTGAAGGAGATGTGCTTGCTGGACGAGAAGACAGGGTCAAGCGTGTGGCCGGCGTAGTGGGTGGACGTGTTCACCAGTTGCTTGAGTCCGAGGTTGGCGAGGTTGTCCAGCAGGGCGGTGGTGTTTCTGTCGTTGTTGTTCTCCAGGTGGAAGTTGAGGTCCCCTAGGAGGATGTAGTCGGCGGAGGGCATGGTGTGCGGGCTGATGAAGTCTGCGATGTCTTCGCTGAATAGTGTGCGTGGTCCCGGGGTCTGTAGATGAGGGTGCCTCGGAGGGTGGTCTTGGGGTCAGTGTGTATCTGGAAGTGTAGGTGTTCGGCGGCGGTGAAGGTCTCGTCGGAGTTAGTCGAGATGCGGATGGTGTTCTTGTGTACGATGGCGATGCCTCCTCCCGTCTGGTTGACGCGGTCCCTCCGGGTGATCTTGTATCCGTCCGGGATGGCTATGGCGATGTCGGGCGCTGAGGAGGCGTTCATCCAGGTTTCGGTGAGGAAGGCGATGTCCGGTGCTGTTGCGTCGAGCAGGTCCCAGAGTTCCACGGCGTGCCTGTGGACGGAGCGGGTGTTCAACAGGATGCATTTCAGGTGGTTGCTGCTGGTGCTCGACTTGGCGGAGGTGGTGCACGTCCGGGGGCAGGTGAATCGGCAGGTTTGGCAGGTGAAGGGTCCGTGGGTGCGTCTCGGTGAGGCTCGGTAGCAGGCAGGGTTCCGGCCGACATTGAGTGCGGTGAGTGTGGCGGCGTCGTAGGTCCGTCGAGTGGTGTTGCATCGGTGGGTTCCAGGGGTTCTGGCGCTGGGCGCGGTCCAGTCGCGGACGGGCGCAGACGGGCTTGCCTTAGGCGCGCCTCCGGCGCGCCAGCGGCGCGGACGCGCAGCGGCCGCCATTTATGGGGAGGTGGGAGGGAGGAGCAGCTGGGAGGCGGGAGGCAGGGGCAGCGAATGGGCAGTCAGGGGGCGGGGCCGCAGGGACGCAGCGGCGGGAATGGCGAGAGGCAGCGGGGGCACAAAGTACAAGGGGAGAGAAACCAGACAAAAATACGGGCACAACGCAAGTGGGGCAGCGAGGGGCACAGAAAGGAAAATGGGGGTGAAAAACAGACAAAATGGCAAGCACAACGCAAATGGGGCAGCGAGGGGCACAGAAAGGAAAATGGGGGTGACAAACAGACAAAATGGCAAGCACAACGCCAATGGGGCAGCGAGGGGCACAGAAAGGAAAATGGGGGTGAAAAACAGACAAAATGGCAAGCACAACGCAAATGGGGCAGCGAGGGGCACAGAAAGGAAAATGGGGGTGAAAAACAGACAAAATGGCAAGCACAACGCAAATGGGGCAGCGAGGGGCACAGAAAGGAAAATGGGGGTGAAAAACAGACAAAATGGCAAGCACAACGCAAATGGGGCAGCGAGGGGCACAGAAAGGAAAATGGGGGTGAAAAACAGACAAAATGGCAAGCCCAACGCAAATGGGGCAGCGAGGGGCACAGAAAGGAAAATGGGGGTGAAAAACAGACAAAATGGCAAGCACAACGCAAATGGGGCAGCGAGGGGCACAGAAAGGAAAATGGGGGGTGAAAAACAGACAAAATGGCAAGCACAACGCAAATGGGGCAGCGAGGGGCACAGAAAGGAAAATGGGGGGTGAAAAACAGACAAAATGGCAAGCACAACGCAAATGGGGCAGCGAGGGGCACAGAAAGGAAATGGGGAGACAAGCAGGAAATACGGGCACCGGGGCCACAAGCGGAGGGCGATCTTACCTGCAGAAGCAGCGGGCAGACAACACAGGCGGAGCTGTGTGGTGGGGGAGCGACCTACCTGGCAAGGTCAAGGGTCACTCTCCTCACCGCGCAGCGGCCGCCATTTATGGGGAGGTGGGAGGGAGGAGCAGCTGGGAGGCGGGAGGCAGGGGCAGCGAATGGGCAGTCAGGGGGGCGGGGCCGCAGGGGACGCAGCGGCGGGAATGGCGAGAGGCAGCGGGGGCACAAAGTACAAGGGGAGAGAAACCAGACAAAAATACGGGCACAACGCAAGTGGGGCAGCGAGGGGCACAGAAAGGAAAATGGGGGTGAAAAACAGACAAAATGGCAAGCACAACGCAAGTGGGGCAGCGAGGGGCACAGAAAGGAAAATGGGGGTGACAAACAGACAAAATGGCAAGCACAACGCAAATGGGGCAGCGAGGGGCACAGAAGGGAAAATGGGGGTGAAAAACAGACAAAATGGCAAGCACAACGCAAATGGGGCAGCGAGGGGCACAGAAAGGAAAATGGGGGTGAAAAACAGACAAAATGGCAAGCACAACGCAAATGGGGCAGCGAGGGGCACAGAAAGGAAAATGGGGGTGAAAAACAGACAAAATGGCAAGCACAACGCAAATGGGGCAGCGAGGGGCACAGAAAGGAAAATGGGGGTGAAAAACAGACAAAATGGCAAGCACAACGCAAATGGGGCAGCGAGGGGCACAGAAAGGAAAATGGGGGTGAAAAACAGACAAAATGGCAAGCACAACGCAAATGGGGCAGCGAGGGGCACAGAAAGGAAAATGGGGGTGAAAAACAGACAAAATGGCAAGCACAACGCAAATGGGGCAGCGAGGGGCACAGAAAGGAAATGGGGAGACAAGCAGGAAATACGGGCACCGGGGCCACAAGCGGAGGGCGATCTTACCTGCAGAAGCAGCGGGCAGACAACACAGGCGGAGCTGTGTGGTGGGGGAGCGACCTACCTGGCAGCGCAATATATGTCTGATCAAATTTCTTTATACGATATTCTGACATCCAAGCTACTGTTGATGCATATGTTTTATTCTGCACCCCATTAAGGCGTGCATCCTTAAAAATACTTGTTTAAGTAATTTTATTGTTGATTTAGATAAAATAATTAAGACTGTATTTACACTTCCCCAGTACTACATGATTGGTACGACCAGAATAATAGGACAACAAACCTTTCCTGCATGAAGTAATGGGAACAGAAAGAGTTTGAGCTAGAACATATATCAATACGGAATTATTTGGTTCTGGCATGTGCGACCACTGCTCTTATCCGTAATTGTGATTTATACAGTATGTTCAATCAAGACAATATGCAGTGCCAATGGGCAACATATACTCACAACCTGCCATGTTTTGTGATTGTATTTTTGTTAATGTGACAATCAACGGGCACCAAACACTAATACTTGCATCCTTAATTGAAGAAGGACAGCTGTTCACTACTACACATATTCAATAGGATGTTCTTCATTAGACAAGTCACAGTTCACTTCAAATGAAAAACAATAAAACATTTTATATAAAAAATAATAAAATAATTTTGTGTGTAGAAAGGAATGTGGAATCACACACCATTGATATTAAGGACCTGAATTCAGGCAATGATAGCTCTGTAGGGGAGATGAATGGTTCCGGAATGTGTTCCAATTAAATTTAAACAGAGGTTACTTATAGTGTGTGAATGAGTATGGGTGTCTGTTGGAAACACGGTTGGTACAGTGAAGAGAGAGAAGAGGAGGCAGGAAAGCATACATTTATTGTAGATGAGTCTAGCTTAAGATAGAGTGACAACCACTGCTGCATATTTTCAGGTAATCAGAAATCTGAGACTGGGAGTGTGGGAGAAGCTAGGCAAGGAGACGAAAATGGGTATGGCATGAGAAAACGTACCAATAAAAACCATATGCTGATACAATGAAACTAGCATTATGGTATGCCGTGGGGGAAGGAAGATGGTGGGTTGAGCCCGCTGTGGAGAGCCGCTCCACCCCGTAGCTCCGTGATCACCGTCATCCATCGTGCCTCAATCACGAGTGCCTAGCGCAGAGCGAAAGATTCCCCGGCTCTATTCACACTCACTCGCTCATAACAGCCCCAGCTGACGGCTGTTTCTTCAATCCGGATGTTGCAGCTCTGCGGCCGCCGCGTTTTCAGCCCATTAAAACCCTCTTCTATCCCCGGCAGGTCGTAACTCGATCTGCTCATTCTAAAGGACATAAGCATGGTACCTCAATGGCGTCTCAAAAAGGGAATGCCTCTCGCGGAGCTCGAGGTGGGCCCAAGTCTTGAGCCATTGAAGCACAGGAGCAGCAGGAGCATCAGCTGCAGTGCTAGGGGGAGCCAGCCACTACATTACCTGGGCTGGAATATATGCAGGTTGGATGCCCCATATTAAAATTACTTCGGTCTGGGGTTATGAGTGCGCTTATACAGATCTTGGCCACAGATCCAGCAACCTCTGGTGAGGGACATTCATTGGCAGATACAATAATGGTAGCAGCCCCTCTTGGTGTTGAGGGCTAGTCAAAAGGAGAAGCTACAATCTCCTGACAGATGTAGGACACACAGTATCGTCTGCTGGGCCCCTTCAAACTGAACTATCTGAGCTACTAAATGTGAGTACTGTTCTTTATGCTCTAGGGACCCAGGGTGGGGGGACTTTTGCTGATATGGAGACCATAGAGGGCAAAGGCTGTGAGGTGGATTCCGAAACTCATGGTGAAAGGGCAGTGGCACAGTGCTGCAACAGTGCTAATAATCCCTCAAGGATAGGTTGCAGTGATGATTATACAACTATCATCAGCTCAATTGATATCTCATTCCCCCAATGTAGATAGGGGCCCTCTGACTGCTCCCACATCTCTGCAGGGGGGGAGGCCTCTATGCTCAGCCAAATCAGGACAACTCTAGTAAGAAGAAGAAGAAGTGTGCTGACCAGGACCAGGCCCAGCAGCATCAACTGCCCAAACCCACAAAACCCTCCAGAAAGCGATAGCCAAGTAAGGGCGGCAATCATGGTGCCAGGAGCAGCCCGCTCAGGAAGTGGATTACATCGAAAGGGGAGATAAAAACACTTATTTCCCTCCACTTTTCATCAGTACGCCCAGGGCCAGTGGTTGATAAATTGCCTACCAGGCGACATTCACTCTGCGAATGCTCCACTGCAAATCCCAGCTGCAAGGCTGGCATACCCTTGGACATTACTCCTGACCACTCTCCACCCTCCAAGGATGATGATACACAGGAACCCTCGCTAAGGGTAATTCTACAAGCCATTCAGACCCAGCGTTCAGAGGCTCAGCTGCATTATGCTCAGGCTAGAGCTGATAATGTAAAGGTACAACAATCCTTGGATGAGGTCTTGAGGCAGATCACTACTATCACAACGGAATTTCTGAGCAGGAGGTGAGAGTCGCTGACACCGAGGAGGCTGCATCAGCAACAGTCAAGCCATCAGGAGCCATGATTCTCAGCTCGAATATCTCCAAACAAAAATCGAAGACATGGAAAATAGCCAGAGGAGAAACAACTTAAAGATATTTGGAATCCCGGAGAGAAAGGAAGACCCTGACCCACAACAATATATGGTACAACTGTTCGGGAGGGAATTTCCTGACTTTGTGGATTGGGACTGGGACTTTCATATCCAGCTTGCTCACTGCCTTCCGCTCAGCTGAAACTCCTCTAATGTGAATATGGCACAGCCTCGTCCAATTTTAATATATGTCTGGAATTTTCATGTGAGACAGGCAATCTCTCTTGAAGCACATGCGTGCATCTCCAGTTTGGATTAAGGCAATGTCAATTGTGGCTCAGTCTAATCTTTGCAGATCTACAATGGACCGAAGATGAAAGGTGCGCCAATTTATAGATCTGCTCAAGGCTGTGGGCGCCCAAGTCTTCCTGCAGGAACCAGCTCGACTCAAAATTATAAAAGACGGGCAAACTCAGATGTGTTACTCTATGGAAGATGCTAAGCAGGTCCAGGCTTGCCTGGGATCAGGACAGTAACACTAGGTTAGCGCTGGACTCTCAATGTAGTACAGGCTACTTCTTTCACTATCTACTGATTTTTACACCCTGATATTTTTCTCACACATCTTCTCTGTGTTATGGGACGGTTCATCTTTTTTTAAGATGGGTTCATGATCTGGACACTAATATCCTACAGTTGAATATGATATACTATCAGGGTGAGATATTTTTACTTTTTTTTCGTTACTGGTGGTCTTTTTTCTCATTGGCATGTGATGGTTGGGTGGCTGATCGGGGCTTAGGGGTGCTCGAAGGCGGCACTCCATAGGGCTGTCTCTAGCTGACAGCCAGAAGGTGGGGTTAATTCATTCTCAAGAGCACAGGGGAGGGTGGGGGGCTGGGTGAGGGTGGATAGGGGTGTGGGGGGAGAATTATAACAGTGGGTCTCCGGTCCCTGACCCTCCTTTGGCGATGGGCAGATGATAGGGTGATTGGTAATGATTAAAGTATGGTCAATTTATCTGGGGTTCACTTTTTGTATTTTTTTAAGGTGGCAGAAAAATAATTTAGAGCTACAAAGGTTACAAGGGCATGGAAGAGCTACAGAAATCCATTCGTTTTCATGGCTCAAATTAAATGTATATGCTGGAATGTATCTGGAATTAACATGTGTATAAGGATAGGTCCCTATATAAGCAACTATGATATGATATAGTTGTCTACACATCACAATCAATTTCAATACGTGGGGTGGCACTACTGTCTGATAAGAACTTCTGTGGCCAAGCCCCTAGAACCGCTGCTGATTCTAGGGGGAGTTGGGTTTTTGCTCAATTATTACTAAACTCAATGAAATTAGTTCTGTGTGTGGTCTATGGCAATAACATTAATGACCCAGAAGAATTAGATATGCTGTCATTGAAGTTATTAGATTGGGCTGGGGAACTGATAGTAATGGGGGATTTTAATTGTATATTCAATGAAAATATAGATACTACCAATCGTACTGCAATCCTGCGTAAACCCAGAACTCTGGCTTCACTTAGGGATCTTATTCAGTTGCATGGGCTATGTGACTCATGGCACACTTTATACCTGGACGATCCTGGCTATACATTCTACTCTTGCCCTCACAGGCACTACTTCAGGATCAATATGGTCTTTACTGGGAGGTCCCTGCTGGATAGCATGGAGATGAGGGTTTGACTCAGGATTGTATCAGATCATAATCCGATTGGGTTAACTGGAGATGGGGTAATCACACTAAGGGGCCTATTATCATGGCGGGCGGATTGTCACCGCCCGGCCGGAAAAGGCCCATAATATGGTGGCGGTGCCTGCCATATTAGCATGTGGCATTTTCAATGCCTTTCCATGGTGGAGAGTTCGCCATGGAAAGGCATGCGGTTTTGGCTTCAGGGGCCTGTTGCGGGCCCCCAGGGGGGTGGGGGGCTGCACTTGGGGGGTTCCCATGGTACCCCCCAACATTGGCATGGACAAGGTGGCAGGCACCGCGCGGTGCCTGTCACGTTGTGCAGGCCAATGCACAACATGCATATATTGCATTGTGGCGGGTGCTGCTAACAGCACCGCCCGCCGCAATGCAATATATGCGGGATGCCACCGCCACCGTGGCGGTGGCATCCTAATTGCCATTGTGGGACCGCCGCACCTCTTGCGGGCAGTCCCGTTTGCTGTGGCGGGCGGACACAGTCCGCCCGCCATCGTAATAGACCCCCAAGTTTTAATTCCCCCGGCAACTACATGCAAATTATGACTATATAACTTATGCATCAGGTTTTTCTTAGGGAGTTCCTCCAGGTCAATCAGGACCCGGCTTCACCTCAAATAATCTGGGATACAATGAAAGCATATGTCAGGGGTATAACTCTGCAGTATGTGCTTAAGCAAAATAGAGACACCTCTAAGCAGGCTCACACTCTGCCAGGCTCTCTTACAACTTGAAACACTACATGCTTTCAAAATTTCACAAGGACTGGCAGATGAGCAGCTGGTTTTTCTCCAGTTAGTGGAGAAAAGGTCTCTTCTTGGCCGTAGGTTAAAAGATCAGGTTGCCGCTAGGTATACAAGACACAGAAAGCTACAATACGAATATGGGTAAAGGGTTGGGTGAGTCCTGGCCCATCAGATATTAGACCGACAATCAAAGTGCGCAATACGGGCAATCAAGTGTAGGGATGGTAAGCTGTACACCACCCGCTGCCTATCCTGGACCAGTTTGCTTGGTTCTATGAGGAGTAATATAATCAGACACAGAGTATTGACCAGGCCAGTGGCTCGCAGTATATCCAGCAGTGTAGCCTACCTCACCTGGGGGGAAATCAGGTAAATGATATGCAGGCTGAACTCTCTTTAACAGAGATTGGTGCCGCACTAATGGCTCTGCCAACCGGTAAGGCGGGTGGTGAGGATGCCATACCTCTAGAGTTTTATAAGGCATTTAAAGATATAATAAATGTGGTATTCCACAAGGTGGTTCAACACATTTATATGGGGGGGTGGCCCAGATACATGGACTATTACCAACATTACTGTATTTTAAAAAAAGATAAGCCCTCGGAGAATATGGGATCATATCGGCCCATATCCTTGATTAATACAGATGCAAAATGGTTTGCTAAGATTCTGGCCATGCGTCTGGCCCCTGTAATCTCTTTCCTAGTTTCCCCACAACAACACAGGTTCATCCCAGGAAGGAATACCACTAGCCATACCAATATGACAATCACAGTTTTCGATGTGGCTGGGAGGCTTAACATCAATATGGGCATGATTCTCCTAGATGCAGAAAAAGACTTTGATCGTGTTGCATGGGACTTTATGTGGGCTCCAATGCGGGTCTTTGGTATTAGTGAATGATCTATCAATCTGACCCAAGCCTTATATAAGACACATAGGGCAAGGGTAGTTCTCGCAGGAAACTGGTCTAAACTATTCCAGATATTCTGCGGCACCCGTCAGGGATGTCTGCTCTCCCCTCTTTTGCTCGCTTTCTATATAGAGCCATATCTGCAGTCACTTCATGGGAATGCAGGTATTCAAACATTCACTGTTGGAGAGCAACATCTGAAATTGGCCACGTAAAGCGGCGATGTGGTAGTTTTCTCTTCCAATCCTTTAACAGCAATTGAACAGGTTTCCAAAAGAGGCGGTCAGAATTGGCGAGGTTCCTGGGTACAAACTTAATATATCCAAAATTCAGCTTCTCCTGAATTTCAAGCCAGACTCTCCTTCTCCAGGGGTAACTACTACAGCAGTTTATCTGGGAATCAAGCTATGCCGGTGGTCTTCAATATCAATAAATTGAACTATGAACCTCTATTATCTGGGGTAAATTCCAAATTAAACAAGTTACCACTTACAATTATTGGACAAACTAACATCATTAAGATGAATATCCTTCTCAAATTCCTCTATTTGTTCAGGGCCATTCCATTAAGAGTCCCGGACTCTTTTTTTAAGCGCTTGGAGGACGCCATTGGAAGCTTTTTATGGGTGTATATGTGTGCACGGAGAGCCATACGCTTTCTGAAGCTTCCATTTAAGAAGGGGGAACTCTCACTCCCAGATTTTCAGCTATAATTCTGGGCAGCCTTTACCGGTTGCCTACGCTGCTTACTCGATCCAGACGATCCTGGTTTATTATCTAACTTCTATCAATTATCTGTAGGGAAAGAGTGTAGGCTTTTCCTCTATCGATTAGGAGATCCCAACTACTATAAGAGGGTACAGTTTAAGGTACTGAGGCAAATTATCCATATATGGAAGGAGATCCGCTCCAAATACTCCATTGCTTTTCTAAACAGAGACACACCACTTTGGAATAACCATGCTTTCCCCTCAGTCTTTAAGGACATGGCCTGCAGGGCTTGGGCACGGAGTGGTGTTGTAACTATCACTCAGTTTTATGATATGAATGGCTTCAGCCTTTTCTGGGCTTTCAAGAATCATATGGACTTCTGCGATACCTTTTTTTAAGTACTTACAAGTGAGGGACTATATTCAGTCTGGATGTCATTGTACATTGGATATTGAAGGCTCTGAACCCTCGCTGTACTATTTTAAACCAGGCATTTGAACCATCAATTAGTATCACGTACCAGGGGCTCTCCTGCTGTAACACAGATGATACTATGATGCTGCCAGCCAAGTAGAGCCGATTGCTTTCAGTAGAGACTTCGGCCTTAGAGATTCATTGCTCCCTTGAAATACTAGACGACTCTGTATATTCTGTTAGTCTAAAACTGCAACAACTGCGTTCTATATCGCTGTTGTATTATACTGCAGATAAAATACTTAAATGGGGAACAAACGCTGCGACTGACAAGACTAAATGCCTGAAGTGTAAGATCCTGGCTGCTATCCTGGAGATAGCTTTCTTCATTAAAGAAAGGCTCTGTACTAGAAGTATGCATCCATTCTCCACTAAAAACAGTACAAAAGTTACTTCTATTCACTAATCTTTTCATCTGGTTTTGTCTCTTCATGCACAACACTATTTTGTGAAGAGTCTTCATTCTATTTAGAATCAAAATGAAAATCTTTCTCTTCAAAGCAAAGGCCTTATCAACTACTCTCTCAACTCGTTCTTTCTGTTTCAGTGCCTCTCTCCATCTTCTATACTTCTTCATAGTTCTTTGTAGATTTATAACTACTCTACGACGAAACACTCTGGCTCTGATTTCCTTAAACTGCTTCTGTCTCCTGTCTCCTGCTTAACATGCGGCCATGTCTTTTACAATCTTTTCTGTTTGTGCAATGTACACTTTGTCTACTCTTATTGTTTCTCATAGGCATAATTTCACTTTCTTTATTTTGTAATCTTTGTAAAGGTGTACATATACTTTTAAGAAATGTCTTTGTCCTCTTACCAGTAGCTCTATTTTCTTTCACCACTTTTTTCTGCATTTTTCCCCTTTTGTAACACATTCCTGCAAACATACTGTAGTTGCTTCTGTTGCTTTTTCATCCGGGCTTTAGTAGGCATTGTAACTGGGTGTAGTAATGTAGATATTGCCCTGTAAAAAAAAATAAAAGTATATTTAATAGTTACTTTACTAGTGACTTACACATAATAAAAAACAGTTTTCATGTTATGTTGTAGTATTAAATCTACAGATGAACCTAGAAATATTACTACATGCACTTACTTCAATATAACAAACCCGAAATAAAATACAAACTTTATTTATTTGTTACCTTTTAACTTTTTAGCTCCCTCTTGTACAACACAGCTACAGCATATCTCACTTCTCACTTGTCATTTATACATGGTGAAAGAACAGTTGATCCCCTCTGTAGTAAACTTTACAATGAACATCAAGGCAAGTAGGCATATTTACAAGCCCCATGCACTTACCGGAGCATCCTTTTTGACACACCAGCGCCGTAATGTGGTGCACCATATTTACAAAGCCACGTAAAGCCACTCTGTGTAGCTTTTCATGGCCTTATAAATACAGGCGCTTTTCAGGCAGCAGTTTCTGTGAAAGAAGCATGCCATGGGTGTTGCTGTGGGTGTCCCATTCAACACTGATAGTTTCTGCCTCATATCCAAATTTACAACAATTTGTAAACCAGGCATTGCGTCAGATTTCTACACCTCCCCAACGAGAAGAACTGATGTCTCTTTCCCCTCACACTGTCTTGGTGTACTCTAATCTATGCCCAAGGCAGAAATGGAAGTGGTCAAATCAATTCTGTCCACAGAGTGTCAAAGCCAGGAAACATGTTAATAAAACTGTTTCTGCATTCCTCAGAGACCATCGCATGGGTTGTATCTATACCAACAATCTGTGTTTTGACATGCATGGAATATATAGAAATGATGGAGTGTACTTTTACATATGAAGGCAACAGGGTGTTTCTAAGTAACCTGAAACGCTGCATGTGGTCTTACGTAAAGCAGCCATATACACACAACCAACACAACAGCTCTTGTGTTAGAGCCACCCTAGTACCCGAAATATTGTGAAGTTTTTCCTAAAGGTTTTTTTTCTTTAACTGTTGGGGATCTTTGTGAAAACGTTGCGATCCCTGTGGACACATAGCAATAACGGAAAACAAAGCAGACATTCAATGACCACCAACACATCCAAAAATAATGTGTAAAAAAATCCATTCTGAACTTTGCCCTACATATATTACTATATACATACTTCTTTCAAAGCATGTTTAAACTCATATTTTTCTAATAAGTTTCTTTAAACACCATCTTTCAGACCTATGTTCTGTTTTCGCAGTTATTCAGCATATTGCAAGGACATCATTAACCGCGACGATCGCGCCTTTTCCATAAAGTGTAAAACATATATCCACACATATTACAGTATTTTACACAGTAGGGGTTTCTCACAGTATTCTCTAAAGTCATGTTTTTATAGAGAGTTTCTATAAAACCATCTGTAAAACCTATTTTATCTTTTCTCGGTGACTCCGGAGACGGCGATGACGTCGGTAATTGCGATTCCCCGGGACACGTTGTGAAAGAGGAAAACAAAAGCAGACATTCAATGACCACAACACATCCAAAAATAATATGTAACAAAATCCATTCTGAACATTGCCTTACACACATTACTATATACATACTTCTTTCAAAGCATGTTTAAACTCATATTTTTATACTAAGGGGCATATTACCAAGCCCCTATCACCACCACAACGTCACAAAAAGTGACGTTGTGGTGGCGATAGGGTCAGCGCCCCACGTTAAGTGGCTTAACGCTGCCTTGGTAATAGTGCCCCTTTCACGCTAAACTTAGCGTGAAAGGGGCGTGCAGTGGGTGTTGCGGTGGGCGTTCCACCGCAACACCCATTCACTTCGACGCTGCCACCTATTATCAAGAGAGGTGATAATAGGTGGCTGCGCCAAACTTAAGACCAGGAACATCCTGGTCTTAAGGTAGCAATACGAGGAGAAATGCTTCATTTCTCCTCGTTTTTGCTTTTTCTATGTGTGCTGCCTTGTGCTGCACACATGGAAAAAGCAAATTGCCAAGGTATGTTTATGTACAGGAAGGTGTCCCTTCCTGTACATAAACAAACCGTTTTTTACAATGCCATTTTGTAACTTACATGTGGGCTGCATGAAGCAGCACACATGTGAGTTACAAAATGGCATTTTAGGTTTGTTTATGTACAGGAAGGGACACCTTCCTGTACATAAACAAACCTCCCTGCTCGCAGACACCCTTGCACTCTGGTGCAAGGGTGCCTGCGTTGGCGTTAAGTCGTGAGACTTAGCGCCATCGCAGGGGGAAATGCCAGGCTGCACCATATCCTTGGTAATATGGTGCAGCCTTGCGTTTCCGAAGTGGCGATGAGAGGCGTTAAGCCAAGGAGGCTAACGCCTCTCACCGCCACTTCCTAGATAATATGCCCCTAAGTTTCTTTAAACACCATCTTTCAGACCTATTTTCCGCCGCAAGGACGTCGTTAGCCGCCACAATAGCGCCTTTTCCATAACGTGTAAAACACATATATCCTCACATATTACAGTATTTTACACACTAGGAGTTTCTTACAGTGTTCTGCAAAGTCATGTTTTTCTAGTGTATTTCTAGAACAACTATCTCTAAAACCTATTTTCAGTTTTCAATCAATCAATCAATCAATCACGGCATTTATAGAGCGCGCTACTCACCCGGGAGGGTCTCAAGGCGCTGGGGGAGGGGGTAAGTTACTGCTCGAACAGCCAGGTCTTGAGCTGTTTCCTGAAGGAGAGATGGTCCTGGGTTCGCCGAAGGTGAGTGGGGAGGGAGTTCCAGGTCTTGGCTGCCAGGTAGGAGAAGGATCTTCCTCCGGCGGTGGCTCTGCGGATGCGTGGTACGGTGGCGAGGGCGTGGCTGGTTGATCGTAGCTGGCGGGTGGGCGTGTAGAAGGTCATGCGGTCGTTGAGGTACTTTGGGCCCAGGTCGTGGAGGGCCTTGTGTGCGTGGGTGAGGAGTCTGAACGTGATTCTCTTGCTGACGGGGAGCCAGTGCAGGTCTTTCAGGTGTCCGGTGATGTGGCTGTGTCGGGGGATGTCCAGGATGAGTCGTGCGGAGGCGTTCTGGATGCGCTGGAGTCTTTTTTGAAGTTTGGCTGTGGTTCCGGCGTAGAAGGTGTTCCCATAGTCCAGTCGGCTGGTGACGAGTGCCTGGGTGACGGTTTTCCTGGTTTCAGTGGGGATCCATCTGAAGATCTTGCGGAGCATGCGCAGGGTGTTGAAGCACGAAGATGAGACGGCGTTGACATGTCTGGTCATCGACAGGGAGGAGTCCAGGATGAAGCCCAGGTTGCGTGCGTGGTCCGTTGGCTTGGGCGCGGTGCCCAGGGGCCGGGGGCCACCAAGAGTCGTCCCAGGCGGAGGGTGATGAGCCCAGGATGAGGACTTCCGTCTTGTCTGAGTTCAGTTTAAGGCGGCTGTTCCTCATCCAGTCGGCGACGTCTCTCATCCCGTCGTGTAGGTTGGCTCTGGCGGTGGTGGGGTCGTTGGTGAGGGAGAGGATCAGCTGGGTGTCGTCGGCGTAGGAGATGATGTTGAGGTTGTGTTGGCGTGCGATGGCTGCGAGGGGGCTCATGTAGACGTTGAAGAGGGTTGGACTGAGTGAAGATCCTTGTGGAACGCCGCAGATGACTTCGGTGGCCTTGGATCTGAACGGGGAGGCGGACTCTCTGGGTTCTTCCGGCGAGGAACGAGATGATCCATTCCAGTGCTTTCTCTCGGATTCCGATGTTGCTGAGGCGCTTCACTAGGGTGCGGTGGCAGACGGTGTCGAACGCCGCGGAGAGGTCCAAGAGGATGAGGGCTGCTGTTTCCCCGTTGTCGGTTAGGGTTCTGATGTCATCGGTGGCTGCGATAAGGGCGGTCTCGGTGCTGTGGCTGGCCCGAAACCCGGACTGCGAGGGGTCGAGGGATCCATTCGTCTCGAGGAAGGCGGCAAGCTGTCTGTTGACGGTCTTCTCGATGACTTTGGCCGGAAACGGAAGGAGCGAGATGGGACGGTAGTTCTTGAGGTCGGTGGGGTCCGCCGTTGGTTTCTTCAGGAGGGCGGTAAGCTCGGCGTGCTTCCAGCTCTCCGGGAAGGTGGCGGTGTGGAAGGAGGAGTTGATGATGTCCCAGAGATGGGGTGCGATGGTGGCGTCGGCTTTGTTGAAGACGTGGTGTGGGCAGGGGTCGGTAGGTGATCCGGAGTGGATGGAGTTCATCGTGCGGGTGGTGTCTTCGGTGCTGATCGGGGTCCAGTTGCAGAGGGTGGTGGTGGCGGGCGTTGGTTCGGCGGTAGGGTGCGTGGTTTGTGCGTCGAAGCTGTTATGTATGTCGCTGATCTTGCGGTGGAAGAACGCGGCGAGTGAGTTGCAGAGGTCTTGCGAGGGGGTGATGTCGTTGTTTCCGGTGCTGGGGTTGTAGAACTCTTTGACGATGCTGAAAAGTTCCTTGCTGTCGTGGGCGTTGTTGTCCAGTCGTTCTTTGAGTGCCGACTTCTTGGTGGCACGGATCAGCTGGTGGTGTTTGCGGGTGGCGTGCTTGAGGGCGGTCCTGTTGTCTGTGGTCTGGTCGAGTCGCCAGGTTTTCTCGAGAGTGCGGCAGTTCTTCTTGGATTCCTTGAGTTCGTTGGTGAACCAAGGGGTTTTCTTGCTTCCGGGTCTGCTGGGAGGGTTTTTTAGTGGTGCGAGGTCGTCGGCGCAGGCGGTCAGCCACTTGGCGAGGTTGCTGGCTGCTTCGTTTGGGTCCGTTGTGTTGGTGGGTGTGTTCTGGCTGAGGGAGGCGGTGAGCTGCTCGGCGGTGATCTTGCTCCAGCTCCGGCGGGGAGCCTGTTGCGGGTGGTGGTGGGTCGCAGTCTTTCTGAAGCTGAAGTGGACGCAGCTGTGGTCGGTCCAGTGGAGTCCGGTGGCGTGGCTGAAGGAGATGTGCTTGCTGGAAGAGAAGACGGGGTCAAGCGTGTGGACGGCGTAGTGGGTGGGCGTGTTCACCAGTTGCTTGAGTCCGAGGTTGGCGAGGTTGTCCAGCAGGGTGGTGGTGTTTTCGCGGTGAGGCCAGAGATTGCGATGACGTCAGTAATCGTGATCTTGCGGTAACGTCGTGAAAGCAGAAAGCAAAAGCAGGAATTGAATAGCCATCACCACATAACTATATATATAGATAACTCACTATATAAATAGGAATCTCAATATCTCTATAAAAATGCATATTAATGATTCATTGATGTATTTTTTTATATTTTCATTAATATTCGGGATGACGCTGATAGTCGGATGTCCCTGTGACGGTACATGGAAGGGCTATGCTGGTGGTCGCAGTGTGGTCGCGAATATTGTGCGCAATAAAAAAAATCCATTTTGGACACATAACTTGTGTCACTAACACCTCCATTTCTCAACCATGGGGTGAGAGTGTCTCCACCCTGACCCCTTATGGGGGCTTTCACACAGATTTTCAGCCGTGGGAACCGTTCCTGATAGATAAAATGGTGGTTGCAACCTTTTATTCAGGTTGCATTCAGCGAATCAGAGCATTCCCGTTGGCACGTGCATTCGCGATTCATCACGAAACCACCACGAAATATCTGCGGCCAGAGATTTCACTATAATTTTAAACTTACATTTCTCAGAAACTACTGAATGGATTTACAACAAATAAGCAAAAGGCGCTTCCTTGAACCGACATCTACCTCCCTCCCAAATTTGGTGTAAGTCCGTTCAGTGGTTCGGGCTGTAGAGGTGGCTAAAGGTTCCTATGGGAATTAACATTACAAATGCAACCTTATTTCATGCCCCAAATTCTCGGTCCCCAATGCACGAATCACTCCCAAACTTTCCCATTCAATAGTCCCCATGTGACACTTTTTTGGCAAAATTTCATGCAGATTGGTCAAACGACGCCAAAGTTATAGCCAAGTCAAAAAATGCTTTTCCTATGAAAACTAGGTCCTGACTATAACTACCTCCTGACAATATATATATATATCATAGGTAACGTCGTCTGTAAAATGTTTATTTCTTGATGTATATGTGTGTGCTTAGGTGGATTTATGCTTGCACATGGGGGCCAGTTATGTAGGATTGTCGACATACTTTAATGTAGACTGGTGTGTTTATTTGTTTGTTTGGGCTTGCACAAACCTCAATACAGGTACCATCTCGGCTGTGTATGTTGCTGCTCCTTTGATGTAAATTAGTCCACGGGCAAAGCAACAATCAATTTGAAATAACTAGGGGGCATATTAACAAGGGCCATTTCGCCGCTTTTTTGGCTTTAAAAGCCAAAAAAGCGGCGAAAATGACATCGCCCTATCTACAAGGGGATGCTAACATGCATTAGCGCATGTTAGCACCCGTTTTCCCGACGCCTCGCTTTGCATCTCTATTGAGATGCAAAGTGGGCGTCACTGGGCAGTACTCCTTGCAAATTATCGCTGATGTGCACATCGCGATATTTACAAGGAGGCCCATGCATTTTTGCAGACGTTAGTTTTTTATATTTGTGCCGCTTCAACTCAGCTAGACTGCATCCATTTTGAAGTATGCATTATTTTCACATCATCTTTCGACTTTATCATGACATGTATTGCAAAACCCCTGGAAGTTATTTCAAGTACCTTCTCCTGCAGATTTAATTCTTAGAAGAAGCTGAACTTTTGCTTTGGGGTTACCCTGCTGTGTTTATTTTACATGAAACCTTTCGAAAAAGCAACATAACTCCTTTTGATGTTATATTTTCTCCGATATGTTGAAATCATTCAAAAACGTACATTTAGAAACAATGCTCTGTATAATATTGAATTCATACTTTTACCCAAAATATGCCATACATTTACAGCTTTATAATTTAACTTTTAATGTTATTCTTATACGTTATTAACGTGGTTTACACAATTGTATTTTCTTGTATGATGACAATGTACATGCGATGTACCTATACTGCTATTAAAATTATATTCGAAGATTGGAAAGCTGTTCTATCCAAAATACTTTTGGCAGTGCTGGCGAGGTATAGCTAACAATATTCATGTCGTATTACAGAAACCAAGGGGCATATTATCAAGCGGCAGCGATAATTATCGCTGGCCGCTCTTAGCGAGAAATTATTTATCGCCGACTATCGCTGGCAATTATCGCCATGCTATCGCTGTATCAACAACGCATAGCGCAATGGAGATAATTTTCCAGCGATAGCGATAGCTTGCATGGAACATCGCTGGTTTTTCAGCGATGTTCCATGGAAAACGGCGATAACCTTGCTGATACGACCCTGTGGTCGTATCAGCATAATCCACCCCCAATGGTAAGTATACCTAAGTCAGCATTTTTGCAGACGTTAGTTTTTGACGAAAACCGTGGTTTCTGTAATACGACATGAATATTGTTAGCTATACCTCGCCAGCACTGCCAAAAGTATTTTGGATAGAACAGCTTTTCAATCTTCGAATATAATTTTAATAGCAGTATAGGTACATCGCATGTACATTGTCATCCTATAAGAAAATACAATTGTGTAAACCACGTTAATAACGTATAAGAATAACATTAAAAGTTAAATTATAAAGCTGTAAATGTATGGCATATTTTGGGTAAAAGTATGAATTCAATATTATACAGAGCATTGTTTCTAAATGTACGTTTTTGAATGATTTCAACATATCGGAGAAAATATAACATCAAAAGGAGTTATGTTGCTTTTTCGAAAGGTTTCATGTAAAATAAACACAGCAGGGTAACCCCAAAGCAAAAGTTCAGCTTCTTCTAAGAATTAAATCTGCAGGAGAAGGTACTTGAAATAACTTCAGGGGTTTTGCAATACATGTCATGATAAAGTCGAAAGATGATGTGAAAATAATGCATACTTCAAAATGGATGCAGTCTAGCTGAGTTGAAGCGGCACAAATATTAAAATACCATAAAATGCAAGAAAGGTTAAAAGCTTTTTGAAATAGGGTATTGTTTTCATATCGTAAAAGGAAAACCTTCGCAGAATCCCCTCGATTGGAGCTGATTCCACTCTTTTCAGTTTTCACACAGAGATGTTGTTTTGGGAAAAAAGCAATTTTCCTGTAGGCTGCATTGGCAAATGCTAATAGGCCTTTTTAAACTACATTTCAAACCTTAAATCACTTTTTTCAGGCATTAACTGCAAGGGTTTTGAAAAGTCTAAGCACGCTCGTCCTTTAGTTCTTGAAACCACAAATAAGAACCCAAGCAATGATCTTCCCTTTAAGTTGTATCCCTTACTCAGCGGAGTTGGTTGGTGCCTGGCTGTTGTAGTACAAAATGAGGAAATAAGAAGCAATTCTATTATGTACCTCATTTTTAATTTCCAGTCAGAAAATATTTACCTTCTTCTCTCATTCCCCGCTACAGCACTTCATTTATAAGGTATTGCTGACAACTACTTTGATGTCAGGGGAAAATCTCACATGTGAAACATTGGCTGACTTCCATTCTCCTGGAGGCACAACATGCTCACGTATTGCATGCACTAGCCTCACTAAGGAAGCGTCATGCTAAACTCTTTACTGAGAAATATTTCCTCTTGAGTCCTAGCTTTCGTCCAGTGCTTAATTTGTTAAAGAATAAGGCCCAGATTTACAAATATTTTTCTCTGTGTTTGAGTCACAAAAGTGATGCAAACCAGTGCAAAATGTTTTTTTTTGTTATTTATTTTCCATTGTTACTTAGAGGGGGTGTTAAATGGGTAGTCCAGGGCGTTCTCATGATTTTTGACGCAAACCCTATTTGCTAACATTATTAGACAGGGTTTCGTGCCATAAAATAACACCGCTTTGAAGCAGGCGTTAAAGAGGAGATATGCTTTTATTTCTCTGAATGCTTCCCACTTTGCAAGCGTGCTGTATTTTACAAGACACACATCCAATGTGGGAATCGTTTAAGCCTAGTATTTTGTACTGAAAGGGTACCCTTCCAGTACAAGACCTATGCTAAACTCATGTTATGTTATGTTAAAAAAATGTATATAGCGCTACGCATACCGAGGGTGTCTTGGCGCTGGTAGCAAGCGTAGAACAGGAGCATGCTGTGAAGGAAATTTACAGGTTGAAAAGCCGGGTTTTAAGAAGCTTTCTAAAAGCCAGCAGAGAGAGTGAAGATCTAATGTGGAGTGGAAGGGTATTCCAAAGTCTGGTGGGTCCTACATGGAAGGTACTACCACTCCATCTAGCTTTCTTAAATCTAGATGGTGTAACTGAAAAGGTACCCAGGGATATAAGCTTCCTGTTAGGAGTGTACCATGAAATCGAGTTACTAAAAAATTCTGGACCTGGACCTGGACCTGTACTGTGTAAGGCCTTGTAAGTGAGACAGTTTTAAATTTGATGCAATTTCTAACCGTCAGCCATTGTAGTTCTTTAATGGCCGAAGTAACAGACTGATGTTTTGGCAACTTGAGCAGGACTCTGGCCGCTGAATTATGTAGGACCTGTAATTTATTTAAGTATTGTTTCTGTAGACTGGTGTATAGGCCATTACAGTAATCAATTTTTGATAAGAAGAGAGAAGTGATAATGGTTTTTCTTGCGCTAACTGGAATATAAGGCAGAATCTTTCTGGTGATTCTTAGCATGTTATAAGAGGTGGATATGATAGAATTAACTTGTTTACCAAGATTAAGTTTATCATCTAGAATCACTCCTAGGCTTTTAACCTTGGTAGATGGAGTACGAAGTGGTCCCATCTCTGATGGCAAGCAGTTAGGAGTCCAAAAGCAAGGGTAATTTCTGAAGAACATCACTTCAGTCTTTTCTAAATTCAACTTGAGGCAGTGCCTGCCCATCCAGATTTCTTTCATGCAGCTGTGAAGCTGAGCACTGGTATTATTAGCCCTGTTTGCCACGGAGACCACAATTTGTGTGTCGTCCGCGTATGAGGGAAGTGAAAGACCAAAAGATTGAATCAGTGGAGCAAGCTTGGCCACATAAAGATTGAATAACGAGAGTCTGAGCGAGGACCCCTGCGGCACTCCACACGGAAGTGAGAAGGCTTTTGATCTGAACTTATCTAGAGTCATGATATTTTCCCTATTTGTTAGAAAGGATTTAAATAGGCTGCTCCCTTAACACCCACGGTCTCAAGGCGAAGACACAGGGGTCGATTCCGATCTCGGCCGGAAGCGCACCTAACACTATTCGTCCGGAAAAAAAACAAGCCGAACGCGTGTTTCCCGACCGATTCGAACAGTCGTCCGAACGAGCAAGTACGATGCGCATAACTGCTTAGATTCCGACCCAGCCGTACGTACCCATTCCAGCTCCTGTTCCCCGCCCGAGCCGGATCCGTAAACGCCGATTCGAGTCGCACGGAAGTAAATATACAGCACCTTCCGGCCGGACTAGTACGATGCGCCTTCCGTACGCGCCGAACCCATCGCTACGTCCGGCACATCAGAGCATCCGGGAGAGCTGCACATAAGCTCCGATTCGCGCCACAAGACGATCCACGGCTACGAGACGAACAAGCCAGCGATGAGTACGAGTCGAAGCCACGAGAAACCCGAACAAGACGACCCAACCATGAATCCCATCGCGCAGGTCCTACCAATACTCTACATCTATTACCGGAACCAGTACGGACTCGTACGGCGCAGACGGTAAGACAGACACCCACTACACTAACAAACGACACGTACCGACATATGTCACACACACATAGGGATGCAGAAATGACGTACACTAGCAACAGCCGAACCATAGGGGCGGGATGGCTATCACCAATGCCATACACACCCATAGGGGGATGGATGCCTACCACTACCACTACCCCTACTCATGGGGGCCTGGATGCCTGTCACTACTACCATCCCCACTCATAGGGGGATGGATGCCTACCACTACCACAACCCTACTCATGGGGGCCTGGATGCCTGTCACTACTACCATCCCCACTCATAGGGGGATGGATGCCTACCACTACCACCACCCTACTCATGGGGGCCTGGATGCCTACCACTAACACCACCCCTATTCATGGGGGCCTGTATGCCTACCACTACCACCACCCCTACTCATGGGGGCCTGGATGCCTACCACTACCACCACTCCTACTCATGGGGGCCTGGATGCCTGTCACTACTACCATCCCCACTCATAGGGGGATGGATGCCTACCACTACCACCACCCTACTCATGGGGGCCTGGATGCCTGTCACTACTACCATCCCCACTCATAGGGGATTGATGCCTACCACTACCGCCACCCTACTCATGGGGGCCTGGATGCCTACCACTACCACCACCCCTACTCATGGGGGCCTGGATGCCTGTCACTACTACCATCCCCACTCATAGGGGGATGGATGCCTACCACTACCACCACCCTACTCATGGGGGCCTGGATGCCTACCACTACCACCACCCCTACTCATGCGGGCCTGGATGCCTACCACTACCACCACCCCTACTCATGGGGGCCTGGATGCCTGTCACTACTACCATCCCCACTCATAGGGGGATGGATGCCTACCACTAACACCACCCCTACTCATGGGGACCTGGATGCCTGTCACTACTACCATCCCCACTCATAGGGGGATGGATGCCTACCACTACTACCACCCTACTCATGGGGGCCTGGATGCCTACCACTACCACCACCCCTACTCATGGGGGCCTGGATGCCTACCACTACCACCACCCCTACTCATGTGGGCCTGGATGCCTGTCACTACTACCATCCCCACTCATAGGGGGATGGATGCCTACCACTACCACCACCCTACTCATGGGGGCCTGGATGCCTACCACTACCACCACCCCTACTCATGGGGGCCTGGATGCCTGTCACTACTACCATCCCCACTCATAGGGGGATGGATGCCTACCACTACCACCACCCTACTCATGGGGGCCTGGATGCCTACCACTACCACCACCCCTACTCATGGGGCCTGGATGCCTACCACTACCACCACCCCTACTCATGGGGGCCTGGATGCCTGTCACTACTACCATCCCCACTCATAGGGGATGGATGCCTACCACTAACACCACCCCTTCTCATGGGGGCCTGTATGCCTACCACCACCCCTACTCCTGGGGGCCTGGATGCCTGTCACTACTACCATCCCCACTCATAGGGGGATGGATGCCTACCACTACCACCACCCTACTCATGTGGGCCTGGAGGCCTGTCACTACTACCATCCGCACTCATAGGGGGATGGATGCCTACCAGTACCACCACCCCTACTCATGGGGGCCTGGATGCCTACCACTACCAACACCCTACTCATGGGGGCCTGGATGCCTACCACTACCACCACCCCTACTCATGGGGGCCTGGATGCCTGTCACTACTACCATCCCCACTCATAGGGGGATGGATGCCTACCACTACCACCACCCTACTCATGGGGGCCTGGATGCCTGTCACTACTACCATCCCCACTCATGGGGGCCTGGATGCCTACCACTACCACCACCCCTACTCATGGGGGCCTGGATGCCTACCACTACTACCATCCCCACTCATAGGACGGGTAATGCATGACACACCCAGCATACTCCAACATAAGGTATGTCAGAAAAAGACATCCCCCCAACATCATGACAAGAGTGTGTAGTCTGTGTCAAATGCCTACAACACTGAACATGACATTGAACATACAATGTGACCCCCTATCACATGTGTCACACATAAATGTGTGTGGCCTCCACAATGCAAGCAGACCATGACCACTGTGGGAATGGGGTCTAAACCCCCATCATCACAGTGACCAAAAGGTAAGTGTGGGGTCCATAACTGAAGCACATTTTGAACATTGTGGCAATGGGGTCTAAACCCCCATCATCACAGTGACCAAAATGTAAGTGTGGGGTCCATAACTGAAGCTGTTGAGATGGGGCAACATATCACCCCAATGTCGGACGCACAGCATTATTCAAGCATAACTCTGATGCCAAAAGTTAATCCAATTTCATCATTTTTATTCCAATTTCATCCAAGTTTCACTTTTTCATCCGTTGTCCTCTTGTCACATGAGAGACATCTTATGTATTTTACTGTATCCTTAAAAGCTGCAGACATGCCAATCCTGGCCTTATACTGTAGTGCGGAATTATACATAAGCAATCCTCATTCGTTAGTCCTGATAACCCAATCCATTTCGGGCCTGTTCCTGGCTCTGCGTCAGGGGTACTCTACAATTTAAAAACATTGTTGTGAAACAGTGTGTTTGAGTCGGTGCAACATATTAATATCTGCACTAAATTAAGCTATGCTTGCCTTATATGCATTAGCTATAATCAACGTCTTCCCGCTAAACATAACCAAAAAGCTACCACTAAGTTGATGCCCAGAACCACCTCTCTAATCCTCCGACCTTTCTCTCCTATAGCAACCCTGCGTTACAAGCCCTTAAACCTTCATTCCGGTAAACCCACATAAAACCGTATTATCACCCAGCGACGGTGTCTCCCCGGGCCTTTACCTTCAAAATCTGCTTCTGTGAACACCTCCCAGTTGAATTACAAGCATCCACGTACTACGCACTCTCCTAGACCTGCGCTTTAAACACCTGTGCTCTATCTTCGCCCGCCTCCTTTCAGTAACTACCTCTTTTAACCCTATGCCTCCCTAATCCATCCTGCGTAAAGCAGTTACTTTGCCTTCTATATACTTTGACGATAGTTTGTAGTTCGTTTAAAGTGCCGACCTCATTTCTCACCGATAACCTCCCTTCATTCTTCATTCATTAACCAGATCACAAACAAACCGGCCCCTTTCCTCTGAATCTGTCGTCCGCAGTGTTACCAAAACTAGATCTACTACATGTCCCAAAATCCACTGCGTGTGCCAACATAAAATATGTCAATGGGTTGTCTATCAAACAGCTTGATTTACGCTTTCTCAAGCATTATTCATACAATCTCCCTGCGCATCAAACCTAAGTTCCCCGCCCACCCTAAAATGACAATTACAGCGTCAATTATACTAATCCTACATTTCATGTTTACAGCGCAATATTAACCGGAACAATATACAAATTCTGATTCATCATTGCACATGCTAATATGCTTATTATCGCACCAAACATAGATCGAAACACAGTCCGCCATGTTTTAAAACTACATAGTTCAAAGGATCAATTGATGAGAACAATTTTCTTTCACTGGTCTCTCATGTGACAACATCAAGTTAATTTGTTCCTCGCTGTAATCGATGGGTGCAACTCGTCGAAGGGCAGATAGTAATGTATGCAAACAAGAGGGGGTTTGACAGAGTGCACACCAGTTTTTTCTTTTCATAAACTCTTATGCCTCCTTTAAATCTAATTGCGTGCAAGACCGGAATCGTGGTCTGCCCTAAACCACGTGGATAATTAAACCTGTTGAGATGGGGCAACATATCACCCTAATGTCGGACGCACAGTGTGTTTGAGTCGGTGCAACATATTAATATCTGCGCTAAATTAAGCGCAGATATTAATATGTTGCAACCGACTCAAACACACTGTTTCACAATAATGTTTTTAAATTGTAGAGTACCTCTGACGAAGGGCCAGGAACAGGCCCGAAATGCATTGAGTTATCAGGACTAACGAATGAGGATTGCTTATGTATAATTCTGCACTACAGTATAAGGCCAGGATTGGCATGTCTGCAGCTTTTAAGGATACAGTAAAATACATAAGATGTCTCTCATGTGACAAGAGGACAACGGATGAAAAAGTGAAACTTGGATGAAATTGGAATAAAAATGATGAAATTGGATTAACTTTTGGCATCAGAGTTATGCTTGAATAATGCTGTGCGTCCGACATTGGGGTGATATGTTGCCCCATCTCAACAGGTTTAATTATACACGTAGTTTAGGGCAGACCACGATTCCGGGCTTGCACGCAATCAGATTTAAAGGAGGCATAAGAGTTTATGAAAAGAAAAAACTGGTGTGCACTCTGTCAAACCCCTCTTGTGTCCATAACTGAAGCACATTTTGAACATTGTAGCAATGGGGTCTAAACCCCCATCATCACAGTGACCAAAAGGTAAGTGTGGGGTCCATAGCTGAAGCACATATTGAACATTGTGGCAATGGGGTCTAAACCCCCATCATCACAGTGACCAAAAGGTAAGTGTGGGGTCCATAACTGAAGAACATTTTGAACATTGTGGCAATGGGGTCTAAACCCCCATCATCACAGTGACCAAAATGTAAGTGTGGGGTCCATAGCTGAAGCACATTTTGAACATTGTGGCAATGGGGTCTAAACCCCCATCATCACAGTGACCAAAAGGTAAGTGTCATCATGGAAAAAGCTGCAACTGCCAAACAGCATGGATGATTCCTGGTCACACAACAACAAACACATCAGTGGCAAAGTAGTGGTTGTGTCCCATAGCAACATAGATTGGGTGAGGCAAACAGTGCAGTGCAAATAAAACACACCTTTGGCCATGTGCAGACAAACATCACCCATGGGGGCTGCCATTGTCAACATTTATCAATTACACAATGACAGAAGTGACCATCATAATGCAGACCCACATATCTGCACCAATGGACACACAAATGTAGATATCCTGTGGAGACTGTAGATGTGAGGTGAACAAATAACATACCATGGCAGCAATGGGACATACAAACCATGATTATTGTGCTGACTGATGACCTAGGAGTCCCAGGGACAGCAGGGGAAATCCTCCAAACAACATACAGCCAATGGCACACTAAAGATATGCCAATGCAGTGGTGCAGATGCACAAACACAAACAGGCAGCCTCACACTGCATATCAAACACAACAGGTGATGGGGGTGTGCCAGTGTCCCCAGGCAACCACACAACACATGAGGAGGCCTGAATTACAATTACACAGATGTGTATACAGTGCCATACAAAAGTAACTCATGGATCGGATTCCCTACGTGGGCAATCAGGCATTGTTAGATGAGAGGGAGCCCAAATTACACATGTCACACAAGCTTGTAGGAACAGCAACTAACACAGCAAGAGACAGACCCACCACAGCACTACCCCCAGGGACCCCACATTGTGGTGACACTAGCCTGCATGATAATCCCACTGTGATGACAAAGGTAGATGTCGTTCACACTGTGAACCACAGCCATGTGTCCTGAGCAACAAACTACCATCACACCTACACAAGCACAAATCAATCAGCACGGCCTGTCAGCCAAGGCCAATATGGATGTAGGGGTCTAGCCGTGCAACAGCTCACATTTGCACACACTCAACACCACACACCTTGATCTCCACCAATGTGCAGCAGTGAAGCTCACATGGACTGGTGACATTGCACATGCACCCATGACAATCCCAGGGGTGGTGGTGGGAACTAAGGTGCAGAAACCCATCACACATGGCCAGTCAACAAGACTCGTGAATGTCTGACACACTGCACAGTACTCAGTACATGGGCATGACGTGAAATCCACCCCAATCAATGGGATCCCGGCCACAGTCACACACCAATGAAGAAGCCAAGGTGACCCACAAAGAACACACCTTGAGAACTTCCAACATTGCAGCTCTGACCCTGAAGAGTGGCAGCAGTCACACACACAACGTGTCACAATCACTGAAAGCTACCACAAACTGTAAATTACATGACTTGTGTAACCAACAAGTACCAAGGGGAATCCTGACTGTGTCCCATCTGCGTTTGCCCACATCCCCAGCCCTGACAACAAAGACAACTAGGGATGACAACCTGATGAACATTAGTTTGCCATGCACCCACATCACGGAGAAACCAGGTCCAAGATGCTGGATGAACACAGGACAACTCAGCAAGCATCACAAACAGGAACATCCGTAGGTACACAGCCTGTGTAGGAAAAGGGAAGGGAACACACACAGACATGCTCACACAACACACAACACGGGCCCAGGCAATGTCACGGGATTACACACTGCCATGAGGGCACTCCACTCCTGTGGAAGGTCGGCTGTGCCAAACCTTGTCTGTGCACGACTCAAACATGTCAGCAGAACACTCGGTCAGTGAGTCAACAACTACAACACACTGAAGGCTCTGCTCACATCAGCCTGGGTACGGGAGTGTCACGTCAGTCATCTGCATACACCCAAAACACGTGTCAAGCAAGTTGCACTGTATAGACAGATGAGTCCTTCAACATTGATGTGCTAAACTGCATGTCCAGTGGAGATGGGCACACAGTCAGGGAAATAGAAACATTGGACAGTGGTAAGCCCACCAGATGTGCATCAGTGTAAGCCAAAGATGTTAATTTACAAATGCAAAACGTACATCCCTGTGTCAAATGCTGAACATTACACCCTCAGACTGCAGCAAAGGATGCTATAGATCCAGACTACATTAGGACACATATCCCATGGACCACATGGAGTCCATCACAGCAACACTTCATTTTCCTGATCTGAACACTATTACAACTGCAAATGCATGATGATACTCATCTACATCATGTACATCCAAAGAAAAACCACAAGTAAACAAAAAGAGGCTTTATTCAGCAAAATGTGAAACTAACATTTTAAGTCCAAAATAAACTAAGGCCAATGGCCAGTCCAAATACACAGTCCCAACAGGGTGATATGTGACAACTTGTCACCCACTGGTACGGACAGGGGACATCCCCCTCGGAGGGGCATACAAGGGGCAGGCCAGGCACCGCAGGGACAGGATCAGGGGATGCCAGAAGGAGGCAGTGAAGGGGTGGTGGGTGCAGGAGTGTCACCGGCAACTGCAGTGGAGGTGTCTGACTCAGTGGGGGCTGGCACCACTGTAGGACACAAGTCAGATGGTGTGGGTGCTGCAACCACTACAGTGGGCCGGTCAGATGGAGTGGACTGGGTCCCCACTGCAGTGCCCGAGTCAGACGGGGTGGTTGTGGACTCCACTGCAGTGCATAACTCCAAGGGAGTGGAAGGGGGGCAGATGAGGTGGGCAGGACAGAGGGGGGACCCGGTCTCCACACCAGTGGCACAATCAGGCAGAGCGTCTGGTTTGGGGGTGGAAGAGCAAGTGGTGGGGGGAGGGCCTAAGCAGTTTGGGGATGCAGTATCGGTGTGTGGGGGAACCTGGGGCAGGGTGTGGCGGTGGAACCTGTGGAGTGGTGGCCTGGGGGATGGAGGAGAGAGACTGTGTGGTGGAGCTGCGTGGTGGTGGTGGTGGGATCTTGCCCTTCCTGGTCCAGGGGACTTTCGAATGGGGTCCTCAGTCTGCCTGTGCCTGGGGGAGGGTGTCCGGGTGTGAGGGGCACTCCCTCTGTGTGTGGTGGTCGCCTCTTCCGCCTGGACTTCGTGTCAGATGGATCTGTGGGGAAGAGGCCAAGCTCACAGAGGAAGAGCTTCTGGGAGGGGGGTGTTGCAGGTGAGGCAAGGGAAGGGGTTTTGGAGGGAGCGGTATCTGAGGACTGCGGAGTGCTCGTGGATGCGTGTGTGTGTGTCTGGGCCCCATCCCCTGTGAGTGAGGTATCAGTCCCCTGACTGTGTGTGCGTGTGCGTCTGGATTTTGGCTTGTGTGTCTGTGTGCTGCTTGTGTCTGTGCTGGTGCGTGCCGGTGTGTGTGTGCTTGGGACAGGTAGGGTGCTGGGGATTGTGGATGGGGCAGAGGTAGGAGGGGTGAGGGACTGTTGCAGGAGGGACACTGCTGCCATCAGTGAGGAGGCCATGGACTGATTGGTCCGATGTAGGGCAGACATGCCAGATGACATGCCCTCCATGAATGACACCAGTTGTGTCAACAGACCTGTGTGTGCATGGAGGACACTCAGCATTGATGTCTGCCCTACATGGATCTGTTTCAGCAAGTCCACAGACTCCACACTCAGGGCAGCAGGGGGACAGAGGCAGGGGGTGCGGTGCCTGGCATGAAGGAGACACGCTCCCCTACACGGGAGCCTCCACGGACATGTGGGATGGGAGCAGATGGGAGGGTGGAGATGGTGGTGGTGGCGGGGACAGACTTGCTTGATGTCGCCTCTCGTCTGCTGACACCCGCCTCCACAAGGGAGTCCTCACTGGAAATGCTGTTTTCCCCAGCCGAGGTGGTCGTAGCTGAGGTCTCCTCAGTGTGGCTCCCCTCACCCTCCGTGCCACTGGGTCCCTCGCTCTCCCCTGCAGTAGACCCAGTCTGGCTCTGCCGCTCCTCTTGGTCCGTGGAGCTGTCTCCTCCTGTGGCCGTGGATGTATCTGCAAACAATCAGGATAAACAAAGCAACATTAGTCACCTGTACTGACCACACACACCACAGTAAGTACAGCACATCACAGAGCAAGCCCTGCCATCATTTGCTAGACATTGCAATAAGTGCTGACACTGATTTGAAGAAGCCCATTGTCTGCCTGACAGTCAGTCATGCCACACATATCCTACCTGTCCATGCACCCATCTGTCTGCTGCCTGTTGTATGCGACTAATCATATGTGCACACATGCACCACATACACAGTTGTTGGACATCCAAGAGAACATATGGAAATGTGTCACTTCAAACACATGCCATCTCCTGCTACTGACTCAGTACATGTGTCAGGAAAAGTGATGGGCAGAGTCTCTGTTGATATGCGGGTTTTGCTTCCATCACCAGACACAATGAGGTCCTCATGTCCTGATAGACAATGCGACAATGGTGTGCATGCAGGACATATCACACTACTGCTGGATCACCCTTTGCAAGTTGAATGTCATGGCACAGGCCTGTCTGGCAAGTCAGTCATAACTGTCTCCTGTCACAGGTGCAGTGCATACACACAACACCAGTCTACACTGTGTCACAATAATGGAAGTTTTGGAATGCAAGCCCTGTAGCTGACAGGTGCACATGTGCACCCCTGGCCACCCACATCATGAGGACTAAGATGATCCCACGTCAATCAAATGAGACATTTGAGTGACTGCAAACACAAATCCATACACATGAGCACTTCACCGTCTGATGAGAATGAACCAAAGCTGCCTGCACCTCAATGTTTCATACAACATTGTGCACAGTCAAGGGATCAGAGACCTATGCATTAACCAATGTGCAGATCCCATAGTCACAACTCAGATGGCTGGCCAACCCAAATTGTTAAACACTCCAGTAGTCCAAAAAGCAAGGCCACACCACGGTGACACAGAGGCATACACCTGAGTGCACTCTTCACAATGCCCAATATGTATGCTGACACACGGGAGTGGGAGAGTGCCTTCGATGTACGGAGTTGGCATTACAGTCCTGGTCCATGTGCAACATGGTATTACCCTGAACACTAGGCAGGTGGCTATGCATGTGTCACACACATGATGTACATACTTCTGAGGCTCCTACCTTGGTCTCTGCTGCAGCATGGGTGTGTGGTAACCCTGGGCGAAGTGCTACGCTACGCTCGCGTAGTTTGCGAAGTCTGCGCTACTTCGCACAACGCGAATTGCACGTAGCACAGTGCGAACACGCGTAGCGTAGCGTAGCGTAGTGCCGCGGTCATTTTTTGCTTGCTCGCGGTCCTCAACGTCAAGTTGGCGACCGCGAGCAAGCAAAATGACATCCCGGCGAGACTTTTTCCTCGTTCGCGATCAGCAACATCAAGTTGCCGATCGCGAGCGTGGAAAATAAACCTCCCGGCGAGATTCTCAACGCGGGAGGTCAGGTTTCTCATTGCGAGTGGTCGCGTATGCTCGCGTCCGCTCGCGATGAGAAACTACCAGTCCGCGTTGAGAAGCTGCCGCTCGAGTAAAAATCTACTCGAGCGGCAGTAAAAGACAGCTCGCACTGTGCAAGTTGCCGTTTTCAATGATTGCACAGTGCGGACAAGCATCCGGCACTGTGCAATCATTGCGAACAGTGCGCTACGCAGTTCGCGTAGTGCTACGCGAAGCTTGCGTAGCGCGAAGTGCACTTTGCGTAGCTTCGCGAAGCATTACTTCGCGAACTACGCCCACCCTTAGTGTGTGGCACATACCCCAGACATGTGGTGAGTCAGAGCAGCAATTGGAACACATATTAAAGCCATACCCAGAGTACATGTCAGATCACAGGCATTGTGAGAAATTGTACCACCCATGCAGCCCACCACAAAGTTCCTGTAACTGATGCTGTCCCCAACTTGAACCACAGGTAACTGCAAGTGCACAGTACCCAAGTGACCTAAGTCACAGACTGTAAGGGCCACACCTGTGTATCAGATGAGGAGGTGGCATGACACAAGTGAGGGACATGAGTCCAGGACGACATGACAGTTGTACTGTGGAAGTGGAACCAGGCTAAAGGAGTGCATAGAGCATGTTAGTCATAGTACACAGTTAAGGCTAGCACTTACCCCCTCCTTGCTGCTGTCTGGCCTTCAGCTGCCCATCCAGGTCAGGGAAGACCACCGCCAGGATCCGGAGCATGTGGGGGTCAGGGTCCGGTGTCCGCCCCTCCTGCGAGGAGGCGACAGCTTCAGCTGGACCCTTGCGATCCTCCGGGTCCAGCCCCGAAGGTCCTGCCACCTCTTCTGGCAGTTGCGGATCCTGCGCCTGTAGACCCCCACAGATCGTACTGCCCGGACGATGGTCAGCCAGATCTCCTGCTTCTGGTGGGCATCAACCTGTGAGGATGACAAAGTGAAAAGGCCATTTCTACACATGCAACATTTCCGTGCATCACACAGTTGGATATACATGTCTCAATCACAGGGGCATATGATGTACACAGGTAGTGCAACTATGGCTATGAACAGTTTGCCAGCAGTTACTAAATGGTATCATTTCCTGGGAAGCCAAACATTGTTGGAATGCACTGTTACTGCACTATACCTGTTCAGTGCATGTGACTGCACACTTTGGGGGGTGAAAACTACTCAGTGAGCATGCTAGCCACTGGTGTACACACTGTAAGTCTTGCTAGTCAGACAACATGCACAATTAGTAAGGTAGTGGACAGCACACTCACCTGCTCCCCTGGTTTCCCATACAGCTTGCTGTACTGTGGAAGGAGGCTGTCCAGCAGGGTCTGGTTCTCCTCAGTGCTGAAGGCTGGGGCTCTATCCACAGTACGTGCCATTGCAGTAGCCAGAGGATGCAGAGACAGCAGCAGTGGTAGTGGCAGATGTCGTCCTGGAGCATGTAGTGCAGGCAAGTGAGCTCTCAGGGGAACAGCCAGCATTATATGTGTGCTGCAGAGGCAGATACTGTCCCATGTGTCCAAAGTGATAGGTCCAAGTCGTTTGCATCTTCTGAATCTGGCCAATCCATGGAATTGCACCACTTATACACGCCCACAGCATCCTTCAAAAGTTCAACTTCATGACACCCATGAATTTGCAACATTGTTGTGGGTGGCCAACTGAATTCACTGCATCCGACTCGTAAAAGCTTCGTAAACGCGTCCGTTACCATGTCAGGCCATAGCCAATGCGTGCGTACCGATCGGACCATTGCTGTACGACGCGTATTTCGAAAAACAACACGCATCCGTCCACATCATATGCAATGGCCAATGCGTGCACACCGATCGGTCCATTGCTGTACAACGCGTATTTCGAAAAACCACACGAATCCGTCCACATCATATGCAATGGCCAATGCGTGCGCACCGTTCGGTCCATTGCTGTACAACGCGTATTTGTAAACACAACACGCATCCGTCCACATCATATGCAATGGCCAATGCGTGCGCACCGATCGGTCCATTGCTGTACAACGCGTATTTCGAAAAACAACACGCATCAGTCCACATCATATGCAATGGCCAATGCGTGCGCACCGATCGGTCCATTGCTGTACAACGTGTATTTCTAAATACAACACGCATCCGTCCACATCATATGCATTGGCCAATGCGTGCACACCGATCGGTCCATTGCTGTACAACGCGTATTTCGAAAAACAACACGCATCCGTCCACATCATATGCAATGGCCAATGCGTGCGCACCGATCGGTCCATTGCTGTACAACGCGTATTTCTAAACACAACACGCATCCATCCACATCATATGCAATGGCCAATGCGTGCGCACCGATCGGTCCATTGCTGTACGACGCGTCCCTGTACAAGTCACTCGCATATGTCACCATGGTTGTCACTGGTGAACGTATGCCAGCCACAATTACTTGCCAGGGATTCAGGGGCACACCTACAACACCACAGCCTGTCCACACTGTATCCTAAGGCATGTAAGGCTGCATTACCTGTGTGTGTATGGGGGTCAACATGTGTTTTTTTTGGTGGCACTTGGGGGCAGCCACTCCCAGGCTGTGCACGTGTTCATGGGGATAGAATCCTTTGTGTGTTGTGCACATGACGACTGTGATGTGCAACTGTTCAGTTCAGAGCATGTGGAATGGTCACATTTCCAGGTTGTGTATGTGTATGTCATGTCACATACACCCTGAGTCCCATGTGGGAAGGTATGTACGTCACAGGGTGACCCATTGCCACAATTGTGATGGCCCTCCACAGTCTGTGTGCATGTTGTGTTTCAGATGTCTCTGATTCCATGTGCACAATGGGAGACAGTCTCCACATCCACGTTGTTTGTTCATCTACTTTGATGTTGTGCGTGTGTGTGTCACAGACGTCCATGTCTGTCCTGCAGAGGCAACAGGGGCCACTACCTGTGGGAGTCATGGTTGTTTTGCTGACGTGTACATGATACACCATGTCATGCCAGTGTCCATGTGGCAATACAGGGTCCCTGGGAATCTACCTGTCAAAGAGATGTGATGCCTGTGGCACATCTGTCCTCACTTGTCACTGTGGTGTGTGTTTGGAACGTGACAGCAGTACATGGGTACTGTGACACAGCCTAATGATTTCCCATAGCACAACCTGGAACTTGTTGTCAACACATGCTGAACTGTGATGTTAGATGTTGGCCATGTAGGTGCCATATATGTCCATACAGAACGGCACACACATCAAGTACTTGTGTCTCGTAATGATGTATCATGTGATATTGAGTATGGTCAATGCCACATATGTGGGGTGACTGACAATCTTTCTTTGTTCACCTATGCACTGCAGGGCACCAGCTGTCCATAGACCATTCCCTGACCTTGCAACCATGGTTGAACGTGACTGCATCCGACGGTACCGCTTCAACAGGCCGCTGATTGAGGAATTGGCGGTGCGGTTGGCCCCACATTTGCAACCTGGCCGGCCATACCCTACAGCGCTGACCCCCAAGGTGAAGGTGATGGCAGCCCTACACTTTTTTGCCACCGGTACCTTTCAACACACTGTGGCGTCTGCTGGTGGGATGTCATGTTCAGCCGTGTGCTACGCGATGTTTTGGAGGCGATGTTGAGATACCTGAACCAGTACATCTATTTCCCTAAACGTCAACAACTCACTGATGTCAAGAGTGACTTCTATGCCCTGGGGAGGATGCCACATGTCATTGGCTCCATTGATGGGGCACATGTGGCTTTGGTACCACCACAGGCACATGAGCAGGCATACAGGAACAGGAAACATTACCATTCTATCAATGCTCTGGTGGTATGTCTTGCAGATATGAGCATCTCACATGTGTGTGCACGTTTCCCCAGTTCTGCACACGATGCCTACGTGATGAGGAGTAGTCGCATCCCGAGGATGATGTCACAGATGCAGAACCAGCGTGCCTGGCTTGTCGGTGTGTACTGACTTTGTACCATTGTGTGTGTTCTGCAATGTTGTATTCCACCCTCTTTTCCAACTCAGCTAATGTGCAATTGTCTGTATGTAGGTGACTCCGGATACCCCAACATGCCGTGGTTGCTGACACCCCTCAGGAACCCTGTGACACCAGCCCAGATGCAATACAATGAGGCACATGGTCGGACCAGGAGAGTGATCGAGCGGACATTTGGACTCCTGAAGAGCCGCTTTCGCTGCCTGGACAAGACAGGAGGGGCCCTCCCATATGCCCCTGCAAAGGTGTGCAAGATTTTCATCGTTTGCTGCATGCTACACAACCTGGCAGTGTGGAAGGAGTTGCCTCTCATCCTGGATGACGATGACCAACATCCGCCACCTGTGGAGGATCCTGGCCTGGGCCACGATGCCAGTGATGATGATGATGATGAGGGTGATGTCCGCACACAGCTCATCACCAACTTCTTCAGCTGAATGTAAGTATACAGAGATGTCATGTCAATGATTTGAGTTTGCATGATATGTGTTGGTGGTGCTCTGTTGCTGTTTGAGTGTGGCCATGTGCTACTTGACTGGATGCGTGCAGCGATGTGTCCTTACAGGTAGTCTGTACTCCCCAACAGTGTTGACATGCTAAGTTGGTTTTGTGTAGGTATCTTGTGACATGTATTGGGCATGAGTATTGCAGTTCTGTCCTGTTCTTCAGTGCTTTTGACTGTGTGTCATGTCTGTCCTTCACAGGGTACTTTCAGAGTTGTTTGGTCAACTCGGATCCCCCGACACCATGATTCAGCTTCCAGGGTGGAAGCAGTCGTTTCCCTACAGGTGATGTGCCACACACCCCTGGACTTTATTTCTTCTCTTGTTGACTGTGTGGCCACTGCCACGTGGGATTACCTTGCATCTGTAGTGGAAACAACATGTTGCAAATGTGTAATAAACCTGTGCTTCACTTTGGGATGTGCGTTGTCTGTGGTCACACATCTGACTGACATTTGCTTACTGCACCTGTGGGCTAGTTAACACAGTCTCTGAATAGGTGTGGTGTCTGTGCATTCCACTGTATTTCCTGGCAACATCAGTGTAGGCGATGAGTCAGATGGCCCTGGTGTGTATGTGTTGTGTAGCCCTAGTGGTGTGTCTCCCTCATATGTGTCACGTCGCCATGACTCACATGACGGTGTTGAACTTGCTGTAGCAGTTAGCATGCACAGTGTCATTTAGCAGATCATCATCTCCATGACAAAAACAACGTTGGAACCACAACAGAGGCAAGTATGGTGTATTAGTGAGTTTATTTACATACATGTGTGAGTATAGTGCACAGGATGGTGGGTGCTGTACATTGGGATTGGAATCCAAAGTTCCCAGATGAGTTGGAAGTGTTGGTAGCAGAAATGTCCTGAGTAAAGTCAACAGTCATCTGATACATTAGTCCAACTTAAACTCCCCATGTCATGTGGGAGAGTTGGGTTGCATTCGACAGGGTGAACAGTTTGCACACAAAGGAGAATTTCCAGAACAGGTGTTGGGTTCCTGGGGGATGTACATGGCCATCGGCCTCTCAGTTGTCCTTCCTCGGACGACCCCTCTTCTTTCTGGAGGGACCCTCACATGCAGGCCGCTGCGGTGCAGAGGACTCTCCACCAGAGTCCTCCTCCCTCCCTGTAGCAGTTGCAGTTGTTGCAGCACCAGATGTTGTGGGCACACAGGGAGGTGTGGACATGTTGGTGCTAATCTGGCGGAGGCATGTCAATATGTCCCTCTGCACCACTGTCAGTTCTTCCAATGTGTCCCACTTGGACTCCATGCCAGACATGTGTGTCTCCACACGGGACATGTGGGAGTCCAAGCGGGCATGATGGGCAGCCTGCTGCTGTTGAATGTCCTTGAGGATCCCCACTACCTGGCTGACCTCTCCGGTGCTATTCTGGTACGCATCAGCAATGCGTACCAGTTGTGGGTCATCATGCAGTCCAGACCCCTCTGCAAACAGCGACCTCTGCCTACCACCCCTGGCCACAGGTGCGGGACCTGCGGTGGCACGCACAGGTGACCCTAGGCCCCCTTGGGGGTTGGTACTGGGGTTGTTGTCCGTTGCTTCACGGTGGGCTGGGGTCCCTGTGCTGTTGTCATTCAGTGTCCTTGGTCTGTCCGTGTCGGCGGAGGTGGTCTGTGTGTTGGCAGATGTTGGAGGAATGGGTGCAGGGGGTGCAGATGGTGGTCCTGCTGGTGCTGCATGATGACTCACACCGGAGGTGCCAGGTTGGTCTTCGCCATCCGATGAGGGCAGAGGCTGTTCCACACCAGAGAGCTCAGAGGCCACCGGAGCCTGGGACAGGGACTCCTCCTCATCTGCTGCTGTGTCCCCATCATCACCTGTTTTTGGAAGAGACACACAATGTATGTTATGTTTATGCAGGCATCAATGGTTCAAACACATGACAGTTGTGACTGTAGCTCTGGATGCGGGCCTGTACATTGCATTGTCCTAAGTTGTCACAGTCAGAGGTTGATATTGGTGTGGCTCATTGTCCTGCCAACCTGATGCATTTCAATGTGGATGTTGAGGTGTGTGCATGATCAGCATTTGTGGTATTTGGTTGACATCCGGACCTCCTTCTCCCCCCAGCCCAGTTATCCCACCATGAAGCATGCCACCCTTGCAGTGGGTGCAGGTTAACTCTCAGGATGTCAGTCAGTGGTGTCCTGCTGTTGGTTGGTGCCCAGTTCCCAGCAGCGCCTGGTACTCCCCACAACAGAGCATCATTGTCAGACATCTTAGAAGTGGCTTTTCACTCCCTGTGAGGTGTGCATGCTTCAGTGTGAGCTTCCTGGGCCATGTGGGTGGGGGATGTTGAGCTGTGACTACCACTCCCATCATGCTATTGCCTACACCCCCCTTACCAGCATGCCCATACTTCCTTCCTTTTGACTCTGCCTCCCTGTGGGGTAGTGTGCCTGTGCTGACAGGATGGCTGACAGTGTTGTCCTGGCGTTTGTTTGGCTACAAGTCCCAAAAGTGTCCCTGTGCTTCACACAGCATAACCCAGTGTGGTTGTTCTTTGTGGGATATTTAATTAGAGTGTGAGGCATTGCATTCTCCCAGGTAAGTTGTGTGGAGTTTGTGTTAAGGGGGTGTGTGAGAAAAGCTGCTTGTAACTATGGTCAGAGCTGGCAGTCCTCCTTCCCACCCAGCCAGATATCCCACCATGGAACGTGCTTCCATTGCAGGGAGTGCAAGTTGGCTTTCAGGATGTCAGTCAGTGGTGTCCTGCTGTTGGTTGGTGCACAGTTCCCAGCAGGGCCTTGTGCTCCCCACAGCAGTACCCAGTGTCAGCCATCTTGTCAGTTCTTTTCCACTCCCTGTGATGTGAGCATGGTTCAGAGTGGTGTTGATGGGCCAATTGTGAGGGTGACCAATATCTGTGACTACAACTCCCATCATGCTATTGCCTACACCCCCCTTCCCAGCATGCCCATACTTCCTTCCTTTTGAGTCGACTTCACTGTGTGTGAGTGTGACAGCAATGGCAAGATGGCTGACAGTGTGGTCCTGTTGTTTGTTGGTGCACAGTTCACAGCAGGGCCTTGTGCTCCCCACAGCTGAGGCCAGTGCCAGACATATTTGAAGTGGCTTTTCACTGCCTGTGATGTGAGCATGGTTCAGAGTGGTGTTGATGGGCCAATTGTGAGGTGACCAATATCTGTGACTACATCTCCCATCATGCTATTGCCTACACCACCCTTCCCAGCATGCCCATACTTCCTTCCTTTTGAGTCGACTTCACTGTGTGTGAGTTTGACAGCAATGGCAAGATGGCTGACAGTGGTGTCCTGCTGTTGGTTGGTGCACAGTTCCCAGCAGGGCCTTGTGCTCCCCACAGCAGTACCCAGTGTCAGCCATCTTGTCAGTTCTTTTCCACTCCCTGTGATGTGAGCATGGTTCAGAGTGGTGTTGATGGGCCAATTGTGAGGGTGACCAATATCTGTGACTACATCTCCCATCATGCTATTACCTACACCCCCCTTCCCAGCATGCCCATAGTTCTTTCCTTTTGAGTCGACTTCACTGTGTGTGAGTGTGACAGCAATGTCAAGATGGCTGACAGTGGTGTCCTGCTGTTAGTTGGTGCACAGTTCCCAGCAGGGCCTTGTGCTCCCCACAGCTGAGGCCAGTGTCAGACATCTTTGAAGTGGCTTTTCACTGCCTGTGAGGTGTGCATGCTTCAGTGTGAGCTTGCTGGGCCATGTGGGTGGGGATGTTGAGCTGTGACTACCACTCCCATCATGCTATTGACTACACCCCCCCTTCCCAGCATGCCCATACTTCCTTCCTTTTGACTCTGCTTCCCTGTGGGGTAGTGTGCCTGTGCTGACAGGATGGTTGACAGTGTTGTCCTGGCGTTTGTTTGGCTACAAGTCCCAAAAGTGTCCCTGTGCTTCACACAGCATAACCCAGTGTGGTTGTTCTTTGTGGGATATTTAATTAGAGTGTGAGGCATTGCATTCTCCCAGGTGAGTTGTGTGAAGTTTGTGTTAAGGGTGTGTGTGAGAAAAGCTGCTTGTAACTATGGTCAGAGCTGTCAGTCCTCCTTCCCACCCGGCCAGATATCCCACCATGGAACGTGCTTCCATTGCAGGGAGTGCAAGTTGGCTTTCAGGATGTCAGTCAGTGGTGTCCTGCTGTTGGTTGGTGCACAGTTCCCAGCAGGGCCTTGTACTCCCCACAGCAGTACCCAGTGTCAGCCGTCTTGTCAGTTCTTTTCCACTCCCTGTGATGTGAGCATGGTTCAGAGTGGTGTTGATGGGCCAATTGTGAGAGTGACCAATATCTGTGACTACAACTCCCATCATGCTATTGGCTACACTCACTTCACCAGCATACACAGAATTCCTCCCTTTCAGTGAGCTTCCCTGTGAGGTGGTGTTCTAGTGGTGGCAAAATATCTGACTGTGTTTGTTGGTTAGATTTGTGCCACTGCCTTGCTCTATTTGTTGTTAGGTTTGTACATGTCATGACACAGTTACATATCACTATGAGATGGCATGTATTGTGTTTATCTAACTAACATACACATCTTGGGATGATTATCTTTTGGTTGCTGTGGATTTGCTAAGGGTGCATGGTTTGACTATCCCCTTGACAGTGATGTGTGTGTATTGTCACACAATATTGGGTATATTGGTTGTGTACTCACCAGGCTCTGGGATGTTTGATAGTCCATGTACGCTCTCTGGTGGTAGGATGGCCCGCACCTTCTCCTCCCAGGGCCTGAGGTATACTGGTTTGGCAGGAGGGCCACTGCCGGTGCGATGACTCAAGGCGTAATCCTTCTTCAGTAGGTCCTTGACCCTCCTGCGCACATCATACCACCTGTTCTGGATGTCTTCCTTTGTGCGCAAACATGGGGATTGTGCGTTCACCCTGTCGACGATCCTCTCCCACATCTTGGTTTTCTGCGACATGGGGGTCTGTTGGACCAATGTACCAAACAATTGCGGCTCTACCCTGAGGATTTCATCTACCAGGACTTCCAATTCACTGTCTAGGAACTTTGGATTCTTCTTTGGGGGAATGGTGATGGGTGGTGGTGGGTATTGATGTGTGTGTGTGAGTGTGCAAGTGAGGGTGGGTGAGTGTAGGTTTTCCTGGGTGTATGTGAGGGTGCTATTTGGGAGGTGCTAATGGTGTGTGGCTTGTGTGATGGATGAGTTGTGAGTGTGTCTGTGGTTGCTGTCTGATGGTGTTCTGTGCTGGCAGGTCAGTTGAATTTGCAAAGGATCATGGTAGGTATTTGTGGCCTTTATATGGGTGGAGTTGTGGGTGTGTCCTTGTTCCATGTTTTTTCCCCCTGTATTTATTGACTTTGTCATTGCTTGTTTGGCCCTTTTAAAAAAAAAAATTCCTTTGTAGTTTTTAGGCATGTAGGAGACGTTCTTCTGACCGAGTAGGACGCTGCAGTTGGCTCGTGCGGGCTTCTCCGAGCCTTTCAAGCTGTGTTCCTGATGGGTTTAATGTGCGGCGTACGCGTCAGTCGCGGAGTATTGGGTTGCTTCGGCTCGGTTTTGTATGCGTGTCGGTCGTACGGCTTGGGCTCCGTGCGACTCGGTCTGGTTTTACATGCATTGCATCGTACTGCGCGGGTCGGAGTTCGCGGGTACGTTTCTGTCGGGTTCATTCCTGGTGCGTGTCGGTCGGTTCTATTCGCGTAGTTTCCCGGCCGGATAGCTGGTTTCCGTGCGGTTCGGTCGTTCGGCTTGTGTTCCGTACGAGTCGGTCATAATTCACATGCATTGCATCGTACTACGCGGATCGGGCAGCGCCGGTACGTGTCGGTCGGACTACATTCCCGTACCGAGTCGGTCAGTATATTTTCCGGCCCGAATCGGAATCGGCCCCACAGTATCGAGTGATCCACTGTATCAAAAGCAGCAGATAGATCTAGCAGGATCAGAGCTGCATTTCCTCCATCATCCAGAGTACTTTTGAGTTCTTCTGTAGCTTTGATCAGTGCTGCTTCAGTGCTATGCTCTGATCTAAAGCCAAACTGAGTTGGATCTAGCACACTATGTTCTTTCATGAATAGTGTAAGTTGAGAATTCATGATATTTTCAATAACTTTAGCCGGGAACCGGAGTCTAGAGATAGGACGATAGTTGGATGGAGTGTCAAGGTCTAGGTTGGACATTTTAGGAGCGGAAGAATGCATGCTTTCTTCCATGCTGTGGGAAAGATTCCTGATTGGAACATGGAATTAACGATGTTAACTAGGCACTTTGCTATAGGCTTATCAATTTGTTTGAGCCCTGAAGGGGGACATGGATCACTTGGAGATCCTGTTTTAGTAGTCAAGATGAGATGTTCTACATGCGTAATGGAAACTTGTCTAAAACTGAAAATGTTAGAATGGGAGGCACCCACTGTGGTGCAAAGGCGTGTGTTTGGTGCTCCACAGCCTGATTGTGCACCAGTGCTAGGGAAAGGGGCGGAGAGGGCCATAGCTCTGTAGATATCACTCTGTCCTTCTCTCTCTCTCTCTCGCTCTAGTGCAACACAGAGCAGCATTTGTGGGTGCTGCACTGTGTTTTGTGGCGGTTTTGTAAATCTGGGCTATAGTGTCAGGGTCCAGAGTTTTGTTTGAATGTTGGAGGTGCTGAATGCCAATGCTGTGTAGTGTTGATTCCTTCGCATGCCTAATCCAGCACCAGTTACTCAATGCTACTTTATTCAACTCTTGGAGTTTCTCGTTCGTCCCTACGTTCTCCTTTTGCCCTATTTTTCTGTCCTTCTCTTCCTCCTACTTACCCTCTTTTGTTTTCCAATCTCTTGCTCTGAGTCAAAGTCTGATGAAGAAAAAAAGATGCTGGTCCTCAAACATAAGTGACTGTGGGCCCCATCTGCAATCACGGGCTCAAATTAAGCAATGCTTGTGTCACAAAGTTCAGATGCAATCATGTCAGTGCATTTATGTATGCACAGCTGGGCTAATTACCTGTCTTCAAAAGTCTAGTAAGCACTTTTAGCATCCCTATAATATATTAGTTTTTGGTGAAAAAGTGCCTAGTGAAAAATAAATAAACCAGTAATTAGTGGATGCTCTAAGGGTGTAGGAATGTTGTCAGAGGCACATTGTGTAATTTTTATAGCTCAAGCCTGCCACTCAAAATATGCCAAGCAGCAGACTAACTATATGTTTCCCCCTTCTTCCTTCTCTTCTTACCAAGGTGTGGTAAGGAATGCATCTGCCTTCCCCGATATACTAGTGCAGCATTCATCTATTTTTTTCTACTACGCCTTCTTTACTCCTTCGAGCTGTGGGCAGTGGGTACCCTAAAATTTTACACATCCCAAAATTTACTTCAATGAGAATGCCCAGCTTTCACTGGATCAGAGAGAGTGTTCTACCCCAATTATATGAGGCAATGTGTCCCTGTATTAAGGCACCTCCCAATGCATGAAAAATTGACAAATTAGGTAATACAAATTATTAAGTGAATGGACCCACTCACTAACTTAGTTCTAGATCAATATAAAGTTAAAGGATTTTATGACAAAAATTGAAACGTAGGCAGTACAGAGACAATGCCATGAAGGCTCTCAAACGAAGGACAAAATTATTCTAACTTCCAAGTGAGCAGCAAAATCGGGAGAGGAACGGACAGCGTCCCTAGTAGAATAGGAATGTCTTCTGGCTGATCCTCAAAACTGAAGGGTTTATGCATTCTTTTCAAATATAAAATTAGGGAAACCGTAGAATCACTATGGTGTGAGCAAATGTATCATTTCATCAGCAAAACAGAGCACATGAAAAATAAACGTTATATAGTCTAAACACCTATTCACTATCCCACTGCACAATGATTATTCAGCACTGTCTATGCTATTGTCAAAACTAGATACATCAACAGTAACGTGTAATATGAATGAATAGTGCACAGTTCCCCAACCAAAGAACCTTGATAATATTGTGGGTTGTGAATGAGCTGGAGAAAGTTCATCAAGAGCAGCATAGCAATAACATTGAACTAAACTAGTGCATCTCAGCTTTCCTGTGTGCTGCAGAACTTTGTGAGGAGAAAAGTGGGCATGGGAAGAAAAATGAGTGGCAAGGTGACTTCCATCTTAGAAAATATGGCATGTATGTTTAAATTAAGGCCTTCTTAACACATAACAGAAAAAAGCATCTCTACACAACAGAGAGAATTTGTTTGAAAAGCAATAGTATCATATTGGTGTATACATGTGTAATCAAGTGTGAGAAGGCATGTTTTTTTTTGGGGGGGGGGAGTTTTATATAGCACAAACTCAACCCGAAGGTATCAGAGCACTGTACATGAGCACCAGTTGTGTTACAGACAGACACATTCATTTTGTTAGGCACAGGGCGTTATATTCCCAGGTTAGGCCCATGTAGCGTAGCAGCTTATTTCTTACATTGTCCTATTTTTCAGCAGTGACCTTTTGCACGTATTTGCATGCGTGACAATGTTGGATTAGTTTCTCTGAAACTAAACTTGTTAACACATCTAGCATCGCACAACATTATCGCAATGCCCTGAACATCATGTACAAGGTCTCTTCTTACACTTTGTACAAATGGCATCTCTATCTTCATTCACGGGGTGAGAGGGCTATCTACATATCAATAACATTACTAATCTAGGCGCACATCGCAAGGCTGCTTTCTATGATAAATGATGAGCATCCCAATAGACTAGGAGAGGAGGCACTTCAGCTGACACTGAGGGTCCTTGCATGCTGAGACTTCATCACGCAGGGGTCGAACATCTCGTGAAGGCTGTCCAGTTTGTGACCAAGACGGGGTCATTCATTCTCTCTCATCAGGTAATGGGGTTGGATCATCCCTTGGGGGGATTCTTGGCTCCACACCTACACACACTCTAGATAGACTTAGAGTAGGGTTAGCATAGTAGGAGTACGCTCAATTACTGCCTTGTTTTATATGCCTGAAAATGTACACTGTTTTAGCACCATGGGAGACCTATATCTACTATTTACGCTTTTGGTGCTTGTAATCACTTTTATCTGCTTCTGTCTATTAATCGTTGCAGCACACATATTTTATACAAGAATAACTTTGGTACAATAAATATATTGAAAACGTCCCACTGTGTATTCTCTGTATACCTCTCTAAGAATAAGACTGAGCAAAAGGTTCTGTACTGTTTCCATGATCCCTGAGGGGTCAGGGTTGTCATATTCAGTGGGTGCCAGAAACCATTTGCTCCCTGGTCTTACGGTGGCACTGTGAGCTAGCTGATCTCTAGCCTAACATATCCTGCAGGGTGTCCGGAATCAGTCTAGACAACAAGCCCTTAGGTTACATTGTCCAACAAATGCGCAGATCCTATGGATAAGTAGGAACTACATGACAGGGGATTTGCACAGAATCACAGGATGTTGAGAGTTCCTGCCGAGACTCGAACCCGGTTCCACAGCTTCGAGGTCGACCGCTCTAGCCGTTAGGCAACATCCTCTCCCCTGTTATTAATAATGCACAGAAATATAAACTCACAAGATTCTCCCGCAAATCCCCCCTCTGATTATTTTATAATCAGTACAACACAATTAATAAAATAAGGCTAATCAACAATTATAACACAGTCTGTATTAATTTCTGTGTCTTTTGAGTCAATTCTTCCAACAATTTTAACTGGTTGTAAACACAATTTTTGATATCCTCCATCTTGAGCTCTCCCTTTTAATTTAATGACTTAGTATTACTCTGATACCGACAATTTTGAAACAGACACCCATTTTAACAAGAGAAACTGGACTATTGCACAAATCATTACAATTATTAAAAGGGTATGATTAGTCCAAACGCCTCCCCCTACCAGACTACCAAACCATTCACCAGTTTGCTTAAACCCTTCCCTATCTCACTAACCCAAGAACCTACTGTTTGCCACAAGCCATGCTCTTCTAAAGCTTGAACTTCACAAGAGATGTTAGTGATGTTACATATCCATTAATAACCCTAGTATCATCAGGTAAGAAGGTGCAAGACTTCAGCTATGGTAAAAGCAAGCTGGTCCACAAGCATCAAATTTTCACGTGATTCATTGCCACACCTATAGATGGAATACTGGCCTCTTCTATTTCTAACACTATCTGTCCAAACCCATGTTTCACTTTCATTAAACCAACAGCATCATTCATCCAACTCTTGGAAACACTAAAGCAAGATAACAAGATCCAACCCAGTTTGTGGCCCAGTGAAATTAACAGTTTTACCACACACATAATAAATGCCCCTAAGAATCGGTTCTTCATCAAACAGAAAATCACCATTTGTAACTTAACTCTTTTTACATTCACTTTCACCCATATATTCAATTCACCCATTCTCACTGGGATGCAAATTTGACAATCTAAATTCTTCCACAGCCTTACTTTGCTCTATTATCTTCTTCTCATCTCTCCACTTTCTTACAATTTTAATCATTCTATCATTGTATTCTTCAACAAATTCATGCCCTTCATTATTTACACTGCACACATACTCCTGGTTAGTACTTTTAATATTCTGTTTCATTTCTGCAACTGTATTTAGAAATTTACCATATTTAAGACTGCTATTATCATCTTCATCTTCTCAGATAGGTAGGTCTTCCAATGAGATTATAAAATATGACAAATAAGGAGTCAAAAATGGACTTTTGTTAAAAATATTGACAAACACATTACATGAGAAGCTATAGGACATGAGTTTGTTGCTGGGATTCTGCCCAAAAACAGAACTATGCGCAGGATTATAGGACCTTGGTATATAGGGACTGAGTCATCCTACCACCTTAGTACCCATAAGCCCAGGACTGACTAATTCACTTGCTCTTCTACTCACTCACAAAGAAACAAATGATTAGACATCCCAGAACATAACACTCCCAGATCTCTCAGGAATCGTGGTAACAAGACACACCCTTTCGCTCGCACTCTTGTACTTGTCCACAATAAGATCTGACAGAGACACATAACCGCTTAAAATATTTATTTTAACTAACGTGCCCTAACATGCAGTATACATGCCACAACAAGGAGCAAAATGCATAGTACAAATACGGTCAGCATAGCAGCTAGTCTATAAGTCATGAAGGGAGATGTCATCATGAAAAGGCAATAGAGCCTAACCTCCCTCCCCTTGCTAAGAAGCAGCATTATTATATATTAGAAGATCTATGGGCTTTATCAGCAGACCCCATACCTTAGCCTATAGATGGTAGATCTACATCATAGGTGCTGTCACGCTCTTCTCCCTGGAAAGGTCCCTCTCCAAGTGTGTGCTACCTATCCATGTATTCCAATAAAACCAAAGTATGTTGTCGAAACAACAGCTGCATCGGTATGTTATGTCTAAGGATTAAGGCCTGGCCTGAACAAAATAACAAGGGGCATTGTTGTTCGACCTTGCTCACAATGTTCAATCAAATTCCCAGGAACCTGCAGAGAGTGAACACAGCGATGAGTTCTCAAGTGAAAACTGCCATAGAAGTTATTGCAAAAATAAAGTTGTGTAGTAACGTGCGCAAAGCAGCAGGCAAGCTGTAGCATTCTCATGCTAACGTAGGGAAAAACGACAATGTCCCTATGGGCCATGTGACACCCTCCCCATGGACAGGTTGTTAGCACTGGGCTAAAACAAAATTTAGAGGTAAGCAGAGGCAAAACGACTCGGTGGTATTCCAATTAGAAAAGGTGCAGACCAAAAAAAGGGGAATGCCATAAACTCCAGTATGTTGTTTGAACCTTCCATAGTAAAAAGGTATACCATCCAATTAAGTAAGTCGAATGAGCACACATGCTCCTCATATCCAGAGTCCGTTAGGAGCATATCAGGGCAACCTGCGTTAACTTCGATGAAACTTCGATCCAAGAGGTGCTGTGCACGAGCACAGGTACTCAAGTCTGCCGTTAGTCCAATTAGAGGATCGCACACCAGGCGCCGACCCATTGAACAGTCCTGGTCATGGGCCTTCAGTGGCCCCATGAACTGTTCATAATCCAGGGCAGCATGTGTTGTCTTGGAGAGGCAGACATCCAGTGACTGAATCTCACTTGCCGTTCTTGCCACCTGCAATTCGAAGGTCTCACAAGCTGATGTGAGAGGCACTTCTTGTTGAAACAATAGCGCTTTGAGTCTGCTTAGCTTATTGAAATCTGTTTTCAAAGTTGGAATGGAAGGCAAAAGCGAACTATCTACAATCCCATCCGGGGATGGAAACAGGACATTGCTGCAACACGTAACATGTTGTGAAACTGTTACTATATACGGGATGCCTGCACGTAAGCCGCAGCAGTTGTGGTTATTTAGGATAAGATAACTGCCGTTAGAAAGCACCGTTAGAGCAGGAATAATCGCCGGGACCGGGGTCCCCTCTAAAAAACAAGCTAAATAATGGGCTGAAAAATTGCAGGCACCGTGAAGTTTTACTTGTTTGCAAACTAGAGTGTCCTACAGTAGAATCACAATCCTCCCCTGCAAGGAAAACGTCAGTTTCTGCTCATTGACATCGAAACGTGAAAGGCAGGGACCATAATTCATTAATATAGCTACTGCTGAGGGGCTCATATCTTCCAACCGGATAGTGTTTAATGCAGGCCGTAAACTGAAAGAGTGAGATAGGCAGTGAAATAACCCCATGTATTGACCACACAGCTGAATCATTCTCTGCCACCAAAAATGGTAACTGTTCTAGTTGTTCAATATGTAACAATGTGTATGTTGCGTCCTTCATCGACATCAATTTCTGTTTATCTGGCAAATTAAATGGTAAAAACAGTGCAGGAGCATTTAGGTAATCCCATGGCACTTTTCTACTTTTGAGTGTTTGCAAGGTCCAACCAAATTGCATTACAGAACGTAACTGATTTTGACCATGGTACAAAACAGACACTTAATTTTGAACAATGTCAATGACTGATGATACAATATTATCCAAAGTATATATACGAGAAGACAGTGTATTAATGCTGTTATCGACTACTGCCAGAACCTTATCCAAATTATCTTGGTAAATTTGGCGCAGGCCCACCGCAGCTTCCAACTGCAATAGCTCCCAAAATTCATTATATGCCGCATAAACAAAACGTTTTGTTCGAGGTGACTTTGGACCCAAAAGAAAATCAGGAAGATCGATGTCACTTGATAAAAGTGAAAGATGTTGTTTCACAGACGCCAACGTGGAATGTTCCAACCACTGATGACATAATTTACTGACAGAATATGTGGTAACTGTATGGGAATGTGGAAAACGAGGATCAGGTCTACTTTGTGTAAACCCTTTTGTGGTATTCAAAAAGCGTAATTGACATGCATTTAAGCTCGTTGGCCACAATAACCATCCCAAGGGGTCAATATTGGAAGAGTTAAGTGTGCCATTTTGAAACATGACAGTTAAGTCCTCAATTGTATAGTTGGTATGTGTTTGCCATGTGTCATAAGCAGCCAATAACAGAATCGAGGCAGTATTTACATTTTTAGGTGTGGTTAAACCAAAACAAGTAGTCTGCTGTACCGTTTCATTCAAAAATATGAGCTGAGACGGTATCAGACATGCGCAGTGCAATGATTCATTGCCCTGCACTTGCCAATCTTTGGTACCCCAAATGGAATTTAAATCAACCATGTACTTCCAGTAATCATAACCTTTCACGGACAAATCAGTTATGAAGGACTAAGAGTAAACTAATTTAGTATGGGTTAGCATAAATTTGGTTTGGGCGGGCATCTTCAATTTATAAAAATAGGACACAGGGTCAGAAAGATTGTAACCAGTAAAATACATAAATTTACTCCGTTGGGGCTTTGAGTTCCCCAGAAATGGGGTTGGGCAATGTTCCCACTGGGTCTAATTGAAATACGGTCTCTGAGTATTGGTTTTATGTAAAAAATGATGCCCATAATGCTGGTAACAGAATAAATCAGCGTAATTTGCTGAATTCAAATACAAATCCTCAGTGTCAAAAGCAGTATAATATTTTATATCTGAAAACAACAAATAAACAGCGTTAACATCCCAGTCATCAGAGTGTATTCCAGGCAAAACCAAGTCCCCTAAAGAAACGTGGAATACCTATGGAATGTTCAAAGTCTTGGTTGGGCCATGGATATCGAATGGTGCTTTATCCCCAACTATACCAGCAACAATTGGCAAAGCTGAAATATTAACTAGAGCTTGATCTCTTTTCATTTTATGAGATGAAGTGTGAGGGGCCAGAACTCCATTAACCAAGTTTACAGCAGAGCGTTCAGGTAAGTAATGGCCATTAATCAACAGGAAAAACACAGTCATGAACCCAATCCATGTGAAGAGGAACACCATCGTCAGCATCATCCAGACGTATGTCCAGGGTGGGACCAGGTAATTCTTTTTGAACCAGTAGAAGAAAAGACTGGTACATGTAGGGGGCTCTGCCACAAAGGATGACAACGAAGATGTATCAGAAGAAAAGCTATAACTGTCCACATAGTAACCACTGGACCCCAGCTGAAACAACGGGGGCTGTTCTCCATTGGAAGGTGAATGAATTGTACTTTCAGGAATGTCCATTAGAACTTCAACTGGAGGAGAAGCATACTCATTATCCACAGTTGTAGATGTAGAAGGGAAAACAGGCAACAAATCAATTGAAGATTTCATCTCCCCCTCCATTTGTTGGGGAGACATCAAGGAAACAGAAGCCACCGGGCTCAGTGAAATATCCTGACGCGGAATGCTTGTCACCATACTATCTAGTATTGGCCATATGGTGCAGCTTGACATGCTCGATTGAAATGTAACGATTCTCCTTAAGACCAGGTAGTGGAGGCAGAATCACAGTACGGGTGCCTTTTAAAACAAGGACTCTGACCGGTGCACAGTATGATGGACCAAATCTTTTTTGTTCTCCACTTTCTCTCGGACCTGATCTCCAACTTTAGGAAGCCATTCAGAAACCGGAATCAGCACAGCTGCATCCGTGGAAGAGGGCAAATGGGTTTTTGCTTGTGAATCACAAGCCTTTTGTAGATCCTGTAACATAGCACAATGGTTATCTACGTCAAACGTTGCAGCAGCCACCACAGTGTCTAGACCATCAAGGTTTGGCACAAACATTTTGATGCCAAAGAGCATTTCATATGTGGTCCGCCCACCCAGAGATCTTCAGCCGATCCCTAACGGATGGTATAGTTGCAAATGGAATTTGATCAGACGACAAGTGGTATGTATAACGTGAAGGGACACCTTGGGGAAACTCTGTTCCCTCCATCGTCGCAGCAATAGCCGCTAGAAAATCATCATCAATTTTTGTCATAGACCTAGTGACTGCTGCTACTGAACAAGTGGCTACTGCAGATTTGGCTGCGTCATCAGCCAGCTAATTACCAACAGCATGTGCTCCCACACATTGATGGCCTAATGTATGGATAACATGTGTGAGTGGCAAACGTTCATTAAGAGCGGCCACTCGAACGCAAAGCGTTTTATGCTTAATTGCGCTTCCTTTAGAATCACAAAAATAATTTTGTGTCCAGAAAAATAAATTGTCATTGAAGGATTGTACACAGAAAAACGAATCACACACTACAAGTGTCGGAACCACGGGATCAGCAAATTCAAGAGCCAAAACCAAAGCGCGTAGCTCAGTCAACTGAGCCGTGCAATCTCCAAGAGATTGTGTGTGCATCAAGGAGGATTTAAAATCCCCATCAACAATCGTACCTGCCACAATCGTGCAGCCTGCCGAATAAGCATGTTTAGAATCAATGGCTAGCTGCGCAGACCCATCAGTGTAAATAATGCATTTGTACTAATCAAGATAGAGTAATGATAAAGGAGGAGGTTGAACATGTTCATTTTGTAAAAACTCCTGTGTTTGCAAAGAAGGGTCAAAGATAAAGTTGACCTCAGCCGACGTCAATGAACTAGCCCATTGTATCCAATGTGGATGCAAGGCTTTGGAATTTGGGACACTAGCCTTCGAGACTGCTTCTAAAGCAGGCACCGGCAAGACCATGAAAATGCATTTACCCTGAGCCAAAGAGCGTTCTTTCAGAATCGCCATCTGTACCGCTGTCAAAAATTTTCCTGTAGAAGAGAAACGCATCTCAGCTGGAGTATACAAATGCGATTTATAAGCAATGGGGACAGTGTCCCCTTCATTGAAAATCACGTAAGTGAATCCTAATGCTCCTGGTACAATCCGTATGACCAAATTAGTTTTATTATCTCTTGTTAACAAGAATTGAGTTGCAAGCAGTTCAGACTGCAAAGACCTAAGTACTGCTGTATGTTCCGGAAGCCAACTGGAAGACGAAAAAGAGGGTTGTATCAATGATTATAGCGGTTTGATACATTGAGCACAATCAGGAATGTAAGTCCTGCCAAAATTCAAGAAACCCAGCAAAGCCTGCAATTTATTAAGGGTAGAGGGAGGCTGCCGTTGAACATGACTGTTCAAATGTCAGTAGTCTAAAACTATAGGATATGAACCGTCCGGTTTCAATATCAGAAAAAGCGGATTATTCATTGAAGAAACACAGGGTTCAATCACACCCTGGTATTCTAATTGAGTCAAAATGTCACCTACGGACGCTTTTGTGCCACGTTTAATTTGATACTGTGGTTGGGGTTGTGGTGTAGAACGCAAAGGAATCACATGAACAGGGGAATCCTTGTCCCAAACTGCCTGATTGCGATATAACACTGGAGCCAAGGACAATGCCCACTTCGAGGCATAAGCCATTTTATCGTCATCAGGTACATATTGCGAAAAATTGCGTAGAATAACATCTTCGCCTCTGGAGGAAGCTAGGACAAAAGGGGGAGGCCAATCCACCTCCGCCAACAAAATATCATAAAAAGATGTGAGATTTTCTCAAAAGACTGCTTTAACAGGGTGTTTAATATCACCTTCAATTTGGAGGCTTACTTCATAAAGCCTATCAGGAGCAGCAACTCTTGTATCAGCTGTTTCTACGGTAACGAAAGTGTCAGTTGCTTTCGCCTCCAGACGCTGGTGGAGTGTCTGCCGCACTATGGTAACCTCTGCCACACTGTCGAGGAGGGTTACCACCCAACTCCTGTCGAGGAGCAGGGTCTCACCATCTGAGGCATACTTTGCAGTCAAAGCGGCAACTTTTTTCTTCTGAAATGGGGCACGATATTGAGGTGGTTCCTCCTGCTTGACTTTTACATCAAACTGGCCCTGTGGGTCACGTCTTGCTTGCGTAGACTCGCCTTGTCTGCGCTCCTGACGCCCTCCTCTGCCAAATTGTTGATCCGACGATTCCTGAAAGGAACGAGGAGAACGAGGATCAGGAACCTGATACCTCTCGAGTGTCTTAATTTTAGAGCGGGGACGCAAATCATATCTACACTCAGAAGCGTCAGGTGGAGGCTAACCTGCACGTGAACCAGGCTTCTGTTGTTGCTGCTGCTGGATCTTGTTCCAAGCCTTTTAGGAAAGACTGGACGACCCTCCTTATCAAGAGGTGGTTTAACTTGTGGCTGAGTAAATGATCGAATTCCCAAACTATTGCGACCCAAAGATGTATACACATCTGCAATAATAATCAGCAACTGTCGCTGCCGGTCCACTTCCGCCACCGCCGCCAGGCATTGAAGTACTTGTAAGCAAACAGCCTCACCTTTAATATTGCCCAGAATGATATCGGAGACAATAGGGAACATTCCCACTAACTTCATCCCCAAATTAAGGGCTGGACCAGCCCCGTGCTCATCCTGTACCTTGTTAAGAACGTTCGGAAGAACGCTCATGGAGGAGGTGCCAAAGCACAATGTATAAACCAAAGCAAACACCATCCCCCAGGTGGTGCAGTCAGCTAAAGAGGGAATCAGACCACTCGGCAAACTCATTTTAAGGATCCTGTGTTTTTCAACAGGAGTGGTGTGGGGAAAAACCGACTCCAGCTGCTCAAATTTTTGTGCAAGCCATAACAGCAAGTCATCACAATTTTGAGGATGTTTGACCATCACCGAGTTAATCATGTCGGGACTAATCACAAGACCACCACTGTGTCCTGGTGGTGGAGGAGCAGCTCCAGCCAGAGCCGCCTGAAGTGCATGAGACATAAACTGTATGACTCGTCAATGAAGAAGAATTAACTGTGTATACAATTTGCGCAGCTCTGCGATAGTGACATTGAGATCATTTGGATATGGTGTAAAACCAGCGAAAACAGGCCACGTGGCCCCATCGATAGAGAACGGGACCATTCGAACAGAAGAAACAGGGTGAGGAAGGGCGCCATTAAACCAAAAGTATGCTCCTAGGATGTCAACGGAACTTCAAGTAACGCATAAGGACGATACGCCTGAGGAGGTGCAGCAGGCGTATATTCATGAAACAAATTATCATTTCCATCCACAGCCGGAAATGTAACCCAAGAATAAAATACCTCAAAGCGGTATGCAGGATCAGCCTCAACTACGAAAATTATGTTTGCCCCTGCATTGGAGACTCCATGTTAAGTTAAAAAATCAGTAACCGCAGCGTGGTTAGGTGCCACAATTGCGACAGCTTGTGCCATGTTTATTAAGTAGACAACCACAAAAACAGCAGCGCAAATCAGGGTAAAAAACCTTTTAAACTTCAAGCTTGAAAAACCTATAGCAATAGGGATTCCCTACATATATAGAAGGCTAATCTCCCCCACCACGGACATCTCTGGAAACCGGTGAGAGGGTATGGTGGACAAGCACAAGCGCTACTCAGGGGTTTCATGAATAAGTACCAGACCAAACGTTGGTGGCGCCATGTTGAAGGGATTCTGCCCAAAAACAGAACTATGCTCAGGATTATAGGACCTTGGTGTATAGGGACTGAGTCATTCTATCACCTTAGTACCTATAAGCCCAGAACCAACTAGCTATAGTGTGTCACTTGCTCTCCTACTCACTCACAGAGAAACAAATGATTAGACACCCCAGAACACAACACTCCTAGATCTTTCAGGAATCGTGGTAACAAAACACACCCTTTTGCTCGCACTCTTGTACTTGTCCACAATAAAATCTGACAGAGACACGAAACAGTTTAAAATATTTATTTTAACCAACGTGCCCTAACATGCAGTATACATGCCACAACAAGCAGGAAAATGCATTGTACAAGTACAAATACAGTCAGCATAGCAGCTAGTCCACAAATCATAAAGGGAGATGTCATCATGAAAAGGCAATAGAGCCTAACCTCTCTCCCCTTGCTAAGAAGCAGTATTATTATATATTAGAAGATCTCTGTGCTTTATAGGCAGACCCCATACCTTAGCCTATAGATGATAGATCTACATCATAGGTGCTGTCTTGCTCTTCGCCCTGGAAAGGTCCCTCTCCAAGTGTGTGCTACCTATTTGTGTATTCTGAAAAAACCAAAGTACGTTGTCGAAACAACAGCTGCATCGGTATCTTATGTCTAAGGGCTAAGGCCTGGCCAGAACAAAATAACAAGAGGCATTGTTGATCAACCTTGCTCACAATGTTCAGTCAAAATCCCAGGAACCTGCAGAGAGTGAACACAGTGATGAGTTCTTATGTGAAAACTGCCATAGAAGTTATTGCAAAAATAAAGTAATGTAGTAGCGTGCGCAAAGCAGCAGGCAAGCTGCAGCGTGCTCATGCTAACTTAGAGAAAAATGACAATGTCCCTATGGGCCATGTGACAAGTTGTTGCAAGTAAGTAGCACCGTCACCTGCAGAAGAGGAAGAATAGTCTTTAACCCCCATTATCTCGAGTTAATTCAATCTATGTGGAGTTATATCCCACCAGAAAAAAAGGCACAACTAGAAGCTAAGATAATTAGTGTCATTAGCAAGGTGATCAGACCAATATTTCGACAACATTCACTATATGCCATTTTCTATTGAGACCCAACATTTTTTTATCATCGAACTCCAAAAGTTAACAAATATTTTGTTTAAAACAATAATAAACGTTTTTTTATTTTCTTCCTATTTCTCTGAAAACAATAATCAAAAATCAAAATAGACTTCAGAGGATTTCTTTTTTTTCTAAGTTCGTTCAGTTCATACTCTAAAAGGTATTTGTTTCTTCTTCTTTATCTAGATCTTACTTAAAATTCCACATTTCAGATGAATCTTTAACAGTCTCTTAAGATTTTCAAGGTGGGTCTTCATCTCTTCCTCTTCAGGGTAACTTTTGGGTTCACTTTCAAAGGTGTATTGACAACAGTTTATTGGCCTGTAAGTCTCTGATTCTGACTTTTCTTCTCCTTCTTCAGATGCAGGTGCTAGCTACACCCATTCAGGTGGACCATTCTTTTGAGATAGGATTCTTTTCCTTGCTGGTCTTTTAGCAACTGGGGATTCACTTTCACTGTTTGCTGGGTTGCTTTCAATTACTTCAGATCCTTCATTGAGTGACTTTAGTCTTTCATTCTGCTGGTGCTTTTTTTACAAGTTCTTTTAAGTGATTTGGTTGTTTCAGCCGTTGCATCTTCACTTGTGACTACCACTAAATCTTCTCCACTCACTGATGGACTTGAGATAATTAGCATGCATCAATGTGAAATGGGTTCTTTCTCTGGGTGTTCTTGTGACTCAAACTTTCAACTGGAGACTTTTACTTCTTCTTGCTGCCGTTCATGCCTTTGACTTTGACATTGTAAAAGCACTTCACTCTGATCCTTGTCGTGTAACTGAACACCACTGCTGGTACCTTCACGAAGATCCTCAGTTACATCAACAAGAACTTCTAAGATTTCGCTGTCTTCACCAGTTTCAATTTGAAGTTTTTTTTATCCTCCTCTGGATTCAAGCTGCAAAATTGAACTTTCCTCTGTAAATCAGTGGTTGGTTTCACCACTTCTTCATACACCATCCACTGTTTTCACTCTTTTTGTGTGAGCAGCATGGATGAACTACAGAAGTCCAACATACTTGAAAGCATTGTTAGTCACAAGTATAACATGATTATGGCCATGCCATCTCTCTTCTAAACAATTTTTGTAGACGCGTCTTTTGATAACCACTCAATCACCTGGAATCAGTGGATAGCATTGGATTTCTTTGGTCAGCACTGGTGCTAAGTTCACCTGACGAGAAACAGATATAAAAATATCAGTTAGACCCTTGCAATAATGTAGATCAATGTCATCAGCAATTGAAACCGGAGTAGCTGGATGATTATAAGTCAATTTTATTGCTCTGCCCATCAATACTTCATGGGGTGAGGAACCAGTCCTTTTGTCAGGGTACTTTGGATACTCATCAAAACAAGAGGAAGGACATCTGGGCATTTGAAACCAGTGGAAGCATATACTTTTTTTTAAAATTTGTTTTATTGGTTTATTCTACAAACAAACAAATCCAGCAGTTGGTTCCAATTCATCAATATTTCCTGAGGCAGGATCATACACAGTACAGTAGAGAATGCAGAAATGAGATATGCAGTAGAGGCACATATGCATGACAATGAACATTTACATGTGACCATATCATACCCACAAATCTTTCTCCCGATATGAGGGTATTTTCGAAGTCCATCATTACAGGCCCCTGTCATACAGTACATCGACAACCAAAGTGTGGCTACCCGTGAACGTGTGTCCTAAAATGGTTCTCTTATTAAGACTGCGAAGCAGGGACCACAGCAGGTGAGAGTGGGCGTTCAATTAGGTACATGGCGAGGGGGGCCCATATGTCCCGAGGCCTGGAGGATACAGGAATTAGTTCAGAGTAGGTATTCAGTTGCTCCTGCCATAAGATCATATCGCTCAGCCAGTCCTTAAATTTCGGAGCCCTGCCCCATCTGCAAGCTACCCGCCGTCTGGCCAGTAGTATACTAAATGTAACAAATCTGCACTGTGGTGCAGGTATCTCCTGCGTGTATCCCAGTAATGCCAGCAACGGGGATCTCGGTATGTCTGGGATAGTCATGTGCTGCAGCGCTGTGAACACCTGTTGCCAATACATATGCACTTCACCACAGTCCCTTGCCAGATGGAAGAAATCAGCGTTGTCGGCTTTGCATCTGTCGCAGCGAGCATTGTCCCGTAACCCATAGCAGTGTAACCTGGCAGGGGTGTAATATAAACTGTGTAGAAATTTGTAATGTGTGATACGTAGCCTGCTGTTCGAGGAGACGAGCTCAGTTTGCTGACAGCAATAGTTCCACTGCTGATCTGTAATGTCATGTCCCAGTTCAGTGCACCATCTAGCGCGGGCCGGGCAAGAAGTGTATTCCATTTCAGTGTATACGCTATGGTATAATGTAGAAACAAGATGGGAAGCGTCCGCAGCGCGCAACATGTGATGCAGCGGGCCAAACGTTGGAGGCTCTCCGGGGTACGATGGCGTGTGTTCCCGTAGTCCCTGCCTCAATCGCACATATAGAAAGTGGTCCATAGGGGAGGGTTGTGATGCCTGGAACAGCTGCGTCATGTCCCTAAATTTCCCATTTAGGTAGAGGTCCCCCCAACAGCTGATGTTAAATTTAGATTTGGTCTTCGCAAATATGCCCTCTTGCAGTAATGGCATTTTGGGATGATAGGTGAGTGGGAGCAACGGAGAGTAAAGCATCGGCGCCTTGAGTATATGAGAGAGACGGTGCCAGGCTTTGATAGTACAGTCGACCGAGGACGGTCCCCCGGGCCGGCCCTCCGGAAGTGACATGAGAACCCCGTCTAGCGGAACTGGGTGTGCCAGCCAATGTTCCGTAGCTACTTGAGGGGTATATCTGGGGGGGTGAAACCAATAATGTGCAAAATGCGCCTGGGCGCATAAGTAATACAGTTCCAAGTTGGGCACGTCAAACCCTCCCTGGGAATATGGGCGGGTGAGTATGTCCCACTTCAGTCGTGGTTGTTTGCCGCCCCAGACCAGACGTATGAGCTCCGATCGGAGCATGTTAAAAAAGGGCCTACCAGGAAATTGCGGGATATTTAGAAATAAATATAGAAATTTGGGAAGGATAATCATTTTTATGAGCGATATACGGCCCGCGATGGTGAGGGGGAGGGCAATCCACCTATTAATACAGCTTGTCACATGATCAAGTGCGCAGCCATAGTTGCGGCGCAGTAGTTCCTCACAGTCATTGGTGATGTGTATCCCCAGATATTTCACTCCAACCGAACACCACTCAATAGGATAATCAGCAGCAAATGGCACTGCAGCTGAAGTAAGTGGGAGAATTTGGGACTTAGCCCAATTAATGTGTATTCCCGAAAGCCCACTGAACCTCACAAATTCCAGCAGAAGCGGATTAAGATTGCAAATTGGGTCTTTTACATAAAGGGTGACGTCATCCGCGTAGAGAGAAATCAAGATAGGGCGGAGAAAGCAGCGGAGGGCTCTCTCCTGATGATGCTGCCTAAGTCACGCCGCGAGGGGCTCCATTGCAAGGGCAAAGAGCAGTGGGGAGAGGGGGCATCCCTGATGGGTTCCTCGTGTCAGCATGAGTGGGGATGAGGTGTACCCGTTGACTCTCACCCGGGCCATGGGAGAGGTGTAGAGGAGGCGTATCCATGAGAGAAACCCTTTAGGAAGACCCATACATTGAAGTATGGTGAACAGGTAATCCCATTCCACCGAATCGAAAGCTTTCGTGGTGTCTAAAAAGACTGCCACAAATGCTAGCTGAGGGTCAACGTTATGCATAACGGAGAATAGTGTGCGCAGGTTGTGGGAGGTTGCTCTCCCGGGAACGAAGCCTGCCTGATCGGGCAGTACTAATTTCTCCATTAGGAGTCTAAGTCGATTCGCCAAGAGTTTCGCAAGGATCTTGGCGTCAGTATTCATGAGGGATAAAGGCCTGTACGAATCGCATTGATCCGCAGGCTTGCCGGGCTTTAGAAGAGAGATGATGAGCGCCTCTCTCATGGTGTCGGGGAGAATTTGTGCCTCCAGCGCTTCCACATAGACCTCTCTCAAAATGGGGATCAGTTGTTCAATATAGGACTTATAGAAGCCAGCAGGTAGGCCATCAGATCCCAGGGCTTTCCCGGACTTCATTCCCATAATAGCCTCCCGGAACTCATCCGTCTCGAAAGGCGTAGCTAGGAATTCCCGCTGACTGTCTCCCAGCCATCCCAGTGTGATATCCTTGAAGAAGGGGTGAAAATCCGGGGGGGCAGTTCGCTGGGTGCTATATAGTTTCACATAAAAGTGTGTAAACGTGTCCAGGATGTCCTTACTATCCCTATGTGGCACACCTGAGGAGTCTGAAATGCTAAGAATATAATTAGAAAACCGGGGCTGTCGAATGTCTATGGCGAGTGCCCTACCCGGTCTCTCCCCCTCCCCATATCGACGTGCGGTAAAATATTTCCCACAAAAGCGAATCTCCCGCTCGGCCGTGTTGGTATACTCAGTGAGTTTATCCCTTAGTTCAGCTCTCTGAGTGCCTGAATTTTCACGCCACATATTGGCCTCCAATTGCTTGAGTTCCCCATCAAGACGACGTAAACTACGCCTGATGTCGCGGAGTACCCCGAAGCTCTTAGAGATGCAGAAACCGCGGATGGTAACTTTAAATGCCTCCCACAATGTACTCATATGCTCCACCGTGCCCTTGTTGCGACTAAAAAAGCTTGAGATCTCTTCACCTAATTCAGCCCGAAAGACCATGTCAAGAAGCACCTCAGGCACCAGCTTCCAGCAGAAAGGGGCGGCAGTGGAATTCGGGGGAGCTATTCGCAGGAGCACGGGCGAGTGATCCGAAAGTGTTCTAGCCATGTGAGTCGTTGAGACTATCCAAGGCGCCACCCCCGAGAAACAATCCAATAATCGAGGCGAGACCAAGCAGCCCTGGCCGTAGTGTAATAAGTACCTTCTCTCTGCCCGGGATGCTCATGTCTCCATGCATCTACGAGTCCATGTGCTGAAAGTAGCTGTGTGAGAGTTTCTTGAGTGTTTGTATAGTGATGAGGCTGGGGATGAGAGCAGTCAAGTGTAGGACATAAAGCAGTATTAAAATCACCACCCCATAGGATGTGGGTAGAGCCCACTTTTAGAATTTGTCCCCATAGTGAGGTGTAATAGTCTGGGTCAACAGTGTTAGGTCCATAACAGCAAGCCACAGTGACAGATTGTGTTCCCAGGACACCCCAGATTATGCAGTGCCTACCAGACGGGTCCCCTTGAGAGCCACCCAGAACAAACGGTGTGCCCTTCTTAACTAAAATTAGTGTACCCCGTGAGTATGATGAGTAAGACGAAAAGACCCTAACTGACGCCCATCTACTTCCAAAACAGGGTAATCTACGGGGGTCGGCGTGTGTCTCCTGAAGTACTGCTATATTGACATGGTGTCTATCTAGATATGCCAGTATCTGGCAGCACTTACAGGGGTCACCTAGGCCTCTAATATTCCAGGAGAGCAAGTTAATATGGAGAGAGTCCGTGTTCAATGCCATCTCACTAGTATTTGGGAATAACTAATAATGCCATAAAAACACATATACGTGCATGCATTGCCATGTAGGGAAAGATATCTTAGCCGGTACATGAAATTGGAACCTCTGTGGAATAACAGCAATTCCCCTCCCGCCCCCACCCACAACAGCACCCCAATCATGCCGGAATAGTACCACCCACTAAAACCCCAAGAGATCCATGAATATGCAGAACAAGAAAAAACGGAGCTAAATGACAACATAAGGAAAATCAACAAAAAATTAGGGGGAATGCCCATACGGGGGGTCGCCAGGGCGACACAAAAACCACCCTTCCCATAGTCCCGCCAAGGTATAGTCACTGTGCCCCAATAGGAACAGAACAGGTGAGAGAGGGGGGGGAAGGGGCGCTTGGCTCGTGATAGTGTCCAACTGTCCGCTGCGCTTAAATTATGATACAAGGCATATGACAATCATAGAAAAGGAAAAGATCACCAAACCTGCCACGTCAGCGATGTCGCAGCTGTGTCACTCTGCCCGTCGCCCCCACAGCAGCTCCCGGGGAGGGGGGCGCTCTCGCCACACATGCCAGGAGGATTGTCCTCAGATCTAGAAACAGCCAAACAAGACCAGCTTCGCCATATCTCCCAAGGGGTCAGGAGATTCACCGATCAGTCCGCATCCAGAGGAGAACCTCAGGCCACTTGCGGGGAAGACGATCTAGACGCGCGGTCCTCGGATGTGCCACCAGGAGATCGACGATGCAGCGTTTTTAGGAATTCCTCCACCTGCTGTGGGTTGGTGAAGACGGTGTTTTTTCCCTGGTAGGAAACTCGCAAACGTGCCGGGTAAAGAAGCGCGTACTCAATCTGAGTGTTTTGAAGTTTTTGCTTTACTCCAATGAATTTTCGGCGCGCTTCCTGCACCGCCACAGTGAAGTCCGGGAAGATGGTAAATTCCACTACATCGAATCTCAGGTTTTTATGGTCTCTTGCCAGCTTGAGGGCAGCATCACGGTCACGGTAATTGAGGAGATGGGCCACAATCGGTTAGGGGGCCCCTCCAGGAGGGGGACGCGGCCCCAAAGAGCGATGCGCCCGCTCCACAATAAACTGGGCAGAAAACGGATCTCTGTCACTGGCTCCCCTCAAAAGCCGCTCCACATACTCCTCCATACGACCCGTGTTGGTGCTTTCAGGGATGCCAACGATTCTTATATTGTTCCGGTGACTGCGGGCCTCGAGGACCTCATTCTTAGCAGCAATCACCTTGAGTATTTTGTCCACGTGTGATACTTGCTGCTGCAGCTGTGCGGTAGTGTCCTCGGTATCCGAAATGCGCCTTTCGGCTTCTTTAATCTGCCCATCATGCTTGTCCACTTTCTGGACTAAGAAGTCCAGCCGTGTATTCATAGTGTCCATTTTCCCTGATAGATCAGACATGCTATGTTGCAAGGCCAGGAGTAGCGTCTTAACTTCATCCCCCTGAGTCGAGGTCTGTGCGGGCAGCATCTCCCCAGGTGCCTGACTAGCCTCCTCTGAACATGAGTGAGTGGCGACCTTCTTGGCCTCAAATACCAGCTTAGGTTGCCGGCCATCAGGTTTCCCCATGGCAGCAACGGGGCCTGCGTCGCACCAGCAGGAGCGAATGTTCCAATGCGTTGTCGAGGTAGAAGGATATACGCAGTGCTCTAAAATCGTGCCAACAAAGTAGATGAGGTCCTCAACTCCCCAGATTCACAGCGGCCCCGCACATCCGCATGCACCAGCGGCAGTCCAAACAAGCGAGGGAGCAGCGCGGGGTGGGGTGGCAGAACAAGAGGCGATGTAACAACCCGCAGCAGGTCCCGGTACTATATCCAAGGCGTGAGCACAGCTGTCAAGGTGTCACCCAGCAGGAGAAAGACATCCAGCAATCCGCATGTGGGCACCGGGAGCGTGGCGTGTACACTGCGGCCGGGGGCAGGCAGGATCGCTTTGCTGAATAGGCTCACGGTGTCCACCCAGCAGCCCAGCAGATGCTCTGCACTCCGTCCAGCCTTGGAGTGGTGAGGTGCAGGGCCGTTGTCACAGCGCGCCGAACCCCCACCAGTTAAATGCGTTTGGTCCGGTCACAAATGGAGGGGGGGAGGCCCAGGCGATGAGTTGCTAGCACCGGGACCCCAGCCATCCCAGACAGGCCCCACGCAATGCGGGTGCCCAAGAGCGAGGAGATGCGCAGGTGTTGCGATCCACAAAGGAGTTAGGGGGCCCTTCCCAGTCGTCAGGTCGTTTCACCACCAACCGCCTCCGAGTGCCCCGAGCACTCCGTGTCCATCCGGCAGGAAGGGGCAGAAGCAGTAGGCCAAGCGCCTCCCCCGGGTCCTCAGTTGCGGGCAGCGCGAGTCACATGGACAGATCCAGGATTCGCGGCAAGCAGCACTCACCACACCTGCAGCACCACAGAAGCACCGGGAAGGCACAGCGGTAGGATCGGAGTCAGCGGTATCTGCGTCCCGCTCCGGGTCTCACCAACACAGCCGGGGCCCACCGACCACGTGGAAGCCCCGGCGCTCGAGTGTCCGCTGCAGCCGTGAGGAGCTCCAGGCAGGGTTCGCCGGGTGCCCCGCTGCGATCTTCCCAGCACTCCGGTATCCCCACAGAGCACCGCACGCATTCAAAAATGGCACCGGAGATATCAGGCGGTTTATCTCGCCATATCCCAATGCAGTCAGCTAAATATTGCAGCGGCGTCAGAGGATAAATGTAGGATCAGTGAGCCAAGCAGCTGGAGCCTCACAGGCGTGCGGCCATCTTGGTCGTGCGCCACCTAGCGCCCCCGTGGAAGCATATACTTTGACCAGTTTATCTTTGACAGTACAATTTATCCTTTCATCTACTCCAGAAGATTGGGGACAATAGCAGCAATGGAGTCTAGAGAGCTGTATAAATCAATTGCAAAATCTCATTTTTAGGTCTGGACTAGAGACAGCTTTTGCTGCCTCACCAAACTCATGTTTTCTCAGAACAAACTGGAAATATATATACACAAACATATAAAAAGCTTTCAGTGAGCCCTCTTCATCCATTGAAGTGTTGATCTGTCACTTACATTTTTTTCTCCCACTGCTGTCTACAGCATGGGTCAGTGGTCCACCCCACTTCTGACACTGGCTTCTTTCCTTACAAGTGACAGCATTATGCTTTTGCACAATTTGATCATACCCCAAAACGTTCATATCTGTCAGAGCTGACATGCAATTAATTTGGCTTTAGTTGTCTTGCCACAAGTTTTGCACAATGTGATGTGCTCCATGAAAATATAGATGGGCTTTAGGTGACCCTGAAATGTCAAACACCTTGTGCAGTATGCTCACAGCACAGTCACTGTGTGCCACTAAACACGAGTGTGGGCATTTAGCTTATGTACTACCTCCATCAAGGACTGGATGCATTACAACATACCAAGGAGTCTTTTCCAAGCAAATCATGTCCTCCTCCAGAAAGCCTCCATATATCTCTTTGGCTCCATAGGACCATGTGCAGGAGGTTGTGACATTGTCAACATACTGTGATGCCCTCAAATGAAGTTCAAGAAAAATAAAAAAATAAACTCAGACTAGAATGTGCATTGCCTGTGTTGTTCTCAAGGGGTGGGTGTTGGACTTGGCCCTTTTGGCAGGTTCACCCCTGAACTTTTTGCCTGTCTCTTAGCCTTTTCCCTGTGTAGTGTTGGTGATTTTAGGCCTCTGGGCACTTTAGCACTGTGGTCCAATGTAAAGTGCGTGCGCGCTGTGTGCGTGTGTGGTGAGACTGGCCTGCCCTCCCATAGGAATCAATCAATCAATCAATCACGGCATTTATAGAGCGCGCTACTCACCCGGGAGGGTCTCAAGGCGCTGGGGGAGGGGGTAAGTTACTGCTCGAACAGCCAGGTCTTGAGCTGCTTCCTGAAGGCGAGATGGTCCTGGGTTCGCCGAAGGTGAGTGGGGAGGGAGTTCCAGGTCTTGGCCGCCAGGTAGGAGAAGGATCTTCCTCCGGCGGTGGTTCTGCGGATGCGTGGTACGGTGGCGAGGGCGTGGCTGGTTGATCGTAGCTGGCGTGTGGGCGTGTAGAAGGACATGCGGTCGTTGAGGTACTTTGGGCCCAGGTCGTGGAGGGCCTTGTGTGCGTGGGTGAGGAGTCTGAACGTGATTCTCTTGCTGACGGGGAGCCAGTGCAGGTCTTTCAGGTGTACGGTGATGTGGCTGTGTCGGGGGATGTCCAGGATGAGTCGTGCGGAGGCGTTCTGGATGCGCTGGAGTCTCTTTTGAAGTTTGGCTGTGGTTCCGGCGTAGAGGGTGTTCCCATAGTCCAGTCGGCTGGTGACGAGTGCCTGGGTGACGGTCTTCCTGGTTTCAGTGGGGATCCATCTGAAGATCTTGCGGAGCATGCGCAGGGTGTTGAAGCATGAAGATGAGACGGCGTTGACTTGTTTGGTCATTGATAGGGAGGAGTCCAGGATGAAGCCCAGGTTGCGTGCGTGGTCCGTTGGCTTGGGTGCGGTGCCCAGGGCCGGGGGCCACCAGGAGTCGTCCCAGGCGGAGGGTGATGAGCCCAGGATGAGGACTTCCGTCTTGTCTGAGTTCAGTTTAAGGCGGCTGTTCCTCATCCAGTCGGCGACGTCTCTCATCCCGTCGTGCAGGTTGGCTCTGGCGGTAGTGGGGTCGTTGGTGAGGGAGAGGATCAGCTGGGTGTCGTCGGCGTAGGGAGATGATGTTGAGGTTGTGTCGGCGTGCGATGGCTGCGAGGGGGCTCATGTAGACGTTGAAGAGGGTCGGGCTGAGTGAGGATCCTTGTGGAACGCCGCAGATGACTTCGGTGGCTTCGGATCTGAACGGGGAGAGGCGGACTCTCTGGGTTCTTCCGGCGAGGAACGAGATGATCCATTCCAGTGCTTTCTCTCGGATTCCGATGTTGCTGAGGCGCTTCACTAGGGTGCGGTGGCAGACGGTGTCGAACGCCGCGGAGAGGTCCAGGAGGATGAGGGCAGCTGTTTCCCCGTTGTCGGTTAGGGTTCTGATGTCGTCGGTGGCTGCGATAAGGGCGGTCTCGGTGCTGTGGTTGGCCCGAAACCCGGACTGCGAGGGGTCGAGGGATCCATTCGTCTCGAGGAAGGCGGCAAGCTGTCTGTTGACGGTCTTCTCGATGACTTTGGCCGGAAACGGAAGGAGCGAGATGGGGCGGTAGTTCTTGAGGTCGGTGGGGTCCGCCGTTGGTTTCTTCAGGAGGGCGGTAAGCTCGGCGTGCTTCCAGCTCTCCGGGAAGGTGGCGGTGCGGAAGGAGGAGTTGATGATGTCCCGGAGATGGGGTGCGATGGTGGCGTCGGCTTTGTTGAAGACGTGGTGTGGGCAGGGGTCGGTTGGTGATCCGGAGTGGATGGAGTTCATCGTGCGGGTGGTGTCTTCGGTGTTGATCGGGGTCCAGTTGCAGAGGGTGGTGGTGGCGGGCATTGGTTCGGCGGTAGGGTGCGTTGTTTGTGCGTTGAAGCTGTTGTGTATGTCGGTGATCTTGCGGTGGAAGAACGCGGAGAGTGAGTTGCAGAGGTCTTGCGAGGGGGTGATGTCGTTGTTTCCGGCGCTGGGGTTGGAGAACTCTTTGACGATGCTGAAAAGTTCCTTGCTGTCATGGGCGTTGTTGTCCAGTCGTTCTTTGAGTGCCGACTTCTTGGTGGCACGGATCAGCTGGTGGTGTTTGCGGGTGGCGTGCTTGAGGGCGGTCCTGTTGTCTGTGGTCTGGTCGAGTCGCCAGGTTTTCTCGAGAGTGCGGCAGTTCTTCTTGGATTCCTTGAGTTCGTTGGTGAACCAAGGGGTTTTCTTGCTTCCGGGTCTGCTGGGAGGGTTTTTAGTGGTGCGAGGTCGTCGGCGCAGGCGGTCAGCCACTTGGCGAGGTTGCTGGCTGCTTCGTTTGGGTCCGTTGTGTCGGTGGGTGTGTTCTGGCTGAGGGAGGCGGTGAGCTGCTCGGCGGTGATCTTGCTCCAGCTCCGGCGGGAGCCTGTTGCGGGTGGTGGTGGGTCGCAGTCTTTCTGAAGCTGAAGTGGACGCAGCTGTGGTCGGTCCAGTGGAGTCCGGTGGCGTGGCTAAAGGAGATGTGCTTGCTGGACGAGAAGACGGGGTCAAGCGTGTGGCCGGCGTAGTGGGTGGGCGTGTTCACCAGTTGCTTGAGTCCGAGGTTGGCGAGGTTGTCCAGCAGGGCGGTGGTGTTTCTGTCGTTGTTGTTCTCCAGGTGGAAGTTGAGGTCCCCTAGGAGGATGTAGTCGGCGGAGGGCATGGCGTGCGGGCTGATGAAGTCTGCGATGTCTTCGCTGAATAGTGTGCGTGGTCCCGGGGGTCTGTAGATGAGGGTGCCTCGGAGGGTGGTCTTGGGGTCCGTGTGTATCTGGAAGTGTAGGTGTTCGGCGGCGGTGAAGGTCTCGTCGGAGTTAGTCGAGATGCGGATGGTGTTCTTGTGTACGATGGCGATGCCTCCTCCCGTCTGGTTGACGCGGTCCTTCCGGGTGATCTTGTATCCATCCGGGATGGCTATGGCGATGTCAGGCGCTGAGGAGGCGTTCATCCAGGTTTCGGTGAGGAAGGCGATGTCCGGTGCTGTTGCGTCGAGCAGGTCCCAGAGTTCCACGGCGTGCCTGTGGACGGAGCGGGTGTTCAGCAGGATGCATTTCAGGTGGTTGCTGCTGTTGCTCGACTTGGCGGAGGTGGTGCACGTCAGGGGGCAGGTGAATCGGCAGGTTTGGCAGGTGAAGGGTCCGTGGGTGCGTCTCGGTGAGGCTCGGTAGCAGGCAGGGTTCCGGCCGGCATTGAGTGCGGTGAGTGTGGCGGCGTCGTAGGTCCGTCGAGTGGTGTTGCATCGGTGGGATCCAGGGGTTCTGGCGCTGGGCGCGGTCCAGTCGCGGACGGGCGCAGACGGGCTTGCCTTAGGCGCGCCTTCGGCGCGCCAGCGGCGCGCCCGCTGCGCACGTCCGCTGCGCGGCCGTGCAGCGGCCGCCATTTATGGGGAGGTGGGAGGGAGGAGCAGCTGGGAGGCGGGAGGCAGGGGCAGCGAATGGGCAGTCAGGGGGCGGGGCCGCAGGGGACGCAGCGGCGGGAATGGCGATAGGCAGCGAGGGGCACAGAAGGAAAACGGGGGGAGAGCAGGTAAATCACGGGCACAACAACAGTGGGGCAGCGAGGGGCACAGAAGGAAAACGGGGGGGAAAGCAGGCAAATCACGGGCACAACAACAGTGGGGCAGCGGGGGCACAGAAGGAAAAACGGGGGGGAGAGCAGGTAAATCACGGGCACAACAACAGTGGGGCAGCGAGGGGCACAGAAGGAAAAACGGGGGGAAAGCAGGCAAATCACGGGCACAACAACAGTGGGGCAGCGAGGGGCACAGAAGGAAAAACGGGGGGAAAGCAGGCAAATCACGGGCACAACAACAGTGGGGCAGCGAGGGGCACAGAAGGAAAAACGGGGGGAAAGCAGGCAAATCACGGGCACAACAACAGTGGGGCAGCGAGGGGCACAGAAGGAAAAACGGGGGGAAAGCAGGCAAATCACGGGCACAACAACAGTGGGGCAGCGAGGGGCACAGAAGGAAAAACGGGGGGAAAGCAGGCAAATCACGGGCACAACAACAGTGGGGCAGCGAGGGGCACAGAAGGAAAAACGGGGGGAAAGCAGGCAAATCACGGGCACAACAACAGTGGGGCAGCGGGGGCACAGAAGGAAAAACGGGGGGAAAGCAGGCAAATCACGGGCACAACAACAGTGGGGCAGCGGGGGCACAGAAGGAAAAACGGGGGGAAAGCAGGCAAATCACGGGCACAACAACAGTGGGGCAGCGAGGGGCACAGAAGGAAAACGGGGGGAAAGCAGGCAAATCACGGGCACAACAACAGTGGGGCAGCGAGGGGCACAGAAGGAAAACGGGGGGGAAAGCAGGCAAATCACGGGCACAACAACAGTGGGGCAGCGAGGGGCACAGAAGGAAAAACGGGGGGGAAAGCAGGCAAATCACGGGCACAACAACAGTGGGGCAGCGAGGGGCACAGAAAGGAAAGGGGAGACAAGCAGACAAAACTGGCACCGGGGCCACAAGCGGAGGGCGATCTTACCTACAGGAGCAGCGGGCAGACAGCACAGGCGGAGCTGTGTGGTGGGGGAGCGACCTACCTGGCAAGGTCAAGGGTCGCTCCCCCACCACACATGCATTGAGGATGAGTGTGTCAGTGGTAATTCCTGTTATGAGAGGTGCAGCATGGTCAAGTCTAGTATGTCTGAATTCGTGAGAATAAATGCTGCGCAATGGTGTGCGCAGATTTATGGTGATTGGTAGAGAAATGCCACTTCTAGAAGTTGGCATTTCTGTGTGCTCTTTGTCTGCCTGCCTGATGTGAATTGCATGTCTGGCTTGTGAGTGACAGGGGCTGGGAGGTGTGTGTGGCTCCAGGAGGGGCAGGGTGAGTCAGCGCAGGGCTGAATGGAGAGATCTCCATGTAGATGGGTGGGAGGAGTTGCACCTGGGACCTGAATAGGGCTGTGCCTTCCCTCCACAATGCTGGCTCCACCTCCTGTGGTGCGTCTGATGTCCCTGGCCTGTCTTGTCAAAGGGGAGAGGAGCTTGCCAAAACAAAGTGCTCCAAATCCCCCTGATACCAGTTCTGACTGGTATCTCCAAGCCCTGTGCTGTGACACAAAGGGGATTTTGTGTATAAAAGAAGGGGCTGTGACCCCAGAAAAATGTTCAGTTCTGGTGCTGTTCCTGCTGGGGCGTGCTGCTGCTGGGGCCCAGGGGGGGCTGCCATGAGGGCTTGCCTCCCTGGACCCTGCATTGCCCCTTGATGCCTGAAAGGACTTTTTTGCCCCCCTTTTGCTTCTTTTCCATCCTCCAGGACCTGGAAGGAACTTGTGCTGTGCCTAGCGCCATGGGAGCGCTATATTCCAATGAGGAGCGCGTGGGCTGTTGCAGCGCTACGCTGCATATGGAGATGGAGGGAATCCCGAAGTGAGGGATTCCCCCGTGATGCCATTGCGAGCGGGTGCCCACCCCGCTTTATCATTATTGAAGCCGAGCGGGAGCCCACCCCGCTTTATATTTTAAATTAGGAGGGAGCCCACCCCTCATTGTGCGCTTTTATATTGAACGGGTGCCCACCCCGCATCGCCGCAGCCGAGAACAAAAACGTTGCCGGGCCGCTGCCCAATGCGACCCGGAAGCCAGGCGCCCAATGCCTGACGGTGGGCAGGGCCAGAGATGACGCCGGAGCCTCGCAGGCTCCACTTCCGTTTACCCCCTGCCTTAGCGAAGCCCCGCGTGTTGATGCGCCGCCAAGAAGTCGTCGTCTGGAGCCTAGCGGGCTCCCCAGCCAAGTCCCGGGTCCCAGGAGGGGGCCCGGGTGAAGCAAGGAAGGCGCCCTGGAGCCTCGCGGGCTCCACCTTGAAGTCCCGGTCCCAGAAGAGGGACCGGGCGAAGCCAGCTGATCGGCGGGGCTCCCGTGAGTGAGGGAAGCCCCGAGCCAGAAGAGAGGAGACCGAGAGCGGCACCAGAGAGTCCTGGTGAGTGGGGGCTCGATGTTGTTGGTGCCGTGCGAGGCACCATGTATGGGTGGCCCCGCCTGGCAGAGGGCTGCCCCAGCGTTGGGTATATTTTGTTTCAGAGCCCAGATGGCTCTACCAAGGGGCATAGTGTGTTTCAGAGCCCAGATGGCTCCTACGATTGGGCATCATTGTTTTTAGAGCCCATGTGGCTCCTAAGAGGGGCATACTTATTTTAAGAGGGCCCAGAGGGGCCCATGCTTTTTCCCGTGTCCCTACCTTTGGCCATTTCTCTACAGCTGCCCCGCTTGCGAGAGGGCAGCTGACATGGTTTGCATATTTGGGCCACATTCCTTTGATAGAGTCCCGAGTGGACGGAAGAGGCACAGCGAGTGCCCAGGCCCACGTGCTATGTACAGCTGCGCAGCAAGTAGTGCCAGCTGCATCGTTTAGGCCGCCATTTGGTTTCCACAGCTGCGCAGCAATTAGTGCCAGCTGCGCCGTTTAGGCCATTCTTTCTTTGGGGGCATGCCTTATGAGATAGGAGTGAGACGCCCTCCTTCGCCCCCATCTATTCACAGCTGGGCAGCACTTAGTGCCAGCTGCTATGTTTAGGCCTGCGCAAAGTGCGCACCCTTGACTTTCGCTGCTTTGGCAGCGCGCCCTGACTCTTTGGACATAGGGCATTTGAGCCCCTTTTTGAGATGGCCAGTGGCCAGGGGGACTGTTAGGTTTAATAGGGCGCCAGGCCCTAATGTGATTTATGCCTCTGCTATGGTTTCTACTGTGAGGTTATGTGCTAATGTGATTTGTGTCCTAATATTTGGTGCTAGGAAATGTGATGCCTTTACTATGATTTACGCACCCTGTTTATACCTCTAATGTACTTTCATGATTATGAGGTTTTGCATAATGTGTTATGCTTGTGAGCTTATTATTCCCTAATGCGTTTAGGTTGTGAGTTATTCTCTACTGTGAGTTATGCCCCTAATGTGATTTATACTTAGGAGGTTAGGGTCTAATGCGTTTAGACTCATGAGATGTGTGCATAATGTGTTTATGCTGGTGAGGTTGGCGTATAAGGTATTTTGCGCCTAATGTGATACTGTGCATAATGTGGTTTATGTTACAGGCTGATGCTGAGTACAGTGGTCATCAGTGATTACTGGTTGGACGTTTATGATATGTTCTACATTTATTATCTGTACTAAGTGATGGTTCTGACAGTGGCCCACGTGGCCCTGTCATGTGTACATAATCCCCTGTAAATATTGCCCAGTGCCAGGTGACACCATGTATATTATGTGAGTACTATTCTAATGTGTTTTATGATAATACAAAGGCTATTTTTGATATAACCTTGTGTGGAGTTCCTTTTGTGGTGTGCCTGGGATGTTGTTGCTGTACGCGTGCGCAAACGCTTTACACATTGCCTCCGGGATAGGCCTGAATGCTCGTGCCAAGTTACCAAGGGGGTGAGCAGGGGTTATCTTGGGTGTGTAACTCCCTTGCCCTGACTAGAGTGGTGGTTTCTGCCTGGTTTGGCGCAAGCCTTAGCCAACCAGAAATCCCACTTCTAACATTGGTGATCAGCGGTGAGACCGGACTTACGCGTGCGCAATGCCACAGCGACAACTGGGTGCAGTACAAGCTCTGCATTTAGATAGTAACATGTTTGGGGATTATTGTTTCTGATTTTGTCTAAGTATCATTTCTTTGAAATGTGGTTTTGTGTTGCACTATGAGTTCGGTGTCCTGCCAAGGACAGAAACCAGAGAAGCTGAAGGAGTTTTGTACTGCCCTTGTGCAGACTGCTATTTCTTGGGTTGGCCTGAAGCTGAAGGAGTGTGACTGCCCTTGTGCCATCGTGCTATTTCTTGGGTTGGCCGGAAGCTGAAGGAGTTGACTGCCCCTGTGCTGTCTGCTATTTCTAGGGTTGGCCTACAGTGGTGACTTAATTGGCATGGAGTAACTAGCTCGGGAGGGTAGATTATCCCCTAAGTGCAGTGTGAGTTTTCTGGAATTCCCAGTAAGGATGGGATCCAGTGGTGGCAGCAATATGTAGTCCAGGGCAGGAAGTCCCATTCCCAGTTCCCATAGTATGGTACCTAGTTCCCGGTTAAGAGGGGGACAGGTTGTGTTTCAGGGGCAGTAAGATGCTGTCTCACCAGTCTTGTGGGGGGAGTGTGGATGAATGTTGTGATGCACTGGACGTTTGGGTGATTGGTTAGCACGGTAAATGGTGTTAGTGTGTGAGTTCTTTGATTCTAGGGAGCTTGCATTGGGAGTGACCCTAGAAGAATGGTGCAGGTATCTCCAACCCTTGCGGCAGAGATGGTTCAGAGTAGCCCAGCTAGGTGACCTTATAGTGAGGAGGTTGTGGGACTCACATCCTGTCTCGCAGGAGAAGGAGTGAGATTGGGCTGTGTCCCGAAGTGCCCGCACCTCAGTCTCCAGTACTGGTTGGTTCCATGAGGGAACACCAGGTAGGGAGCCTAGTCTGTCCTGTTGGACCGTTCTTCGAGGTGGTTTTTCCCTGCTTTAGGTGAGCTGGGAGTGCCTGTAATCAGACCTCCAGCAGTTCTAGTGTCTGGCAGTACCGCTCCAGTTGGGAGGGTGCAGAAGTCCAGAGTGAGGGGTGAGAGGGGGAAAGAGTCCCCAGTGGAAGAACCAGAGGGTCAGGGGCCAGCCAGAAGGGCTGAGCCTCATAGGATTGGCCATGGTGACGCCACTTCTGTCCTGGGGCATCTTCACGCACTGTCAGAGGGACAGGAGGTCGTGAGCTCTGTGCCAGGCAGACTGTCACACGACACGCTAGGTATGTGTCACCCTCAGGAAGTCCTGGTTCGCCGGGCATCTGACCAAAGGGTATCGTCCCTGGGTTGGGGAGCCAGGTTCAGGTGTTTGCCTGTCCTGGACAGCAGGGCGACTGTAGTCAGTGTCCTGGCTGGTTTGCCTTCTAGGGGTACCTCTGTGAACACAGATGGGGCCCATCTTAAGTGAAGAGACCCTGTGTTTCCCAGAAGGGGTGGTGCAGGCCTAGCCGGGATCTTTAGGGTCCCTGGCTGAATGTGGTAGTACTACCCTGAGAGCAGGTGGGGCCCATCTTAAGTGAAGGGACCCTGCCCTACAGTGGGAGGGTGCAGAACTCTGGAAGGGGGTGCAGAGGGAAGGAGTCCTCGCCTCTGACCCCGGTGCAGCCGGTGAATTTGTGTCCCAGGTGGTAGACCAGTTGATGGAGTGTGGTCCTGAACTGGTGGGAGAGTTGGGTTCTGGTGGGTGCTTCTCCTGGGGGAGTTCAGAACCCCAGAAGTAGAGGTAGGGTGAGGAGATGCTTCACCCGTGACCTCTGGTCAGCCTGAGGGTGCGGACCCTAGGTTGAAGGATCAGTGGTAGTTCGAACTACACTGAGAGGGAGAGTGGAGAATGGCTATTGTATGCTAGGGGTTACTGCCCCCCACTCTGTGGATTGGCAAGGACCAGTGGCATCTGGGTGGCCTAGGGCCTGGTCCTGGCCGTGGACAACTAAGGAGTACCGGTGGGGTAGCCTAGTTGGTACTGAGTTTTTTTTTTTCCTCTTAGATGGATTCCATGTGTTCCAAGTGGCGTAGGACCGGAGGGTGTCCCTGCAGTTGTGGGCCCGCATCCGTGTTCTATCGCCCCAAGCAGGGAAGCCCATCACGGTGGTGATTGGTCTACCCTGCGTTTTGGCTGGAAGGGGGTTGTGTTGGACTTGGCCCTTTTGGCAGGTTCACCCCTGAACTTTTTGCCTGTCTCTTAGCCTTTTCCCTGTGTAGTGTTGGTGATTTTAGGCCTCTGGGCACTTTAGCACTGTGGTCCAGTGTAAAGTGCGTGCTCGCTGTGTGCGTGTGTGGTGAGACTGGCCTGCCCTCCCATAGGAATGCATTGAGGATGAGTGTGTCAGTGGTAATTCCTGTTATGAGAGGTGCAGCATGGTCAAGTCTAGTATGTCTGAATTCGTGAGAATAAATGCTGCGCAATGGTGTGCGCAGATTTATGGTGACTGGTAGAGAAATGCCACTTCAAGAAGTTGGCATTTCTGTGTGCTCTGTGTCTGCCTGCCTGATGTGAATTGCATGTCTGGCTTGTGAGTGACAGGGGCTGGGAGGTGTGTGTGGCTCCAGGAGGGGCAGGGTGAGTCAGCGCAGGGCTGAATGGAGAGATCTCCATGTAGATGGATGGGAGGAGCTGCACCTGGGACCTGAATAGGGCTGTGCCTTCCCTCCACAATGCTGGCTCCACCTCCTGTGGTGCGTCTGATGTCCCTGGCCTGTCTTGTCAAAGGGGAGAGGAGCTTGCCAAAACAAAGTGCTCCAAATCCCCCTGATACCAGTTCTGACTGGTATCTCCAAGCCCTGTGCTGTGACACAAAGGGGATTTTGTGTATAAAAGAAGGGGCTGTTACCCCAGAAAAATGTTCAGTTATGGTGCTGTTCCTGCTGGGGCGTGCTGCTGCTGGGGCCCAGTGGGGGCTGCCATGAGAGCTTGCCTCCCTGGGCCCTGCATTGCCCCTTGATGCCTGAAAGGACTTTTTTGCTCCCCTTTTGCTTCTTTTCCATCCTCCAAGACCTGGGAGGAACTAGTGCTGTGCCTAGCGCCATGGGAGCGCTATATTCCAATGAGGAGCGCGTGGGCTGTTGCAGCGCTACGCTGCATATGGAGATGGAGGGAATCCCGACGTGAGGGATTCCCCCGTGATGCCATTGCGAGCGGGTGCCCACCCTGCTTTATCATTATTGAAGCCGAGCGGGAGCCCACCCCGCTTTATATTTTAAATTAGGAGGGAGCCCACCCCTCATTGTGCGCTTTTATATTGAACGGGTGCCCACCCCGCATCGCCGCAGCCGAGAACAAAACGTTGCCGGGCCGCTGCCCAATGCGACCCGGAAGCCAGGCGCCCAATGCCTGACGGTGGGCAGGGCCAGAGATGACTCCGGAGCCTCGCAGGCTCCACTTCCGTTTACCCCCTGCCTTAGGGAAGCCCCGCGTGTTGATGCGCCACCAAGAAGTCGTCGTCTGGAGCCTAGCGGGCTCCCCGGCCAAGTTCCGGGTCCCAGGAGGGGGCCCGGGTGAAGCGAGGAAGGCGCCCTGGAGCCTCGCGGGCTCCACCTTGAAGTCACGGTCCCAGAAGAGGGGCCGGGCGAAGCCAGCTGATCGGCGGGGCTCCCGTGAGTGAGGGAAGCCCCGCGCCAGAAGAGAGGAGACCGAGAGCGGCACCAGAGAGTCCCGGTGAGTGGGGGCTCGATGTTGTTGGTGCCGTGCGAGGCACCATGTATGGGCGGCCCCGCCTGGCAGAGGGCCGCCCCAGCGTTGGCTATATTTTGTTTCAGAGCCCAGATGGCTCTACCAAGGGGCATAGTGTGTTTCAGAGCCCAGATGGCTCCTACGATTGGGCATGATTGCTTTTAGAGCCCGTGTGGCTCCTAAGAGGGGCATACTTATTTTAAGAGGGCCCAGAGGGGCCCATGCTTTTTCCCGTGTCCCTACCTTTGGCCATTTCTCTACAGCTGCCCCGCTTGCGAGAGGGCAGCTGACATGGTTTGCATATTTGGCCACATTCCTTTGATAGAGTCCCGAGTGGACGGAAGAGGCACAGGGAGTGCCCAGGCCCACGTGCTATGTACAGCTGCGCAGCAAGTAGTGCCAGCTGCATCGTTTAGGCCGCCATTTGGTTTCCACAGCTGCGCAGCAATTAGTGCCAGCTGCGCCGTTTAGGCCATTCTTTCTTTGGGGGCATGCCTTATGAGATAGGAGTGAGACGCCCTCCTTCGCCCCCATCTATTCACAGCTGTGCAGCACTTAGTGCCAGCTGCTACGTTTAGGCCTGCGCAAAGTGCGCACCCTTGACTTTCGCTGCTTTGGCAGCACGCCGTGACTCTTTGGACATAGGGCCTTTGAGCCCCTTTTTGAGATGGCCAGTGGCCAGGGGGACTGTTAGGTTTAATAGGGCGCCAGGCCCTAATGTGATTTATGCCTCTGCTATGGTTTCTACTGTGAGGTTATGTGCTAATGTGATTTGTGTCCTAATATGTGGTGCTAGGAAATGTGATGCCTTTACTATGATTTACGCACCCTGTTTATACCTCTAATGTACTTTCATGATTATGAGGTTTTGCATAATGTGTTATGCTTGTGAGGTTATTATTCCCTAATGCGTTTAGGTTGTGAGTTATTCTCTACTGTGAGTTATGCCCCTAATGTGATTTATACTTAGGAGGTTAGGGTCTAATGCGTTTAGACTCATGAGATGTGTGCATAATGTGTTTACGCTGGTGAGGTTGGCGTATAAGGTATTTTGCGCCTAATGTGATACTGTGCATAATGTGGTTTATGTTACAGGCTGATGCTGAGTACAGTGGTCACCAGTGATTACTGGTTGGACGTTTATGATATGTTCTACATTTATTATCTTTACTAAGTGATGGTTCTGACAGTGGCCCACGTGGCCCTGTCATGTGTACATAATCCCCTGTAAATATTGCCCAGTGCCAGGTGGCACCATGTATATTATGTGAGTACTATTCTAATGTGTTTTATGATAATACAAAGGCTATTTTTGATATAACCTTGTGTGGAGTTCCTTTTGTGGTGTGCCTGGGATGTTGTTGCTGTGCGCGTGCGCAAACGCTTTACACATTGCCTCCGGGATAGGCCTGAATGCTCGTGCCAAGTTACCAAGGGGGTGAGCAGGGGTTATCTTGGGTGTGTAACTCCCTTGCCCTGACTAGAGTGGTGGTTTCTGCCTGGCTTTGGCGCAAGCCTTAGCCAACCAGAAATCCCATTTCTAACAGTGGGCGATAAATTTAGCTCTGCCGGTGAAGTTCACAGAGCTTTGCCCACTCCATGTGGCAAACTCTGCCAAGCGCCACTCAGTGGAGTTTTTTCTCGCATATGGCTTGCCAACATTGGCATCCCCTACCGCAATATTCAGGTGCTAAGACAGCACCCGGTGAGAATTTCTCATCGCAGGTGGTCATGTCTTCTGGCACGCCGCATGGTGCAGTTTGCGCAGAACAAACTCCCAGCACTAAAAATTTGTGCGAGCAGCGGGACGTGTGGATTCTGTCTACTTGCGTAACTCCACTGAATCTCGTTGAGTTATTATGTAACTCTACGGGGTGAAACTCTGCGTGTTCCACCCATCCCTATTGCTCTCCAGTCACCCGGCCCATCAGATGCTTCATCTTGCATACCACACTAGCCTTCGCAGCATCAGACAGGTGCATTAATTTCAAAAGTTGCTCAAAATTGTATGCCGTCCTCAGGAGACTACACATTTAGTCTTTTGGTAAGTATCTAAGTCTGTCTTGAAGCCTGCATGCAGAAGGCCCCTTTAACACTTTATTGGCATTTATAGCATAATAAAAACTGTCAATGGGTGAAGCGCTAGTAAATGTTTAATCTCGAACGGAACACGGCAGTTCACTTGGTGCAGTGGTTTTAAGACCCTCACTTTGTGCCCAGAGACCGATGTTTCAGCTCCTCCTTGCACAAGATCAATCATAAGAGCATTTAAAGTAATTTGTGTGTCTCGGAAAATGCTGCTATTCATCATAAATGTAATTTGTATTTCCTAGCTTGCTTGTAGAACCTGGTGAAAATTGTGTTTGAATGAGGTGTTGGAAGAAAAGTCATATTTTTAACTATTTTTAGTTTTCACTGTATGTGCGAAGACAGTGAACTTAAGGGTATTGTTTGGATACTCCCATGCAGTATGGTATTTATATGTTAACCTTAAGGAGATTTTCCATGCACTGCCAGCATTCCCAAAATGAATCCATTCAGAATCAACCATTGCAGCCACCAGTGGCTGTAACGTAGTTCAACATTGAAGTATGTGAATGAGTGCTATTAAAAAATTGCACACAATTATACACCTGTCTACACAGTTTGTAAATACCAGATAATGATAAGCTCTACAAACAACATGTACAAAAGTTCTGCACACAACCTTAATGCAGTGACTCATGGAATACGTGCACTAGTCCTGTTCAAAGCCTGTTCACAAGCTAAATAATCAAGCTGCATACATACTGTGCAGGTACATTATGTGTGCACATTCACTCACACTCCTCATTGACAGATGCACAGACTTTAGGCCCGTACTGCACATAACCTACATGCAAACTCCACCTCAACCTTGACCTAGGCTTCTGTTGCTGGAATATGAACTTACCTTGAAAAAACAAAAGACAAGAGGGGTTTGGCAAAACATGAACAGTTGGTTTATTTAAACGCTTCGGCCAGGTAATATTCACAGAAACGGATCTGTGGACTGTCTCAACATACATTCATTTAGAGTGCCATTATATACAGTCTTTGGAGCATCATAAAAGAATTTAGATCTCATTTTTGAGACAGGAATTTGGGCCTAGTCATGGGGTGTAAATCAGGCCACCTGATAGTGAATGCAGGTTGGTCTCGACCCTGCGTGGATACAATGAGGGCCAGTAAGTGAAGTGTTCAGATGTCCAGTATGGGGAGCATGTGATCGTTGCATGTACTGTGAGTGCTGTGCTCCGATTGGCTCAGTGTTCCTAATTTCATGTGGCATCTAAATGTATAGTGTTTTGGGAATGCGGCACCCCTCCAATCGTATGTGCTTTATCAGGGCCAATCTCCTGGGACCATTATGGTGTTGCTGCCTATTTATGTGACTAATCTGGAATTTCCCTGTCCGCATGTTTTTCTGGCTGCTTACGTGTCACCCCACTCATGATCTGTCAATCAGTGGCCTCCGGCCCTAGTTCCCAGAGCCTCTATCACCACGTGCTTCTTACTCAGGGTTGATGGAGAGGTCATCTTCGGAGATTTTGACAACATTGACTTGATCTCGTTTCTAAACATATATTGTTGCGCAGTTTGACATCAATATTAACATTCCCTTCTCTAGTTGAATTTTCAACTACATCATTTACCTCACACTTAATGACAGTCACACGAGTATGACTACTTCTTTGTTTATTTGCATTCTACCTACTTTGAGGACTGTGTTTTTACAGCAGGAAACCACACAAAAAAAGTACAAGAATCAGAACTGGCAGCAATGACGTACACAGTCCTGCAAACCACCGGGGAAGCCAGGCAAACCAGCCTTCAATCATTCCTGCTTTGGGGCACCTCCCTCCTTATTCATGTCCGCTTGCAATTGATGCAGTTTTTGGATGGCAAGTGTGAGTGTCCCATTATCCATATAATTTCCTGAGATGAAAGTACAGCAGGATACACCAATCTTGGCTCGACCCCACCCTCCATTGCTGTCATCAAGCCCAGTACATATCGGTGTTGTATCACTGTGAGGCGGATGGCTCCTAGTTCTTCCTTGATTGCCAAGCTCAGTACTGTTAATCATTTTCAGCAGCTCTCACCTGGTTATTTGTAACCAGCGGGCATTTCCTTTTGTCTGCAAGGTAAAAAAGGGTACAGAACCTTCTGCATTTACTTGTGTGTCATTAAACAGTCTGAATTCTTCCAGAATGTCCTTGTACTGAGCCCAACTAAAATAATCAGCAGTTCTTTTTTCTCAAGCCTGATGCAATAGAGTAGTTTTCTTCTGTAGCAGATGTTGGTACAATTCTGACAGATCTTCTCCAGGGATGACCTGGGTCAGGGTGTGTATGGTGATGAGAGAGCAAAGGCCACGCCATCTGGGGACGAGCTGAGCATTTGCAAATTCCCCACACTGTCAGTACAGATCCATAGGTGTGGAGGTGCCCCATTGCATGTCCGGTACGTGCAGTATTGACTCCACAGCTCTCATTCATGCCAAGTGCCATGATTCTTTTGCCTCTGAAACACAAGGAATACAGTGTAAGTTTCCGTTCAATTAGGGGCTGCCCCTTCTTCTCTAACCACGTATATCTATCTATCTCATTGTGCCTGATTTCCTAACAGGGTTTACATATACTGGAATTTAACCCTCCCCTACGTGAGTCATTTCCCTTCGTATCATCGAGGTGGATGGCCATATACTGGAACTTAATGCCTGGTGTCCATTTGTTATTGATGAAGACTGCACCAGAAACGCTAAGGGCCACTGTGGGACTGCAGATGGAAGCGGAAGCGGACGTGTTGGTGCACTGGTGCTGTGGCTTTGCTACCTCCAAGAATATCTTTCCGGGAAAGTCTTGGGGGCCAAACAGTATCATCCCCTATGGTGTACTGCCTGTGCATCCTGTCTAGCTCTGCTTGAATCTCGCCAGCCTCAGTGTCAATGTATAGTGCTGTGGGATTGGTCTTATATCAAGTTATGTTTACTATTACTCTATGGGGTTCTACTCTGTGGGGTTGTATTGTGGCCCTAATCCTACATAGGTACAAGTGGAGGCGGCATTTTGCTAAATTGTGGGCTACCTCTTGAGATAGATAAAGCCTGTCTGAGCCTATTGCATGTGGTATGAGTGAACTTACATAGCATGACCTGGCTGATGTCTGGGCACCCACTCCGGTCATGTGCTGATACCAGGTGCTGTGTAAGAGTGCGCTGTGTAGTGTGTGTGGAATACTAGCGTTGGGTTCAGTGTAATTGTAAGTGGTGTGGGAGAGGCACCTGAGCTAGCGCTGTTGACATGTCGCTCCATTTGACTATGCAGATTTCTGGCTACAGATGGATGCAGCCACGCCCATACTAAACAGAGGGTATACAAAGGTACAATAATACATGACTTTTTAAATGCTGCAGGGCTTGGGATGATTTCCGAAGGAGACATCTGTAGTCTTCTGGTGATCGGGTGTTTCTTTTGCTTTGGTGAAAGTGCCAAAAAGTGTTCATTTGCAAATGTCCGTGAAAAAAATAAATACAGTCCGTGGTCTTTGAATTACAAACTTGGGCCTGGTTAAGGTGCTGAAAGTAGTGTCTGCATAGGTGGTGGGCTGCTGTAAAGGTGGTTCACTTGTGGCTCGACTGCAGACTTGTTGCATAAGAGCTGTTGTTTGTAGGTTAGTTTAGAAAAACATGCATCCTTATGTATCATCCTAAATCAACCTTGGAGCTTCCTGTGCCATTCCTTTTTGGGGGTTTCCTCTCTTTTTTAATTTTATTAGCCCATGTTTAGTAGGGTACAGGAAGGTTGACCTAATTGTGGTAATTATTTAGAAATTCTGTGATGAATGGTTATTCATGGGTCACCTGAGTCATCTTATCTCCTCCCTCACCATAGCAGGAATGGGTGTTTCAGTTAGCGGGTGATCTCGTCTACCAAGCTGTTCATTATGGGTGTCATCAGTCTTCTAGCCTCGTACCTTCCTTAATGTGCTCTGAGGTAAAAAAAAACAATTATGTGGGCGTTGTCTTTCGAACTATGCGTACATTGAGTGATGTAGAAGAAGGGGTGGATCGTAATTTTGGTGTTTGTTAATGCTCGTACCACGCTCTGAGGTCACATGTTTGCCCCTCTAGCTTCGGAACGTAGCATGCAGTGTGATTCTCCCTAGTGGCGCCAGGTATCCTGGACACGCCCTTTTTCTATAGACTCCTTTTGGACTGGTTTTGGGCTTCTTTTCTGCAGGTCTTTTGAGCGCTTCCCTTGATCTTAATGTGATTTGCTGTCCCTACTGTTGTGTACTCGTAGGATCAGAGAATTCCTCCATGGTCCCCGTGATGCTGTTATGCCAATATCTGAAATTGAGCCTATGGATCATTCCCAGACAGTGTGTGTTAGGTTTTGTGAGGTGACTAATTACTAGGCTGGGTGTTGGAACATTATTTCTGGTTCTCCTGCTTGGAGCATTGATGGTTATTTGCTGACTTCCTCACTCCCGGCTCCCTTTCTCCCTCGGATCCAGGATATTGGGCCTGCTGCCCCCTGCCATGGCCAAGGGCTTCTGACCGGCAATATGCTACCCTCGTTGTCTGGAATGACATGACCCGTTGGGCAGGCTTTGGACACTTGGAACATTTTGAGGATAGGGGAAGAGGGCAACATGTCACTGAGGTGAGGGTCCAGTGCAAGGCCAGGACGTTGTCGAAAGTCACCCGATGCAGGTAATGGACTAAGAGAGCAGATTGTTTTGGTGAGCCTCCCTTCTTTTACCGACTCGGTGCTATGAGGTGCCTTGCAATCTGTCAGTCTATGCAGGTGGACTTCGGAGTTCTGGGGACACCATTATCCCAAGTGCGTGGGAAACCTGGCTCCTGACACTGGAACATCGCCTTGTTTTGTAACCAAAAGGGGGCCTCTATTGTCCTGGAGGTAGTTGAGGGTTGGGGTCCTTTCGAACTAGGGCCTGTCTTAATGACTTGAATGAGGGGATTTGGGTGCCTATTTTTATGCGTTGGTTGGGGGAGCCGCCCTGCCAACTTTTCCGACAATCCTCCCCTGCGACATGGCCAACCAATCCTGCCCTGGGGGATCCGCATCAGAGTGGGGTCTAGGCCCCACAGGCACCTGAATGGTGTGAATTCCCAATCAACACAAAATACATCAGCCTTGAATATAACAAATGCAAGAAAAGACTTGAAATTCCTAATATTGTCTTGTTAGTCTTTATTCTGAAATATGTATTGAGGTGTGCATGAAGTGTATGTTATGCATTGGGGATTTAGATCTACTGCTTATTTGAATTTGTTCTTGGTGCAAAGTTATTGCCTCCCCAGTCAGTTACCCCTCCCTGCCATGGTTGTGGCCCCTGTACCTGATGGGCTGGGTTCCCTGTCTCCTGCCTGGTCCTTGCTATGGTGGTGTGGTTGCTAATTGATTTTTCTGTAGCTGACTGTAAGGTGCACTCAGCTTAGTCTGGGATTGATATTGTGGATGGGTATTTTGCAGGGACTGGCCTAGGCTTATCGATCGTTGCTCATGATCCACCTTTAACTGGCATTGGTCAGCCATGTGGCCCACTGTGTGGTAATAGCAACATTCTCTGAGTTCTGACAGCTGCCAGCCTCCCTGACCTCTGTCGTTAGGACCGGGTGGAAACCCTCTGAGGTTCTGATGTGGAGGTCCCTTTAAGATGCTCAACGGCGGTCTTTTTCAATTTGTGTTGGAGCAGCTTAGTGGTGTCTTGTTGGACTTTACTCCTGTTTCTTCCTGTCCTTTTCCTGTTTCTTTCGATAGTAGTGTAATATGTGGGCCTGTATTTCTCGCCAGGGTTTGGTGTCTAATCCTACTACCCTGTCCAGTCCACTCTGAATTTCGGTGGGCAGTCCCTTTTTGAGGATGGTATAGAAGAATGCGGTCTGGGGGCAGTGTCGGTCTATGGCTGTCCTGTCTCATTCTGTCCAAAAAGTCAGTTACAGTCTCCAAGGTTTCATGGTTTCTGCCATCAATCCTCCTACATTTGGGTAGTCAGGGAACATTTCCCTCAGGGCCATCCATAACTGGTGCCTGAAAGAATTTAATGCGACCATGTCATGTTCAAAGTCGGTCAGCGTGACTGCTGGGATGCGGGCTCGGGTGAACACTGTGTTGGTCTGCTCTCCAATGAGTCTGTTAGATTTATTCCCCCTCAATGTCAGATCCTGGCAGACTGGGACTTAATTCCTCGTCGCCACTAGTGTTGTCACTGTCCAGAACGGCTATGAACCTTCCGGTCACCTGAGAGCATTCTAATGGATAGGCTTGAGTTTAGGTTCCCTGCACCGCTGTGGCTTGCTGTTTTCAATGTGATGGATGGGGGTTAAACTTCGGGGAACCATAGCACCGAGCTGGAGTGAGGCTGGAATTGCCTGGGCTTGCCAGTCTGGTAGTCTCCCAGTCCTTGATCTAGCGGCTCACTGCCCGGTGGGGGGGGCCCTCCGGCTCCCACAACCTGCAGATTGATGCATCCTATTGCAGGAGCGTCTGAGATGGCAGGCATCAGAGAGAGCACCTCTGCTACCGTATATGGTGGGGGAGGTGCAGACGCCTACTTACATTTTCTGAGATGGGATTGTCAGTCAAAGATGGCCCACAGTTCAAGCAGTGCCTCTCTTCTACCTTTCTTTTGTCCTACATCTTTGATCCGAGTGTGTGTCCTTGTGTGTTCTATTATGTTGGTGTCGAATGTTCCCCCCTCTGGCCAGGGGATATCGTATGCCATTAGTGTTTGACTGCCATTCACGGCAAAATGTATCTAGTTTTTTAGCCTGCGTGGGGAACCTAGTTTGCATGTGGGTTAGAGGCGACTCCATGATTTAGTTGGGAACTTTTCAAGGGCATGGTATACTCTAAGTTCTCGGGTCACAATAGCCTTAAGTTTCTACTCTGATTCGGGGGAAATATGTTCACGGGTTTATGCCGGCAATAACCACTTACTATGAGCTCAGTTTTAGACAAAGATGCATCAAAAATAGACTTTTAACAAGAAACAAAACAGCAATGCAAGTGAAGGGACACAACCTAAAAGAAAAAGCAATGGTAAAATTCAAAACACTGACGTTTTAGCAGCGGAATAGCAGATGTGGAACAACAGTTTGCAGGAATGGCGACTTCTTCATAGATACATTAAGTCATTATTAAAACACAACGTTCAACATGAAACACAGTTGCAATAATTTACCAGCACCACCACATCAAGAATATCCAAAACATCATAAATGTAACATCTGAACGCCTAAATGACGAAAAAAAGAGAGGAGAGAGCAATACAAAATAAACAGAAAAAATGACGACTTTGTAAAAAAAAAGAACTTAGGGCCAGATGTAGAAAGCCAAATTGCGAGCGCACACGCTGAAATTCAGCGTTTGCGATCGCAATTTGGCTGTCAGCAATGTAGGTAAGTTTAAACCTACTCGCAAAATAAGGAATCGCAAAAATTGTGATTCCTTATTTTGCGCAAGCATTTAGAAAATTGCAATTTGCGATTCTCTAAATGCTATGCAAGAAGGCATCACAAATTGCGATATTGCCTTAAGGAATCGCAAATTACCACCAACTTCAAGTTGGTGGTAATTTGCGATTTCCTTTAAAAAGCACTTTTTGCTTTTTTAAAGTGCCATGTGGCACACATACATGCCCTTAGGGCATGTATGTGTCCCACATGTGCACACATGCACAATTCAGGGGTGCAACAGGGTCTCCTTCTGGAACCCTTGCACCCTTGAAGTGAGCTGCAATTTGCGAGTACCTACTGGGTACTCGCAAATTGCGCGCGCAATTCCCATTCATTCCTATGGGCCTCTTGGCCCATTGGAATGAATGGGAAGCCATTCCTTATTTGCGACTCGCAAATAAGGAATGTGTAGGAATCTCAAAAATGATTGCGATTCCTACCTACATAGCATTTTGCGAGTCCTTAATAGTGATTCCCTAAAAATTGCTATTAAGGACTCGCTAAATTGCTTTTACCTACATCTGGCCCTTAGTCCTCTCCTGGTACATGCTGCCCGCTGACAAGGGGAGCTTCTTTGCAGGACACAGTACTAAGTGAGCCCGATAGTCTGTCAATGTCAGCTCTGGGATAAAGATAGCAAAAATATTCTTGGAGAAAAAGGAACAACTTGACAATCGCAGGCCCTCCTTGGCCAAACAAAAGCTACACCTAGTCTCCAAGATCCACATTTTTCCTAATGTCCGAATCACGCCCTAAGTCACACCCAGGGGTCATGCGTACTGACTGTGTAATCCCCAGTGGTCCAAACGAATAGCACTTCTCACTTCTTCCAGATACTACCAATGTTAGGAAACCGACAGCACTGAGAAAAAACCTTTTAGACTAAAAAATGAGATTGAAGTCTATATCACACAAGGGCCTATGCGTGACTTCTGCGTTACACTCAGAGGTTCAAGCGGTGAAGCCTTGCCCCTGTATCACACCCTGGGTGCAAGTGTGCCGACTGTGTCACACACACAGGTTGAAACAACAAACAACCTTCACCTTTCCTAGCTTGTTGTCTATCGAAAAAAGGTGACCTCCGCAGAATCGCCTCCGAGGCTGCCTTGAGACTACTCAGTTTGGACACATGAAGTTGGCAATATGTCAGATTTCTGTTATTGTCATGGTGCTCAGGTTACATTTTTGTGCTCCCTCCTAGTTTGCCATATGCCAAATGCTAGGAATGAGGATCAGATGTTGGGGCATATTTACATGCCCCTATCGTCACAGGAACGTCACTTTTCAAGACGTTCATGTGGTGATATGGGATTTGCTTTATTTACAAGGCACTGTTAAGCCACTTAATGTGGCTTAACAGTGCCTTGTAAATAATGCACCCTTTCACACTATACTGAGCATGAAAGGGGTGAGCAGTGGGTGTTGCGATTTAAAAATGACGAGTTGCAACTTCAATGTGTGCTCCAGAAAGAAGCACACATAGAAGTTACAAATCACCATTTAAGATTGTTTATGTGCAGGAGGGACAACTTTCTGCACATAAGCAATCATACCCCCCAACACTATGGTGAAAGGGTGCCTGCGGTGGCGCTAGGCAACTGAAATTAGCGCCAACACAGGTGGAAACGCAGGGCTGCACCGGAGTGTTGTAAATACGGTGCAGCCCTGAGTTTCAGAAGTAGCGGAGCGTGGTGTTAAACCAAAAAGGCTCACGCCGCGCTGTCACTTCTTTGTAAATATGCCCTGTAGTGTCCTACCCTCTGACGACAACTTCAGAACGGACCTTCACCCCACGGATTCAGCAGAACTTTCAATCAATTGCGGATCTCCTCAACTTTCTTGCTGCACAGATGTGAATCCGTTCAGTTGGGGTCTTTTTCTTTTGGCTGCAGTCTGGTTCGAAGAACAAATCTCTCCTATCTGGCTTGCCAAAATGTTTCTGAAATATGAATTTACCGTGAAAAAACAAAAGACAAGAAGCATTTGGCAAAACAGGAACAAGTTGATTTAATTAAACACAGTGACTGGGAGTCTTGACAGAATGCGTCTGAGGAAAGTCTCTCTGTGGGGGAACAGCCATCACAACGCAGATTTTACTCCGCGTACCATTACATTGCATGCGTTACAACGCATGCGATGTAACTACGCGTAGCCATTACTACGCATACCATTACATCGCATGCGCTTTTACAACGCATGCGATGTAATGGCTATCCACGTCGTTGTGAGGAAACTGAGGCTGATTCCTCACAACGACGTGCTCCGCCCCTGGAATCAGGAACCGGGAGCAGAGACAGCGACGCTGGAACCACGAGGAAAGAGGTAAGGCTTTAGGGTTAGGGTTTAGGGTAGTGTTGTAGTGTTTGTGTATTGTTTTAGGGTTTAGGGTAGTGTTGTAGTGTTTGTGTAGTGTAGTGTTTTAGGGTTTAGGGTAGTGTTGTAGTGTTTGTGTAGTGTAGTGTTTTAGGGTTTAGGGTACTATTGTAGTGTTTGTGCAGTGTTTTAGGGTTTAGGGTAGTGTTGTAGTGTTTGTGTAGTGTAGTGTTTTAGGGTAGTGTTTTAGGGTTTAGGATAGTGTTGTAGTGTTTGTGTAGTGTAGTGATTTAGGGTAGTGTTGTAGTGTTTGTGTAGTGTAGTGTTTTAGGCTTTAGGGTAGTGTAGTAGTGTATTGTTTTAGGGTAGTGTTGTAGTGTTTGTGTAGTGTTGTGTTATAGGGTTTAGGGTAGTGTTGTAGCGTTTGAGTAGTGTAGTGCATTAGGGTTTAGGGTAGTGTTGTAGTGTTTGTGTAGTGTAGTGTTTTAGGGTTTAGGGTAGTGTTGTAGTGTTTGTGTAGTGTAGTGTTTTAGGGTTTAGGGTAGTGTTGTAGTGTAGTGTTTTAGGGTTTAGGGTAGTGTTGTAGTGTAGTGTTTTAGGGTAGTGTTGGGGGGTCGTGCAGGGTAGTGTAGTGTTATTGTAGGGAGAGGACTGGGGGTCGGGGGAGGGTTGTGTAGGGGTAGGGTTGTCACTTACCTTGCAAAATTTAACCACGAGTATAGCTTTACCACGCATGCCTTTGCGATGTTATGGCATGCGTGGTAAAGGCATACTCGTGGTAAAATTTGCGATGTAATGGCATGTCGTTGTCATTGACATCGCGTAGTAATACCCGCGTTGTAATGGCATGCGTGGTATTAGTATGCGATGTCATGACATACAACCCTCTCTGTGTACAAGTTTTGGCTAGTATTATATACATTTTGTGACGTACAAAAAACAATTTATGCATTTCTGAAAAGCATATCAATCATAAATTAACAAGCTCAGTCATCAGATAAGGACACAGACGGCTCTCGACCTCTGGGAGAGCTAGTGTGGGCCAGTGTGTATGTGTCCAGATGTCTGGCATGAGGAGCGCGTGATCACTAAGGGGCCTATTAGGATATCGGGCGGATCGCCACCGCCGGCGCGGCGGTGGTGATCCGCCCGCCAAATGTCCTGTTTCACCCCCGCCATATTAGTATGGCGAGGGGTACCGCGGCGGACGGAAAGTCCGTCCGCCGCTTTTCCGCCGGTCGGATTGGCGGCCGGGCGGAAAAGGCAGACAATATGGTGGGGGTGACTTGCATGCACTGCCATCCATATTAGCATGCCTGCGGTGTGTATGCCTTTCCATGGCGGAGACTCCGCCATGGAAAGGCATATGGTAAATGGCTTTGGGGGCCCGTTGCAGGCCCCAGGGGGTAGGGGGGTGGATGGCTGCACTTGGGGGGTACCCATGGTACCCCCCTTCATCGGCATGCACAAGGTGGCAGGCACTGCGCTGTGCCTGTCACGTTGTGCGTGCCAATGCACAACATGCATATTCTACATTGCAGCGGGTGCTGCTCACAGCACCGCCCGCCGCAATGTAAAAGGTGCGGGATGCGACCGCCAGGGTGGCGGTCGCATCCTAATTGCAATAGCGGGACCGCCGCACCTCTGGCGGTCGGTCCCATTTACCATTACGGTGGCGGGCGGACAAAGTCCGCACGCCATCGTAATGGGGCCCTAAGTGTGGTGTGCATGTCATGTTCTGATAGGCCGAGTAATTCTATCTACATGTGTTATCTAGATTTGTGGTATTTATGGGGAATGCAAGCCTTTGGCCAAACGTGTTTAAATGGGGCCATTTTCCTGAGAGCTTTTTGTGGTACAACTATCTATCAGTGGGCTCGATCAGGGTTTTCGGTGGTGATCTGAGCAGCAAGAACCCATAGACATACGGGCGGTGCTAGTACGTTGACGCAGTGAGTAATGGTACTTCCATACCCATGCACCAGTTCTCTTGGGATTGGCCTTGTACAAAATGTACATCCGATTAGACGCTAAATTCCTGATGTGGTGTGGGAATGAAAATGTTTCCGTTATCCTTGCTTGTGCATTATTCTATGTAAGTTAGCATTCGTGGCACCATTTTATGTTTGGCCGCCATTTTGAATCATGTTCGAAACTGTAACTTGCCTGAAACGGGTTATGGTAAGTTTCGTTTCTCCAAGGTGAATTCACTGTTCTTATTAACTCATACCTATCCCACTAGATAGAGGCTTCCTCCCACTAGTCTAGTGGCGGGCACGGACAGAGTGACCTTGAGTAGGAGATAGTGTGTGCCCGGCCTCAGAATCGAAACCTATCCTCCTGTACTTCTTTGTTTAGCTGCTTGGAAAATTCCATTATGGGCGTGCCTTCATTGGTTCTGAAATGTACATAATGTATCGTTATGCTTGCTGATCCCAGTCCCTCTCTGCAGCACTCCTAAGAGACTGGGCAGACCGGGCTCAGCTTGAGCGTATCTGAATAAATATATATTGGTTTGTATTCTCTACTGTCTAACCAACTCTTCATTTGTATGGAAGGCTGAGAGGTGGTCGTGAGTGACCCGGGTAACCCTAATCGGGTCACTTCCTTCAGTAGGCACACAGGGGTTGTCTGAGATGATAACTTATTCAAGTGAATGTACTTTACTGTTGTGGTCCCCTGAGGTGGAAGCCATATGTGAGCTATTTGGAGAGGATGGGCTCTACAGCACAAGCAGAATTATTCTTCCTTCAGGAACTTGTATATAAAACATATATGAACCCAGCAAATGATCGAGTATTGTCCTCACCCTCACAACCACCCCAACAAGTACAATTCTGGCAAATCGGGTTGATATTTGGGGGCATATATAGAAGAAAATGCTGGAGCACGGTGTTATGCCAAATTTGGATATGCAGCGCTCTGACATTTTCAAAACACTGGGATGCGCCGAATTTACAAAAATGTTTCCCCTAGCACTAAAAAAGCTGCCTAGAGCCAGCGTAGGCACCCTGTCACCAATTTGCAAGGGTGCCTGAACTGCAGGGGCGATTGATTATGTGCAGGAAAGGACACCTTCCTGAATATAAACAATCAATAATGGCGATTTGATTGTTCTAAGTGTGCTGCAGAATGCAGCACACATAGAAAGAGCACAAAATAAGTAGAAATTAATAATTTCTCCTCGGAACGCCATTCTAAGACCAGGTATTAGGTGACATTAGTTTTAGGCACTTCCCAAGCCTTGTAAATCTGGGACAGCATCAGAAAGCAATGGGTGGTGCAGTGGAATGCCCACTGCAACACCCATTGCATGCCCCTTTGCCGCGGAGGACTGCATCAGAAAGGGGCATATTTACAAGGTGGCGTTAAGCCATGTTAAGTGGCTTAGTGCCACCTTGAAAATATGGGGAATACCGCTAGGGCACTGGAGCATCAGAAAAAGTGACACTCAGGTGACACTAGAGGCTAGAAATATACCCTTGGGTTTCTAAACTTTGAAAAATTATTTATAGAGGCTGGGTGTGAGTTGTCATTGTACTGCATCGTGATCAACTTACGATGCAAGTAATTGAGAGAAAAATACATAAACCCCACACACACCATATAACTGTCAGACTGCAGTGTGGGTATTACTCTTGGCGGGAGCTGTTTAAACTTGTTTACCGGGTTGATAGTTAAAAAGTATAGAGGCTTAGGGGGATCTGTCATTTTACAGCATTTAGGTTAACTTGCGTCGCAAGCAGTTGAGTGAACAGACACATTACCTTCACGCACACCATATAATTGTCAGAGAGAGTTGTGTGTTTTACCCTTGGCGGATACTGTCTTCGTCTTCGGACGTGTTCAGTCTTAACAAATACCATCTTAAGAGTAGCAAGATTGGTAATAATTGTTTTTTAATATTGGTATGCCCTCCACCTGAACCAGAGCGTGACTACAGGATGGCACCAGAAACGCATGAGGCCAAATAACCCCAAATAAGGGTAAGATGTATACCTGTAACCCTTCATTAATAGTTAAGTTTAAAAGTATGTTTATTGAAGAAATATTAAAACTGCAGTGCATCATGCAATAGAATATGAAAAACTACATAAACAACAATATAAAAAGGGGAGAAATACATGGTCTGGACTTAGAAAATGCTGGTTTGTATATGAAGAAACATAATACAATATGGACATAAATTGTTGAAATAATAAAAATAAACAAGTTAAATCAATACTAATATCAATAAAGGAGAAGTCAAGGAAGCTGGGGAACTTCTTGTTGGATAGGAGTAGGAGCAAAGGAACGTTTTGCATTATTATCTAGGAACCGTGTAATAGAAGACCATAAATGTAGACATTTCACAGCAAGAGACATAGGGTATACATATGTGATATCCAATCTATGATTATGACAGACTGTATACCACCATAATTGGTATAAATTAGACAAGTCTTTACAATTTCTTGTGATTTGGTGGAATGCAACTGCTAATAACAAATCCATAATTCGCAGCTTAGAAGAGCACATGTCCCAATCAGTAGATACACTTCCTAAAAAATGTTAACAAATGAAAAAGGAATTGTGGTATGAAAAATGTAATTAATCTGGTTCTAAATTTGCGCCTAGAAATTAAACGCAAAGGGACAGGTGAACAGTAAATGTTTTAAATCAGCATGTACTAGAGAACATGACCAACAAATATTGGGAAGTGTAGGATGCATTTTATGTAAGATCGCAAGAGAGAATAGAAGTCTATTATATATAAAGAAAAGAGTTTGTGTGGTGTTTGTCACTCTAGAGGATTTCCTAAGTTTCGTCCATATTATTCCAGAGGGGAGTGGACCATTCCACTCCTAAGCCACATTCCCAAGACAACTCTACTTTTGTTTTAACTCTGTTACTAGAGGAAGAGAGTAGTTGTGAATAAATAGTAGACACTTTGGGATTTGAGTGTAAAAGGTTGTGCCATCGAGAATCAGAAGGAGAAGGAGGGGGAATTGAAAGTGAGTATAAGTAGTGTATAATGCTTTTGCAAAGCCTGAAATTAGCTTCGAAAGGAAGAGGGAAGGTGAAAGAGGGAACAAGCTTGTGAGAACGAGAGAAATGTGTCCTGAACAAAAAGTTGATGTACCCAAATTAGTCCTTTATTTCTCAAAGATTTCTAATAAATGGGCTTATTATTTATTAATATGGATTTATTATGCCAAATAGTGGAAGCAAGAAAACTACCAAGGTCTTTAGGAGTAGACTACAGAATCAAGCAATTTACAGGAATGCTTGAGAACTGGTGTAGATACAATTTGTGGTTCGTGAGTGAAAAACAAGTATTCTTTGAAAGAAAAAGGGGAAAGGAAGAATTTTTCAAGATCAACCCATAATGGAGAGTCCAGTAGGGAGTCTGATAACCATCTTGATGCTTCATATAGTAAAAACGCCTTATGATGTACACCTCCTTCCAATTTTGGGCGTGATCATTTTGACAATGATGTACAAGATGTTTTGTTATTCCACAGGAATGAGGTAAGTATAGAATTAATCTTTTGAAAGGACTTAAGGTGTATAGGTAATGGAATGTTAGAAATAGTATAAATTATAACAGGAGCTAACATCATTTTAATGGTGTCAAGATGACCCCACCACGAGAGATATAGTGGATGCCATTTCATAACCAGGGTAGTTAATTTATGAAGACATTTATCGAAATTTAAAGACATTGAAGTTTTAATGGATGGATTGAACCATAAACCGAGATATTTAAAATGTTTAGGATACCTCATAAAATTGGAGATTGAGAAATCCTTTTTGAAAGTATATTTAGTTAAGGGGAGTATTTCACATTTCTCATTATTCAACTTATATCCAAATACCAACATGTACGAATCAACTTCTTGTAAGAAAGCTGGCAGTGTGGATTGAGGTTGAGAAAGGAACAGTAAAACATCATCAGGGCGTGCTGCTAATTTAATCTGATGAGTATTAAACATGAAACCATGTATATGTTGGTTCTGTCGTATTTTGGATAAAAATGGTTCTAGAGCTAAGTGGAAAAGAAAAGAGGATAAAGGACCACCTTGGTGAACACCTCTATGTAAGGTAAAATATGAAGAGGTAGGCCATTTGCAAAAATAGCAGCCTTCGGGTCAGTATGGAGAAATAAGGGATATAATTTTTGGACAGAACCCAAACCATTTAAGAGTGTGGAAAATAAAAGGCCAATATACTCGATCAAATGCCTTTAATGCATCCAAAGCAATTGCTGCAAGGGCATCAGAATAATGTGCCATTTTTGATAAGATATTAAAAAAAACCCGAGTATTATCAGAAATATAAAGTCCTTTAACAAAACCGGACTGATCTTTACCAAGTAATTGAGGAAGATAGGATTCAACTCGCGTGGCTAGTGCTTTAGAAAACATGTTATAATCAACATTGACTAACAAGATAGGTCTGTAATTCTTACAGTAAAGCAGATCTTTCCCTTCCTTTGGGATGAGACAAATTAAGGCATCTAAAAAGCAGCCAGAAGATCTGTGTGAGTTTGAAAAAGAAGTTATGAGAGCATGTAGTTGTGGGAGAAGTAACTGAGCAAAATGCATGTAAAACTCAACTGTAAATTCATCTGGGCCCGGGGCTTCATCTTCTTTAAGGACATTCAGTGCGTTGTGCAATTGCGTTTGTGACATATCAGATTCCAGCAAGTCAAAGTCAAATGAAACATCAGAGAACTTTTGAATAGTAGAGAGATAATGAGAAATGTCAGAGTCTGACGGTATGTCCTCCAGCGTGTATAGTGATCTATAAAACTGCACAAATTCCTCTAAAATTTCAGAATCTTTGTATTTTGGCATCTGGAGTATATCAATATTGGTCTTAATGTGAAGCTTATTGTGCCTAACTTTGAGGTAATTCGTTAACAGTTTACCTGATTTATTTTGACCACCGCAAAATTTTGCACTAGATTTCAAAAAGTACAATGAGGCATTGTCTGTAGATTCCTTATTAAAATAAACTTTAGTCTTAAAAAGCTCTGACAGACATTCTTTCCATTTAGAAGTATAAAAGGAATGTTCCAGTTTCTTTATCTTTGCTAGGAGTTCTGCAGTGGAAATACAGGATTGTTTTAGTTTATTGGAAGTATACCTACTAATAAAATCGTGAGCTGCAGGTTTAAACGCAACCCAAATGGTGTGAAAGGACATAGTATAAGCTTGGTTAATGGAAAAATATTAATGAAAAAAAGAAACAAAGGAGGAGGTAAAAGCAGGGTCTAAAAGGAGCGAATCATTGAAACGCCATTGTCTAGGCAGTGTGGATTGAGAAATAATATCCAATTGAATCGAAACAGGGGCATGATCAGATATAAGAATAGGACCTATATCAGCAGATCGTAAAGACTGGGAGATAATGTGTGATATAAAACATTATCTATCCTGGACTGGATCTCATGTGCCAGGGAAAAATAAGTGTATTCTCTCAATGAAGGATTACAAAGCCTCTAGGCATCAATTAAACTCCTCTGTTTAATACTTTGCACAACACATTTATGTGCTTTATTGGGAATAAAAGATACTGTAAAATTGTGATCAAGAAAGGGATCCGTAATTTGATTGCAATCACCTGCAAGAATAAAATTATCTTAAGGGTAGTTTACAAGGCGTTGGGCTAAATTTGACCAAAAAGAACATCACCATTGGTAGGAGCGTACACATTAAACAAAGAAACTGGAATCTTCCCAATCAACAATTTAGTAAATAACCAACTGCCTTCATCATCAGATTCTTGAGAAATAAGCTTCACATGGAGCGATTTATGACACAAAGTTATCACCCCATTTCTCTTGCTATCACCTGGTGAGAAGAGAACATCACCTACCCAACTTTTCTTCATTTTTAATTATTCTTGATTCTGTAAGATGTGATTTCTGAACTAAAGCCATGCTGACATCTAGGTTAGATAAATGCGATAAAACACGTTGCCTCTTAATAGGGGAATTTAAGCCTCTGACATTCTAGCAGACAATTTTCAGGTACATAAAACAATTGTATGGGAAATGAAACAGAATAAACCAGACACAATATGAAAAATTTACAATATAGACCAAAAGACAACTAATGTATGCATAATGATGTTAAAAGATATAAAACAGGAGATATGGAGTGAAAGAGAATAGAGACTGAAGAAAATGTAGCAAGAAAAAGAATACAAAAGATGTTCTAGAAATAGATTTGCTTGAGACTGAAAAAAGAAAGAGGATAGTAAGAAGAATAAAACAAAAGAATAGAACATACCTAAAAAAAAATCCAAAAGGGATGGGGGGGGGGGTAAGACCACATGGAACAGATTATACGTCCAAACTCCATGGCAAAGGCGAGAGAGACCGCAGCACACACGACATGAAAAATAGGAAATACATAAAATGAAGGGGTAGTACCTGTAAGGAAATAAAGAATTGTTCATATATATTATCTCTAATACCACAGCAGTATACCATTAATAGTTACATGGATGTATGAATGTTGAAATAAGGCATCTGAAATAGCACAAAGAATAACAAAGTTAGAACCAATTAAGAAGTAGACGTTGTAGAAGTATCCAGAGTGTCCATTTTGCAAGCATTAAGAAAACTTTTCAGCTTGACAGGATCCTCATAGGTAGTTGTTTTATTGTTGTAGGTGACCTTGAACAGACAGGGATGAAAAAGGCCGAAGCATGCTCTAAGAGGGCAAAGATCTGATCGCATAGCGAGAAACTCTATGCGCCTGTCTGCTCTACTCTTCGCATAGTCCTGGGGAAAATACAGAGGATTGCCTCACCATAAAACAAGTTTCACAGATCTAACTGCAGACAGAACTTTAAGAAGATCAGTGTATACCCAAAAATATAAGATAACTCCTCTTGGTCTTTGCGAGGTGGAAATAACCGTAGGCTGATGACCTAATCTGTGAGCACACTGTATATTAAGAGGAGTGCCATCAGGCAGGTTTAAGATCTTTGGGAGAAATGTTTTAAAGAAGGCAATAGGGTCAGGGCCTTCCGAGCCCTCAGGTAAACCATATATGCGAAGGTTGTTCCTCCTATTTCTGTTTTCAAGGTCCTCAACCTGTTTCTGAAGAAACAAAACCTGAGTTTGAAGGGCATCCATCTTAAGAGTTGTGGATCCAAATGACGCAATGTTTTGTTCAGCAGTATAAAGTCGTTCTTCCATCTGTGACCATCTATCAGTAAGGTGTTGTAATTTAGCATTGGTCTGTTCCATAAAAGGTCATAAAGCACGTATCTCTTCTGAAACAAGATCCAAAGAGACAACCCGAAGTGATTTTTGAGGGGATGGTGGATCTTTTTTCAGGCGTTTGGTAGATGCTTTCCCAGTTGCAAGTGGAGCTGAGGTATCATTCGGACCTGATAAAGAGGTGCCTCTATGTAAAGAAACCACTGACTCCTCCATTATTGCGAGTTGTGAGAAAAAAGATGAGTCATTTATAAATTTATGGGCAGAGGGTGCCAGCGAAGACTTTGGTTTTTTCAATCTGCCATAAATAGAAGAATGTAAGAGGGCAAGCAGAGTTACTAATCAAACAAGAACTCCGTTACGTGAATTAATTATTTATCTCACTATTAAAGCACAGTACATCGAAGAATGCCCAAACAATGCACAAGTAGCAGAAGAAAAAAAGAGAGAAAAAACTAATTATGAAGACCAAGGTAGCAGTTCATCACAATAATTAAAGGTGGCTGATAAAATAAGAATGGAGAGTCAGCAAATACCATAGACTAAGCTTTCAGTAGTATTAGTACAGCCAACCCAATTATAGAGCAGTGAATAAAAAAGAAAAAGTCTCATTGCTGCTGTTTCTGGTGCATTAAGATGAATGTAGTAGCGAGTAATTTCCAAATCTGAAGGCACAAAGGTTAAATAGCGGAAGAGGGAAGCCGCTCGATACACAAGAGGAATTTTGGCTTCAGAAAATGGTGTGTGGCATTATAAGGAGAGCCGCGCAATGGAGAAACACCAGCGCTAGATTGCATTTGAGGGAGAATAACTCAAGAGCAAGTTACCTTCGACATCTCTGGTGTTTGTGATGCAAGTTCCCTCACTCGGCTGAAGAAAAAAGACGCTGTAGTGGCATCTGCACCTGCGCCGCCCAAGGAGACTCACTCGGGTGCTGCCATCTTCCGTGGGCGCAAGCCACGCCCCCCTTCATTAATAGGTAATGCAAGTAAAACCCTATTTATACACCTTTTTTATGCAATTGTGGGGAGGTGTGTGTTGAACAGTGAATACATGAAAAATACTAAAGTTCACATCACCTAACCTACAAAAATAGGCAATTATTGTAAAATTCAACAGTTACAGTTCCTGTACCTAGACTTAGAAGGCCTATCATCTCTGCAATAGATTACTAACTTCACTACGGGTATAGGGACAACTTACAGTATTGTGTCTCTAATGACATGCCTGTTCTCTGTCCGTAGGTATTTTACAATGATGGAGCATAGTCTCAGGTGTAAGCCTTAGGCCTCATACTTGCACACAGAATTAATGTGTAGTTTTTTCAGGCAGGGATACGCTTACAGTCCTGAGGAAGGCCTCAGATCCGAATGTACTCATTGAGTGGGCTGAAACATGTTGGTACCCCAAAAATCAAGGTCAAACATGTTGGAACCCCAAACATCAAGGTCAGTTAATCAGTAGCATTTCAACTATAACCTTGTTGAATATCTTTTTGACCATATTCTCAGTATCCCACTTATAAAGTAGCTGACTCAGGGTTTAGTGTGAGATATTTTTTAAAAATCCATCACTTACAATCTCCTTCTGGATTCCTGCGTTATCCAGTCATATTTTATCTAAGATCTCCCAACGCGTTCCCTTGGTTGTGTCTGCCCTGGTGGTACCACGTTACCAGGGTGTGGATGGGCACTGATGATGAAGCATGTCACGATAAGTGAGTGAGGAGTCTACTCCAATATCTTTGGATGCCCTGGAAAGACAGTAGAATAGTGGCCTACTTGGGACTCCCCATCTGTCCAGTTGTCAGCAAATGTTAGTGAGTCTATGCTTTATGAAACAACCATTTTTTCCAAATGAAAATTCATGATTGCTAGTTCACTGCTACAAAACAACTTATACTGCTCTGAACTAACAATTGCATTCTGTTTCACGTTGTTACTATTTCATGGCATTCATCTTTTTTTAGTGTTAAGTGCCCATTTTTCAATGCACACCAAAGACCACAGAGACACGTAAGAACACACTCACTCCACTGACAGCCCCGGACAGCCCTGAGGAGGGCCCCTTGGTCATGATGTTCATAAGCAAGACACCATACCACTTCCTGATGGATACAGGGGCAGCAAGGTCCTGCTAATGGGAAGGAGCAGCCCCCATATCAAAGACAACTGCTGAAGTACAGGGAATCTTGGGATCCGTGTCCGAGGTCCCAGTCACAGAACCCCTCGAACTGGAAATAGGAGGAAATAAGATCAGTTATTGTCCTCCCCAACCAATTTATTAGGATAGGAACTATTGTCCAAACTGAGGATGTCGATCCATTTCACTGAGGATGGAGCTATAGCCTGCTCCTCCCCCTAGAGCACCAACCAGTAACATCCGCCCATGCCACAGGGACACCAGCCAGCATGGTCCCGGACCATTGATCCCTCTTCAAGAGGGTAGTCCTGGACTATATGGGAAACTTTCTAGAATTTTACAATTTAGCACGACAGTGGACTGGCTGTGTGCACAATCTCTTGGTAGAAATGGCCAAAGCTGTAGCATGTAGGGCACTCATTCATTCATAAACTTTAATTGGTTGACAGAAAATACAACCATGAAAGTACATAGGTTAAAACTCATCCAAATATTTCAATATAAGCAATAAAAACCCCGGTCACATCATCCAAAACTCCAAATTGTTTAGATTATTTACATAAAACACAATTGAGTATACAGTCATTCATCTGCTAAAGTTCATATATGCAGTTAATCGATTGTATTTAGGCAACAGTCAATAATTTAGATACATTTTGAAGAAATTGTATAAATCTGATTAAAAAGATAAAACCACATAAATATCAATTCCTTAGCCATTACAATATGCTTTTCTTATTCTAATAGCATTTAATATAAAATGTGCAACATAGTAACACAAAAAGGGGTCACCTAGTGTCACCAAGTATTTCATTGCAGCTTTATGAGATCTACTATTCTGTGCAACAAACATAGGTTTCAAATAGAGTGACCTAAAATTCCGATACAGTTTACAGAACAATAAAAAGTGCATGGTGCTTTGTTTGCTCTGTCCATCACAGGGACAACAATATATTTCAGAGGGGCAGGACCTCATATGGGGAAGGCAACAAGGTGATGCACAATGCCACATCTCAGCCTTGTCAGCACAAATCGGTGCTACATATTGGTTACATATACGAGGTAATTGTTGTCCCTATCCTCCTTATTCAAGTACTGATAGAATATTACTGACGATTTGTTCTCATCGTCTGACTCACGTTTGTCCAACCTAGTTTGGAAAAATTTATTTTTAGTCCTATTCTTAGATAGTGATGTGAACCGGGTAGGCTCAGACCAAATTGACAGATTGAACAATTTACAAAGGCAAGAGTTAATGTAGGATAACCAAGGTATATTTAAGGACTTGTCCAAGGCTAGACAGACAAGAATAATAGTTCTAGTAAAGCTGGCCTCTTCTTTAGCCCAGAGTGATCTCCATAATAACAAGGGTCTCACCAAAAGGTGATCTTCTAAAAACTGCAAGCCAACCTCATTATAAACTATGGTATTGGATGCACAAAGTGGCAAACATAAAAGCCGTTTTAGGAATTTGCTTTCCTCAATTTGTAGGGTATAACCGTTAGCATGGCTCCAAAGTCCAGCCACGTACATAGCAGTAGTCCTTGGCTTCATATTTAGCTACCATTTCCCTAATGGGTCTACTACTCAGTTTAGAGGCAAACTTGAAAATACCCTGGGAAGCCCTACTCATTTTGGCTCTAGTATTCTGTACATGCTGTGTCCATGAGCCAATGCCTACAAATATAATCCCCAAATAGCAAAAAGAATTGACTGAGACTTTTGGGGTATTATCAATAAAAAAGGTTCTGCAAGGTTCCTGCTTTTGACCACAGACCATGGTGAATGTTTTTTTTTTTTAATGACCATTTTTTTGGCAGCCATATATTCGCCAAAAGCATTCATCAGTCTCTGCAGGCCTACTGGTGTTCTGGCTAGGAGTACTGCGTTGTCTGCATAGAGCAGCACTAGTATTCAGTGCCCTGCAGCCTTGGGAGCAACAGCCTGCAGTGACTGTAGATGGCTATCCACCCCGTTAATAAAAAGTGAAAACAGCAGTGCTGCCAATACGCAGCCCTGGCGAATGTCACGTCGTACTCTGAAGTTTGGCGTGCATTCCCCTTGTGGTCCGAAACAAACTTGGCTGGATAGTTTCTCATAAAGACATGAGAGAAACCCCACAATTGGTCTCGGTGCACCTATAGAGATCAGTGATGCCCATAATAAATTATGGTCAACTAAATCAAACGCGCTGCTGAAATCCGCAAAGCATAAATATAGAGTACCCGATTTGGCCCTGGTGTATTTCCCAGGTAAGAGGTCAAGATTAATACATTGTTCTACGGTCCCCATATGCTTCCTAAAACCATACTGAACCGGGGTCAGAATCGATTGTTCAGATGCCCATTCCTCCAGCCTTAACAGTAAGACTCTACTTACCTTCATCAAGGAGTCTAGGAGTGAAATTGGGTGATAATTATTGCGATCTATTCTGTCCCCCTTTTTATATATTGGCATGATAATAGATGTCTCCCAGGAAGATGGAATACTGCCCATCAACGCTACTTTAAAACCCTAGTCAGGATAGGCCCCCAAAGGTCGGGGCAGATTTATATACATCAACTGGCACTTCGTCTGGCCCAGGAGCCTGTCTCCCTGCGCTGGCTTGTATGGCCAGCATGACTTCTTCAAGAGAAATTTCGAGCTTTGCAGCCCCCCAGTCATCTTCCGGCCTCCATGAATGCCTGGTTGCATCCTCAGTGTTCTGTCGAAAGATGTAGGAAAAATGTACTACCCAACTATCACAGGGGACAAAATGACTAAGCTCCGGGATATCTTCATTTTTTAAAAATGGGGCGTTCACAATATCCCAGAACAACTTGATGTTCTTAGTTGCTGTCACAAGGGCAAGATTATTGCATGCTTTATTCTGTAGTGTTTTTTTCCTTGCATTCAAGTCCTGATTATATTAAATGTGCTGTGTCTTAACCACCAAGGTATCCCGCAGGAAGCTACTCAGGGCATGTTTGAGAGATCGAAGTGCTTTGGAGCAGGCTGCATCGAACCAGCCCCTTTTAGTGCTCTAGTAGGGTGGCAAGTCAGGAGTCATTTTATAGAGCTAGTGATATAATTTAAAAAATGTACTAACAAATTGGGTACAATGGTCTCCTGGAAACAGTAATAAAATTCCCTTTGGTTCTTCTGAAATATTTTTTGTAGCATAATGTCAGGATCAACTCCTTCCCATTTGATTCTTACTCCATTTGGCCTACTTGCAGTGATGTTATTTGCTATAGTAAATGAATCACGCCGCTTACCCCAAAAAGAGAGTGATAATGAAATCAGGGTATGGTAACTTAGGGCCGCCATAGCTGTGATGGGTGTGCCACACAAAGGGCACTCAAGGAGCCAGGGGCCCAGGATCGTGATACGCATAGGGCTACTGCCTCCCCCGACGCTAGGTGGGGATTTTTCCCGGGGCTTGTGAGGATCAAGGCAGTAGTAGGCAGATAATACATGGGCTACTCTGTACAACCCCTGTCACCCTGGTGCCTCCCAGAGGGAGGAAGAGGCACAGGAAAAGCAACACCATGTCAAGGGGAGCGTTTTCTGCACTGGGAGCCCCCTCCCTGTTACCAAATACAGTACACACATGGAAGAAATCCCTGGGCTTAGAGTGGACAGGCTACCACCCACATCTCCCACACAGGGGCCCCGTTGTGGTGACCAGGAAACAGGCAAAAGTACTCCTAAAGGGACTGGGGCGACCACAAATGTACAGGTGGCACAAGAATGGGAGAGGGCTCAGCCACGGGACACCAGAGGAATCCAACTGAAAGATCGCACCAGGGAACCAAAAGGTCGTCAGCCTCAGTCTTTCAAAGATTGCCACTATTGTCTCTGAGGAAACCACAGGGCCAACCATTGTTGCCCAAAATATACCACGAGCAGAATAGAATGCTATCAAGGCAGCCCCCACAGAATCCCTATACACAGAACACACCCCAGAACATGCAGTGAATCCAGAACCCCAGTACAAACACCCACTTCACACCCGCTTCAGAAAACTCACTGAAAACATGAAGAGGAGCAACACAACATTAGGAAGTATTTAAGCCTTTTTTTCCACACAGGAAAACTTCAGGTCAACCAAGAATTCACAATAGAGTTCTCCAATCGGGTGCCCGTGGGGTCCTGGGGTGCCAACTGCTGTTGATCCCCCAGACGGGTTGGCTGACCACACCCCTGGGGAGGAGACAGTCTGATGAGGGAGCAGAGCGACCCCCACTGGTGCAGAAAAAAAGGCACCCAGGCCCCTTTACCCAAGTCAATAGGGTGCATACAAGATCAAAAGGGACCCCATTCTCCAATATTTTTCAGGCCTCTTCCAAATGGAGACCCTTCTTAGTTCCAAAATAGGCAACTCCTCCAGTGACGAGAGCCAGGCTTCCCAGCATATGGGGGGAGGTTTTTGAGAGGGCTCTATAACTCCATCGGCCATGAAGTAGAAAAAGTCACCCAGGTGAGGAGCCGCTTTGGTTCGCTTACCCGTAGCACTACAAGCCCCAGCTGTACACCTGAATCCATTGTGGGCAGAGCATTCAGGCTCCTCCTTCTCCTCTCCCCTAAATGCTTCCAAAAACATCAAAGGTCTGCTCGTCGGAACATGCCCCTCCAAAGGCAGCAGGGAGTAGCGTGCCATTGGACAAGAAACCCCAGGTTCCCTACAGAGGGCAACAGGTCCAAAATGACCCACAAATGTCCCAATCTTAAGAAAGAGGTTCTCCATTGATGACCGTCACAGCCCACGCACCAAATGCAGGGATAGACTCACCAACCACGCTGGTCTGATGGTATTCACAGGTCCTCATGGAACATCGTCCATTAAACGAGAGGCCCTGTCTCAGTCATGGTTGCATCCAGGTCACAGGAGCCACAGGATAGCTTTTTGGCATTCACATGACTCCAGTCAATAGGAAAATCCACCAAATTCAGTAACGCCAGCATCAATCCGGCCAAGCACCTAAAGTCCCAATGAAACCCATGACTCTTGCAGAGGAAGCACTGCAAACAAACACAGTTCCTGCCATTTTCCTTCAGGTTTCAATGGGGGACCGCACATGATCTTCCAACCACCTATCATTTGTTAAAATTAGCAATGCCCCAAAAAATCAAGTAAACGCCCACTGGCACCCGTACAAAATAGCCTAAAAGTAATTCAAAAGATTCTTAATCCTTCCAGAAGAAGGGTGTATTCCAGTAACTCAGCCCATTTAGAGAAAAACTTTCCTTCACATCACGTGCCTATGCCCAAGAGACTTGCATGTGTCAACAGAAACATTAACCTAAAATCCAAACGCCCACTTCCCTTCACATTTTCACGCAGCACATGCAGGTCCAAAGGACACCCCTGTCCAAATTAAAGCAGCACACTTTTAGACGGGGCAGCCCACAGAAATAGAGCACTGTTCCCACCATAGCTAGAAAATGGGAGAACCCAAATACATAGAGCATTAAAATAGTTTAACACTCACTACTCCCCTACAATTCTAGCACCTCTTAAAACATTTTAAAACTCACCATCCTCCTAAAATGTTAGCACTTCCTTTTCAGAGCCCTATCCGGAAAAATAAATTGCACACAGTTAAACCATCGAGCACATTGGTAAAATGTAAACACAGTTATTTTCCATGACAACTGGCTAACAATGAATTTTTTGCATGCTAACCTACTCACTTGTGCCACTGGATTCAAGCTAGCCTGGCTAATGAAGGGTGACATACCCCGAAACCGGAGGACCTGGCTTGGAAGTTCTGGCACAGGGTCAATACTGATTTGCATATGGCTGGGTCCAAACTGGGGTGGCGTAGTGGGCAAAAGAACGATGGATTTAACCCAGATCTCTTGACTGGGGGAGAATGTTTGAATCATTCAGCATTCTGTCCATCATTTGTTGCAGTTACAACCCACAGTGCTTATCCAGCAGGTCCATGACCGAGCTGAAAGCGCACCAACAATGCTGCAGCAAGCTTTCAAAGACTTTCATTTACGAGGCAGATCACTCAAGCAAAGCAGGATACATTGTCTTTTGCCACAAGCCCATGAAAGTCATTGTTTTCTCTGCACTAAGACAAGACACTTCTGGGAACCCAGATGACAGAAACCTCACTGTAAGACGACCCTACAGCCTACGAAATGCTTTCTAAGTTATGTACTTTTGTATTTCTGTACATGCTCTACTAACAAGCTCTCTAGTTACTCTGAAGCTAGACTTATGCCTAATGTCATAATTCTGCTTCTACATTCTTGCAATACATGCGCAGAGACCTCTCTCACCTCACATACACCTACACTGAACCAAACACTAGTATTCCTTATGCACTACACAGACCACTCCTACACAACACCTGGTATTGATCCATGACCGCCGTGGGCACACAAACTACCAACAGGTCATGATATATATGTACACTGATACCCCATGCCGTAGGTGCAGACAGGCTTTACCTAATCCAGAAGATAGCCTCTGAAAGAGCAAAATGCCCCATTCACCTATCCCTATGTAGGATCAGGGCAAAAATTGAATCCCATAGAGTAGAGCCCCATAGGGCACAAGTAAACATCACCCAGCATGAGACTAACCCTGCTGCACTGTATCTCTTCACTGAGCCTAGAGACATCCAATCTGAGGTTAGATAGGATGCACAGAAGGGCGACCCTTGACCTTGCCAGGTAGGTCGCTCCCCACCACACAGCTCCGCCTGTGCTGTCTGCCCGCTGCTCCTGTAGGTAAGATCGCCCTCCGCTTGTGGCCCCGGTGCCAGTTTTGTCTGCTTGTCTCCCCTTTCCTTTCTGTGCCCCTCGCTGCCCCACTGTTGTTGTGCCCGTGATTTGCCTGCTTTCCCCCCGTTTTCCTTCTGTGCCCCTCGCTGCCCCACTGTTGTTGTGCCCGTGATTTGCCTGCTTTCCCCCCGTTTTTCCTTCTGTGCCCCTCGCTGCCCCACTGTTGTTGTGCCCGTGATTTGCCTGCTTTCCCCCCGTTTTTCCTTCTGTGCCCCTCGCTGCCCCACTGTTGTTGTGCCCGTGATTTGCCTGCTTTCCCCCGTTTTTCCTTCTGTGCCCCCGCTGCCCCACTGTTGTTGTGCCCGTGATTTGCCTGCTTTCCCCCCGTTTTTCCTTCTGTGCCCCTCGCTGCCCCACTGTTGTTGTGCCCGTGATTTACCTGCTCTCCCCCCGTTTTTCCTTCTGTGCCCCTCGCTGCCCCACTGTTGTTGTGCCCGTGATTTACCTGCTCTCCCCCGTTTTTCCTTCTGTGCCCCTCGCTGCCCCACTGTTGTTGTGCCCGTGATTTACCTGCTCTCCCCCCGTTTTTCCTTCTGTGCCCCTCGCTGCCCCACTGTTGTTGTGCCCGTGATTTACCTGCTCTCCCCCCGTTTTCCTTCTGTGCCCCTCGCTGCCCCACTGTTGTTGTGCCCGTGATTTACCTGCTCTCCCCCCGTTTTTCCTTCTGTGCCCCTCGCTGCCCCACTGTTGTTGTGCCCGTGATTTACCTGCTCTCCCCCGTTTTTCCTTCTGTGCCCCTCGCTGCCCCACTGTTGTTGTGCCCGTGATTTACCTGCTCTCCCCCCGTTTTTCCTTCTGTGCCCCTCGCTGCCCCACTGTTGTTGTGCCCGTGATTTACCTGCTCTCCCCCGTTTTCCTTCTGTGCCCCTCGCTGCCCCACTGTTGTTGTGCCCGTGATTTACCTGCTCTCCCCCCGTTTTTCCTTCTGTGCCCCTCGCTGCCCCACTGTTGTTGTGCCCGTGATTTACCTGCTCTCCCCCCGTTTTCCTTCTGTGCCCCTCGCTGCCCCACTGTTGTTGTGCCCGTGATTTACCTGCTCTCCCCCCGTTTTTCCTTCTGTGCCCCTCGCTGCCCCACTGTTGTTGTGCCCGTGATTTACCTGCTCTCCCCCCGTTTTTCCTTCTGTGCCCCTCGCTGCCCCACTGTTGTTGTGCCCGTGATTTACCTGCTCTCCCCCCGTTTTTCCTTCTGTGCCCCTCGCTGCCCCACTGTTGTTGTGCCCGTGATTTACCTGCTCTCCCCCCGTTTTCCTTCTGTGCCCCTCGCTGCCCCACTGTTGTTGTGCCCGTGATTTACCTGCTCTCCCCCGTTTTCCTTCTGTGCCCCTCGCTGCCCCACTGTTGTTGTGCCCGTGATTTACCTGCTCTCCCCCCGTTTTCCTTCTGTGCCCCTCGCTGCCCCACTGTTGTTGTGCCCGTGATTTACCTGCTCTCCCCCCGTTTTCCTTCTGTGCCCCTCGCTGCCCCACTGTTGTTGTGCCCGTGATTTACCTGCTCTCCCCCCGTTTTTCCTTCTGTGCCCCTCGCTGCCTATCGCCATTCCCGCCGCTGCGTCCCTGCGGCCCCGCCCCCCTGACTGCCCATTCGCTGCCCCTGCCTCCCGCCTCCCAGCTGCTCCTCCCTCCCACCTCCCCATAAATGGCGGCCGCTGCACGCCGCGCAGCGGACGTGCGCAGCGGGCGCGCCGCTGGCGCGCCGAGGCGCGCCTAAGGCAAGCCCGTCTGCGCCCGTCCGCGACTGGACCGCGCCCAGCGCCAGAACCCCTGGATCCCACCGATGCAACACCACTCGACGGACCTACGACGCCGCCACACTCACCGCACTCAATGCCGGCCGGAACCCTGCCTGCTACCGAGCCTCACCGAGACGCACCCACGGACCCTTCACCTGCCAAACCTGCCGATTCACCTGCCCCCTGACGTGCACCACCTCCGCCAGAGTCGAGCAACAGCAGCAACCACCTGAAATGCATCCTGCTGAACACCCGCTCCGTCCACAGGCACGCCGTGGAACTCTGGGACCTGCTCGACGCAACAGCACCGGACATCGCCTTCCTCACCGAAACCTGGATGAACGCCTCCTCAGCGCCTGACATCGCCATAGCCATCCCGGATGGATACAAGATCACCCGGAAGGACCGCGTCAACCAGACGGGAGGAGGCATCGCCATCGTACACAAGAACACCATCCGCATCTCGACTAACTCCGACGAGACCTTCACCGCCGCCGAACACCTACACTTCCAGATACACACGGACCCCAAGACCACCCTCCGAGGCACCCTCATCTACAGACCCCCGGGACCACGCACACTATTCAGCGAAGACATCGCAGACTTCATCAGCCCGCACGCCATGCCCTCCGCCGACTACATCCTCCTAGGGGACCTCAACTTCCACCTGGAGAACAACAACGACAGAAACACCACCGCCCTGCTGGACAACCTCGCCAACCTCGGACTCAAGCAACTGGTGAACACGCCCACCCACTACGCCGGCCACACGCTTGACCCCGTCTTCTCGTCCAGCAAGCACATCTCCTTCAGCCACGCCACCGGACTCCACTGGACCGACCACAGCTGCGTCCACTTCAGCTTCAGAAAGACTGCGACCCACCACCACCCGCAACAGGCTCCCCGCCGGAGCTGGAGCAAGATCACCGCCCGAGCAGCTCACCGCCTCCCTCAGCCAGAACACACCCACCGACACAACGGACCCAAACGAAGCAGCCAGCAACCTCGCCAAGTGGCTGACCGCCTGCGCCGACGACCTCGCACCACTAAAAACCCTCCCAGCAGACCCGGAAGCAAGAAAACCCCTTGGTTCACCAACGAACTCAAGGAATCCAAGAAGAACTGCCGCACTCTCGAGAAAACCTGGCGACTCGACCAGACCACAGACAACAGGACCGCCCTCAAGCACGCCACCCGCAAACACCACCAGCTGATCCGTGCCACCAAGAAGTCGGCACTCAAAGAACGACTGGACAACAACGCCCATGACAGCAAGGAACTTTTCAGCATCGTCAAAGAGTTCTCCAACCCCAGCGCCGGAAACAACGACATCACCCCCTCGCAAGACCTCTGCAACTCACTCTCCGCGTTCTTCCACCGCAAGATCACCGACATACACAACAGCTTCAACGCACAAACAACGCACCCTACCGCCGAACCAATGCCCGCCACCACCACCCTCTGCAACTGGACCCCGATCAACACCGAAGACACCACCCGCACGATGAACTCCATCCACTCCGGATCACCAACCGACCCCTGCCCACACCACGTCTTCAACAAAGCCGACGCCACCATCGCACCCCATCTCCGGGACATCATCAACTCCTCCTTCCGCACCGCCACCTTCCCGGAGAGCTGGAAGCACGCCGAGCTTACCGCCCTCCTGAAGAAACCAACGGCGGACCCCACCGACCTCAAGAACTACCGCCCCATCTCGCTCCTTCCGTTTCCGGCCAAAGTCATCGAGAAGACCGTCAACAGACAGCTTGCCGCCTTCCTCGAGACGAATGGATCCCTCGACCCCTCGCAGTCCGGGTTTCGGGCCAACCACAGCACCGAGACCGCCCTTATCGCAGCCACCGACGACATCAGAACCCTAACCGACAACGGGGAAACAGCTGCCCTCATCCTCCTGGACCTCTCCGCGGCGTTCGACACCGTCTGCCACCGCACCCTAGTGAAGCGCCTCAGCAACATCGGAATCCGAGAGAAAGCACTGGAATGGATCATCTCGTTCCTCGCCGGAAGAACCCAGAGAGTCCGCCTCTCCCCGTTCAGATCCGAAGCCACCGAAGTCATCTGCGGCGTTCCACAAGGATCCTCACTCAGCCCGACCCTCTTCAACGTCTACATGAGCCCCCTCGCAGCCATCGCACGCCGACACAACCTCAACATCATCTCCTACGCCGACGACACCCAGCTGATCCTCTCCCTCACCAACGACCCCACTACCGCCAGAGCCAACCTGCACGACGGGATGAGAGACGTCGCCGACTGGATGAGGAACAGCCGCCTTAAACTGAACTCAGACAAGACGGAAGTCCTCATCCTGGGCTCATCACCCTCCGCCTGGGACGACTCCTGGTGGCCCCCGGCCCTGGGCACCGCACCCAAGCCAACGGACCACGCACGCAACCTGGGCTTCATCCTGGACTCCTCCCTATCAATGACCAAACAAGTCAACGCCGTCTCATCTTCATGCTTCAACACCCTGCGCATGCTCCGCAAGATCTTCAGATGGATCCCCACTGAAACCAGGAAGACCGTCACCCAGGCACTCGTCACCAGCCGACTGGACTATGGGAACACCCTCTACGCCGGAACCACAGCCAAACTTCAAAGAGACTCCAGCGCATCCAGAACGCCTCCGCACGACTCATCCTGGACATCCCCCGACACAGCCACATCACCGTACACCTGAAAGACCTGCACTGGCTCCCCGTCAGCAAGAGAATCACGTTCAGACTCCTCACCCACGCACACAAGGCCCTCCACGACCTGGGCCCAAAGTACCTCAACGACCGCATGTCCTTCTACACGCCCACACGCCAGCTACGATCAACCAGCCACGCCCTCGCCACCGTACCACGCATCCGCAGAACCACCGCCGGAGGAAGATCCTTCTCCTACCTGGCGGCCAAGACCTGGAACTCCCTCCCCACTCACCTTCGGCGAACCCAGGACCATCTCGCCTTCAGGAAGCAGCTCAAGACCTGGCTGTTCGAGCAGTAACTTACCCCCTCCCCCAGCGCCTTGAGACCCTCCCGGGTGAGTAGCGCGCTCTATAAATGCCGTGATTGATTGATTGATTGGGCACCTTAGGGGAGGACACTGTTTGGCTCCAGGACTTCATAGAAAAAAAGGTTCCTGGATGTAGCAAGACCACCGCACCAGTGCACAAATAGGTCCATTCCTGCCTCCGTCTATGGTCCCAGGGTAGCCCTTACATCTTTGGGGCTGCCTTTTTTAATGACCAATGGACCCCGGATATGAAATTCCAGTGCAGGGCCGCTCATCTCAATCATGCAGGGGAAAATGAGTTCCGAAGGAGGGGGTCCAGCGCTAGCACAGACAACCCGTGCCAGGAAATCTGGGATATTAAGATTAATAGGTACACATGATTGGAGGGGAAGGCGCAAACCCTAATTATACAGAAACTTACATTGCACTCTTTATGTTTCAGAGGCAAAGGAACCATACTATTGGGCAGTAATGAGAACTGCAGCACAATACTATATATATCGGACCTGAAATGGGGCACCTCCACAATGTTGGCTTTCTACTGGCAATGTGGTGACCTTGCCTACACCCAGCTCGTCCCAAGATGGCAGGGCCTTTGCGCTCATGTGACTATACACCTCCCAACCCTAGTCATCCCTGGAGAAGATCTGTCTGAGTTGTCTCAACATCTGTTACAGGAGAAACCAGCTCTGTTGCATCAGGCTCAAAGGAGAAAAACTGCTGCTTATTTTGGCTGGGCTCAGTACAAGGACATTCCAGAAGAATTCCGACCCTTCACAGAGACTCAAGTAAATGCCGGATGGTCAACTTCTTTCTTCACCATGCAAACAAAGGCAAATGCCTGCTGGTTCCAGATAACCAGGCGGGAGTTGCTGAAGATGAGAAATGATACTGAGCTTGACCTAAATGCCATCAAGGAAGAACTGAAAGCTATCTGCCTTATGGTCATGCAACAGCAGTATGTGTTGGACTTGATGACTGCGATGGAGGGTAGGGTGTGTGGCAATATTGGAGCTTCCGGTTGTACTTTTATTACCGGAAATGACATGGACAATGGGATATTGGCTCGAGCCATCCAAGAACTGTATCGTCTATAGGCCGACATGAAGATGGAGGGTGGTGCCCTGGAGCAGGACTGGTTGCATGGTATCTTTTTGTGGATCCCCTATGGGTGTCCAAACTTTTCATGTCACGGATGCTGATTTTCATTGTTGTGCTTCTGTTAAGTGGTTTCCTACAAGTGGGGGTTTCTTTCTGTAAACATGCAGTCCTCAAATTAGGTAGTTTGCATAAAGCTAGGGAAAAATTAACAGTCACTACAGACACACCCACACTTTCATATAATATAACTGTCATGACATATGAGGAGGATAGAGTAGTTGAAGAAACAACTAGAGGGGAGTGTTAGAATGGGTAAATATGATGTCAATGAATACCATGATATGTGCAGGCCTGAAAACGGCAACATCAGTAAATGCGATATCAATGTATGCCATAATCTATGCCTGTACAGCAGCAACGATACAGACAGTAGCAATGTCAATGTATACCACAATCTATGCACAAATGACAATGCTGTTACCTGTAAAAGCAATGTAAATGTACACCATGATGCAAAACTATGGCAATATCAGTAGAGAAAATATCGATGCACGCTATGACTCCTGCACACACAATGTTCAGAATGTCGATACAAATACCAGAGACTGCCATATTATTTTTATGAGTTTCAGTGAGCTCACCTCATTGCTATGGGATTTACCCAAGGTGACCTCCCCATCAACCCTGAGTCAAAGATACGTGGTCAGGCAGGTCCTATGACTCACACCCATGCCTATCGAATACCAGGTCACAGGTGGGGTCCCTCTTAAACCAAAGACAAACGCGCGCCTAGGCAAAATTCTGATCAATCCCACAGATACATAGTTGTGCCACAAACAGTCTGAGACAAAAGGCCCCAATAAAGCACGTTTGACCAAAGGCTCATGTTCCCCAAAAAATACCAAACAGCTATATACCACATGTAAAAAGAAACACTCAGCCAATCAGAACACGGCATGCACACCACACGTAGTGATCATGCGCTCCTCATGCTGAACATCTGGACACATACACACTGGTCCACACTACCTCTACCTGAGGTCGAGAGCCATCTGTGTCCTTATATTTGTATATAATACCAACCAAAACTTGTACATGGAGAGACTTTCTGAGACGCATTCTGTGGAGACTTTCCTGGCCACAGTGTCTAATTAAACCAACTTGTTTCTGTTTTGCCAAACGCCTCTTGTCTTTTCATTTCCTTAATGTAAATTCATATCCGAGCAACAGAATGCAAATAACATGTGCAAAATTCTGCATGCAACCTGCAAGCAAGCTCCTTTAAAGTTGTGCAGAAACTCTGCTTACAACCTGCATGCAAAATTTGCACACAACTTGTGCATTGCATTCTCACAAACTCTGCCACACAATATACATGCACTATCCACTGCCTATAGATGAACAGCATGAACATAATCTAGACACAATATAAGTATTCAATATAAATAGAAGCTACACCCACACATACACACACACATGCACACACACACACACACACAAACACACACACACTCTCTGATAGACATTGTACAAAAAACCTACACCTGCATTGTATATACCCCATACACGAGCAGTACTTAATCTGCGGGCTAGATTTGCACACTTCCTCCACACAAGTTTGGCCTACCTGTCCCTCTGCTCGCATTTTCACAAGTTGCAGACAACCAATAACACTTACAGAATTTAAACACAAGTGTATAAATATTTGCAAACAGTTTTATAAATAGATTCTGGACGCAAACTGTGAGAATCCAGGACCTGTTTGCAGTGTCCCACCACTTTCTGCCCCTATTTTTACTATGGCTCTTATTGCCCCCTGGGCTCTGCTAACCAGACCCAGGGCCTGTGCTCTGATTAGAAGTACATGGTAATTGGGTATAATTAGAATTGGTCCTGACAACCTATCTGTAAGTCCCCAGTATATGGTAGGACATGTGGGTCTAGAAACCAAGTAGATTTAATGCACTTAAGTGTGCACTACTGTGGTGCCTGCTGTCATTTTAAAAGCCAGCCCTGGCTTGCAACACTGGAATTAAAGATAGTGCCAAAGTCTCAAACTGCCTTATTTTTACATATAAGTCACCGCTAAGGTCTCTCCTAGATGCCCAAGGGGTAGAGTGCCTATGTCAAATAAAAAAAAGAAGGGCCATTATTAAAGAAGCTTTATTTGCCCTGGTGAGGAAAAAACTGCGAATTTTGTGTTTCCCCATGGTAGCCAATGATTCTATAGGCTAACATGAGAATAATTTATTATAGTATAACTATTGAAAGAAAGGAGCTAAAAATGTACTTCAAAGTATCAAAATGATAGTTAGAATAATGGAACAGCTTGCCACTGTTATATTATTATAATTAACACAGAAAATAAGCTATAGAACTTTATTTTCTGTAAGCCAAAATCTAGCCTTCAACAGCCCTTCTCTGATTTGTCACCTCTTCCAAGCTTAGCCAAGCTGTCTTAATGAGGTGTGAAGTGGCCGGGCAAGAGACAAATGATTTCCTGTGGGAGGAGAACTGCCAGCTGCAGAGCAAAAGGCAGGATGGGGGTAGAGTAGCTAAACTTGGCTTCAAAGAGAGAATAACAGTTTAGGGCAGCACAGCCTCACTCCAACATCCTGCACCCCCAGCCAGACAGGAAACCCAGTAACTAGATTAGTGAAGGGACTGGAAGGGGAGTGTTAGGGAAAAAAGTGGGTTGACTTAGTGAGATCTAACCCTCTAGAAGAGAGTTTCTCCATTTTGGATTTTGAAAGAATAGTGCTTTCTGGGTCAAGAATATGCCACACTTTGGAGTAATTGGTCACATACCTTAGGGGCACCCTGTATCCAATTCATCAGGGGTGCCCCCCTGCTTGACGCCCAGGAACTGTGAATAACTATGGGAGCATTGCCAAGCAACTTAGATCCCTGCCTGCAAAAATAAAGAGAAGGACTGCCCTGCTGGAACCCCTGGTATGCACCACAAGAGAACTGCAACCATAAGGACTGCACCTGCTGCTCACTTTGGAACTAAAGTCCTAAGGAGTTTGCCTTGCTTGAGAAAGTGGAAGGAGTGGACTCTCTGAAAGCAAAAGGTTAAAAGAGCTCCACCTGCATCATCTCCACCAAAAAGAAACCAGCTGGATTGCGTCCAGGGAACTTTAGAGAATTTAGCCAAGTGCATTGTGGGAAATGTAGTCATGTAGTCTCAATATCCCAAGGACCATCTCAGAGTTTCTGGACCCTTGAATTGGTGTTTTGAACACTTTGTATCCACAAGAGGAACTTCAGGAAGAAGTTCCAGAAGTTTGCAGCAACTTTTGTAAAAAGCTCCAAAAGTTGACCAAAGTGCATTGTGGGAGCTGTAGTCCCAGACCCCAAAGGCAAACCAGAGCTTCTGAACTATTGGCTGGTGCTGTGGGTCCCTTTCCTGCACCAAGGAACACTTCTGGAAGTATGTGTAAAAGTGTTACATTGTGGGTGGCCTGAGCTTTTGACTTTGTGCTCGTCCAGCACAACCTTTTTCACCCTTTGAGAGCTATTTGCTTCAAAGAGCAAGTTTTATATTTAATCTTTAAAAATTCACATCTCTGGTTCCCTACATTAGACATTTGTCATTTTGGTGTCCTTTTAATCAAACAAATATTAAAAAAAATTACAATTTGGTGTTGGATTTGAATTGTGGTATACTAATAACATAACATAACATAACATTACATGTGTATTTGTAAAGCGCACGTTCACCCCAGCTACGGGGCATCTTGGCGCTGAATAACAGATGTTTATTGTTACCCAACTCAATGTAATGTATTGGTGTTTTTAAATGCTTTACACACCGGTCTCCTAAGGTAAGCCTGCCTGCTCACAGTCAGCTACCAAGGGCTGAGCAAGGGAATAATTTATTGAGACCTTGACTGAAACGTTTATTGAGTTTGAGGCCTTATTACCAGTGATAGGTCACTAGTTATCACTACTAACAAATCACTTTCCAACACAACTTAATAATAACTTCTTGCCATGTGCTGCACATAACAGTCACATAATCTCTACAGTGGCCTTTCATGAAAACTGGATTCAAATTGCATTATTTGTGGACAATTTGAGCACAACCTTTAGGCAACATGTGCATAAATTCTACTCCTGAGGTGCAAATAGCTAAAAAGAATGTGATAATTTAACCTGCACACAAGCTCTTTATTGGCATCCTAAAGTGCTCCAGCGCTTGTGAACAGTAAAACGGAATGATATCTTCACCGATATGGTGCTGTTTTTATTTCATCATTTGATACAACGCAGTGTGCTGCATCCATCAAAATGTGTAAATGTGCCCCTGCATGTGCAGAGAGGACAGCAAATGGAATGTCGTGTTCTTCCGCCACCCCTTTCAAACCCACTCACTACCAAGACACCGCTGAGCCAACCACTAAAACAGCAACACTATATATATTTTTTCAAATAGTGCTTCCATAGTTTCCTATGGCATCTAATTATACCTGTTAATAGTAAAGAACTCAGGAATGGTGAAGGTGGGATTTGAATCAGATACTTACAAACAGTTCCTTCAGTAGGTACCACATCAACTAGACTATTTCACTTCTAGATTCTAGTTTATCTGTTCCTATTTTCGGACATACCCACCCTGCCCTGCATTACCTTAGCATGCCTAATCTGTATGCCTCATAATGCAACCATAGGGCATTCTAAAAAAAATACAGAAACTCCATTATTCACATACATAATGATGCTGGGCAAAATATGTTGGATGTTTTACTAGACAAGAGACATATTCTTCCAAGGCCTGAAAATAAAGGTCTGAGATAAACTGCATATCAATACCCTTCTTGAATGGTCAAGAAGTAGTATCCATAAAGTCTTTATCGTTATATATATCTGCCATTCTTTTTTTTATAAATATACTCCAGAAAGGGGGTTTTAGACATTACATAGATTTTTTAGGTTGCACTTACTGGCATCCCACCTGGGGAGTCTTACACTTTTCCAGCCATCTATGTTCTTTCAGCAACTCTGAAGCGTAGAATTTTGCAGCTTGCATGAAAATCTCCATCTCTGGGTATTCTACCCTCTTGCTGTTTTGTTATTTTAGATTGCTTGGTATTTATGTAGTGCAGTATCTGCTGTTCAAGCGCCTCTCAAACACGGCAGGTACAGTAGAGGCATCCAACGTTCACAATTCTCTCACAAATAGATACAGTTCAATCATTGAAAAAAGAGAATGGTCGAAGCGCAAGTAAGCTGCACGTGGTTTCTGAGAAGCAAGCACCTAGGATAGCACCACTAGAACTAAACACTGGCAGTGACTGCAAGATTTCAGAACAAAGGACACTTGAGGCACAACAAATTCTGACATCAAACACCATTGATGTAAAACAATTCCAATACCCAACAATCTGCAGTGCACCTTTCCCTAACACACACACAGAAGTTACAAAGGCATCTGCAATGCAAGCTCTCCTCATATCCAAAGCACGTACAGTACAGGCATCTGAAGTAGAGTTTTTCCTAACACACAGAGTAGATGCAGAAGCACATTCTTTGACACACACATACAAGAGATACAGCATATAGATGGTACACTTACAGAAGCAAACTTCTCTCACACACACAACAGATACAGAATGCAGACATCCAGAGGACACACATCTGCAGCACAAGCTTCCCCCACACACAGAACGGGTAAAATAGTATAGGATACCATCCCCCAGAGTATATATCACTGACAACAGCAGTGTAAGCTTCCTTCATATACAGAAGAGGTACAACTGGCAGTGGAAACTTTCCTCAGTTGACACACAGCATGGGGAGCAACACAAGATTCAATTATACAGACAGACCTAGTAGCTACATCATTGGTAACTAAAGGATCAGCAGTCATTCACAAAAACCAAATAAAAAATAATACAGGCATCTGTAATGTAAATCTTCCTCGAACACAGAGCATTTACAGATTACAGAAGAGGCATCTGCAGTGCAAGCTTCTCTAATAAATGGCAGGTGTGCTAGCAGCTTTTCCACACATAATAGGTAACATTATCAAACATTTGTAGTGCAAGTGTCACAGAATACAGGACCCAGATTTATGACTTGAAGGAAAGCATTTGCAGAGCCAGTCTCCCTCACACAAAGAACAGGTATCTTATGGCAAGCTCCATGTTTTCAGTCTATAGCATGCTGCCAATAGCATAAAAGCTTCACTAGTTTGCACAGAGCAGATACATTCCAAGCATTTGATGTACAACCTTCCCCTCTGCTCACACAGAGGCCCTAATGCATACTGGGTTCAGCAGTGGCAAGACATTGACAGGATTCCCTCTTATACTGAATAATTATAATAACTTATATGGAGTGCAAGCTTTGCTATGCTCTCACACAGGTGAGGCACAGCAGGAACAGCAGTGCAAGCTTCATCTCTCATTTAAAACTGACATAGTAGTGGAACCAGCAATTCAACCATCACTCTCAGAACAGGTAGTGCAGTAGGGGGCCATCAATATTGCTCTCTACATCTGTCTCTCCCACGTTCCCAGACAAATCCATTCCAGAGAGACCAAACATCAGTGCAGGGTTTTACCCATACCATTTACCAGTCCTCAAAAAGAAAGTATGTTAGAGTTGGCTATTTACATCATTGTTAGACCCAAGCCAGAAGTAAATCTGGGTAGCATACAGTGATTTCAACTGCAACAAGCGTCAAATTATGTTTTGTCACTGATAAGGACAGATTTCAGTTCAGTTCAAAAACCTTTATTTCGGTCACTAGGACCATAAAAGTATACAAAGATAAGTAGAACTGCACTCTGGATTTAAAACATTCCAACATAAAAGTAGAACCACTTCCATCAAAGGAATTGTGGATACACGACACGACATAAAATTTCCAATAATAAAATACATCCATACATTTGCAGGTACATGGAGAAAACCACACAGGGCAGGGATTCCCAATAGTTGGTCGGTTCATTAGTATAACAGATTTCATGGCTATTGCTCTAACACGTCAATCATCTTGGAATGTTAAAGCAACAGGATATTTTACCAAAAACATAAAAACTCTTTATTATCGGTTTTATGTTTCAAGATAGCTGGCTGTACAGAATCAGCACATAGGCTATCTTAAAAAGGTAAAAGAGGGCTGCTCTTGAGTGCAAAATAGCTCAGCCTTATGTTATCACGCTGAAGTCCAGACTATTTTATTCTAAAACCCTTTGTGTTGTTCAAAAAACATGCATGACAACCATTAGTATCTACTGGCCCCACTAGCCACCCCTCTGGACTGGAATGTAAAGAATTATATGTACAATTTTGAAGCATAGCATTGAGATGTTCCTCTATATAATTTGCGAATGTTTGCCAATTTTCAAAATGTGCAAATGTTGGAATGTTTGGTGTGTTCATGTCCTTTATCTTATTCAAGTGCAGGCAGGATGTTCGTCGCACAGTCTTGTCCGGAATAATCATTTGCCTCGATATTATACATGCTCTAAACAAAGCCTCATTGCCTTGAACTTGCCAATCTTTTGTTGCCCAAATTGATTTTAAATCAACATTGTCTTACCAAAAGTCGCACCCTTGTATTTACATCTAAAAAATAAAGGAGGCAAAATTAATTAATTTGGTCAACATATTTTTCATTGCGGAGTAGGGAAAAGTTTATAATAATAAGACACTGGGTATTTTGTCAGAAAAATATGCAAACTTCTGTATGTATGTCTTGGAGCTAACCAACGGTGGTGTAGGGCAATGTTCCCATTGTGTATAATTAAATACTGTGCATAGTGATGATAACAAAACATTACATCATAATTAGATGTACCACTATACATATCTTCACTTTCAAATACAGTAATGTGCTGTACCTCAGAAAGTTTAGATTGAACTGTATTTATATCCCAATCATCAGAAATGCTGCAGGGAGTTATAACATCATTAAGAGAGATTTTAAATACATACAGTATTTGCAAAGTTTCTGTGGGACCAAAAATATCAAATGAGACCTTATCCCAAACAATACCATCTGGGATGGAAACTGCATAAATGTTCACAAAGAACAGGTCTCTTCACGCTTTGTGTGATGAAGAATGAGGCTTCAATACTTCCTTTACTAGTTCATCAGCAGAGTGTTCTGGGAGATAAAGTCTATTCAGAAGCAAAACGAGTACTGTCTCAAAACCAATCCAGATGAAAAGGAAAAGTAACGAGATGGATATCCAAATGTAAATCCAAGGTGGAACATAGTATGTCTTTTTGAGTCAAATAATGAATTAATGTAATCCTTTCAATGGTCGGTCTGACAAATCAGATAAAAAGTCATCAATGTCCATGAAATAGCCAGAGGCAGTCTGTGCAAAAATAGGAGCGTCATGTGGTAGTGTAGAACTGGTAGTTAATTCCAAAGGTGGATCATAATAAACAACTTAGTTGTTAGCATGTGTTGTCAAAGACTCACATATGATGTGTGCATGATGTTGGTAGTTGTAACTGGAAGTAGCAAAACTTCAGTGTCAGATATCCCCAACCAGGAAACAGAACCTTCTGTATTTGTTAAAACTTGCAGCAGAGTCTCCTATACAGTAGTGGGAGGAGGCAGGTATCTACCCAGGAGCCCTCTTGACCTAATGTGTAGGACTGGCCACCTGGTGTAGTTTGATTAATCAATCGACACAAATATTTTGCATTTACAACCAGCAAGAAGTGTCAATAGTATTGTTCTGGTACCTTCAGCTGCCAGGACTGGCACCAATGTCCTGTAAGATGGACCCAATATTTTCTTGTCCATAATCATTTCTTGGACCAGTTCCCCATTCTTTGGAATCCAGCCAGGAGTTGCCGGTTGCACCTTCAGTTCCACAGTGGCAGAACATTTCTCAAAATCATTGGAGTGCCAGTCCTGGAAGTCTTTCAGATCCTCTAAGACAGCCACACGTTTAGTGATATCAAAAGGCATTTCCGCCGCCACTGTGCTAGGATTGTCTAGGTCCGGAACCCACATCCGGATCCTGAACAGGGCCTCATAGGGAGTCCGACCACCCAAGGATCTTCTAAGCAGATTGTTTAAAGCTCTCCGGACCACATACAGGTGATGGATCCAATTACGACCTGAACCTAATACTCTAGCTGTCAAACACTGCTTTACATCACAGTTTTTCCTCTCCACTATTGAATTTCCCTCAGGATGAAATGGTGAGAAATAATGCACAGCCTCCCCCAAGGTACCCATGATATCCTGGTAAGCCTTAGAGGCAACACTGGTTCCCTGGTGCAAATGTAATGCAGCTACTGCATATGTCCTGTGGAAGACTTGCAGATCTTTTATAACAGTTTGAGCATCAGCCGATCAGTGTGGTCACACCCATACGAATCTAGAATGTGAATCAACTGCTAACAGATTGTATTTAGAGGAGCCATCACTATTTAATAGTCCGCAGTGGCCAATAGACTTATTTGAAATCAAGAAATGTGTCTGTGGTGGGTGTGTGGTAATAGACATTTTCATTTGTTGGCAAATGTCACAATTAAGGACATACTCTTTAGTCTGTTTGTATAGACCTGCCCACCAATAGCGTTGATGTAGTAGTGAAACTGTAGCCCCCACACCAGCATGGGCAGAAGCTAACCCCTCTTGAGCTGCCATGATTAAATTCTGGTCTGCAATCTGAATTTGGAATTCCTCTGTCCCCCACTCTGGGAAGATGAAAAAATGGAATGTTTTGCACACTCAAAAGGTAGGAGTATTTTGCTGTATATGCTTTTGATAAGGGTGTGCTGCAGTGCGAAGCTGTGACAGCCCTCATGATGTCTCCAATAGCTTAAGTACTCATTGTAAGACTAGACACAATAATATGACTCTCACACTATAAGTGTGGGAAATTCAGGATCTGTATTCTACATACATAGGGGTCGATTCCGATTCGGGCCGGAAATCTCTCCGACCGAGCCGGACCCGGAGAGATTTCCGACCGAATCGGACCCGTGCAGTCCGACCGAACGAGTACGATGCGTCCGTATGTTATCGGACACGAGTCGGTCGGACTCCCATTGAACTCAATGGGAGCCGGTCGGTCAACGCGTGCGCGGGCTCCCATTGCCTCCAATGGGTGCGAGGCGGACAAGGGCGCCCCCTACAGCGAGTACGCCGCGAAGCGCTCGCGGCGTACACGCACAGGTAGGGGGACCCATGGGTCCCCCTGTGTGCGCCTCGCACGGGTACGCGTACAGGGGGTCCGACACGGACCCCCAAAGTACGGCTCCGACAGCGAGTTCGAGTCGGACGGCGCGAGTCGGTCGGAGCGGTCGAGGTGCGCATCGTACTTACCCGGCCGGAAAACGTCTCCATTGCGCGGTGCGAATCGGGTCCGAGCGAGTCGGTCGGAGCGGTACGATCCGGGTACGAGTCGGTCGGAGCGGTCGGGTCGCCCGGACGAGTCGGTCGGCGAATTCGCATCGTGCTCGCTCGGCCGGACCCGCGTACGGTTCGGTCGGGAAACAGGCTTTCGCATGGCTTTTTTCCCGACCGAATGGTATTGGGTGCGCCTCCGACCGAGATCGGAATCGGCCCCATAGTCTACATCAGTTGCTGTTAGTGAAGTGGTCCACTGTATCCATCTACAATGTAAGGCTTTCATGCTCGGGACTCTGGCCTTTGTGACAGCCCCTAATGCTGGTATTGGAAACATGACAATTATACGTTCCTCCTCAGCCAATGATCTCTCCTTCACAATGGCTGTCTGAACTGCAATCAGAAATTTTTCTGTAGGTGCAAAGATCATTTCTGCATTGGAATATAAATATAATTTACATACAATTGGTACAGTGTCACCCTCATTGCAAGTGACATATGTGTAGCCTGTGGTCCCCACAATTACCCAGATCACCAAGTTTGCAGTGTTATCACGTGTGTGTAAGTTTTTTTAAGCTAGCATGTCAGTTTGTACTGAAAGCAAGATCTGGTGAATGTTTTGGTGTCCAATGTGTGCTTGAAAATCTGGACGTATTAATTCATAAAACGGTTTTATGCATAATCTGGTATGTACGTTCTACTGAAATTCAGAACACACAAACGTGGTTGTAGCTCTTTGATTGTGTTGGGGAATTGTAAGAGTGCACATTTCTCTAGGAAATGCGGTGCCAAGCTTTTAGTTTCATTTGATAGCTCATATCCCAAGGACAAGACACTGAAAAAGGCAATTTTCATATTTCTGGAAATTAAATTTGTAGCCTAGTTGAACAAATCCTACAACAATGCGATCTACTCTGGAAAGTGTGTTTCTAAGTCATCATCCGTAAGGTATATGTCATCAACATAGGACAATGTAACTTGGTCGAAATTCAATAACAGTCCCGGTACACGGGCACAAACCTGGGCTCTTCTTGTAACCTTGAGGCAATCAGCAAAATTGTTTTTGTGACCCAAACATGGTAAATGCTATGAAATACCTACTTCCAGGTACTATAATTTGGCAGAAAAAAAATCTAAATATCTAATGTTGTCTTACATTTTTTGCGCACAATATTGCTCATTAGTGCTGCGCTGTGTGCATTTTGCACTACAAATGTGCAAGTATGATTGGTTAGTTGTCTGTAGCCTAAGACTAATGGTAAGAGTAGTCTGGTTTTGCTACCGGAAACAAAGGATTGTTCATTGGTGAGATGCAATCCTAAATGTCTTGATATTCAAGTTGTACTTGAATTTCTATAACTGGGCATTTCGCATCATGTTTTATGGGATATTGTGGTTGCACTTGCGTGCTGGACATTATGGGTATTATAAGATAAGGTTAATCTTCTTCCCAGTTCACATGATTGTGATATAATGCCAGGGCTTGTGCAAGGACCCACTCCTTGGCAGGCACATGTTTAACCTCTTTGAGAACAAGGGCAGAGATGGATGGTGCTACCACAATTTCCCCTGGTGGGTCTTTCATACAAAATTAGGTGGACAATCTTTTTCAGCCAAGAGAATACCATAGCCCAATGTTAGGCTCTCCCGCAAGAGAACTTTAATAGTACATGGTATTCCACCCTCAAACTGGAGTTGCAAACCATACAATATGGCTGGAGAACGACCTCTCTGATCTAGTGTTTCCACATGAACAAACATATAAGTTGCTCTCATCACCAGAAACTCTTGAAGATTCTGGGGAACTATTGTGACATCTGCAGCACAGTCTAGCAGAGTCAGAGCCCACTCCTTGTCAGAAGCTGAGTCCTTAATATTTGTGGCATATTTAAGTTCTATACTAGCCACTTTCATATATTTTAATTGAGGCTTTTGTTGTGTATGTTTTTCTTCCTTTTCTATTGTGATGTCAGGAGAGCGTTGAGAGTCATTCTTCGGTTTTACATACTCCTCCGTCCTGCTCTCTGACCATCCTCCTCTCTACAAGCATTTTTTGGATGATTCTTGAAAGAAACGAGAAGGATTTGTATCAGTTTACTGATACCTATCAGGCTGTTTTATAGTCTCACAGTTACGCAAGTTGAAGCACTTTTCATGGGATTCCTGTGGAGGAGATCACCCGTGATTTAACTGTTTCTTTATTTTTCTTATTATCCCACTGTTTTTTAGAAGACTCCAGTGGCTTTCTCTGGAATCCTTTTCAGAATTGCCCTTCAATTGAGTCTTATTAGGTCTGGTCCACAAATTATCTTGACCTATAGATGTGTAGGTCCCAGCAATAATCTTAAGTAATTCGCACTCTTTGTCTGCCAAAGCGACTAGCACGAGGTGTTGGCGACTGCCAATGCTGCCTCTTCCCCTTTAATATTACTAAATATTTTTGCTAGTATCGCATAGTTGCCTATCAGTTTCATCCTCAAGTCCAGGGCTGGAGCCACCTGGTATTCATTTTGAATCTAAATGAGCACATCAAAACAGCTATTGATTGCTGTACCTTGCGTGATGGTATCGAATGTAGCAAACGCCATGTGGCACATTCTTCTACTGGGGGACACATCCCTAAAGGTAGGCACAATGTGAGAAATCTGTGATTATCTTTGGGTCCCGTATGAGAAAGACTGCTTCAAGCTGATTTGTTTTCTGTGCAATCCAGAACAGAATCTCCTCCCGTCTGGTGGTAACCTTACCCATCATTGCGTTAATAGTGACTGGACAAATTGCCTGCGTTGCCAAATGTGGTTGTGCAGCTCGAACAGCCCTCACTGGGGTTGCTGTGTTAGGCTATACAGATGCATAACAGTTTGTTATGCATATAGCATATCAAACTGTATTATGTATCTGTATAGTCTAGCTATACCTGTATAAAGCAAACAAAGTTCTGCGGCTGTGAGAACTCTTATTTGCGGATATGGTGTATAGCCGACTAAGACAACCCTGTCATTGCTGAGGGGTCCCAGTCATATATTTTCAAATGCATGTGGTTGGGCACCTTGGAACCAATTTGTGTGTTCCTGAAATGTTTATGCAATTTCTAAATCCTCATAAGCTCTGTAGTTGTTTGGTATGGATGCTTCAGTGTAAGTGTGAATATTTCCTGGACTGGCATCTGCTCCCGGAAATATTGCCCATGAACAGAATACTTCTGTTTTATTTGCTTTGTGGGCCTCTACTACAAAGGTAACATCCCCTCCCATAAGAGGAAGCCCTTGTTGTTGTAGTGCATATCTGTAATAAGTGGAATAACCGCCTGCACTGGATTAGCCTTTTAACAAATGGCATGCAGAGAAGGTATACTATAGTGGGGTGATCCTTTGAAAGGTTCAAGCTTGAACAACTTACAAACATTAATAGGGGGGGTCCCTATTTTAGCTGAGGAGGATTTTGCCCTAACATCACAGACATCTCCATTAGGATGGTTGCTAGGGGCTTTTGGCACACTTAAGAAAACTACTCAGGAGACACAGTAAATTAGTACCTAGCCTATAATATTGGTGGCACCATGTCATATGGTTCCTACTAATTCAGCAAGACTGTGCAATTGGGCAACATAAGCTTCAAAACTATGGGAATTGAGTCTAATCACACCATCAGTTTATGTTGGACTCATTCCTGGCTAACTCACAGTGCACCATCTGGACCCCTAAATCTCACAGGGGACCAGTGGTGCCTGCAACCTCAGAACATGACAACTCTATTTCTCCCAAGAAAATCATCGAAACACATCTACCCTTTAATTGCTATCTCAGAAATACACAAATTGGTGTTTCAAACATGTATTGTGTAAAATATGTGTGTTGCAATGATTAGTAGAAGGAAACAGAGTATTGTAACTAGCATTACAAGGATGGTGAAAAAGATAAAAAATTCAACCATTATGATTGTTGCATTGATTATATTGATAGATATAATTGTACTCCTATCTAGTACTACCTATCATTGAAAGCATAGGGTGAATGCAGTTCTGCCAGATACTTTGGAGTGGTCTAACTTCCCATTTACCTGTGTGCGTGTTTCATCTGGAAGCCAGTCTGGTGTAGAACAGGCCACTTACCCTCTCAGGATAGTGTTAAGATTCAGCTGGGCTGGAAATCAGGCACGGGGCGACCACCACTATCTATAGAAATGCTCCTCTGCTGAACAAAGGCTTGAGGTAGATTATATAATGAAAACTGGACCCACTCACACTGTGCTTGAGTTCAGATCCTGCTGTCATTGTTTATTCTACCAATTCAAAGCTGTCTCCTAACAAACAATAATATGCAAAGGCAGTTTACGCAGTGCACTTGGTCCTTGGACAAAATGTATGATAGTATGATAATGTGCCTACGAAGAAATGTATCAGTAAGCAAACACTTTTTAAGTACACTAACGCATTCAAGCACACAAGCAAAAATATGCTACAAAGCCATCATCTAAAATATGTCAACTTTAAATGTGACGTAGAAAATGGGAGGGTTTGTGCACAGGTCCTATTAACCTCACTACACTATTTGATTAGCCAATGCTGGTTAAAATGGTAGTCACAATCTGTCTCAATAGAGGTTGACAGGCCAAATCTCGACTAACTTCCCCTTAAAATAGTCTGGCAACTGTCAAAGTGTCCGAACTCCAGGTTGGATATGCCTCAATACAACAAGCAGACAATTACAAGTATGCATTTTAGGTAATTTTAAACTGCTATATCAGTAAAATCTGCCTGAAGGCTCCATGAATGGGCCCTCTGATTTGCCATTGTCACTCCTAGGAACACTATCCTTTCTGCCTTGATTATTTTTCTACAAAATGAACAATTGATGTACATAATGCTGAACAATGTCAAACATTCACCCCAGCACAGAGATCGGGGCCTAAATCCATCATTTTATTTGCTCACCACGCCACTCCAATTTGGAACCAGTCATATGCAAATCAGTCTTGACCCTGCTCCCTATGGGAACAGTCCAGCCTGAACTGCCAGGTAAGGTCCTTCCTGAACCAGAAACAAGCATGCTAGGACTGGTTTTGGGGTATCACCCCTCAGCAGCCAGGATAGCTTGACTCCAGTGGCATGGTGAGCACAGGTCCCACGTCCGGGCATTCCCTTCTCACTTAGGGTGACAAATACAAAAAGAACAATTGATGGACGGAATGCTGACCAATGTCAAACATTCACCCCCCAGTACAGAGATCTGGGCCTAAATCCATTGTTTTTTGTTCACCATGCAATTCCAGTTTGGGCCCGGCCATTTGCAAATCAATCTTGACCCTGCTCTCTATGGTAAACCCCGAAATAGGTCCAAGGATGATTGTTTCTGGTCCAGGGAGGACCTGGATGGCAGTTTGGGCTGGACTGTTCCCATGGGGAGCAGGATCAAGACTTGTTTGTATATGGCTGGATTCAAACTGGGGTGGCTTGGTGAGCAAGCAAATGATGGATTAAATCCAGATCTGAGACAGGGGGTTTATGTTTAATTTGTTCAGCATTCCATCAATCATTTGTTCTTTTTGCCTTTGATTTGTTTTCTGACAGGTCAAAAACGACAACAAAAATCTTCTAGAACACTTCAAAATGTTCTATTTGCCAGATACTTGGTGAATTTCAGCACCATTGAATCTTTCCTTGCATGTGGCTGATTCTGCATTGTGTCAGGCAGTATATATTTATACTCAAGTGATGTAGAAGTTCTGGTACATTTTCTTGTAAACTAACATTTCTCATTTTCTCTTCTCATCCTCTGGAGTTTCATCTTGAGTACTCTCAGTTCACTTAAAGCAATCTGAACTGGACTTCAGTAACAACTCACATCTATTGTGTCTATCACAGAATGCTCTCTTACTTCAACTAGTTATGTCCCTTAAATCATTGTATTATTCTCAAGTGAACTGGGCTGGACACCTGGTCAGCGTATCTAATTCCGAGAATGACCATATCCTCTTAAGTGCGGCTGTCGGCCACTTGGCCGAAACTGGGGACGTGTATATAGGCCCCTCCAGAGGTATTCCTTTATTTTTGCATTGGGCTGCTCAGGAAGAGTCCCCCGAGCAGTCAGAGGCCTGTTTTTGCTTACTGTAATGACGATCCATGCACAGGGCATGCTGACATTTTTGTACAGTGAAAGTAAAACAAGCTAATGGATTTGTTTTAGTTTAACTTCTCTAGTGCTCGGGGGCATGTTTTAGCCTTTGAGCACTGACTCCCCAGGAAGAGATACTGTTGGAATGGGGAGGATCTCTGGGAGGAGGATGGAAGTTATTGTCCTCAATCTGCCCCTACGGGGGACAGAAAGCACACTATACATGAGAGAAATGAAAAAAACAGTAGGGGTGGGCGCTGCCCAACATGGGCATGGACATGCCCCAACCCAAAACAGGGGAGAGAGTCTTTCTGCACCCTTTAAGGAGTGGAGGGGGTATTGCCCCAAATCTGCCCTCACGAGGGTGAAGAAGGCCCACTACACACCAGCCAAATTAAAAATATAAAATGAAAGAGGTGGTGGCTGCCACCATGGATATGGTCACACCCCCACCCCAAATACAAGCAGTCGTTCTGCCCCCTGGGGAATGGATAGGGGTATTCACCCACAATCTGCCAAACAGGTAGGTAGAAAGCCCAATAAACACCAGGGATTTTAAAATGGCACCAAAGCAAACAAAAGGATGGGGCAGCCTGTCCTAGCATCAATATACCTCAATGCATCCCTTTGAATTTTGGTGCACTGGGGGACCACCCAGATTGCCCATGCCAAAAGCAAGCCTTGCATGCCCTGACCACAGCCCAACAGAAATTTATTTTTTAGACTACTCTTCTCCAGGGACACTACTCTGTTGAACTGGTGGCAGGGACTGCAGGGACATTCTTTGGCATGGACAAGCCTGGCAATCACCCAGCGCACTGTCATTGGAAAGTTCACAGTTCACCCAACTTGGAAGAAAGTTGTAAAACTATTTTTTGGGCATGCAGGAAACTGCATTACATTTGTATTGGACTATTCTGTGTGCATACCTCAAATTCATGATAGAGTGTAGATGGCACTTTTTTACTACAGTGTATATAATATCAACCACATTAGGCTTAGAGTGTCCTGCTCCACAAAATATAAAATTGAGTAATTTTATATGAACATTTATCATATTGTATTGAATAAACTTTTCTGACCTTCAGCTGGGCAATTGAGTTGGCTGTAGATGGTCAAGGACCAACTGTCAGAATGTCCAACTCCTCTGGGGAGAATCTGGGTGTGCCCCGAATGTACAATTACTCTGTTTAAGAAAGCATGCAGTACTAACTAACCTGCTGTTGGAAGCTGGCTCTGTATAAACTATACCAAAGTAAGGTATGGAGTCTTCACTGTAGGTATGGCTCTTCGGTCCTTATTCTTTTTTAAGTCGCCAGGAATCTAAGGATAAATGTTATGGGGTGCCCATAAAAACTCAATTGAGGGGCATCACAGTTGCTGGCTGGAGGTAGACAATGGGCTACTTACTTTTAGGGTGGCTACACCCTTTGTATGTCCACTCTCTTTGGGGAGTGGGCATGCCCCTTATCTTATTGTCTGAAATCCTCACAAACATAATGGAGGATTTTCAAAGGAGGGGCTCACTTCAGCTCAGGACATCTTAGGGGTGGTCCTGGCTGAGATGGGACAGACCTCTCCTGCTTACTAATGTTCCCACCGACCTTGCCACCAAAAGTGGGCTTGGTCAAGGGGTGGGCATCTCTACTAGCTGGAGAGGTCCTGGCTAGCATACCAAAGGGCAGGAAGCCTTTAAGGCTCACTGCGCTTAAATGCTGTTCCTGCTTGGGGGTAGGTGTGGTGCACCTCCACCCAGAGCACGCTTTGTTTCTGAATCATGAGAGCACAAGGCTCCAACTTGAGGGGGTCAGAAACATGTCTGGAAATCGCCGGCTGGTGCAAACCAGTCAGCCACACACTAGTGGTTTGGTAGGTTTTCAGGGGCACCTCTAAGGTGCCCTATGAGTGCATCTATTAATAAATCCAACACTGGCATCAGTGTGGGCTCATTAATCTGAGATGTTTTGTACTAAACATCTTGGGATTCGATGAAGCCTTAATGGAGCAGTGGAACTTGTATTGACAAGCTCCCAGCCCATGTACTCAGTATGCTTTCACTATGCACTTAAAATGCCTAAGAATGGACTTATACACTGTAGGGGAATATCTGCTCATGCAGTAATGCTCTCACATGAAGTATAGTGCACCCTGTCTTAGGGCGGTAAGGCCTGCTGTAAGGGTGACTTACCTATGCCTCTTGCAGTGCTGGCAGGCCTGGCATCCAGTGATGTGTGCCAGGACGACTCTTCACCTTTAGCTGCACCAAAACATGCGAGCAGCAGTGGCAGTGTGCATGTGTTTGGTGAGGGATTCCTTAGGGTGGCATAACACATGCTGCAGCCCTTTGTACCACAGGGGCCTTTTACAAGGGGCTTACATGTGGGCCAGAAGTGTGCCAATTGTGGAAATAAAAGGTACAGTTTGGGAAAAGACACTGGGAGCCTGATTAGCAGGAACCCAGTGTACTTTCAGTCAAGGTTGCACTCAGAGTCAGGCAAAAAGTAGGGGGTAACCATGACAAAAAGAGTGCCTTCCTACGCATGGAACATGAGTATTTACTCACCTTTCAATGGTTGTAGGATCTTGGGGGCATATTAACAACGGCCAGCGATAATTATTGCTGGCCGGTAGCTACGATAATTATATTATCGCAGCCTATCTCTGGTATTTATCACCCTGGTAGCGCGTTATTAACAACGCGTTACTCCAGGAGCGATAAAGATTCAGAAGATAGCGAGGTTATACGCCCTTTTGCAGGGAACATCGCTGGTTTTCCAGCGATGTTCCTTCAACGGCGATAACCTGCTGATACGACCCTGTGGTCGTATCAGCAGAATCCATCTCCTATGTCTAACATAGGTAAGTCAGGATTATAGCAGACGTTAGATTTTGGCGAAAACGGCCGTCTTCGCCAAGATTTAACCTCTGCTATAATCCTGTGGGCTACCTTGTAAATATCGCGATGTGCACATCGGCGATATTTGCAACGTAACCCATCCGGAGTACGCCAGTAACGCCCACTTTGCATCTCATTAGAGATGCAAAGATGGGCGTTGGAGAAAAGGGCGATAGTGCAAGGATTCACGCGATAGCGTGAGCCTTGCTGATTAGGCGATAAGATTATCGCCGCTTTTCGTCCGAAAACGGACGCTAAAGCGGCGATAATTGTTTATCGCCTCGTTGTTAATATGCCCCATGATTCCTATATTAGAAGGAACATTTGTTTATCAATAACAAGGTAACAACCAGGAAAGCAAATAAACACTTGTTACCAACTTTATTCGATACTTTTGATGATGTGGGTGGCCAAGACTCAATATTTCTCACACTGTGCAAACACTATATTGAGAATGAAATCCATATGATTATGCAATTGTGCTAAAACCATGCAGATCACTTTTTGTGAGTGCTCTTTATGTCACATTTTTTGGGGGTTTCATGCCTTCAAAAACAGCTAACATGCCATGCACCGCAGGTACAGATGGCACCTTTTTATGAAACACAATCATGCATTCTCACATCAACACCATTATTGAATAAAGGTGGCAACAAACGTTTCTTTGCTTTCCTGGTTACTAACCTGTTCTTGACAAATGATTGTTCCTTATACTATAGGAATCAAGATCCTACAACCATTAAAAGGCGAGTAAATACTTACCTTACATGTTAGTTAGCACTGCATGCCTTCTCAAATAGAGAAAATCTGTCATTTTGTGCTAAATTTTAGCATGACATTTGCCATTGCTTCAATTCTTGACACAAGGACACATTTAAACAAAGGAACATCGAACAACAGTTACTCAAATTCAGTTTTTCCATGTGCTCAGGGTAATTATTGTATTGCAAATGGAGGATTTGCTGTATATTTTTACCATGAATAGTGACAGAAATTCAGAAACTTCATGTAACAAGCCTACTGTGATGTTCTCCTCCTAATTGCACTAGCATAACGTCAATTTCTTTGAAGCCTAGTACAAATCATGTCCATATTTAGAGAGCATGCAGGTAAGCATTGATTGAGACACCATTGAGGATTTAACATAACCATTTCAATCCCAGCGTTTGTCTGAAATCAGAATTCTGAATGTCATCTCACCTATTGTGAAGATTATGACAGTGTTACATTCCTGTGCGATTGGCTCATTCCAGTAAACAGTAAGTCACTATAATGGAATGTCTCAGCCAACTTTATCTGCTCTCCTCAAACTGACACATGAGTGACTGCATCAAATGTACAGGGGATGATGCTACACTGAACAATGTCAAGCATGAGTTCTATGATTTGGGAGGGATTCCACATGTTGTCGGTGCTAGAGATGGAACTCACATTGCATTTGTGCTACCTCAAGACTTAGAGCAAGTACACCGCAATAGGAAGCATTTCCTCTCTATTAATGTGTAGGTGGTTGGTATTGTGGATCTTTACACCACTCATGTGTATACACCATTTCCATATTCCGCCCTTGACTCGCTGGTGTTATGTAAAAACGGCATACCCAAAAGATGACAGCTTTTGCACAGAGGAGGGCTTGACTTGTTGATAAGTCTCAGCTATTATGTTTATGTAATTTTTATCATTATTATGTATGCATCCAAACATCAGTTCACTTACGTCTGTTTCTGTGATTATGCATTTCACCGTACTCAGGGTATCTGAGTCATACATGACTTTTAACGCCTCCGAAGAACACAATAACACTACAGGAAGTCTGGTTCAATGAAGCCCAGGCACAAATGAGGGGTCCTGTGCAGCAGGCTTTTGGGAACCTGAAGGGCCGGTTCTGGAGTCTGGACAAAAACTGAGGGGCCCTCCTCTATTCTCCAGCAAAATTCTGCAAGATTGTTGTGTTATGTTGTATGCTTCACAACATCATCCTGCTGAGAAATATAGCATTCATCCCTGATGCTGATTACCAGTGGTTATAACAACAAAAGAGTGACAACCAATTCCAAAGAAGAGGTACTAAAGTTAAACAAAACTGTACAAGGAAAAAAACTTTACTTCTTAAAAGAACCCTCACTCACCAACCTAGTTGGTGACATGCTTCATCATTGGGTTCCCACCAGGGAGACCGAGTGTCTCCCCAGTGTGCTTCGACGCCTGAATTACAGCGGAGCAGGATATTGTTGTGCAAGAGTGACAGTGCAAGGGGTAGTGCTATTTAAAAGAATGAAGGTTTTGCCAAAAATCTATTTTATTAATGGCAAAATCCCCAATCATTAAAAGAAGGTGAGACGGACGTACGCTGGTTGATTAGGTGCACCAGCCCATCCGATTTAGCTAATAAAGTGTAAGAATATGGTCGACATGTTTCAGCTTATTATTAGCAAATTGGCTAAGCTTTCTTCAGGACCGTTACTCCTCGGCGGTATACGCACGCTAAGGCGTACCTAACCAGAGGAGTTGATGTGTGCAGTAAAACTCACGGTTTTACCGCTGGGGGATCTGGGATTTCCAAAGGCCCCTTTTATTCTGAAAGAAAAAAGACAAATACAAGAACACAGGACATACATTAAAGCACATTTTGCTAAAAATTATTGGTCTCTAATTGTCGAATCCATTTATGGTATCTTTTCCTTGTCAGTTAATATGGTTCATCAGGCAGTACTCCACCGATAAGCCAATGACTCCTGTCAGATAGACATATAACCACTTTTTAACAATTAGTATATCAGTGGCCCATACTGTAAACTCACACTGTGTCCTATTTGTCTACTCTGGACATGTGTGTGCTTAATACTGAAAACAAACACTATATTTTTAGTGCATTAGAATTCGAATAGTAAAACAAAACAAAATGGCTCAAAAAAGTGAAATTATCGTGATCTACCCTCATAAAATTGACAGCGCTGTGGATAACTCTTACAGCGGTGCCTAATTTGTATTTCTTGAAAGAAAGAAAGAAAATACACTTAAAAACCGAAGCATGGAAAACCTAAGGCTCACGTGAAGTACGAGTAGCTTCACGTCATGAGTCACGGCGGGGAGTGTTTGCTACACAGACTCTGAAAGAAACCAAAAATACAATCGATGTCAACACGAAAAACTATTTAAGACACTATGGCTCTTTAGCCCCTCAACTCATACGCTTACTTCTAAATTGGAGTTTTCCCTCTCACAACCTATTCATGCGATCGCCGTGGCCCGAATGTTGCCGCGGAGTCGTTCTTGTCTGTACAAATTCCGGCTAAACGTCACGTGATTCACGTATGGAAGCGTGAAACGTGATGAATCAGCACGTCAGTGTCCCTGAACACTAGACCTTAACTGTTAGCGTATACCAAACAGCGGCTAAACGTCACGTTATTCATGTGTTATGACGTGAGACGTACTCAATCAGGAAGTCGGAATTGCATAACGCTAGACCGCATATAGAGAGTGGGGTTTTCAAGTAACTTTATTAGGACCGCTCCCCCGAACATTCCTTAAAGTGAAGTAATGGATACTCCATTAATAGATTTCAATGAAAAGAAGTGATGGATACTCCATTAATGGATTTCAATATAGGAGTTAGTGACAGTTCAAAAAAGGGTGTTCAATACAAGCGTACTGATGCCCGTTAGTCAAAGAATGTATAGACTATTTACAAAAGCAGGCAACTAGTAAACCTAAAAAGGGGGGTTATAATACGTACTGGGAATAAGTCGAATACGGCGAATCATGCGCCGCACATGGACTAAATGTTAGAATTGATTATATCGTTATAGGTATATGCTCTCAAGGTTATGAATCTAACCTATTCAGTAAAATAGGGGAAGGAGATGTAATACTAAACTACCACTAATGTAAGGGTTGCAGCGGAGGAGATTAGTATCTTAGTAACATCCTCACGTCCTTACTTACTAGATAGGTAGTTATACCTATAAACTGTTCAGAAAGGAAAAGTTATCTTCTGAGCACTGAACCCCATGGAATATTATCGTTTAAACCCTTACGATGGGTAGATAAACGATAAATCCACTGCTGTTCTTTTTCAAAGAGCTCTTGCTGATTATTAGGGTTCAGTCTAGGTTGTTCAATGACTGTCCACCTGAGGTCATTTGTAGTGTGATTAAATTCCAAAAAATGATCAGTCAATCTTGTGGTATTCTTGTGGCACCTGATGTTACTGCGATGCTCACAGATACGCTGTTTGATCTTACGTGATGTCATGCCCACTTACCTGAGCTCGCACGGGCAGGTTATTAAGTATACCACGTTAGTTGGAATTACAGTTCGTATGGGTGCGTTGTACCCATTCACTCCCTTGTTCCAAACTTAAGACTTTGGTGGCGGTGGTTAAATGACAAACACTACACCCCCCACAGGGGTAGTGTCCCAATGCCGGTGGGAGGCCCCAAGCGTTCAAGACAGTTTGATTCTCATCCCTCTCGAAGCTCTTTGGGCGAGTGTGTACTAACGAGTCTTTTAAGCTCCTAGCCCGTTTGTATGAAAAAGAGGTTTTTCCATTTAAGATTATTACTTTCAGGATCTTCCAGTGTTTATTAATGGACCGACTCACTGCGTTAGACACAGTATTGTGCGTTGTTACGCAAGTGAGTGGTATCTCTTCTGTATTAATTTTGGGAAAATCCTCCAAAGAGCTTCTCTATTCTGGTTCCGAGCTCTTTTACAACTCTTTGTAAGTATTTTATCAGGATACCCACGTTTCTGCAATTTGTTTGTCAGATCCCTTGACTGTGACTTAAAATCTGTCAATTTACTGCAATTACGTCGTAGGCGTAAATATTGTCCAAAGGGGAGGTTCTCACGCAATGGACGTGGATGAAAACTCGTAAAATGCAACAAATTATTCTTAGCTGTAGGTTTATGAAATGTTTTGGTATGTAAGTGATTCCCCACTTTTTTGATGGTCACATCCAGAAAGACCAGCTCATCTCTACTATAAGAGTGAGTGAACCGAAGGTTGGGATCACATGTGTTTATCCAACCAAAAAAATCCACAAGGGTTTCCTTAGTCCCAACCCAAATGATCAGGACATCATCTATGTACCTTTGCCAAAAGGTTACATAGGTAGCAAAAGGGTTAAGAGCCGACAAGATATACTTGCACTCAAAATTATATACATAGAGCCCGGCAACACTTGGGGCAAATGTACTGCCCATTGAAGTGCCCGTTGACTGTAGGTAAAGTTCTCCTCTATACTCAAAAAAAAAATGTTTAAGTGCAAGAGTGGCACAAGCCACCACAAATTCCTTGGGAGTTCTAAAATCCCATGGTGCTGTCTCCAATGTTTCCTTTATAACCTTAATGGTATCGTCCTGAGGAATACAGGTATAGAGGCTCTCGATATCAAGAGATACCAGAAAGGATGAAACATTGGAAATTTCCAATTCCTGTAATACAGAAAGAAGACTTTTGGTATCCTTGATATAGGTACTAGTTGCCTGAATAATAGGTTTCAAAAAGAAATCACAGTATCTGGACAGTGGCTCTAACAAAGAACCAATGCCTGACACTATAGGACGCCCAGGCGGTGGCAGTTTGTTTTTGTGCGTCTTCGGCAAAGTGTAGAAATACGGTACAATGCCCTTTGTTGTCGTGAGGAACTCTGCCTCATGTTTGGTGATGAAACCATTGGCTTCCGCATCGCTCACTAGTTCCAAGATGATTCCCCGGAGCTGAGATGAGGGATCAGTGGTCAGTCGCGTATAATTCAAATGATTATTCAGAAGGCGTCTGCATTCGGTATCATAGGCTTCTGCATCCTGAATCACAATACCCCCGCCTTTGTCTGCGGCTTTGATGACGATTTTAGTATTGGACTTGAGACTTTGGAGAGCTTGAAATTCAGAAGCCTTTAAGTTCTTAAAGACAGTAGGTTCTTCAAAAGCTTCCACGTCGTTGAAAACAGCCTGCTCAAAGGCTATAATTTCAGGAGGAACAGTGTGGAAAGGGGGGGTAAAAGTTGATTTCAATTTCAACCCTGTGTCACTTTTCGAGGCTGAAGTCTCATCCGTGCTTTGTTTATCGAAAAAACTTTTGAGTTTTAACTTTCTGAAAAATTCAGAAAGTTCGCAATGTAGTTTGAAACGATCTAGGCGTACAGTAGGTATAAAACCCAAACCCTTCTCCAGGACAGTTTTTCATCATTGGTCAGAGTGTGTGAAGAAAGGTTGGTAATTAAACTCACTGATGACTCGGGCCCGCCCTTGGTTCCTGCGTTCTGCTTCGTACATTGCTGCTCACTGATTCTTCTTGTTCCCAGTGAACCTGGTTGGACCCTCTTCTTTTGCCGCATCCTCTGCGGCCCCTCTCTAAAAGGGGCGGTACATGTTGTGTTGGAAATGCGGGTGAGGGATAAAGGCAGGATTCCATCCCATCATTTGGTGGAATTGCGGGGATGAAAAGGACTTTGATAGCCACCTCCCCCATTTGTGGGAAGGGTTGCCATGGTTGTTGGTACTGTTGTCGTCTATTACCACCTCTACCTCGCTGTCTAGATCTGAAGCTGTCCCCACTGGAACCACTCGAACTAGAACACTCGTCACTGGAACCATCAGTACTGGGATAATTTTTAACTGGAGGTATGTAATCAGGGTTGGCATAAGGATAGGTATTAATGTAGGACCACCGTTTCAGATCTTTTTGGAACTTCAATGCCTTTGTTTTTGTTAGAGTATCTTTATACTCATTCACCTCTTTATTAAGTTCATCTAGTCGTTTTTTATATCCAGTTAGAGTAGTCCTAAAATGAGTCTCCGTAAGCTGGATCTCCACCAGCAAAGCTTCAGATAAACGAAGGGCTGTTTTTATTATTAGTACTAGCCAGTCGCGGGTACAATGCCACGCGATCTGGGCCCATTCCTTTCTGAACAGTGCATCATCAAGAAAAATGCGTGGGGCATTAGTCACCAGGAGTCCCCTTGGTGCAACGTTATTCCTTAGGTACTCCGTGAGTATTGTGCCGTGCAAGATAGTGCGAATACGGCTTCTTTTTTGTTCTGTCAGTTTATCCCACTCCGATGTCTGTGAGATAGTTTGTGCAATTGAGGGATCAGAGAATAAAGAGGGATCGCCCAACAGGGCGTCTACCTCTTCCTTAGAATAGGAGAGACCTAAATTTTCCATGCTATCGGTGAGGGAGAATCTTACGTGGAGAGTAGAGCCAAAATGAAGTTACTCTCGCAGCTGTGCGCTGCAAAATCTATATCAGACAACAAGAGAGAGAGGGAGGAGTAGCCACTCTTCTTCCCCCAAATTATATTCAAATAACAACAAAAGAGTGACAACCAATTCCAAAGAAGAGGTACTAAAGTTAAACAAAACTGTACAAAGAAAAAAACTTTACTTCTTAAAAGAACCCTCACTCACCAACCTAGTTGGTGACATGCTTCATCATTGGGTTCCCACCAGGGAGACCGAGTGTCTCCCCAGTGTGCTTCGACGCCTGAATTACAGCGGAGCAGGATATTGTTGTGCAAGAGTGACAGTGCAAGGGGTAGTGCTATTTAAAAGAATGAAGGTTTTGCCAAAAATCTATTTTAATAATGGCAAAATCCCCAATCATTAAAAGAAGGTGAGACGGACGTACGCTGGTTGATTAGGTGCACCAGCACTACCCCTTGCACTGTCACTCTTTGACGTTTTATAGGCGAACCCAAACTTTTAACATTCCAAGATAAAAAATTTAACGACATCTTAATTTATCTAACAATAATTCAAAAAGTACAATAATATAAAGGAGAAATAGTAACCAGGAAAGAAGTAACAAGAAAAGAATAGTGTCGATGAATATGAAGGAAGAAGGAACATAAATTAAAAAGATCATGTAATAACTAGTGAGAGAAGGATGAAAAGAGGCTGGAAAGAGGAAAGGAAAGAAGAAAATGGAAAGGAAGAAACAGTTAGAATATGTAGAAATAAATTGAGAAAAGAACCATGGAATAAATATATCGTCAAATAGAGAGACCAAAAGAGGGTAGAGAAAAGAAAAAATAAGGAAAAAACAAAAAGACATACCACGAACATACAATGAAAAACGGGGGTGGTGGAGCCACATAAGGAAGACAGCACAGCCAATCGGAAACTCCAGGACGAGGACGGGAAAAGGAGGTGGATATCCAGACTGGGTAACGGTCACAGATCAGGGGACCACGAAAAAGCTTACCTAGTGCTAAAAATAAAAAAAATAAAAAACATATAAAAGAAAAAAACAAAAACATGACCATATATCTGAAAAATATGACAAAGAGGGAGAGAACAGATAAGGACAAAGTTAAACAAAACAATCAAATACAAGAAAAAACTAGTAAGCGCCAAGTCATTCCCTCTACAGACAACAGAACTGGAAAAAATATGAGAGAAGAAGGGAAAAGTAGATAACAACAATGTTAACACAACAGTCAAATCAGCGAAGAATGAGCAGTCTCCATATCTTTCACCCTACAGGTATCCAAAGACTGCTGTAATAGAACAGGATCTTCATAGTTAGTGGTTTTATTTTTATGTCACCTTAAATAGGCATGGGTGAAACAAACCATATCTGGCATTCAAATTTCGAAGTGCAGGTCTCATATCTAGAAATTGCTTCAGACGGTCTGCTGTCGCTTTTGCATAATCTTGAGCAAAAAACAGGTTAGATCCTTGCCAAGAAATTTTTCCCTTAACTTTAGCTGCCTGTAAGACCTTAAGTAAATCCGTATATTCCAAGAAATATAGAATAACTCCTTTTGGTTTAGTTGATGTAGAAGAGGCTTGTGGAGGATGACCCAGGCAGTGTGCTCTTTGGATATTTAGCGGTGGGGATTCTGGAATATTAAGAAGTTTTGGGAGAAAAGATTGGAAGAAGATAAGAGGGTCAGAGCCCTCAAGTCCTTCCACAAGGCCATAGATGCGTAGGTTATTGCGCCTATTTCTATTTTCTAAATTTTCCACTTGTTGTTTTAGGCGGGAAATTTCCTGATGCATGGAAGGCACTTGATTGACAACATCTTGAACAGAGTCCACTCGATGTTCCAAATAAATAACTTTTTGATTGGTATGTGACCAGTTGTCTTCAAGACTTTGGAGACGAGCATTTGTTTCCGCCATGTAGGGTTTAAGAGCACAAATCTCTTCAAGAAGTAGTTCCATAGATATAGATGCTGGAGAACTGGTAGGAGAAGGCGAGTCTTTTTTGACACGCTTACCTGTTGCTGATGATGATACAGAGGGTAGTTTAGAAGTTGGTTTAGGCACAATTCGGTTAGTAGCAGATGCCGCACCACTTGTGGCGGAGGACGTGGAGCTTGATTCCATGTCGTCCATGTTGTCCTGTAGAATACTGAAAGGGTTATAGTCCACCAAGTAAGCAGGGACAGGAGGAGGACCTCCGCCACGGGTAACTTGTGCTTTTTCCATAAACCATATACCAGAAACACTAACACCCTCGTGTATATAGTAGGAGAGGCGCCAAAAATATGATGAAGAAAAACAGGAAATAGAAGAAAATTTCCTCAAATCAGCCGGTAGGATTTACAACAGTTTTGTATCATGAAAAAGGCAAACAACATTAAGCCATGAAGATGTTGAATTGTAACTTTGAGTCCTGAAACAGGCCAACGAAAGCTCCAAGACGTCAGCTGAGTGGTCTTATATGCTACATGAGAACTGAGTAAGATCAGCACGCAGACAAAAAATTCTTCAGCCAAGAAAGAGGGAGCATAGCTATGAGCAGTAATAAATGTGATACTCCAAGGCTGCCATATATGAGAATACAACTGAAGGGCAAATATTCCTCAACAAGTGGGAGGAGATTGTGGCATTGAGTATTACCAGTGAAGGATAGCGCTACACAAATAAGGCGTATAAATGAAGCTGCAGTCATTCCAGGGCTCCAAGTCACAGTAATGCCTCCAAATGCAGTAAAAATAGCAAAAAACAATAAAAGCAGCCAAAGGGATGAGGGCATTCAAAAAATGAGCAGAAGCGCTACTTAGGAGAGTTCATATGGGCATTAGAGGCAAAGTTGAAAAACGAGCGATAAAAACGCTCAAAATGGCGGCTGCGAGCTGACTGAAATGGAAGTCAGTAAAAAAAAAAGAATGCAGAGCGCTCACCCCAAACAAGCAGAAACGTCTCCAAAGATGCAGAAAGACTTCATGTTTACTCGCTGCCAGTTGGGGCTGTGAAGCGACGAGAAATGCCATCAGGAATTTCCTCCGTCCCCGTACTGCCGCGGAGCCTCACGGAGAGGCGGCCATCTTCTTCGGCGCCGAAGCCATGCCCCCCAAGATCTGTACTTCTTAATTCTGTGCTTTCTCTGCAAGGTCAGTATTTAGACAAGTGTCTGTACACATTTTTGACATGCTCTTCTTCTTAACTGTAGTTTTGGATGTCTACCATATTTAAAATAGTTCTTGTCATTACCAACAAAAATTGCTGTTGTTTGAGATACTGATGTTATTCTTACTATAATTGTTTGTGGTTATGAAATAGGTATTGCCAGTCTAGACTACATATTTGATAAACATACTACCTTTGATTTGAAGTATTTATGGGTTATGAAAAAATATATTTTGCAAAATGAATCTAAAAGGAGGTGCTCGCTGACATTATTTGTACTGAGCATTGATTTTATTTATAGTCAGATATATACATTTGGCAACAGTGTAAACCCTATAAGATTCTCAGAAAATAAGGCAACTTTGATTTGGATGAGAAAATTTCAGTTAGTTAACAGTTGTTTAGAGTTCTTTTCCTGACAACAGTCCTTGAGTGGATGAGACATATGTGGTCATCAGGTAGATAATGAGAGTAGCCCAGATGTTCAAATTAGAACATCACTTTTTGCATCTCTTGATGGTAGTTTCCTTAGGGCTCTACTAAAATTTAATGCTGTGTTTGTGTCAAAAACGTGATGCAAAATAACACTAAATCTTTTGTTACCTATTTACTTTCCAGCATAAAACCTGTTTTACACTGGAGAATCATTTGAAAGTGATGAAAAGCAGCGCATAGCGCTGCTTTGCATTACTTAGAGCCAAGGGGGCCCACCATGGGTGGTGCATGGGCGTTTCCTTGCAACCACCCAAGGATCCTGACACTAAACCCTATTTAATTTAAAAAAGTAGACAAGGTTTAGCATCAGAAAAAAGCACCCATTTCAGATAGGTGCTATGAAAGCGAAATGGTTTTTTTTTGCCTTCATTTTCCGATTTTGCATGTGTGCTGCACTGTACAGCACACATACAAAGTAGGAAAATGTTTAAAGTTCGTCTAAGCATAATAATTTGTACTGGAAGGTTATCCTTGCAGTATAAAACCTATGCTAGACTCAGGGAGACACCCTTGCACTATGGTGCAAAAGTGTGTCTGTGGTGCACGGCCGCACATTTCTGCTGCAGAACTAGGAAGAGAGGAGGAGAATTCCTGTAAATGTGGCACTCTCTGACTTTCTACTTCTCACACAGCACAGCATTTGCGTCTGCTGCACTGTGCTACATGAGAAACTGGTAAATCTGACCCCAAGTGTTGTCCTCTACCAGGCCAGATGAATGACCAGTCCTAAAGACCACTAAATCAGCCTGAATGTGAGCAGTGGAATGGTGAAAGGTGACTCCATGGGCAGCAGTGCCCCACTTTCTGTGATGCTGCAAGCTGGGACGTTTCATTGACAGAGTTCGCAGTAGATGATGCTTGACCATGAAAGCGCCAAGCAAGTCATCAATACTTGTGTTACCCATTGTGAAATCCCATTTGAGGATCCACGGGGCTGGCCTGTGATACTGGGCCTCAGCTGTGAAGCCTATGGATATTTGGCTGTCCTGTCCCTCTGTCCATCCTACTGTGACTTAGCAAAACTCTGCTAAGTCCAACCCTTCCAGCACTTAACTAACTGGTCTAATGATGCAGGCCAAACATATGCTTCTAAGAGAGGTTAGTGTGCACAAACTGTGCACTCAGATCCCAACATATAGTCAACAGTGCAATAATAAAATGGGCATCCCAGTTTTTCTGTTTCAGTAAAAACAAGTACTTTGTTTCTAAATAAAACACTATTACACACAAACTAGAAACAATATCAGAAAGGCAATATGAAGGTGTGAGGCAAAGACTTCTAGGGTTGCTGATTCCCTGTGACTCAACCCAGTCCTTTTGTAGAACCAGGTCTACTAGGCAAGACATGCAGTGCAGGGGCAGCACTAACCTCAGTTCATACCAAGTATCAGTGACTGTATTTTTGCTACTGACATGAGCTGGTCACGATGCTAGTCTTACATTCTGTTGTTACCAGGGGTATGGTGTGCTCCAATACAATGACGCAGCTCTGGTCAGCAGACACAGGCCACTTTGCAGTGACCTGGTGGGAGTCAGACATACACAGTTCTATTTCCTCTTCAATGTATATGGGGCAATTGATTTGGAATGACTTTAATAATTAGATGAGGGTCATGTATGGCAAAGTAGTGTGTAACTTAGTAGACAAGATGGATCCACGTCACCAGAACACCACTTTACCAGTCTAAAACTTTAATCTTGTGTGTTAGTTCTATGGGCTAAATAAAATTGAAAAACCCCAGAATGCAGTGATATGGTAAAGGAAAATCCTAAACTGGAATTGTTGCAGGGATTCTGCTTGGGAACAGAACTATGATTGGGATCATAGAACATCAGCATGTAGGGACTGAGTCACCATAGCACCTCAGTATCTATGAGCCCGAGTCCTTCTAGCTAGTGTGCCTCACTTGCTCTCCTAACCTTACAAGAGAAACAAGTGAATTGGCACCCAGAACACAACACTCTTGATCCTCTCAGGGATAGCGGTAACAGGAAACACCCTTTTGCTCTCTCACTCCTACTCATCCACAATAAAATAAACAAGATAAATGAAGGAAGTTTAGAATACTTACTCAAACTATTGTGTCCTAAAATGCAGTATTCGTGCCACAATTAGAAAAGGAATGCATACTAAAAATACTGTTAGCATGGTCAATAAATCATATATTATAAAAAGCCCTGTCATGCTATAAGACAGAATATCCTAAACAACCCCCTCCCTTCTACTGAAGTTAGATGATTATATATCAAAGATCTCTGGGATTAGTGGGGGACCGCGTACCTTAGCATACACAGATGGATATTCTACATCTCAGCTGACGTAGCTATCTTGTTCCAGAACCGTCTCTCAGTGTGTCCACTTAAACTCCTGTGCTCGGTTATATGACAAGACTTGTGCTCATAAACTGCGGCTGCATTCTCGTGTTATGTTTAGGTGCTAGTGCCTGACCAGGAAGAATAACAAGGGGCATTGTTGTTGGACCTTGTCTATGGTATTCAGACTAAATCCCAGGAAAAGAACAGAACACGAAAACATATGCAGGTTCCATGTGAAAGTTCAATGTGAAACAAAGGCAAGCGAGTTTATATTGTAACATGTGCAAAAGAAAATGCGGCCTACAACTTGCAAAATTGGGCTAACATAGGCAAAACTACAATGGGCCATGCAGGAAGCACATGACAGAATGGTTTAGTCCGAGTGACAAGATTCATTTGGTCACCCTACTACTACTGGCTATTTTTGATATGGCATTGTAGTGGCTTCTGAGAGAAATCTGAATGTCTGCCTGATATCTGAATATATCTATTTGAATATGATAGGAGTAGGTGCAGCACCATACAGTGGGAATAGCAACTTGATAGATGTTGCTGTTGCATAGGCAAGGGTGTGAGTTGTGGTATAAATGCGATTTTACACCTGCTTAAATGGGTTTCTACTATATGTTAAGGTGAATGTTGTGAAAGAGTGAGGAAATGGTAGATTGTGATCAAATTAGGAATGTAAGGAGGTGCGAAAGACATCAGGTAGAACACTTGTATAAATAGGTTGACATCAGTGCAAAGATTTGCAAAAGGTAATAGGGGTGCAAAGATTGTGACTTTGTTAGATAGAGAGACATAGTCTTGGTATTCACCACTCTCCGGTACTCCTGAAATTCCCACAATCCCTTTAGTCAGCAGTATGGGCAAATCATTCTCCTTCCAGGGCTTGAGGTTGAAAGGCCTGGAAGACCAACTACCAGTTGTCAGGGCCTCTTTGTGTGCTCTGGAAGTGAAAGTTTAGACTTTTCCCTGCAGGTCTTTTCACCCCTTGAATATGCCCTCCTGTGAGCATCTAGTGTTGGACACAGTATTCACCTTATCCACAATTCTGACCTACATTTCCCTTTTGCGGTTCATGGATATTGTCTGGACCTGTGCTTCAAGCAACTGGAGCTCAACCCTATTTATCTCATCCATTATCTCATGCATCACAGTTAGCTCATTATCTAAGAATCTGGGTTATTTTCTGAATCCTTACCCAGGAGCTTTTCTACTGCTGCATGTTATCAGTAGTAAATGGTTTGAGGCAAATATTTTATAGTTGGAAATGCAGGTGTTGTTGAGAAGTTAATTTTGAGGAGGTCTATCTAGACGTATGAGGCTGTCAATAATGTTCAAAACTCCATCTGCCATTGCTGTCCTCTATCATGATAGTCCACACATCCCACACTGATGACAGTCAAGTCTATATATGGTTGAAGAATGTCTGTCAAACCAACAGAAGAAGTCTGTTTGATGAAAGGGGATTGGGGAACTGATGAGAAGGACTGAAGGACAGCCAATGGTCCTTCCTCTGTCATGACGTACAATGGTCCGTCAGCCCAAATCCTAAATATATGACAGCCAGTTACCCACCAGACTGACACATGGATCAGTCCTGCTATGAAAAAGGAATGACGGTCTATAAACCAAACTTTAGAGCTGGCAATTATAGCCAGGTGTACAACAATTTTGAACAGTCACAAACACTCAGATTCACAAAAAGTGATTTTGTATGTTCAAACCCCATTTTAGGAGTTGGAAACTTTTATTGTCCACTAGAATGAGGTTAGAAATGGATACTTAATCACAAATTGGAAGAGATGTGCTGTGAGCAGCCCTTCTAAATTGCCATTTGGATCACTATGTATTATTGGTTTGCGACTGGAATTCTGATCACAAACCATTGAAATGTTACCGACTTTGGGGAGGTAACCTATTCGTAAAAGGAAAGGGATCCTCTTTGAACCTTTTCCCCTTTGTGAATAATGGCAAAAGGTTCCGGCAGAGTAGGCAGTGGTCCACTGTAAACTTTCTCTTAAAAAAATGTTTTTTTATTTTCTAGCCATCCCCGTTTTGTTTAATAAAATCATGCTGCTTTAAAACAAAAAAATGTTTACCTTTTTTAAAACAGTCACAGACACGGTGGTCTGCTAATGCTTGTATGCCACCATTTCTGTGATTGTCACCATTCAGAGTGAGTTGAAAATTTGTGACGTACCAAATGAGCATTACTTAGATAGGTCAAAATCGGGGCCAAATGTACGTAGCTTTGGGTTTGCGATTACCTAATAGTGTATTTTTGCGATTCTCTATTTTGTAATCGCAAACAGCTATTTACAAATGTGTGTTTCACACATTCAGCGATTCCTGGTGGGTCACAAAAAGGCTTACCTCTTAATACTTGTTAGAATAAAAAGAATCCTGATTATGCGTTATTACATGTATGTTAGCATTCGCTGCGCCATTTTATATGTAGACGCCATTTTGGGTTACAATAAAAACTTATACCCTGCTATTTCCTAGAAAAGGCCTTAGTTAGTTTCTGTTTCTCCAAGGTTAGGTTTTGCTTTGCTAATGAATACACTGTTCTTATTAACGCATACCTTTCCCCTTAGATAGAAACCCTCTCCCACTTGTCTAGTGCACCGGCAGAATGACCTTGACTGTAAGATAGTGTGTGCCCGGCTGCAGAATTGTTGTATCTGCTTGGAAAATTCCATTGTGGGCATGCCTTCATTAGTTCTGAAATGTACATAATGTATCTTTATGCTTGCTGATGTCAGTCACTCTGCAGCACCCCTAAGCGACTGGGCAGACTGGGCTCCGCCCTGAGCGTATCTAAATAAACAGATATTGGTTTGTATTCTCTACTGTCTGACCGACTCTTCATTTAGTATGGAAGGCTGAGAGGTGGTCGTGAGTGACCCGGGTGACCCTAATCGGGTCACTTCCTTCAGTTGGTGCCCGAAGAGGGACTCCTTCAGGTGAGTGACCCATCCCCTTCCACGGACGGGGGGGGGTCAAGGCCAATGTCTGGTCGGTCTGACGGTTCAGGGATCCTTGTATAAGGAGCATTGATTGCTCGCAGCTGCCCCTTCCGTCCTGCCAGACTGTGCCTCACCCAGCGGTCATCCCGACTGGAGTCCTAAACGGCGAGACCCTTGGATCTGACTGTTTGGTCTGTAGAGTCGCAGTGGAGAATTAATTCGCTTTGACATATATCAGGTGAGTTTGTTTTGGTTCTTTGTGGGTATGGTACCCTTTTGGTTTGCATTGGGAATGGTCTGAAGACCATCTTTGGGACAAAAGCATTTGCAATTGCTTTACCAGGCATAGAAGAGTTAACTTGTATTCTTTTGACAAATGCCTGGGTTCAGTAAGCTATTGTCTTTGTGCTGCTGTTGTTATTCTACAGATGCTCGATTAAAAGAAGCTCAGCCAGCTCCTCCAGAAGGCACTCCAAATTTTGATATGTATGTGAAGCATGGTCTTGGCCCTATTATGTTTAGTATATTATGGCAAAAATTTAAGAGGGACAATGCCGAGTTGCAGTGCCCGTTAACGGGCACTTTCGATGAACAAAAGTTTGGCTATTTACAGGAACAGTTATTTAAAAGGCAGAGTAGACAGTCTATGTTTGATTCTCTTAGGACGTGGCAGAAGGCAGCTAGGCAGAGATGATTGAAGACTGAGAAAGAGGCCCGGAAGGGAAAGATGCAGACATTGACTCAGAAGGCTGTAGCATATGATAGAGAAAAACAAGAAAAGTCAGTTGAATGTGAAGATAGGAGATTTCAATTGCATATTGATAAATCGTATTTGGCTCAGGAGGAAACTGATACTTTTGTGGAAGAATTGTTAGATACTCGACCCCCGCATGCTCTGCAAAAGGATATATCCCACTGTTCCTGTGCTGTCACAGCCGCCTGTTACAGCTGTTCTTTCCGTTCCTGCATCTACTGCCGTAGTTTCAACGGCTGTGGCTTCGGCCCCTCCTCCTCCTCTTTCCTATGTTTCTTTGCCGTCTGTGGCAACGGTGACTGTTATTACTCCTGCTAAATCTATTGTCTCAGCATCCTTGTCTCCAGCTCTTTCTCCTGCGACGCAACCGCCAGCGACGATAGTGCCTGTCACTTTTGTTGCTTCTCCCTCTTTGGTTCTCCATCCCCGATATTTGTAAGCACTGAGACACCAGTTCGTGGGTTTGAGGATAGAAACTTATCAAAATTTCATGAGCGTGTGGGTCCTTTTGTACGGTCTGTGGTGGGAGATGAAGAGAAGAAGGTAGTAGCTAATCAGGCTGCGCAGTGGGGTCATAATCCCATTTATAGTGTGGAAGATGTCTGGGATGTCATGATAGATTATGAGCCTTTTATACAGCAGCATGCTCTTAAACATATGTCTTCTACATTGATTGATCTTTGGCAGCAACACTTTGCGAATGTCGTGCCGCAAATTTTATTTGCTATTAAAGAACGTGTGTATACCAATGGTATGGATCTAGGCCAATTTTTTAGTAACATTGCCACATTGGTTGCCTATAGGGGCAGGTTACATGATAAGAGTCCTACTGCAGTGTCGCAGTTTCCAATGAGAGAGGTACACCCTATACATCACCCGGAGATACCGGAGTTAACGGACCAGCATGGTAATGTTACCCGTGCGGCAGTGGTGGGCAGGTTTCAGGAGCAATGGGGTTATACTCCGTGGAAAAGAAGTGAGGTCTTATCTCTTAAAACTCATTTGCCTGATCCTAGGAAAAATCCTACTGCTTATTATAAGGAATTGACTGAAGCTGCTTCTTCGACAGTAATGACTCTTGCTGATATTGAAATGTTTTTTGGTCTTCTTGTTTCAGTCGATATTTGGAGGTAAGTCCATACTCAAAATCATGCTCCGGAGTTGGGTGGTACTTGGGATCAAATTAAAGCATGGGACCAGTAGAGAAAACCAGGTGATAAACCCCGGGCGTAAATGTTAGCGTTGCCAGGCCATATTATTACGTATATGCATTCTCTTATTCCACCAAGGAAAGTAGATTGGGACAAATTGTCAGCTTGTGGTCAGAAGAAAGATGAGAGCGTGTCTGATTTTTTCGCTCGGTTTGAGGATACATTTTTGGATTATAATTGCCAGGATTTGTCTGTTGAGGGAGGTGTTCGTTGTTTGTTAATAGATTTGTTTCTAATTTGCTCCTGTTTTTTTCAACTCGGTTGCAGGCTTCTGAAAGTACTTGGTCTATCTCTTCCCCTTCCGTTATTTTTGAATATGGCTCAATATTATGAACACCGAGATATTAAGGAGAAAGAAAAGATGGAGAAAAAGCATAAAGATTTAAAGACAAAGGTGTTGTTGCAACAGGCTTTTAGAGGGAATGGCAGAGGACGTGGTGGTGCTGCCCGACAGCTTTCGCGTCTAGTAGGCAGCCGAATGCGACGCCTCTGGGACCGAATCAGTGTGCATTCTGTAAGGAAGAGGGTCACTGGCATAGCGAGTGCCCCGTGCTTTTGCAGAAGGTAGCAGTCCCCCGAGGACAAGGTTTTCGTGGATGGGGTTGTGGAGCTAGTGGGGCTGATAGGGCTCAGAGCTCTACAGCCTCACAGGGTCGTTCTGATAGTAATTATTTTGACGACCCTCGTGATGGACAGTACTATCATGATGATTATGACATGGAAGATGTGACAGGAATGTCTTACAGCTAGGACAACCTGGGACAGAGTGAGGGACCAGTTTCAATACCTGTAGACCAGCGTGGTCTTATGTAAAAGCAGAACTGCAAGGTTCGACTAATGAATTTTTGGTGGACACAGGTGCAACAAAGAGTTCAGTTTCTCGAAATTTGGTCCCTGGGGCGACTCTGTCTGGCCATAACAATGTTTTGGTAGGTTTTTCTGGTGTACCGGTAGTAAGCCCCATTTCAAGACCTCTTGTACTAACTGTTGGTCCATTTACAGTGGATTCACCATTTCTGTTGACATCTAATTGTGGTGAGAATTTGATGGGTTTGGATTTGTTGAAAAAATGTCATGCTACCATTTATTGCTCCGCGGAAGGTGTTTACATGACGATGGGTCCAAATGTGAGTACTAGACAGTGTCTGTCTCTCCCTCTTCCTGCTGAATTTGCCAATATTCCATCTACTTTATGGGCAACTGGTGATACAGATGTGGGATTGCTGCATATCCCGCCGGTTTCAATAAAAGTTAAAGACAATGCTATTCTGTCTCGTATTCCTCAGTTTAAAATACCACAGGCTTGAGAGCGGGCCTTATTGCAAATTATTCAGGATCTGATTAAGAAAGGAGTGGTTGAGGAGACGTCTGCCAATATTTGTAAGAGCCCCATTCTTCCGATTCTTAAACGGGTACACTCAGGTTCCCCTGATGATCATGAGAATGTATATCGCTTCGTGATTGATTTGCGTGAAGTTAACAACATAGTAATTCCTCAGTTTCCAGTGGCCCCGGATATTACTGCGCTTTTGACAATGATTCCTTCTACTGCTCAAATCTTTTCTGTCATTGATTTGAAGAATGTGTTTTTCAGTATTCCTATTCATCCTGATAGCAGATATCTGCTTGGGTTCACCCTAGCTGGCAGAAGCTTTAGGTACTTTTGAGCTCCTCAGGGCTATACTGAAAGTCCAAGTATTTACAGTCAGGCTTCGAAGAGTCAATTGGATTCCCTTTTGCTTCCTACAGGTAAAATATTGGTGCAGTATGTTGACCATCTCCTTATCGCTTCTGATACAGAGCAAGGCTGTAGAGATAGTACGGTCAAATTGTTGTTGCATTTGACTCATCATGGACATAAGGTTTCTCTTTCTAAATTTCAGTATTGTCGACAGGAGGTCACCTATGTAGGTCACCTACTGTCGAAGGAGGGTAGGAGATTGACCCCTGAGCGCATCAGCACCATTGTTAAAATGCCTGTTCTACAAACTCAGAAAGATGTGCGCGCTTTTATAGGTATCAATTCCTACTGTAGGCAGTGGATACCTAATTCTTCCCTACTAATCAAACCCTTGCTTGCGCTAACGACTAAAGAACTGCATGAGCCTTTGCTGTGAATGCCTGAATGTCAGCAGTCTTTTGAGCAATTAAAAACTGCGCTTTGTTCGGCTCCAGTACTTGGCACCCCAGATTATAATAAACCGTTTGTGTTGTACGTCCATGAGATGGCTGGCTGGGCGCTTTCTGTTTTAACACAAAAATTTGGAGATAAGCAACGGCCGTGTGCTTATTTCTCTGCTGTCCTTGATCCAGTTGCGAGAGCCCTCCCGAGTTGTCTAAGAGCGGTCGTGGCCGTGGCCATTTTGATTAGACAATCGGCCGGACTTGTGCTGGATACTGATCTTACAGTCATGGTACCTCATTCTGTGGATACACTTTTGAATAAGGCAAAGACACAGCACCTCACCAGTGCACACCTGACTTGCTATGAATTAACGTTGTTTGCTAAACACATCACGATCATTAGGTGTGCAACTCTGAATCCAGCCACCTTACTGCCCCTCCCTTCCGAAAGTGATGAAGTTGATAAACATGACTGTATCTTCCGGACGGAAGAAGAGACGAAAGGACGGGTAGACTTGACTGATGTTCCCTTATCTGACCAACAAGGGGAACTAAATGTCGGTCGCTCTTGTTTTAAACTACCAGATGGCACCACTACTGCTGCCTATGCTATTACTACACTGCGTACAGTAGTAGAGACATCATGAGTCCCTTACCAGTCGGCTCAAGCTGTTGAACTTGTTGCCCTTATACGAGCTTGTGAATTGAGTGAAGGACTGGTTGTCAATATTTATACTGACAGCCAGTATGCCTTCGGGGTCGTGCATAGTTTTGGGCGACTCTGGGTAGAGAGAGGGTTTCTTACTCTTCATGGCACCAAAATTCAGCATGTGCCCCTTATATTGAGGCTTTTGTCCGCTTTGATGCTCCCTAAGAAATTGGCTATAGTGAAGTGTAGAGCCCATCGGAAAGTCACTGACGATGTGGGAACGGGGAATGCTTTTGCGGATCAGATAGCAAAAGAAACGGCTCAGACTAAAATGAAAAGGATGTTTGTAGCAGGCCTGGCTAGGTGGGTGCCTGAAGTTACCATGTTTGAAGATACACTTGAAAATGTGAAAGAGATACAGAGTGAAGCCACAATAGAAGAGTTAGCAGTGTGGCAGGAAAGTACAGCACAATTTAACGAGGAGGGATGTTGGATTGATAAGTCAGGACAGCAGAGATGGATGTTGCCTGATGCATATCTTCTTCCTGTAGTTACGATGGCCCGTGGTCCAGCCCATATTAGTGCTAAGGGTATTTGCAAGTTGTTAGACCTTGTTTGGCAGAACGACAACATTTCAAAAACGGCTGCACATTTAGTGAAGTATTGCATGGTGTGCATGATGCACAATCCTGGAAAAGGTACACCCACACCGCCTGGTAATTTTGCACCACCCACTTTCCCTTTTGAGGTTCTTCAGAGGGATTATATAGAACTAGAAAGGTGCAATAGTTTGAAGTATGTTTTGGTGGTTGTTTGTGCATTCAGTAAATGGGTTGAGGCCTATCCCACTAAGGACAATTCAGCCCTTACGACTGCAAAGGTACTCCTGAAGGAGTTCTTTCCTCGTTTCGGCTTGCCCTGCTTGATTTGGAGTGATAACGGAAGCCATTTCAATGCAAAAGTGATTCAATTGATTTGTGATGGCTTGTGTATTAAACAGAAGTTTCTTGCTGCCAATCCTCTACAGTCAGCAGGTTTGGTTGAGAAGTACAATGGTACTCTCAAACTTAAACTGGCAAAGATACAGGAGACCACAGGGTTAAAATGGCCTGATGCTTTACCGTTAGCTCTTTTGTCACGAGAACAACAGCACATTCTAGGACAGGATTGTCACCGTACGAGGTTGTGTTTGGATGCCCAGCAAATGTCGAGGGCATCTCACGCCCTCAACGGTTTTCGGATATTGAGTACCCATTGTTGATTGACTATCTCTGCCAGTTAACTGAAAATTTGCGTTCTATTCACCAACAGGTCCAGGAAACCCTGCGAGCTACACCCGAGGGGCCCAGACACAGCATTCAGCCTGGGGACTACATCCTCATAAGAAATGTCCAGGGGAAGAAAAGTTTGAAGCTGCAATGGAAGGGACCAGAACAGGTCCTTCTAGCCGCTCGCATCGCAGTCAAAGTTGCTGGCCGTAAGAACTGGATCCATGCGACCCACTGTCGCAGGGTCCCCCTTCTTTTGCCCTATGATCAATGGGTGAGGGATGGAGTAGGAGACTCCTAGTGTGAGACGGTGCCTCAGTTTGTCCCCTTTAGCGATGCCAGGCTGACCTGGACGCAAGCAGATGAGGAAAATGATGAAGTGCTGAATGCGGCAGTTCCTCTGGAAATACGAGCTATTCAAGAGCCACTTTTCATTGATCCTTCTGTGCCTGGAGTCACTAGGTACAATTTGTGCCCTCGACTGGAGAAAAGTGCACAAAAGGAGAAGTCAGAATAGTTAGGGATGGACTGTGTAAGTTAGAGTGTACTTTGCTATAGTACCAACGGAGTTAGCTTAGGGTGATGAGAGATTTCTGCATTGTTTGAACATTGGACAGGATAGATCAAACGTATCCCCTTAGGGATATATTATCCTGATCAACGTGGGAATACAAGCTTAGGACAGAGCAAGCTCCACCGCCGGTGCTCAAGAGCGCCAACATTTTGATGAACAATAGGAGCCTGTACCAGTGAGGCTCTGATGGACACTGGGAACTTGTACAATTCTCTCGTTTGCATTTAGCCCTGTTATATCATTCATTATGCATCCCTTTGGCAGAATGGTTGCTGAGGAAGAGCAGCCAGTGTTTCCCCCTGTTTTCATACATGTATTTTAGTCTGCAAAGAAAAAGTTCATATGTGCTGTTCTGGTGATTCTGTTGCTGTTGATCTTGGGTGGGGTGTCATGGGTTTTGGAGCACAATACGGATGTGACATCATGTACTGAAGTCAAAGTTATCCCTCAAGTTCGACAGAAAAGAATGACACAGAATAATATATGTTTAGACATGCATAAAAGATTTTTGGGAGAAGGTACAGCTTGTTATCCAACTGAATCTGTCACAAGTTTATGGACTGCTTACCCATTGTCACTTGTCAATTATATGTATACCCGCCCATCCCAGTTTGTAGAGGTGAGGGGTGAGTTTGGTATGGGGTATCCTGGCCCTTGTCTATATTACAGGAAGCCACAAAGAAGGGGATCCAGGGTGTTGCAATAATACATATTGTGATAATTTGTATATGAAAGAACAGAATGTTACCTTAGTGGGCTGGCATTACCAAGATTTAACAGTCACCCGGAAAGCTGGTTATTATCCTGCCTGTTGTCCGATAATAAATAGTACTGACGCATTTCTGTACATCAATTGTTCTGGGATAGTGTTGTCCAAAAACACAATGTCTTTAGCAAAAGACCAGGATCTGAGTACTTTGGAATCAACACTATATACGCTCCCATAGATTATCAAGGCCCACTTTATGCACACCCAGGATTTTATTTTCTGTCTAATGGTACTTACCCAAATGTTTATAATGGCACATGTGATGTTGCTCTAGGAATTATGCTTCCTCTGGGCGTGCCTTGTAAGTACAGTAAGCCAAGTGTAAGATGGGTAAAGAGAACGTTGACTGCAGAGTTCTGTGATGGAGTGACAGATTTGTAAGTCAACAATTACAGTATTGGGATCATTTTTGGATACATTCTCTCCTCCATAATTACGTTTGGTGGTACCGCCATGGCTATGGGTGAGAAAGCTAGAGAGTATTTTGGATGTTAGCTACAGATATTGTCTAATTCCACTGTAGCAGCTTTTTGGGACATCACCACTCGATTAGAAAGCATGCAGATTTATTCCGAGCAGACTAGATATGCAGTCAACTTTATCTTGGCAAAGAGTGGTGGTGTGTGCGCTGTAGTCGGGGACCAATGTGTAGTCGGGTTTAAGAATATGGAACAAAATATTACTAAACATATATTAGACATCTTGGAGAATGTCAAAGGAATGGAAAGTGGAAATTGGAGTTGGTCGTTGTTCGGCAATTGGGGTCGGATTTTTGAGAAAATAATCTATTTAGTTGTAGTGCTGATACTTTGTTGTATCCTCATTCAATGTCTACCATTCTGTTTTTCTTATTGCACCACTCTATTTCTTCCAAAGAAGACATCCATTCATGATACTATTGCCGCAATTATGGTCCAAAACGATATAGATGCCCTTATGCAAATTGATGAGGGCATTTTTGAGACTTCTTCCCTCCTTACTGTTTCCGTCCCTGATTCTGAGGATATGGACTGTGCATAGTTAACTTTACTTATGATTCTTGTTCTATTGTTTGTATTTGTATAAAATGTTTAGCTCATACTAAAAGGAGGGTCTGTTAGAATAAACAAAAATCCTGTTTATGTGTTATTACATGTATGTTAGCATTCGCGGCGCCATTTTATATGTAGACACCATTTTGGGTTACAATAAAAACTTATACCCAGCTATTTCCTAGAAAAGGCCTTAGTTAGGTTCTGTTTCTCCAAGGTTAGGTTTTGCTTTGCTAATGAATACACTGTTCTTATTAACGCATACCTTTCCCCATAGATAGAAACCCTCTCCCACTTGTCTAGTGCCGGGCATGGGCAGAATGACCTTGACTGTAAGATAGTGTGTGCCCGGCTGCAGAATCAAAACTTATTTCTGTATTCAACTGTTCTGTTGTATCTGCTTGGAAAATTCCATTGTGGGCGTGCCTTCATTAGTTCTGAAATGTACATAATGTATCTTTATGCTTGCTGATGTCAGTCCCTCTGCAGCAACCCTAAGCGACTGGGCAGACCGGGCTCCGCTCTGAGTGTATCTAAATAAACAGATATTGGTTTGTTTTCTCTACGGTCTGTCCGACTCTTCATTTAGTATGGAAGGCTGAGAGGTGGTCGTGAGTGACCCGGGTGACCCTATTAGGGTCACTTCCTTCATACACATGAGGTAGGCTTCGGTTTGCAACCCATTGAGAATCACAAAAATCACAAGGTTGGTGGCCTGCCTGGGACAGCAGACCACCATAACTGTGATTTCTTTTCACATGCCTTAAAGGAAAACGGGATGCCTTTCAAAATCAATCATGAAAAGTTTACTTTTCATTTTTTAAGAGTAGAGAGTGGTCTATGGGACCACTGCCTTCTCATAAAAAATGCTTTCACCAACATTCACAAAGGGAAGGGTCCCTTGGGGACCCCTTCCTATTTGTAAATGGGTTACCACCAACTCAGAGTTGGTGGTAAAATGCAAATATTTTGTGACCGCACTTCGGTCGCAAAACATTCGCGCATATCACTGCGAGTCGCTATCAGGAAGGGCCGTCCTAAACAGGCCCCTTCCTAATACCGAATTGCAAACCCAATTTGGTTACCAAATAGCAAATTGGGACTTTGACAGTCAAAACGGCTTTTTTACAGTCACAAATGGCCCGATTCTGTGAATCAGGCCATTAGTGTCCTCAAAAAACCTTCCTACATCTGGCCCCTGATTCCTTATTTGGAGAACCAGCATACTAGTACGTAGGCTGGTTCGCACAATAGGTTTCTGGTCACTAAAAGACTGGTCAGAAATGGCAACCATTTTGTATGACCAGAAGCACAGTACATCTATTGTTTGATATGGTTCAGGGTTGTGTCAACAATAGTCATTTCAAAATTAAGAGTCTTTTTCCCAAGGACAACAGCAATCCTTTAGGACTGTAAGGAGAGATTATAAAGCCCTACTCAGGGGTAAGAAATTGAATTACCAGGGTAAAGTGTGGCAAGACCTGATCAAGGTTGCAGAAGAAAAGGATGGTAAATCATTTTGGAGGAAAATCGATGAAATACTCAGAGAACGTCCATGATATCAGGACAACCATATTTCAGCACAGACCTTGGTAGACCATTATAGGACCATATACTTCAGCAGTGACTGTACAGCAGTTCCGGTTGACAGCAGTGTCCCCCTTCCAATGGAGCAGCTAAACATTCTGCGCCAAGAAATAGAGAGAGAAATCCTGGACCTGAAGGCAAATGCAGCACCTGGCCCAGACTGTGTGCCAGTTGACATGTTTCGGCTAGACTATAAGGCTTTGTCTGTGGCCCCTCAGACCATGATATTTAGGGGGTTTTGAGATCAAATACCATCCCACTATCCTGGGTATCCGTCATCATGGTCTCTTTCCGCAAAAAGGAAACAAGTTGTTGCCATGTAACTACAGGCAATATCAGTTCTGGATAGTACTGGGAAAATCTTTGGGCCAATAACATAAACTATCTATTTGTAAAACACATGTTCACCCAAGGGTATCTTGCACTGAATAACAGATGTTTATTGTTACCCAACTGTCCTCATTTTATCAACATCTGAAGGATGAAAGGCTGAGTGGACCCACTAGGATTTGAACCTGTGACCATGAGGTTGAACACAGGACCACTAAGCCACCAGACCCCAATCATTTTTAATAGACAGCAGGCCTGTTTAGATAACAATACAGTCCTCATAGACGCTCAGGCAGGGTTTTGCAAGGGCATTAGTACCATTGATCAAGCCATAAAACTAGTCATGGTATGTGTCAAATGCACAAAGATGCTCAAGCACCCGCTCTATTTCTCCTTTATCGATCCAAAATCGGCCTTCGACCTGGTAAATAGAATCAAATTATGGGAAACGCCTAGAAAACAAGGAGTCGAAGAAAATGTCTTGCAAGCCATTAACATATTGCACAAAGACACTAGTGCTTGTGTTCTCTATGGAAGAAAAGGAGAATGTACTCCCTATTTTGACATGTGTTCAGGGGTGCGCTAGGGATGTGTCCTCGCCCCACTGCTTTTCTCACTCTCCATGAAAGATTCTGAAAAGTTTCTACTCAAGGTGGACACAGATGAGTCGAAGCTGGGCAGCAAAAAAGTAGTTATCATCCTGTTTGACACAGTAATATTATCTTTTGTACACAAATTGAGCTGCACAAGAGGTTGGGTAGCTCTGAAAGCTACTCTAATCAAAAAGACCTCAATATTAACATGCAAAAGACAAAAGTAGTGTTGCTGGGACTTTCTCCAACACTGATAAAATCACCAAGAATTGCTGGCAAGATTCTTGAAATTGTTATGGTCAATGATTATCAGGGAATCTCCTTTAGCAACAAGTTGTCCTGGCGTGCCCATGTTGATAATGCAGCTGCCAATTTACAGCTGTCTGCCAACGTAAGCCTGCGGCTCAAGAATAAGATCGGCTGCCACTCATTGAGCGTCACCCTCCAACTATACAAGCAAAAAGCAGTGGCAGCAGCAAGATACGGTGCAGAATTATTGGGATACAGGAACAATAAAGAGCTTCAAATGGTGGAAAATGCTTTCTTGAGATCACTGCAACATCTGAGTCCTGGCACACCGCTTCTTTCTTTGAATCTGGAAATGAGCTTGGTCCCTATTTCCAAGCATATTGTCCTTGCCCCGGTTTTGTACTGATTATGCTTAAACCGCAATTGCGACGGAGGCTCCTATCTGAGAATTATGCTGGAAGTGTCCCCTGTAGGGAAAATTTATCATAACCTGTGGGCAAGCAGGGGCGTGGCCAGCGTCTATGCAAGATGGGGGCTTCTCCCTGAGCTCTGATGAGCCTGCCACTCTACAAGCTATTTTTACCCATCCACAGGCCTTAACCTGACATCCTGGTACAGTGAACGACCCGATTAGATGTAAAAGAACAAGATGTGGGATCCCCTGCACTCCGAAACCTCATGGAGATCTGTTTTGATCATAGTGAGGCTAAACACCCTGAACAAAATGGCAACTACGGACCTATGAAACCGGCGATCCCGCTGTTAGGCCCCCGATTGCAGAAAGAGCTCAACTTAAGAGTCACAAACGGAGAAAACTGTATAAGCATGACCTAGGATCAACTCTCAGCACAATCTAAATACCTGCTCAAGAACGATAACTCCATCTCCACCGTCAAACATGAGCTAATGGAGTTAGAGGACCGCAATAAGAGAGGAATCTTAGAACTTTTGGACTCCCTGAAGGAACAGGAGACAAAGCTCCCTCCACAGTTGCCTTCCTGGAGACTTGCATCCCTACAACTCTGGGAATGACCTTTAGCAAAGACTTTGAAATTGTACGTGCACATAGGGTGCCCTCTTTCAAGCCTAAAAACATATCCGCTCCAAAAGCACTAATTTTCCAACCCCTGCGTTACCAGAACACAGATCTTATGCTTTCACATATGAAAAAGACTTATGGCAAGGAGAGAGAATCAACATCTCACAAGACAACACAAAGGACACGGTCATCAAAAGGAAAGGCTTCCTCGCCCTTAAAGGATCACTCCTTGAGAGGGCAATCCACCACTCCTTCATCGGACCAGCAAAGTTAGGATTGTGCCCTATGGCAAAACCCACGTTTCTCTGAACCTAGCGACTTGCAAGTCTGCCTGGATAACTCCACAGAATCTCCTATGGAAGACTCTTTAAGTGGGCCTGGGTAAAGACAACATCTTTCTCTTCCAGCTCTATTACTCTGAAGAATATCCTTTGCTGTTCAGCATAATACTTTATTCCTCAATATAAGGCTCTAGTTTGCCTAAACCTGTTGAACCATGTCTGAAATGTTGCAAATTGTCTAAAATGTTGTCTTTAAAAATGTTAACACATCACTTTTTTAACAAACACTGTTGCAGGTCTACTATTGTAAGTCTCTATTATGTTGACTAGGTCTCTACTATGGATTGACATAAGGCTTTATTTTCTTGTACCCTGTCTAACCTTGTTGAACCTTGTCTAAAATATTGCAAAATGTTGAAAATGTTGTGTTTAAAATACTTACACATCACCTGTAGGAAAGTAGGATCTGCTTCTTATGGTTACCCCCACTTTTTGCTGATGTCTCACTGTTTTTGGACTAGTCTGACTGGGATCCTGCTATCCAGGACCCCAGTCTATCTGCTTTCTCCCTTAAATGTACTTTAGGTATGTACTTTAGGTACACTCCAGATTGGATACTGGGGTACCCTTATCAGTCCCTAGTATATGGTACACCATGTACCCAGGGCACAGGTACCCCAGAGGCCTCCCATGGGCTGAAGCATGTATTATGCCACCCATGAGAGGCCATTCAAATTGACACAACAGGTCTGCTACAGCAGCCTGTGTAAGCTGGTGCTTGCACCACTTACTTAGATATTGGTTCACTATATCTATCTAAATCACTAAAAGTAAAGAGCTATCAGTCACCCCTATGGCAGGCCTTATCAATCCTGAAGGCAGGGTGCTGGGTTTTACGTGAGAGGGTGCCCTTGCATGAGCAGAGCCCCTCTGCAGCCTTCAGAGACCTTTCTCCAGGGTTGTCAGTGATGCAGCCAGACATATAGGTTAAGTTGCATTATAACCTCGCGGTAAATGCTACCTTTAAAACGGCTGCTTAGAAACATGTTGTGTTTGGTGTCAAACACCTTGGAATCATACCTCCACACCAGTAACTGGTGTGAGAGGTATGATTCCACCCTTCTGAAACCACACACCCTTTTAACAAACCTACTGTTGTAGATCTACTATTGTAGGTCTTCAAAAGACATGTACCCTTAGAACACCATATGCTTCCTCCCACCTACTCAGCCCTAATACCGGACAGATTAAACCCCCGCTCTTAACTATTGTAGGTCTTGATTATGTTGACTAGGTCTCTACTATGGCTCAACATAAGGCTTTAGTTGCTTGTACCCTGTCTAACCTTGTTGAACCTTGTCTAAAATGTTGCAAAATGTCTAAAATGTTGTGTTTAAATATTAACACATTACCTTTTAACAACCCTACTGTTGTGGGTCTACTATTGTAGGTCTTCAAAAGAATGGTACTCTTAGCACACCATATGCTTCCACCCAGCTACTCAGTCTGAATTCCGGACAGATTAAACCCACACTCTTAACATCTGCTCCCAGGCAATATGTACTGACCCACTTTAACTAAGTAAGCTCCTTACTCAATATCCCTACTTAATATCTACTCAGTACCATACTCAACACTCAATACCCCCAGGTGGACCACGATACAGCATGATACACCATTATTTTTTTTTATTTTTTTTTTATTGAGAGTTCAAATCATGATACAGTATAGACACTTATGAATAAAAACAGGGTAAAGTGCAATGTGCATTCGTGCTCAATATAAATTACATTTAGCAACCTAGCAAGAATACCTGGGTAAATCATTCTGTAAACAATAGACTTAAGATACTCAAAAACACAGATTCTATATATAGTCAGATATTGCACAGTTCCTCATTCCACAGAAGACAAGTATGAAGTAACATGTGTATATACTCGATATAATATAGAATTAGACAATGAAACACATATGCATATATCAGTCGACTTTTACAGAATGTGTTTTTAAGCAGAAAAAAGGCCATGTATTGTAGAGTTGCTCAAAGAGCAATACTATTACCCAAATCCTATATTAATTTCCTATAGGCCCCCAACGTTTCTCAAATTTCCTAAGCTATCCTGTTCTTAGTGCATAACGCCTCTCTAGTTCTTTAACTTTACACAGTTTATAGCTCTCCATGCTTGAAATGAGGGTACATTTTGCTTCGCCAATTTTGCAGAATTAAAGATCTTGCCACTAAGGCGGATATATATAAGCATTCTTCTTGCATATTGTTTAATTTTAAATTTGGAGAGCATCCCATAACTGCAATATAATTATCGATAGATATAGATTGGCCTATGGTACATCTGAGGTATTTTTCAATTTCTTCCCAAAGATTCTCAATTTCTGGGCAATCCCAAACAATATGAGACCATGTGCCTCCTTCTTCCGTGGCACAACGAAAATATCTGTCATCAATCTGGGGATATACACAATGCAGAAATGTAGGAGTCCTATAGAGTAACCATTTTGAATAAAATTGCATTCAATTTAAATTAGTCCCTCTAATAGCTGTGGCGTTAAGTCTATTAATTCTACTCCAAATTGTTCTTGGAATCTGCAGACCTTCTTTTTTACGCCATTTATCCCGCATTTTCTCATAGGTAGTAACAGATGTGTTATCGTTAAAGATTTTTGTCCAACCACTTACTGGCCGCTTTTCAGGGATTTCTAGAGCTTCAATTATTCCTGAACTTGCTGTTAGAGTTCGAGCATCTATATTTTCCAAAAAGTGCTTTATTTTAATATATGACCATTTAAGCATGTCCTTGGAATGAAGGAGCCCGATTTCTATCTCGGGCCACTTTTTCCAGGAGTCTAGGTTAAGAAAGTCTTTTACTTGCCTATACCCATTTTCCTCCCACTTTCTTAATATACCGGTCTGTAGTAATTTAACCTCCCCAGAGTAAAGATAAGACAGTCTCGTTGTACCATTTATCCTAGGAATATCATAAAAAGCTAAACATTGAGTTCTTTGTTTAAGAATCCATTGGAGTACTTTGTACCGCACTTTATTAGGATCTTTAACTATTCTTGTTGGGTCCTTGATTTTATACTCTATTAAGATTTTGTCCATATAAAAATGATCTATTTCCGAGGTATCAGATTGGGTAAAAAATCTGTGTTTGTTGTGCACAAAATTTGCATAATAGTATTCTCTTATGTTTGGGAGGGACAGTCCTCCCTCCTCGTTCGAGGAATTTAAAGTGCCTAGTGCTAGTCTTGGTGTCTTATTAGCCCACAAAAAGGTTGAAAACAAACTATCTATCTCTTTAAAAAAAGACATTTGTAAAGCACATAGGGCTGCTGCGAATAAAAAAGTTAAAAAGTGGTAGAATTGACATTCGTATGAGCGCCACTCGGCCTAGGATTGATAATGGAAGTTGATTCCATCGTGCTTAAAGGTGCTTAACTTTTTGTATCAGGGGAATATAATTCAAGTGGAACAACTCCTCTACTCTTTCTGTCATGTATATCCCTAGATATCTCTTCGGGCGAGAGTTGTACGTTAGCCTGAAATTTGGCAATAGAGTATCCACGGAGCAGTTGCATAATATAATCTCCGTCAGGACCATACTCTTGCCTAATGGGTCCCATAACCATAGCCTCACAGTTCCTTAACTGCACTCATCAATGTTACTTCATCTTGACCACATTCCTGCTTGTACCAAAACACAGTACCTTCACTGTACTTATCCATCGACCCATCACATGACCAGATGCGGGCAGCAGAGTTGTCTATTACCCTATTAAATACATGATAGCCCAGCTATTCAACTATATTCTATCATAATTTCACATCCTCACACATCATTAAGCCTACAACCCCCTTGAGACCTTCCTATTCTCTTTACAACCCCCACCACATGACCTATCTGCCATATAACCATAGTATACACTGAATCTAATGCACCTACATGATACAGAGTGATCTTACAATTATCTAATTGTGCAAATAGCATTGCTCTGTATTATTACTTTTGTTCTGTAACTGTGCAACTGCCTTAAGTTTTTTTTTGGGAGGGAGTTTTATATAGCACGACCTCGACCCAAAGGTATCAGAGTGCTTTACATGAGCACCAGTTACATTACAGATGAACACATTCATTTTTGTTAGTCACGTGGAGATTACGTTTTTTGCCCAGAATCACAGGATGTTGAGCGTCCCTGCTGATGCTTAAACCTGGTTCCCCAGCTTTGGGGTCCACCACTCTAGCCGTTAGGCCATATCTCTCCTTGTTATTCCTGCTCATTGAAATTACTATGTTGTTCTGTACCAGGCACTGTACATAACTGAATTGCATTCGATGTTTACCGGGGCCTTAAAGTTTATCAATGTTAGCTTGCATTCCCTGCATGGACCCGTGCTCTCCTTTCATTCTCCCGTTTGTTCTTCATACAGCCTGTGTACTGCATGTGGCACCCACTACCCCACCTCCTCTCGTCAGACTCTTCTCCCAGTCTGAGATGTTATTTTTACCCATGTGCCTCGACTCTTCCCTCCAAAACAACTATCCCTTCCAACCCCCACAACAACCTGAGTCATGTGATATCAATGTTCACCTATCAGCACTAACACACCCTGTGGCTACTCAAGATACAACACCAATTCTGATTTTAACACCTCCCTATGGCTAACCCTAATGCTTCTATACTTAAAATGCTGAAGGACTTAACCACCCCATAAAATGAAAAAAGTTCTATGAATATTGCCACTCTCTTAAGGGCGACCTGGTATTTCTGCAGCAAACCAAAATCTGCTACAAAGACGCTCTCTCCCTCCGTAAAGGTTGGGTCTCTGAAATTGCTTGCTCTCCTGCTTTCTCCAAAAACATGGAGTTGTTACACTGATCTCCAAGATCTCTGGTCTGTCTTTCATATTCGCTGAGCCAGAGAACAATTATAGATGGGTAATTACAAAACTGTGCCACGGAAATTGACGCAGTAAATATATATGCCCCTACCTCAGCCGATCCTAAATTTTGAAACACACTCTCAGCCAAACTTGCACTTCTTTCCCAGGAGGCACAAATCATCCTTGGCGGCAATTTCAATCTCCCTATGGACCCTATTCTAGACCGGCATCTGCATTCAGATACAGAATCCCTAGATCCCACAAAGCCCTTCATGCCCTGCGCTCATCTCACAAACTAACAGATGACGGTAGAATCCCTGTTCCCTCAGGGAACAACTTTACCTTTTTCGTACCCCCACATAACACTTTTTCAAAAATCCACTACCTCCTGGTTGATCCCACCCTTGCCCACACACCATTTTGACAAAAATGGAACTGATCATTATCTCACATCAGGCTTCCATCTCGATACAACTGAAACTACTCCCGCCCTCGCCAAAGTTAAAAGCGTGGTGCATGAACTAAGACATATTAGAAGATCCCACAGAGATCCAGGACCTACATACTGAGCTGTCCCAATTCATTAAGACTAACCAAAACTCAGTGAACTCCCCAGTAACTCTCTGGGATACCCTGAAATGTAGTGTAGAGACCAAATTATACACTGTCTGTCACACAAAAATAAACTAAGTCATTCCTGGAGCCGTGAACCACAGAGATCAAAGCTGTAAAATTAAGCTACCAACAAAATAACAAATAGACTACCCTGGCGCTCCTAAAACATCTTAAGTGCAAATTCAGTTCCATAGTGAGTGAACAAGCACATCTTTGGGTCCATGCCCAAAAAGTCCAAAAACTTTTCTACCTAAATAAAGCCAGGAAATTGATAGCAGCCTACCTAAATCCAAGCAGAACTCCAATTTGATTCAATCGACTAAAGATGAACAACAAAAAAGACAAACATCAACAGAAGTGATACTTAACCCGTTGCGTGCGTCTGTCGGCCAACGGCCATCGCGAGCACTACCTCTGTAGTGCTGCGAACGTCCGTTGGCCGACGCGGCCCCGCCCACTCCGCTAAACCAGCGCACCACGGCGGAATTGCCGCCGCGGTTAAGGTTTTCCAGCGATTTTACACTAAACTCTACACTGCCTCCGTTAACATGCCCACTGATGCCTGCTTGAAATTTCGGAACTCGCTACCAATAAAACAAATCTCCGACACTTACTGAATAGCCATAGCCAGTCCAGAGAAGAGACCCTCCAAGCCATCAAAAACATTCCATCTGGTAAAGAACCGGGACCAGATGGCTTTCCGATTGAATTCTATGAAACATTCGCCCCCTCATTTTTTAATACTCTAGAGATGATCCTCTCTCACTTTGCAGATTCTGGTTCATTTTCTGGATCAGCATCAGAGGCGTCTATTGGAGTTAACCCTAAAGAGGGAAAATACCACTTGGACCCAAAAACCTTTAGGCCTAATTCCCTAATCAACGTGGACGCAAAAATGTATGCTAAAGTCCTCGCTACCAGTCTCACCACCTCTGATTCCTAAACTTGTTCATCCAACTCAATCTGGATTTATCAAAGGAAGCCTAGCTAGTGACAACATTCGTCTCTTATCCCACATCATTGAAAAAAACTCTAATCTGTTCTCTTTCCGAGCCGCGGCTATAGCCCAGACGCAGAGAAGGCCTTCAATGACGTCTCTTGGACATACCTCAAAGCCGTTGTTTCCAGACATGTCCTGGGGAAAGGGTTTATCATGATGACCATGGCTTTATACTCTAGCCCCCCTGCAAGAATTAGTGCCAAAGTGAATTTAGAAGCATTTATTCACTTCTACTTGAAGACTACACAGTAATGTTTATTTGGTGATATTGAAGAAAAGTACAGACAATGTGGGCACTGAAAAATAAGGAATGACTGATGTGCAGGAGAGCAGGATTTGCTCCAGCTATGTGGATCTCTTTTACAAGGTTTCATGAGAGGCATTAGTGAGGCTGAGTGTGGAGTATAGAGTACAATCCAAGAGGTTCTATTCAGCCTGAACATTGAAATACTTTTAAGCAGACATTACTAGTGCAAAGCCATGGATACGACCAACAGTTTAGGGAATGGTTCTGAAAACTGTAGTGCATGAAGGTAGGGGTCAACCTACTGAGCATGCTACAAAAACATGTGGTTCTACATTAGACTAGCCTTCCAGAACACTGTATCAGCAGGAGCTGTACCCAACAGCAGCAGAAGAGTGCCCCCATGTAATGGAAGCCTTAGGGCAAGAACGCAGATGTGAATAGCTGCTCTAACTGGGGGCCCACCAATAAGAGTGCTGAGAGGCACGAGGTATTGTAGGGACTGCCGAGACAACCATGTCCTACTTATCACGGACTGAAATGGGGACACGTTTCTAGATCAGAGGAGATTGGAACAGTACTGCAGCAGAGGTTGGCCCCTAAGGAGATTTATTTATTTATTTTATTTGTAAAGCGCAACATTCATCCTGACGGATATCACGGTGCTGTCTTGCGGAACACATGGTGGGTTATACTGGGTGCCTTCAACTGCCCACACTTACGTCGTAGGAAAAAGCTGAGTTTTTAGTTTTTTCCTGAAAGTTACATAGTCCTCAGTAAGACGTAGGTCTTGGGGTAATTCGTTCCAGTGCTTAGCCGCCAGGTATGAGAATGATCGGCCTCCTGCTCTTACTTTCTTTATATGTCTGGGCCTGGCTAGTGCTTGGTAGCGTGATCTTAAGCACCTCGTGGGGACGTAGAATTTGATTTTATTCTGGAGAATTCTGGGATCGAGGTGATGCAGTGCCTTGTGTGCATGACTCAGCAGCTTGAATCTTGCTCTTTGGCGCATAGGTAGCCTGTGGAGCTGTTTCATGCATGCAGATGCTGAACTAAATCTGCTTTTATTGCACACAAGCTTGGCAGCCACGTTTTGCAGCACTTGTAGGCGTGAGAAAAGGTAGTCTGCCATGCCCACATACAGTGCATTTCCATAATCTAATCTGCTGATGAGTAATGCCTGTGTAACCGACCTTCTACATTCTAATGGGATCCAAGGAAAAAGCCTTCTTAGGAGCTTCAAAATCACAAAACCTCTTCCACACAGAACCCGCACATGATCCTGCATGGACAGAGTGTTGTCGATAGTTATACCCAGGTTTTTTGCGCATTGTTTAGGCGCTGGAGCATCTCCCAAGGATTGTGGCCACCAAGTGTCATCCCAGATTAAGTTAGCTCCCCCGAAAAGCAGTATTTCAGATTTACCTGCGTTTAGCTTAAGGCAATGTTCGGACATCCAGGTTGCCATCTCTGAGAGGCAATTGTTTAACTTAGCCCTGGTGTCCTCATGCCTTTCTTCAATGGTTATCATCAGCTGTGTGTCATCCGCATAGCAGCAGATGCTGAAGCCCCATTTCCTGCTTATCAATGCCAGAGATGACACATAGGCATTAAAAAGCGTTGGGCTCAGAGAGGCTCCTTGTGGAACACCACAGCTGATGTTTTTTGGTTTCGAGGAGAACTGGCCCATTTGTACCATCTGGGTTCTGTTCCTCAGAAAGGAATTAAGCCACTGAAGAGCTTTGGCGTGGATTCCCTTTTTATTGAGAATTTCCAACAGGAGATTGTGTGAGACCATGTGGAACGCGGCCGACAGGTCCAATAAGATCAGGGCAACAGCCTTTCCTTGATCAGTCAGTGATCTTATGTCGTCTAGGATGGCTAGGAGAGTGGCCTCTGTACTGTTGGTGGCTCTAAAGCCAGTCTGAGAACAGTCCAGTAATTCATTAGCCTCCAGGTAGATGGACAGTTGTCTGTTCACCAGCTTTTCTAGGACCTTAGAGAGGTATGGGAGCTGAGAAATGGGCCGGTAGTTCTCTGGGTTATGAACATCTGTTCCGGCTTTCTTCAGCAGAGGGGTCACTACAGCCTGTTTCCATATTTCTGGAAATACTGCTGTGTCCAGGGATCTATTAAGTAGGTGAGTGACATAAGGGCATATTATTGATATAATCTGGGAGAATTTGAAGTGGGGACATGGATCGAGGGGGATCCTGATTTTAATTCCATCATGGCTCTCTCAACCTCTGGTTCTGTAAGAGGGGAGAAGCTGCCCATCTGTATTGCGACACCTGGATGTGGGGGTAGGTGTTCCCAATTAGTTACGGCTAAAGAGGAGTTAGTGTCAAATGAGGAGTAGATTTTGCTAATCTTATCGGTGAAAAATTCGCTGATCTTTTCACAGTTTTCCTCTGAAGGGGGCAGAGTTTGAGACATGCTGGCTGGTTTGCAGAGCTCCCTCACTACTCTAAATAATTCTTTTGCCGAGTTGCAGTTCTCGTTTATTCGTTGTGCAAAGTAAGTCTTCTTAGCTTTCTTGATCGCATTATTATAGATCCTTAATTCTGCCCTATATCTTGTTCTATCTGTTTCCTGTTTAGACAGCCTCCAGGAGTGTTCTAATGATTTACACTTCCTTTTCAGTATTCTGAGATCCTGTGAGTACCACTTCTCGGATAGAGGTTTATTTGTTAGTTTAGGTTTAAGTTTGGGAGCAAAGGTATCCAAAGCATTAGTGATCTCGGCTTCGAGTTTTATTGCTTCCGCATTAGCTGGAAGAGTATCTTGAGTTATTAGGTTATTGGGGGAAAAGTGGGCCTGGAACAGGTCCTGAGTGACCAGTTTCCAGGCTCTGTTTGCCACTCGTACGATCTTCAGGGGTTTGGTTGCATTCGCCGGCAGGTTGAGTGCAAAGGATATGAGTGAGTGGTCTGTCCAAGATACGGGAGTAATTTCCTGGATACTTGTGGACTCTCTGTTGGAAAATAATAGGTCTAGGGTATGCCCGGCACTATGTGTGGCGCCTTTGACCCATTGCTTGAGCTGGAGAATCTGCATATCTTTTTCGAGATGCCTTGCAGCGGTACTGTGTGCTTCCTCAAAGTGTACATTAAAATCTCCTATGACTAGGTAATGCTTGTATTTCAGGCATAAAGGGAAAAGTTGAGTAAAAAGTTTGGCACTCAGTTCAGTTTGGTGGCCTGGAGGGTTATAGATTACTGCACCCCCAAGCAAAGTGTGGCCTTCACTAGACACCTGAAACGTTAGTACTTCGTGCTCTCCAAATGGCACCACTTCAGAGTGGAGACAGGCGAAATGGTCTTTGAACAAGACAGCCAGCCCCCCTCCCCTCCGTCTCTGCCTATCTTGTTTCAGTTTTTTATATTTGGGGGGTAGGGCATTGGCGATATCAGGGAGGTTGTTATCGCCCAACCATGTTTCAGTTATAAAGACCAGGTCGGGATTTCTCTCGTTTAAGGTGTCCCAGATCTCAGAAGAATGTTTAGGTATCGACCTGGCATTAAAATATAAACATCTAAGTGTTAGCCGATCGTCTGTCTCTGTGTGGGAACGGTCAGAGAAAGCTAAACTGTGTCACTTGCAGCCACGGCAGGAAAACGGGCCCTCAGTGTTTCCTGGATGGACTTTCATGCACTGCAGCTTATTGTATCTTAAATTTAGGGATATCGCTAACAAAGACTCCCTTGAATAGTGTCCTACAGTGCTTATGGCTGTCTTGGCGGGGTTAAGGGGAGCAGGGGTCGTGGCCCCTGGTCCCGGCCGGGCGCAGACGGGCTTGCCTTAGGCGTGCCTTCGGCGCGCCAGCGGCGCGCCCACTGCACGCGTCCCCTGCGCGCACGCTGACACATCGGTCCTATGTAGGGGGAAGCGCGGGAAAGTTCCTCCACCCCCTCCAGGACCGGAAGTGCCTTGCCGGTGACCCTGATGCTGCCTGCCCCGCCCTCCACACAAACAGCACGCAGCCGCAATGGACCGGGGCGGGGAAACCGGGAGCAGCCTGATGTGAGATTGCTAAATAACTAAGTAAGTGCAAAGAGCAAGATAAAATGAGCGTGCACAAAGATGAAAATGAGCTTAAAAAATTAAAAGAGTAATGCAATTGGTTAAAAGATGCCGATTAGTTAAAACGATTCTAGTCTTTGAATGATGCAGGAATGAGCAGCGTTAGCAGTGTATTACTGCCCGGCAGCCTTTCCAGGTTCCCAGATTCTTCCACCATCCCCTTTGTGTTAAGGAACATGCATAGAATGAAGAAGAGAGGGCTGCACTGGGATATATGAGGGTGTGGAGACACCACGAGGAAGGCAATATGAATCCGACAGTTGCTCAGGAGTAGGAAACAGAACAATTGTACCATTGATGGATGGGGAGAAAAATGAAAGGCATCATGGAATGTGACCAGGTAGAGACAGGAGTTAGAGTTCAGTGGTCCAGAAGGGAATTAACACTGCAATCGAATGTAACCTGGGCTCCTTTCCAGGGTGATGGCTTACAGAGCTAAGAGAACGGGCAAAGTCCCCTAGTGTACTGTCCACTCACTAATCGCAAGGAAGCATACATATCTCTGTGAGAATGTAGTGAGCATTTAAGGTGCACAGAAAATCTGAAGAACACTTTGGCTGTGGGCAGTAATATCACTGCTACAAAAAACGTAAGTCTCAGAGTGAAAGAGCAGGAAAAGCTTTTATTAAAGAGTGGAGGAAGAGTACAAGTGTTGAAGCCATCTTTCTTATATGATACCAAATGCTTGAAGCTTTAGGCCCTGTTAAGTTGACATAAGAATCACTGCACAAGATGCTTGTACTTTTCCATGGTGCCTCAGTAAAACTGCTTTTGTAACGCAAGGCTTGCTCAAGAAAGATACGAGAACAGAGGAAGATGCTAGCTTAGCCACAAGTATTTCAGCATATCACATTTAGAAATATTTCTGGTACGTGCTATGATGTTGCAAATTGTTACATGGAAAAGTACCAAGGCTAATACATTGCATTACAGTGGAAAGTCCCAGAAGCTGCCTACTTGAGACACGTGGTCAGCAACAGTATATTTCGGACCATAAATGGTATAGCGCAGCCTAGGCCTTGGCTAATTGGTCAAGCAGCCCATGCTTAATTTGTCTTACGTGCATTATGATGCTGCATCCTCTTGTGGTCTGTGTCTATAAAGGCTTGTGTTTTACTTCTGGTATAGGAGCACTCAGCACCCATCTGAGGCATCCGTGCACGTTAAATAAATTCTCTTTATTTTACTCAGGTTGTTGTGACGGAGTTATGATTTTGGGTTCTACAGATCTTTTCAGTTTCCACATTTGGTGAGAGAATGCGGCTCCAGAATGCCTGTCTTCTGCTGCGGCGGGCAGCTGCCTTCCCCTTCAAGCGGAGGTCTAAGGTCTGACCACGACGCTTCCCTGTCTTCGAGGTCTCTCTCTCTCTTCCTCCGCTCTGGGCTGGATGCTGCCGCTGGCCGTGAGTAATTGTCACATCTCTGGGCTGCTCTTGCTCCCTGTTTCCCCAGGTTCTCTCAGCACATAATGATTGCTTTGTGAGCCAGCTTTGATGGCTGTTGTGCAGGGCCGGACTGGCTACCAGGCGTTTTGGCATGCTGCCGAGCTGGGGGCTGATGTCACTGTGGTGGGGGCTAATTTCGTTGATGGAGACCTGCGTGTGCTACGAAATAAACAAAGCAAAACGAATTTCGTTCAGCACACGCAGGTCCCCATCAACGAAATCAGCCCCCAGCTCGGCAGCATGCCAAAACGCCCGGTAGCCAGTCCGGCCCTGCTGTTGTGCCTACTGTTGTGTGCTCTTCCTCCTTCTGCCTCACCCTACTCCTCGTGGTTGGGTTTTTTGGCATTGTGTGATCTGTGTATTTTCGGGTTTGTCGCTACGCTGTCAATGTCGGCTCTGTTGGTGACTGTGTCCCTCTCTTTTGTGCTCTTGTGGCGCTGGGCCAGTGCTGCACCATCTTATTGCCTCTAGCCTCTGAGGGACATAGTTGCCGTCTCCGTGCATATTTCCCTTCGGTTGTACCTGGCGGTGGGCCAGTTATAAAGGGGAGGAGTATTTGTTTTGGTCTCGGTTTTGGGTTTCCTCTCATGTATATCCTCTAATTGTGCTGTCCTCTGTTTTACTCCCTCTCTTTTTCCGTCTGCTGTCGTTGCCACTGGGCGACCGTTGGGTCACAGGCCCCATTGATTTTGCACTACTGGTACAGTTCTCTCCATCTATGCCGCCTGACCATGTGTTTCCATGTTTACTCAGGTGCGTTTAAATTTGGATTTTAGTTACTGAGCTGTTGCCTTCACCCCTGGGCAAGTGGAGAGGGCAAATATTCTGCATTTTCCATACCAGCAGTGACTCTCTGATTCTAAGCAGCCCTGTGACTGATGTTGGGTCAGAGAGGGTGAAGTGCTGCAGTTTCCTGTCTTGCCAGCAGAGACTCCCCAGCCAGGGGCAGAAGGCTTCAGCCAGGAATAACACGAGAGGTTGGTGGGTATTCCCAGACGGGACATCACTAGTTGAGTGCTGGAGGAGGTTTCCCCTCCTCAGATTTTGGGTGGTAGCAGGTATTGCTTTGCGTTGTAGCGATAGCAGGTAATGCTCCCCAGGTTTAGGGTTGATGTAGGAATTGCTCCCAGGTTTGGCATTGGTATTGAGTGCATGACGATATCGTAGGGGGCTAGCAGGTGGTGCTTCCCCCAGGTTGTTGCAACAAGTATTTTTGTGCCGGTTTTTGTGACATCCCTGGTGTTGGTGCTGGTAGCCACACTATGGTGTAGCCAGAGAGCGGTCGGCTCTGGTGCACTGCCTCCTGCTACACACCAAGGGTGGTCTCCAGATGTGAATAGGTGTCCACCTACTCACAACAAGGAGGGGGTTGGGATTGCATTATATGCATTCATTTGAAGTACCGTTATTGTATTGTATGCATTTATTTGAAGTGCTTTATTTTTTGATATGTTATCTTTGATTGTCACATAATGTATTGTGTTTCATTGAGATTCTTAATATTTTGTGACTGACCTTTCATATGCTGATTATATATCAAATGGCTGATTACCAGCCGCCTTAATACAAATGTTACTTTGAAATTTCACATTACTATGTTGATACAAACTGTTGAATTTACTAAGAGACCTCCTGACGTTTACTTTGTATTGGACGGATGACCCTCTGCCTGTGTGATATTTCTCATCACACTTGAGGTCCCGATTATCCTCTTTCTGTTTCCACTATTATTATTTTGGGACTAGGTTGGGAGTACATCACTCAGCCATAGCGCACAGTACAACACTGCGCCGCTGCGCGGGGACTAAATTCCAGCTTCTGTATTTCATGTGTATGCCTGTCACCTTTTATACTGTCCAATGCCAGTACCACAGGAATGTTTTCTCTCCCTTTCCAACTTGTGAATGCATAGGTGAACTAGTAGCAATTGCATTGTTTGTTAAATGACGGACGACTTAATCTGTTTTTTCAAAGGCTTCAGGCTGGCTGAAAGTGTGTGGTAGTGTCACCTGGCATTAACCTAACAAGCCACCTTTTGTTTTTCCGTGTCCAGTATAACTGAACTGTTGGTAACGCAAGTAGGGTCAGCGCTTTTGCACACACTTGCAACACAACGTGAGATGGCAAAGAAAAAGAATGCAGGAGAATGGGTAGAATGATGAGCCAGCAGAATGGGGAAGTTCAGGCTCCCCTGCCCAACACAGATTACACACCGGCATTCTCTGCCACAGGGGCGCAAAGCACCGAGCTGTCCCATGATGAACAGGCCTTTTGCAAATCTCTTGCGCACAAACTCATGAATGGGGAAGTTACCGAAATAGAACTTTCAAAAGAATGTTTCAAATATTGCTTCTCTTGTAACAATGGGACAGGAAGCAGCCTTTGTGGCTTCCATGTTCTGTAGAAAGAAAATGTGCTGTTAAAATTATGCACAGAAAAAACAAAATAGGATATTGCGTCTTATTGATAATACGTGGAAACAACTTTTTGACAATAATTCACTAGATGACACATTTACGGCCAAAACATGGGTAACTTTGGTATGGCACATCTGCATTTATGCAGATCAGCCCCCCCCCTCTCTCCAGATTATAGTTGGGATGTAGCAAAATTTAGGTTCACAGATTTCTTTCCAAGTGCCCACAACATCCACATTGATAATGCCTATGTGAAATGTGTCCCCTCCACCTATGGAGAAGGAAAATAAAGTGGCATATGTACATGCCCCATGGTCCAGAGCAGATCTCATGTCCTTTACCAAAGACTTTCCAAAATTATGTGAAGAACAAACAAGAGGGTACACAGAACTAATGAGACAGGAAGGGAGACAAATAGGTGGAATGGAATGCACACTAACTACATCCATTGTTCCAGGACCACTAGACTTAAATACAGCAGCTATAGTCTCTCAATTAATGCGCTTGGAGCTTGCCACATCTGATTACCAGCTTCTAAGGCACAAAAATACACTGGAAAGTGTGTTTCAGACTGCTCGAGGAGACCTGACTTCTCCTGAGACACTTAGCACCCCTGATAATTTCGTAGAGTAAAGAGAGTGGAAAATAATAGTTACTGAGAAATGTTCTGCCCAGCAAGGCCTTTGATATTATGATATATTGAAGGGTTAAAGAAAACTCTTTTGGACTGACTTTGAAATAACGATCCTGGCTGGCCACAGACTCTGGGCATTGCGCCAAGACCAAACCACACACTACAACAGTTTTCTGTGGGTATGAACAGAACTGGTTAAAAAAAAAATTATTCTTCGCAGCGGAGAATGGAAAGGAATGCAAATACTTAACGAAGAGAACTGTTATTTTGTGTATATGCACTTTAATACGTTTTGGTGCAACGGTTTGTTTCCTAACATTTTCATTTTCAGATGCGAGAACGTCGGAGGAAAGATGTTTGTTTCTCGTACGTGTCTATTTTATGTCTTGTCTTGTTTCCTGGTATGTCTCTTGTCAATTGACATTGTAAGTGCCAGAGTAATGGCATCCCAAGGCCCCTGTCTCGCCCCTATCTCACAGGAGTACATTACAACAGGAGACATTTGTTGTCAGGTAGCCAGAGTGCCCTGCACAGCACTACTTTCAGGATAACAGTCTACAGCAGAAGTGTTAACGATAGTCTTGTAAAGTTCTCCAAGTTCAAAGTGTATTTCATGAACATGCAGAGCTGTTTCATTTCTGTACATCAGGTTATTTCAGTGCATTGATAGGTATTGCCCCTGTTTCAAGTGCTAGTTTTTAAAGTGTGCATTTGAACATATTAGCTGTCTCCCAACCAATGGCAACAATGCCAGTATTGAGCTAAAAGATTAATGATCTGGGTGGCCTGGGTTCCCATTATTCAGAAAGATGTTGTAAGTTGCTAAAAAACAAAAAAAGGGGGGGGGAGGGAAATGAAATGCCCAGGATCACACAATTTGGTCAAGTTAGGTAACTGGCTTGCTTTCCACATAGTGTAGCATAACACATTCACAGACCGCCACCTCACATACAACACCTCCATCCCCACACACGCTCCAGTGACCATGAAAACGTTTTCACCCTCTCATATCTGATTAGGAAGCTCCACTGATGCAAATGTGATTTATATTTCTGACAATTTGGCCCATACATTGCGCCACTACTGATTTCACACCTTGCAATGGGTCATAGACAGGGAGTGTTTGGTAAAGTATAGTCCATGTGTGCTAGACACAGATAAGTATTCAAATGTTAGACCTGATTTAAGAGACACACCTTTCCCCGATGGAGATCTAGTTGTTCATGGTTCATGCTTCAGCAACAACACAGGCTCACTGCACAGTGGGCATGGCTAAAAATGCACTGGAAGGGTGCAAGATTAACAACATTCAAAAGTGCTCAAGCAGCAGAACTTGTTGCTTTAACAAGAGTATGTAGACTGGCTGAAGGAAAAATAGGGAACATCTACACAGCCAGCAATTATGTTTTCGGGGTAACCCATGATTTTGGCCAGCTGTGGGCCATGAGGGGATTCCTTAAAACACAGCTTGCCAACATATACCATGCCCAATCAACAGCACAGCTATTGCAAGCCCTGTTGCTAACAAAGAGAGTTGCAATTGTAGAATGTGCTGCACACACCTCCACCGAGGACTTTGTATCACAAGGTAAAGCCTTCATTGATGCAGAAGTGAAAAGGGAATAGCATTAACTGTTTGTGAGAACACAATGGTTCAAATTGCTTCTACTCCACATGATATCATGATATAAAGATAAAGGATGATGATATGTAATATGACCAAAAGTATATTACACAAAGGGCGGGGTGGAAGAAAAGGAAGAATGGAAAAGGGGAGGCTGTAGGCAAACAGAAGAGGGACTATGGATAGGCCCAAACGGGAAAAATATGTCTACCAACGATAATGCTTGCTCCCATGGCCCGACTTTTTCATGGTCCATCACATGTAGGACGTGATGGAATGATCAGACTGTTTTCCCAATGCAGGTACAACGGTAAAATTGGAAAGGGTACTTCCACTGCCCCAGGCCACTTCCCTTCCCCACATGAAATGGACTTCATCAACATGCCCCCCTACTGAAAAGTACAAGTACGTGTTGGTTATTGTGTGCATGTTCAGCAAATGGACTGAGGTATACCCATCCAATAACTGCGATGCATAAACTGTTGCCAAATGCCTCCTGAAAGAGTTCAATCCATGCTTTTAAGTGTCTATGCTTTTAGGTTCTGACAATGGACAGGCGTTCATCTCACATGTGATTGAGGGGTTGTGCAAGGGGCTAGGAGCTACACAGAAAGTACATTGTGCCTATCATCCACCAGCAGCGTGCGCTGTTGAGAGAAAGAACGGAGTGTTGAAAAATAAGATAGGGAAGATTTGTGCATCCACTAAACTGACCTGGATTGATGCACTACCACTTGCTCTGTTGTCCATGAGAAGCACCTCAGACAGAGTGACAAAGCTCAGCCCACATGAAATAGTGTTTGGACGGCCAAAGAACATTCCAGGCCACATGTCTATTGTCCCTCTGTCCATATCTAATGATCTGCTTCTTCAATACCAAAAAAAAGACTAACATCATCAGGTGCTGTAGGCCCGTCCTGAAGCAGAGACACCAGCAGCCCACGGCCTTCAGCCAGGGGATTGGATTTGAATAAAAGCCCACATCAGACGGCACTGTCTCAACATCGGTGGAAGGGGCCATATCCGGTCCTTTTGACAACAGCAACAGCAGTCAAGTATGACTTCCTGGATCCATGGCTCGCATACAAAGAAAGCAGCAACTCCGCCGCCACCACAGGAGTCTGCAGTGCCTTCCCCTGCATCACATCAAGGACAGCCTCGTTACAACATGTGTTCCACGAAAAGTACCAAGAGTGAATGGTATCCCAGCTCATCCTGAAGGGTTGCACGTGCTGCACACAGCAGAGAAAGGATGAGTGTGTAAGCGGGCCCCAACGATACATCAACTAAAGACGTCTGGAACATCAACGCCCCAACCCCTCAGTCTACAAGCTGTGACAACGAGACATCTTTACCTTCCTCATCACTTTGTTTTCTTCATTTTGAAAGTGCCTAAGTAATGGAAGCGTTTGATAACCTCTCGAATTACTTGAAGACAGGCACCAACGGTTACTTTTCTGTTTACAGGTATCATCACTGAGGCTCTGCATCCTTCCTCAGCAGAGTTTTGAAAAGAGTGAAAGTGCAACAGAAGATAAGACATTATTCCAACTAGTCACACTAGCCACACGTACCAATGACTGGAACAATGCCTCAAGACTTTCAGAACAATGAGATAATATGGCCATGGGTACTACTAGCAAAATTATCCCCCATTGCTGCCGTTATAATGACTACGCTCTTTATAGTGTAAAGAAAGGATGCAAAGTAATGATTTGGTATCAGATGGGGCAATGTTGAAGCCATCTTTCTTATATGATAACAAATGCTTGAGGCTTTAGGCCCTGTTAAGTTGACATAAGAATCACTGCACAAGATGCTTGTACTTTTCCATGGTGCCTCAGTAAAACTGCTTTTGTAACGCAAGACCATGGTAAACTCAATACAAATCGAAGGAGTCAATGACAAACAAATGAAAGATAAATGTGGAGATATCGGTTTTTTTCTGGAAAGTCATTTACTTATGAATAATTAATGGGCACTCAAAAGACTGGCATATTGTTCACAATAGTTTTCACTAAGGCAGTCTAGACAATGTGGTGGCAAAATTGATATATACAGGTTTTGATGTTAAGGTGTTGAGGATTGAAGCAGACAAACAAGGGAAGTATATGATGTGTGAGGATAGAACATAAAGTGTGACTATAGCACTTATACATACCTCAAACGTAGAATAAGAATATTAAAACATTCTGTGCAGGATCTTGTGACTCAGTGGACTAATACATCCACTCAACGCATCAGTGTTTAACCTCAGGGTCACAGGTTAGAATTCTGGTGATTCTGCTCAGCTTTTCATCTTTCCGAGGTCAATAAAAGGATTACCATTGTACTGAGTAGCAATAAACATCTGTTATTTAACACCATGATCATCCACAGGTTAAATGGCTGCTTTACAGTTAAGCATGTTATGCGGATCAATTACACAAAAGCGACATGATCACTTAGTCACTGATGGCGATTTTAACTTAGTAACACATGGGAGGAGAGATCTATGTTGCATAGGTAAGGTATAACCTAATCTTTGACACAGGCAGTTACAGTCTAGTTTGAATTAGGTCTATAGGAAATCTGGAGGGAAACACAGAAATAGACATAGGCCTTAGTCGTGATTGGACCAAGAAAACGCCTTAATGTAGCCCTTCCTCGAAGTACCTAATCCCGGTGGTACCAGTGCTTATGAGGGTGAAGAACATTTGGCTCATTATGAGTTGGACCCTTCGGCTCCCACCCAGAAATTCCTCATTTTGGACGGGACATTGTTGCAATGAAAGTGCAGGGGACACGGGAGGGCTGCATAGCTCCAATTCATTCATTTATGTTTACTCCTTATGTCTGCTACAATAAAATCGAATGGCAAGCGTTGATTTATGCTTTGCTCCATTAAGGACGCGGCCTATTGTGTTTAGCTCCTCGAATGAAGCACCACATGACAACAGGCAGGTTATCTAAAACACATGCGTACTGTAAACATATATTAGAATCACCAGGAGCCGATTCATGTTGCCTGTTCTAGTAGCTTTCCCTTCCTTGCACACACTGTGCTGAAAACAATGGCAGCAACACTTCGGAAAGTGTGTGCATTCACGTGACAGCCTCCCACATTGTTCCAGCCCGGAGTGCCTGTCAAACTTGTTGGTGTAATTTAGTTCATTTTAACTGTCAATCATACCAGAAAGAAACGATCCAGCCTTGCAGTGTTCCTAGTAAGCAGGTACACAGACTGCAAACGATTAAGCAGTAGTTTCAATTGGCATTTGTAAAGGAAGTATTGAGAGAATGATAGTTTATTTGGATGGACATTCTGATAATCAGCAAGCAGTAATGTGACAAACCGTTGATAGTAGCCCAACCTCTCATGGGAGACCAACTGTAAAACCTCTGCAAAGGAACACTAGATTCAAGTCATCCGTGAAACGCCAATGCAAATCACTTTTAAGGGCCTAACCCTCAGGCCCCAGTCAATTGTGGATGTCTAGCACATAGGTTGGTTTACTCAAAAAACACACAAAAGGTGATTGGAGGAATGCTTGCAATTTGTCTAACCGCTGGCAATCGGGGTAGCATCACAACCCATCTTTTGCTCACCATGCTATTTCAATTTTAACCCACCCATATGCAAATCTGTCTTGACTCTGCCCCAGAAGGAGCAGGCAAGCCTGCACTGCCAGGCCAGATCATTTATGAACCAGAACACAAACAACCCAAGCCCTGTTTCCAGTGCTTAATTTGAGCCGGTGGTTTCCGTGCTCGCCACCTGCACTTAATTGGCAGCACCGGCGCTTATGACAGTCTGCCAAATTGTCTGATTTTGAGTGAGTACAACAACAGTTGTTTACTATATCAATATATGTTTTAAATGACTATTACCTGCTGCCCATGCTAATCTCATAGGTTTGGGGGCCTGGAATAGTCTGAATTGTCTCACTTGTAGGAGTGTCATGGTTAATAGTCAGTTTGGTACTGTCTTTGGCAGCGCTGTCAGGGGCAATGCGTGGTGTAGGCTGCAGTGGCCTCCAGATGAGGGCCCTGGCACTTAACTTTTACAAATTAAGCACTGCCTGTTTCACTCTGATTTGGGCTCACAAGTCAAGTATCGCATGCTTCCAATGGCACAGGGAGCTCGGATCCATATCTGGGCACACACTTGCCATTTAGGGTGCACATCAAACTCACAAAAGGTGTTGGGAGGAATTCTTGTAAATTTGTCTAACCACTGGCAGTCACTCGGGTAGCATCCCAAAACATCTTTTTTTTGCTCATCACACCATTCAAGTTTGGACCCCGCCATATGCAATCAGTCTTTACCTTGCTCCAATAGGGACAGTCCATCCCAAACTGCCAGACCAGATCCTCCCTGAACAGTAATGCAAACAACCCAAGATCAGCTTCGCACTGGTTAGGGCTCATTAGTCAGGTATAGCTCGGTTCAAGTGGAACAGTGAGCACGGGACTCATGTTTGGGCATACCCTTGCCACTTAGGTCGTACATCAAACAGATGATGGGAGGAATGCCTGTAATTTGTCTAACCACTAGCAGCCTCTGGGGTGGTATCTCAACCAATCGTTCTTTTGCTCACCATGCCGTTTCAGTTTGAATGCAGCCAAATGCAAATTAGTCTTGACCCAGCTCCAATAGGAACAGTCCAGCCCAAACTGCCAGGCTAGGCTCTCTCTGAACCTGGAAACGAGCAATTCAAGTCAGGTTTTGCCCTGATTAGGGCTCCTTAGTCGGGCTATAGATTGGATCCAGTGGCACAGTGAGTACAGGTCCCACTTCAGGTCATTCACTTGCCACTTAGGGAAAAGATCAAACACACAAAGGTTGATGAGAGGCATGCTTGAAAGAAAGATATGTCACGGCTCACTTCTTACAACTGGCTCTTCAGGGAGATTCCACATTCCTTCTGATCTCTTACTACCTTTTCAATCTCTGCACCCAGGATCAAGAATAGTATCCCCGTATCCATCAGGACCGTCCAAGTTCTGCTCCAATTTAGAAAACAGTTGAAGATGTACCTCTTTAAAGAACACTACATCATAATGCATTAATTGTCCACAAACGAGCAACCTCTCATATCAGTCTTGACCTTATGCTTGGTTTGTTATGTTATGTCGGTTTGTGTAGCACACTAGTCACCCATGAGGCTATTCAGGTGCTTGAGCAGGTGTGTAGGTATGTGGCCCCCATAGAGCTATTCATAGAGTCAGGTCTTCAGCTTCTTGTGGAACTCCAGAAGTGAGGTGGAGGCCCTGATGTCTTGGGGGAGGTTGTTCCATGATATGTGTGCGATATAGAGAACAAGCGACTTCCTGCTCTACTTCTGTGAATTCCAGGGGGTGTTTGCTAGTGAGAGTGAGGCTGCACATGGGTATCTGGCAGTCTGGCGAAAGTGTATATGTCTTTTTTCAGGTTTGCTGGCTCAGTGTTGTGCAAGACTCTGTGTCTATATCTGAGGAGTTCAAATTGGCGTCGTTTATACATGGCGAGGCGGTGGAACTCTCAGGGATGGGATGAGATGTGGGTGTGGTGTGGGAGGTTGAGTATGAGTCTTGGGGCAGCATTCTGGATGGTCTGAGGTCCGTGTAGGAGCTGCTTTTAGATTGCAGCTTAAAGTGTGTTGCAATAGTTGAGTCTGCTTATGGATAGTGCTTGTGTGATGGTGCGTATGGTTTTCTGTGGCAGAAATCTGAAGATCTTTCGCAGCATACGTAAGATGTGGATTCAGGGAGCACTCACCGCATTGACTAGTGTCATCATGTTGAGTTTGTCATCTAGGATGAGGCCCATATTTATGACATGGTTAGTGTTTGTAGGTGTTGGTTCTAGCTGTGCCAGCCATCGGGTGGTGTCCCATAGGGAGCTTCTGTTTCCAAAGACCTGTACTCCCGTCTTGTTGGAGTTGAGCTTGAGATAATTGGTTCTCATACATTCTACTACTGTGATCATGAAATTGGTGAAGATTATTCTGGTGGTGGTTGTCTTGCCCATCAGGGAGAGGATGAGTTGGGTGTCATCGGCGTAAGACATGAGGGTGATGCCTTAAGATCAGATGATATTGGTGAACCGAGTCTTGTAGATGTTGCACAGGGAAGGGCTGAGAGACTATCCCTGGGAAACTCTGCATGTCAGGCTATTGATATACGGTGTGAAGGGTGGCAGTCTGATTTTTTGGGTATTTCACATAAGGAAGGAGCAGATCCAGTTGAGTGCTGGCACTTGAGTGCCAACCTTTTAGAGACTTCTGATGACTGTATTTTTGGTAGACCATGTCAAATGCCACAGAAAGGTCACTGTTTCCCTCCAGTCCAGGATGGTCCAGATGTTGTTGGTGTCTGCGATGAGTGTTGTTTGGGTGCTGTGATTCTTTCTAAATCCCGATTGAGTATTGTATAGTTGGAGATGTTGCTCTAGGTAGGTTGTGGGCTGCTTGATGATCGCCTTCTCTATCACTTTGGCTGGGTAGAGGAGCAGGGAAATAGGACATAAGTTGCTCAATTGACTTGGGTCGACCGACAGTTTCTTGAGGAGGGTATTGACTGCTGCATGCTTCCAGTTTACAGGAATGTGGCGAATGTGACGGAGGTGTTGATCATGTGTGGGGGGGGCAATGCTGAAGGATGATACTCCAAGGTTGTAGACGTGGTGGGGGATGGGTTGGTTGAGGCTTCTGAGTGGATGGTCTGCATGATGGTCACTGTATCTTTGCTAGTGACAGTTTTTGATTCAGTCAGGTGGCCGTCTTGGTTTGTGGTAGGCAGCTTTGCGATGAAATCACTGGGGTCTGGTTGGTGAGTGAAGTTGCTGTAGATGTTTGCAGTTTTGCTGATTTTGACAGGTCATCGCATAGTTCTTAGGAGGAGGTGATGCTCTTGGCAGAGGCCGGGGTGTGGCGAAGTCCTTGAGAATCAAGAAGAACTCCTTGCAGCTGTTAGAGCTCTCTTCAATGCATTCAGCTAGCACTCTTTTCTTGGTGTACCTTAGTTGCTGGTGGTAGCGTCTGAGTGCAACCTTGTAGGTGGTTCTCTCATTGGTTTAGTGGCTGGTAATTCCTTTTCTTTCTAGCTGCTTGCAGCGTCATTTGGAGTCTCAAAGGGCCTCTGAGTATCAGCTGGCCTGTTTTTTGGTTCTTCTTCGCTGGTTGGTGTTGATGGGTGCAACGGTGTCCACACAGTTCTTGAGACAGTTGTTGAAGTTGGTTATATTCTTGTTGAGGTTGTCTGTGGAGTTAGGTTGATCCATGCTGAGGGTGTTGAGACTGCTTCATAGATTTTGCCCCACCTGTGGCTGGGTAGGCTGATGCTGGTAGGTGGGTTTACTCATGGTGTGTTGATTTGGAAGTGGATGATGGAGTGGTCAGTTCATGTGAGCAGAGAAGTCAACTTGTACTTCATGCTGTCGCTGGGCATGAATATGCAGTCCAGTGTGTGTCCTGTGATGTGTGTTGGTTCTGTAATGAGCTGGGTTAGTCCATTATTGTTCAGGCTTTAGCAGGGGGCGGTGCTGTCTTCTAAGTGTAAGTTGAGTTTGCTGAGGAGTATGAGGGCTTTTCAGTCAATGAATAGATAGACAAGGAAGTCTGTGAAGAGGCTGGTGAAGATAGCTCGCGGCCCGGGTGGTCAGTAGGCGAGGGTTCCATTCAGGGTGAAATTTTCCAGGACTTACAGCTTGAAGTGCAGAAATTCCATGAATGCAGGGGCCCTGTTGGTGGATATTGAAAACTTGAGGCTTTGTAGATGGCTGCAAATCCTCCTTCTGGCTTGTGAAGGTGGTCATGTCATGTAATCTTGTACCCCGCTGGGATTGGCATGGCGATGTTGGGTGCCGATGTGGAGTTGATCCAGGTTACGTCAGGAAGAGGAGGTCCAGTGCATCGCTGCTCGGCAAGCCCCAGATTTTGGTCACGTGTTTGCTGAGAGATCGTATGTTGAGAAGCCTGCATGCAAGTGAGTGTTGGGGTGCGGGTTGGCTGTAGCGTGTGGTGTTAGGTGAAGGTATTGATGGCATTGCTTGTGCCTGTGTGGGGTGTGCAAGTGAAACAGCTGCGGGTGAAGGTGAAGCCTCCAATCTTGGTGTGTGGTGCAAGAGGGCAGCAGCAAAGAAGATTAGCCCTGGATCGTGCGATCAAAGGAGGGCTGCGAGTTATCACTGGGGGGCAATCGGACCAGGAAATGGGAGCGGTCCAGGCATGAATGAGCACAGACGGGCTTGCCTTTGTCACTTCTTTGGCGCTCCAGTGGCACGCACGCTCTACATGTCTGCTCTACCCATGACATTGTACAGCGCTCTGCTGTCTTTTGAATATGTTCATGCACTAGAAATACCTTATACATAAATACTCTCACCCAAGGAACACTCCAAGTATAGGATGTAAATGACAAACACATATTTGTAATTTTGCTCAAATTCAAATTTGGCTCGGAGCATAGAAATAGGCTTCTGAAAATGTTTTGTGAATATAGAAAAAGGGCATAAATACCCGTTACATGATGCAGGGGGTTGAAAATACCTTTTCCGGGCAGTATTCTAAACACCTCATTGTGAAATTAAAAGTTTTTAGTCCACAATATTGGCTATCATGGGATAGCAGAATTACTGGCTCCTATCTCACGAGTTTTTTTGTGATTGAAACCTGCTTCTGCACAACAGTTACTCCTACTGCTTTCAGAAGAAGACAATTCTGAGCATAAAAGAAAACAAGTTAACCGAGTGTGAGAATGCACTTGGTTACCTTCGAATCGGGAAAGGTGATATGCTATACCAATATACCACTTCACCTGACTGATATTTGGCCCTTATTGTTTCAATTAGGCCCTCTTTTAGGTAGCATCAAATTACTTATTTAGATGGAAACAGGAGTTCTTAGAAATGGGATTTCTGGATGGCTAGGGCATGCGCCTAAGCGAGACAGAAACCACCACTCTAGTCCGGGCAAGGGAGTTACAAACTGAAGATAACCCCTGCTCACCCCCTTGGTAGCTTGGCAGAGCAGTCAGGCTTATCCCAGAGGCAATGTGTAAAGCGTTTGCGCAACACACACAGCAGCGACACACTAGGTACACCACAAAAGAAACTCCACACAAGGTTACATCAAAAATATCCTTTGTATTACTCACAAAACACATTGGAAAGTATTCACATATATGCACTGTGCCACCTGGCACTTGGTATGTCTTTACAGGGATTATATACACTACAGGGCCAATCGGGCCACTGTCATCACCATCATAATTCACAGTTAGTGAAAACAACCAGTAACTACTGGTAAGAGTACACCTAGCACAACCATATTATGCATAAACCATCAGTAGCAGTGCACATATCGTATTCACCATCATCACAGGATGGCCTAGTCTGGCATATTAGACACACAGCCCCACAATAGAGTGAAACACTATGCATACATATATTAGGCAAACATCCTAATAGTCAGTGCACCCTAGTAAGAAGCATTAGGCATAAACCCAGATCATTAGGGCACCATAATCACTGATAAGGTGCACACCTCACCTAATTGCCTTATGCCCAACCAAAACATAGGGGCGAACCTCAGGCCATCTAGCCTTATCCTCGGGGGCCTGTCCTGGGTGTCCCCGCAATGCCCTTGTCCAAAAGTCAGGGCTCTCCCAACTGCTTGTGCCTTCTGCAGACACAAGGCTTCCAACTAGCCCCCTAGCTGCAGATGCAGTAAAAACAATGCCCCCTGCAGATCCGCAACGGGACCTCAACCCGCAGACACGGGCCCAAGGTCGGGCGACCCCCCTGTCGCTGGAGGCCCTCCCAGGTACGACTGACCTGAGAGACTGTCTGCTGCGGGTGACCCGCCTATACCTCCACCAGGCGGGGGGAGGCGGGAAGTTGAGGAATGGAGCCAGGGAGGCTCTGGTAAAACGCAGGCAACAGGGCTCCTCACCGGGGGCTCCCCGGTCTCTTGCTGGCGAGCGGACCCTCCCCTGGACTGCACCAGGGGTCCGTGAGGCTCCTACTCGATCTCCCTCATGGGACTCCACCCACAACCAGGCACAGCTCCTGCCTGGCCTCCTCTCCCGGGGGGCAGCTCCGCCCACAGTCAGGATGGCTTGGCCTGAATTCCGGTTCCTACGGAGTGGAGTCTCCGTCGATTTCGGCTCCGCGCTGTTCTGCCACCACGTTAAGCCTCACGAAGGGGAGAGTGCCCAACACACTCCCGTTGGGAACCTTTGGCGGACCCCACAGCTGAGGGGAGGCTGCGAGGCTGGATTTTCTCCTTGCAGGGGGGCCCCACCCACAACCAGGCAGCAGCCACCTGACTACCCGCTCTGCATCTCGCTCGTGGGCCCTGCCCACAATCAGGCCCAAACGCTGCCTGACCACCTTCCCGGCCACAGTGCTCGTTATGAGCACAGTTGGAGCCCCCTTCTCGGGCTCAAGCAATAAAAGTTAAAAGCACCCACCACGCGCTCCTGGTGCGCGGGCACAGCGCTGAGGGGCACAGTAAGGACAATGTGCTCCTCACGCTCCAGGGTGGTGCTCCAAGCACAGCACTCACCATTCGCTGCTGTGGTACGAGCCCACACCAGGGGCTCAACACCTAAGACTCCTGCAGCGCCCCAAGTCCCAAAAGCGCATAGGGCAGAGCTGGGCCCAGGCAGGCCAGATCACAGACCCTCCAGCGGGGGGGAGTCCTTCATGGCGGTTCCTCCTGGCGCCCAGCAGTCCTTCAGCTCCAAGTAAACACCAGTTCAACTTTACATGGGGTCACAGCCCCAATATTTATACCACTGCCAGTCTTTGTTCTGCCCTGGCACAGGGCCTTGGACCTAGTCCAAAACAGTTCTGGGGGCACTTAACAAGTACACAACAGTCCCCATTGTCAGTGTAGGCTCTGGCCCCAGACACACCACAGGGGGGCAGTGCCAGCATTGTGGAAGGCAGGCACAGTCCTATTCAGAGTTAGGTGCTGCTCCTCCCACTACTCCAAATGCAGATTAGCCTATTCAGCCTAGCGCTGACTCACCCAGCCCCTCTGGAGCCATTGCACCTCCCCAGCCCCTTTCTTCCAGAGCCAGACATGCAATACACAACAGGCAGGCTCAAAGACACATAGCACACAGAAATGCCCACTTCTAAAAGTGGCATTTCTAAAATATTGATAATAAATTTGCGAACACCAGTACGAAGCATTTATCACCACTATTCCAAACATACCAAACTGGATCATGCTACTCCTCTCATGTCAGGAATTACCACTGAAACACATATCAGGGAATCCCCAATGCATTCCTATGAGAGGGCAGCCTCACTAAAGTAGTGAAGAAACCAAGTTGGCTGTTTGTCACTACCAGGACATGCCACACAGTTAAGGCACATGTCCTACCTTTTACCTACAGCGCACCCTGCCCATAGGGCTAGCTAGAACCTACCTTAGGGGTGACTGATATGTAGTAAAAGAGGAGTCACAAACGTGGCAACCACTTTATGTGCCACGTCACAGCGGCAGTAAACTGCGCGCTCAGGCCCAGCAATGTCAGAGGCCTGAGACAGGTTTGAAAGGCTACTTTGGTGGGAGGCGCAAGCAGCGCTGCAAGCCCACCATTAGCATTTAATTTACTGGCCCTGGGTATATGAGATACCACTTTACAAGGGACTGATAGGTAAATTAAATACGCCAAACAGGTGTAGACCAATCTTATCACATTTACCATAGAGAGCACATGCACTTTAACACTGGACAGCAGTGATAAAGTGCCCAGAGTCCTAAAACCACCAACACCAGGTCAGAAAAGATACCAGGAGGAAGGCAAAAAGTTCAGGGATGACCCTACAAAAAGGGCCAAGTCCAACAGGAGTTTTCACTTGTATTATTATTCCGACATATGTGTTATTACAGCATGAAGTACAACTGGACTCAACCATGAGTGTGGGAACTGAAAGCGAAATTTGGTGTGGAAACACTGATTTAAATGGTAGTCTAACATTCCATATTGAACATCTTGTAACGCTACAGTAGTAGGACACCAAGAAAATACTGCACCTTACGGTTTTGGGATTTGTCAGAGTGGTATTGCCATAAAAGCCATAATCATATTTTCAATTATATCATTATTTTTATATAAATGTTTCAAATACTTTATAACAGCAGCTACCAGACGACCCTCTAAGTCAACATTTCATTGAAAATGGTGTGAAAGGTGTTAACTCAGTTTGAATGATGAACATTTTCATTACTATTTTACATTTTCAGCACAACATAGCAAGCATTCAAGATGACTATGTATGACATGAAAAATATGTGCGCTTCTTTCCTCAATTAAATTAGCAAACCATCTTATATTCCCGTAGGCAATGCAAAAAATCCAGTTGTCTGTCACACAGCACAAAATGCTGTCAGTTCCATGCCATACATCTAGTAAAATGTAATAATAGAACATGATTATACTGAAGTATCATCAATCACTACAAAACAGTTGTTTTCCTAATGACTTTAATTATATTGTTTCTTGATGATTTTACTTATGATGTTTTAACTCCAACAGCTGTATTAATTGAATTAGTAAAATAACTATTTTGTTGCAGCAAGGAAAGTGACTTGATGAATTACATTAGTGATGGACAATGAAAGAAATAGAAGGAGAAAATCGTTTTTACAGGATTAATAAAACCATTGCAATTAAAGCTAGAAAACAGCTGATCATGTAGTAACAGACTCCAAAAAAATGAATCAAAGTGGGGTAGTCATATCAATATTTAATTTATTAAAATAATAAATTGCAACATGCCAAGATCCTTAAATGAGCAATAAATAAAAATACAATCAATTAATCCAATAACATGATGCAAGCTCCCCTAAACCGCCTCACAGCAAAGGACAAATACTTCACGTGATAAAGTAAAAGGAATAGCACAGTTCATGCATGAGTTTACAGCATCTTGCCACGTGTGCGTGCCCCTTTAATGACATGAGGTCAGAAGCAGCATCTTCCGCTAGAGGATGGGAATGAGGCGCAGTGGTTGACAGACCAGCACACCTTTCTCCCAGATGCCTTAAGGTAAATGTGGTGCATGCTAACAATGGGCCTTATTCACAAAGGTAACTTACACTTTTGAGTAATTTACACTTTTGAGTAAGTGTGTTACTTTTTGCTTATTCACAAAATCAGAGTGTACCTACGCATGGCCAACCACTGATACTGTAACACTGTCCTGTCAAAAATAGAAGAGGTAGATAATTAAAATAAAACACAACAGGAAATAAGGTTAAATTTATTTAAATTATTTAAAATAGTAAAAAATATAAATATGTTAATGTTACAAAAATGTATAGAAATAGTGCACACATTTAATGGTAACATATTTTAATACATTATTGTGGATTTAAAAAATAATGTAACAATTGTCACTTGACTACAAGTAAATGAATGTTAATTAATTATGTACATCACTTTTAGCAGTCACTATTTATTTTGCTTTAAAGGGAATTTTTCAACTTAAACTTAAGAAAAAAATTAAAATGTAATTTAATGCATTACCCAATAATTAAAGGTTTATTTCAAAATAAAGTTAACAGTGCTGCAGCATTTCTTTTTGTTCTATGTTTAAAATTAATATATAAATGAATTTCATCAATATTGAATATAAACATATTTTTCATATTTCTTTTTGAGATATACTTTTTTTTACTTTTCACTACCCTACATTATAGGGAGACTCCACAGTGAGGGAATTCTTTTCAATGGAGTTTTATTTTAATTCCCTACCTCTATTTATTCTATGGGATGATGTTGTAGTGTCAATGGGTGGTCATGTATGGTGGAGGACTTTATCATTATTCTTTCAAGTTCAAATTTTGTAAATAGGCAAAACATAATAAACATACTCAAAACTGTGAATTACACAACAGTGTAAGCTACGTTTGTAAATCAGGCCCTTTCGGAATTGTCAAAAGTAGTAAACATACTCAGAAGTATAAGTTACCTTTGTGAATAAGGCCCTGCATTTCACTGCATTGTGGGAGAATACTTTTTATTTAAACTAGCACACTCATTGGATTATGTCATCAATGATGTCATTTGAGATGGCATCAGTGATGTCATAAATGATGTCATGGAAGATGTCATGACTGATGTCATATGTGAGGTCATAAGCAGTGCATGGTGGGGGCGTGGCGCAAGTTACAGTTAGCTTTGCAAACTACAAGTGGTGAATTCCTGTGGTTTTTTTTAGTCTAAAACATTACTATTTCAGCATTCATCATACCATAACGTTATTTTAACCTTTAGTTTTTTCATTGAATTCCAAAGGTTTTTTTTAATTTTTTTTAAACAAAAGCAGAGTTTCTCAATATTAATTTTACCGCAAATGTTGCAGTACTGTTATTACATTAGGGCATGAGTTATAGTTTCTTGAGATAACTCTAACTATAATTGCTGAATTTCAATGGTTGTGTGTGTGTTTTCATTCTGAACCTAACAATAATGTCCCTGTAACCTTTGTTTTTTACAGTAAATTTCTATTTTTTTTAGTGTTGCGGGGGTTGGCCAAAGGCCAACTTCCTGCATTCAGCCAGCTGCACCAGGCCTGTGGCCAGTCCCTGTGGCCAATCCCCCAAAGGCAGCCAAGCTGGGTGGAGGGCACACAGCCCTTCACCTCGTGACGATTTCAGCCCGGGGGACCCCATTCTACGAGGTCCTCCACATTTCTTTTAGGGAGGGGTATGTGGTCCTCGACCCAGGGCCGTATGTTGACCCCAAGGACTCCATCTCCTGGGTACTGGCCATATTGTAAATGGGGAGGGGGCATGCATCCCCTCTCCCCAGGCTGATTTCTGGCCCCGGGGACCCCATCTCCTAATGCCTACCCATATATGGAAGGGGCATGTGGCTCTCCTCCCTGGGTCGTATTTTGGCCCCAGGGACCCAGCCTTATGGTGAATGGAGTAGGGGGCATGCAGCCCCCCTTCCCTGTTTGATTTCTGTCCCCGGGGACCCCATCTCCCAAGGTCTGGCCATTGTCTGATGGGAAGGGGGCATGCAGTCCCCCTCCCCATAAACCTCATACCCCGAGACCTGGCCAGTAAATGGTGGGTGCCCTAGAGCCAATGCAGGGCACCCCCTTCCTCTTTGTTGGTGGCCACGAAGGGAGCCCCAATACCCCCGCAGCCTTAGCCGGTAGTGCTCCCACCTGCAGGGAGCAGCTAAAAATGCTGCTTCCTGTGGGTGGGAGCAATTTTTTCATGTGTTTTCCTGCCTGCATCGTAGTGAGCAGGGAAACAGATGAAAAGTCCTCTCCCAGAGGGTGGGGGCATTTTTTATGCTTCCCCTCACTGGGAGCGAACTTAGAGTTTGCTCTCGCTTGGAGGTAGCTTTGATATTGCTCCTGCCAAGCGAGTGCAAACACAGGTTAACTTAACTGCACCCATGCAAGCAGGGAAACCACTATGTCCCGGGAGTGGGCATCCCTGAACATAGCTGTAGCCAGCCTTGGGGATGGGGTCCCAAGGGCCATTAATGGCTCAGGAAGGGGCGTGGCATGGCCTCCTTCCCCCTTAATTGTTATGGTCAGGCCAGGGTGAAGTGGTGGTCCCCGGGACCGAAATCAGCCCGGAAGGGAGGCCAGATGCCCCCTCTCAATATATTAAGAGACAGACGGGCCTTGGGTGTGGTGGTCCCCGGAGCCAAAACAGCAGGAGGAAGGGATCCACATGGCCCACCTTCCACTTAATTGTTATTGCCAGGGCCCAGGGGTGACAGTCCCTGGGGCTGAAAGCGGCACTATGAGGGGGACCACGTGCACCCCCTCCCACCCAAAAAATTTTCCCCAGGGAACTGGCCCACCACGGGCCAATTAAAAAGCAAGCATGAGAGACGGTGCTTCTTTTTTTTTTTTTTTTGCCACAAATCTGCTGCTCCTCCATGAATTCTCAGCTAAAATGAAAAAAAATGTTTATGGTCCCTGTGGGATCACACCATCAGGCTGAAGGGGGAGGGTATTCCTACTCTGCCCCCTTTTGGGTTTTTTGGTGATTTTTTGGTGGACTCTGGCTAAGTCCCATGTCCCAAGATGGCTTACAACACTTCCTGGTTGAAGTGTTGGCAGCCAGTCAGATCTCATCATGAGATCTGTCCAATTCACTGAGGATTTGTGTCCCTAGGTATTTATACATCTTCTTTCTTTAATAACTCCACAACTACTGAAGAGATTTACACCATATTGCAAAAAGAGATATTTTTGGACCAAAAGCTAGCCTTCTGCCAAATTTGGTGTAATCCGTTCAGCGGTTAGGGCTGTAGGCATGATCAACATCCCAATGGAAATTGCATGGGGAAAATCCATTATGGGACCCCCCCTTTTTCTCGGCCTGTTTGACACTCATAGGACTGCCTTCTGTGTGCTCCACAAGTGGTGCACCGCCAATCCTGGGCACTTGGTTGTGAAGTTTAAGGAGCCAAGATAGCCAAAATCAAAAACTTTGGACTTCAAAGGATTTTGGATACAAACTCCCCTGAGAATCAAAGGAAGACCGGGAACCACCCTGCTTGTTGATCGGCCCAAGGTGCATAGCTGGTTGACTTGAATTCATTGTAGCTCTAGCTCTGTTCTTCTCTGCAGCAGCAAATCCTGTTCAGCAGTCCCTCGGTGATGGGGTATTGGACCTCATAGACCTCTCGACGAATACAGCCTCCAGCTTCGCCCTGCTAAAGATTTTCAACTTCCAGAAAATCTTCATCACTGCTTTTTCTAGTGGCTCCCCGACGATGATGCTCTCTTCTTGGTCACCTCCTGCAGCTTTTCTCTGCTGAACTTAACCTTCTCAGAACATTTTCTTCAAAATGTCTTCTAAGTCCGAAGGTAAGTGCCAACTGGGTCTAATCAATTTCTTATACGCGAACTATGCTCCATTGCATTCTGCCATAATTTTTTATTTTGACCTGATCTCGCACAACTACATGTCTGCGATTGGCGCTTTAATCTTGTAGGCGTTAGTTTTTATCTTAAATTTTAAAAATTCATAACTTTGGTTATAATCTGGATCTCCAGGTATCCTTCAGCGCCTTTGAGGAAGTACAGAGGTAGAAGTGCACCCCAGAGGGGAAGATAAGGAGCGGGAGCACACTTGGAGGATGATGAGGAGAAGGAGGACCCATACCTGGGTCCTAAGCTACAAGGAGAGCCCAACGCAATCACAGTAGATACCCAGGATGCCCAGTACTAGGGCAGGGAGCAGTGGGTACCCAGGGGCCTGTACCAGAGGAGCTAGAGGACACAAAAGTGGAGAGGGAGCTCAAACAACAGCTGACCAAGATGAAGTTGAAAGCAGAGGAAAGGAGGGCTGAGGCAGAAAGAGCCTTGGCCTGAGAAAATGCTGTGGCAGGGAGGGCCTTGACGGATAGGAAACATTTGCTGACACTTGAAATGGATCTGAAGGGGTTGGAACTGAAACCCAGACAGACCCCGGAGTCCAGCAACATTGGTGGGAGCACATCAGCAGTGTCCACTTGGGAAGTGAGGATCCTAATACCACAAGACCTGTTGCCAAATTATCTGGTGGGAGGTGATATAGACAAGTGGTTTGCTGCATATGAGGTAGCTCTAAGCGTACACAAGATTCCAGGGTAGTGCTGGGGGGTAGCTTATGAAACCTCATGCCTGCATTGGGGAGGGACACACTTCTCACACTTGAAGAAAATGACCGGACAAGGGATGCCCTCATGAAAGCCATACTTGTTGCTAAATTTGGGGTGACCCCTGAAAATTGCAGTCAATGGTTCAGGGAAAGCCCCAAACTCCCAAACAAGTCTTGGGTGGATTTATTAGATTACTCCAGCAAGGCACTGAATGGCTAGATGAGAGGCAGCAAAGCTGATGATTATGTTAGGCTGAACAACTTGATTTTGAGAGAGCACATGCTCAATACTTATTTGACAGAGCTGCACCAGCACCTAGTGGATAGTAAGCTCACTGACCCCAGGGAACGTTGCTAAGGAGTGCAAAACAGTATGGTATGCAGTTCCTAGTGAACACTGTAGGTTGACGTATGGTTAGTATAATAAGTTATACACTAAGGGCAGGAGAACATTGCCTCCTTTTGGAAAAGAGACCCTCACACACCCCCCATCAGTGGGGTGTCTTGCTTCATCATCGGGTCTGCTCCTTATCGGGTCGGCGCTGCAATACCCGATCGGCGCCCTTGACGGGGCCTTTTGGCGGAGATCTTTATTTCCTTTTTGCCGTAAGGTGCCGAGCGTGTGAGGGCCCTAGTGAGTGTAGATGTAGTGAGTGTAGAAGTGAGGTTAAAACAAAAAGGGGGGTGGTCCACCCAAAACAACTTTAATGATCGTGGCCACTCTCCTTCATTAAAAACGTGAAAATCGCGCACCCCTGTTAAAAGGTCACGGGGTTTGTGCGCATTAAGGGCGCCGATCGGGTATTGCAGCGCCGACCCGATAAGGAGCAGACCCGATGATGAAGCAAGACACCCCACTGATGGGGGGTGTGTGAGGGTCTCTTTTCCAAAAGGAGGCAATGTTCTCCTGCCCTTAGTGTATAACTTATTATACTAACCATACGTCAACCTACAGTGTTCACTAGGAACTGCATACCATACTGTTTTGCATCACTTTGGGGCATGTATGCTGGACCTGGATAAATATAGCCCATAGTCCTCTATTTGTTAATAACGTTGCTAAGGAGGCATACCTCTGGAATAGCACCAGAGTGTCTAAGAAGGTACCTGAGATTGACTGTAAGAAAGATGGCTTAGGTTCTCCCCAGTAGAGTGAGGGGGGTCAAGGGAGACTCAGACAAGTCCCACAGTAAGGTGGGGGAAAGGGTCCATATGCTTGTTCTGAAAACAAGGGATGAAATTCTGTTGGGCGGTGGCCCAAGGCCCCTCATTTCCAACTTCACTGCTTTGTTTGCTCCCAGTTATGGCACACACAGCGAAACTCTGTCTGTCCTAAGAAACCACCCACTCGTAGGACATCTATGGGGTGACCAGTATGTCCTTAGGGATAAGTAGTCCCCAGGGGCAAGAGGAAGGTCATGTCCTAATCTCTCTTAGTTGGCAGGCGGCCTCAGAGGGTATGCTTGTGATCTCTGAGGGAGAATGTTGTCCCTTCCACCAGGTTGAAGTGAATGGCATCCCTGTCACTGCCAGCCAGACCATGGTTTTGGAAAGGCTGGCTTCCCTAGAGCAGTAAACCGCCCAGGTGTGTAGGGTAACTCAGGCAGAGGCGCACAACCTTTTCCACCCCATGGTCCTTGTATTCCTGGTATAGGGTTGGGAGGTGACCCAGAGAAGGGTCATAGTTAAAACCCAGATGTCCATTGACTGCATTCTGGGAAATGAATTGTCAGCAGAGTCAGGAGAGGTGGGAGTGGCAAAGTGGTGGTTGCTCCGCTTAGGGAGAGGAGCGTCGCCCCACTGCTATTTGAGCAGTGCAAAATTAAAAATAAAATGATAATAACAAGACATTATTATCATTTTATTTTTCTGTGCGGAACTGGAGTCAGGTCAGGGTGTGGAGAGGCTGAGCTCATCAGAGCAGAGTGAGGAGTGGTTTGCACTCCCTAAGTGCGCATGACTGTTTGGCCAGCCCTCTTGGGCTGGCCAAACCGTCATGCGCACATAGCATGTTCTCCACCTGGCTTTGTTGCACAGACCAATGGAGAACATGCCCAGGCTCCTAGGCACTGCATGAGCAGCCAAACAGGCCGCTTAGACCAATCATGATGCTGCTCATGCAGCGTCATGATTGGCTGGGAGAGTCTGCTTCCAGTGCTGACAGTGCAGATGAAGAGGACGGAGGAGAGGCGTGTGGTGGTGGCAGCTGCAGTGAAGGGAAGGGAAGGAAAGTTTATTTATGATTTTTTTTTATCCATTCCCCTCTGCCCCACTACCCCCGTTCTGAGGCAGCCGCCACTGAAGTGGCAACTACCCAGGGCACCCTGAAAGATCAGAATTCTTGTGCTCTCACTCCCAAACGGAGGGTACAGAGGCCCAGATGGAAGGGCAGGAGGACGAAGGACTCACCCATGGCCCCTGTTCAGCCTCAGGGAACAGTTCATGGGCTGGATGACCAGTCTCAATTTACTCCCCCTGGACTGGTGGCAGGGAGATTATACAAAGGGTTCCTAACACCTGGTGCTGTTGCCCCCCCACTCTGAGAAACCTCAAAGGTCAGAGATCCCTGGATTGTCTGGGGTCTGGCTCTTGACACTGCTGGCTGTGAGTGACCTCTGTTGGTTACTGTCCTTATTTGCGTATTTTACCTTGTGTTGGGTACAGAAGTCTGATCCAAGGGGTGGAATGGGCCACATCACTTTGTTTGCCATGGTGGTACTATCTGCCTTCATCTGTGAGCAAGTTAAGTTTAGGTGCTGCACAGATGTCAGGACAGGGGTTCCCCATGGGTCAGTTCAGTGGTTCAAGTGAGTGTAGACAGAGGGATCCAGCCAATTTCAGAGGGGCATAAAACCAGCAAGGGCCATTGTCCATGTTCTATTGCCTAAGCAGGGACGCCCATCAAACTATTGATTAGCCTCCCAAGGCTTTTGCCTGGAGGGGGGGTCATAATAGACTTGGCCCTCTGTGCAGTGTCACCCATAAACCTTTTGCCTTCACGCCTCCTATTTTTTGTTGAATTCGTTTTTGTTGGCCTTAGGACTGTGTACTTTACCACTGCTAACCAGTGCTAACGTGCTTTTGCTCACTCCCTAAGACATAATAAAATTGCCTTACATCTAATTTGAATATTTCATTTACTGTTAAGTCCCTAGTAAAGTGGGATACCATGTATCCAGGGCCATTAAATTAAATGCTACTAGAGAGACTGCAGCACATATGGTTCCACCCACTAAAATAGCCTCTTAAAACATGTCCCAGTCTGCAATTGTAGCCTGAGTGCAGTTTTAAACTGCCAATTTAACTTTACAATATGACCCCCTTCCAAGCCTTAAACTCCCCTTTTATTGCATTGAGGCCCCCCAGAAGGTAAACCCTAAGTAGCTCATGGGGCAGGATGCATTGCAATTAAAAGGTTTGACATGTACATTTACATTTTACATGTTATGGTAGTGAAAAACTCCTAAATCTGTTTTTCACTACATTGAGGCCTACCTGTCCCATGGGATAGCGTAGGGTTGACATATTACATGTATTAAGTGCTAAACTTTGATTGGGAACAAATAAGCATTTCATGTTTGGTATCTATAAAATGGTAGTTAAAAATCCTTTTTAATGGTAAAGTTAGATTTTAAATTACAATTTTGAAAATGTCACTTTTAGAAAGTTGCCAATTTTCTGTCCTTTACTGTGCCTGAATGGGCAATCTAATGGCAGGATGGGTGGGCAGAACTAGACAGAACCCTAATTGCACCTGAATAGGCTATGCTCTGCCTTCAAACAAATGACTTATCGCCAGTGAAGGAAAACCTCTAGAAACTTCTCCTTCGTCAAAGAAGTTACCAAGTATTAGTATAGGACCCTCAGACCCACTCTTCAGATCGCTTTTTGGACCTGTGAAATGACTCCTGCAGGACTTCCTTCTGCTGTGGCCTGCTGTGTACTTCACAAGACTATTTTGTCACACCTGGATGGACTGCTTTGCTGCCTGGAGCCTATCTTCATCACACAACTTTATTCGATCTTTTATAAAACAGATCATAAAAGCACAAGTTCATCCTATATATTACAAAACAAATTAAATAACCATATATACAAAGTTTAAAAAGACCGATATATCAAATTTGCCATGTTCATAATAAACAATTCTCATAAAACCATTTAAAATTCAGTTAAAAATACTATAAATCTCTTAATAACACTTTAGGCCAATATTGCATAAATGAAACCAATTCTATCTTAATTATTACTGATTGGGCATCGACCCCCATTTTTCCTCTTTCTAAAACAAGTCCACAGAAATGAAGCTACAGAAAATCATACAAACAGATCCGAGAGGGCCTTTAAGAAGTACAAAGCCACCCTGCATTGTTTGAATTTATAATACCTCAAAATTGAAAGAATGAATACTTTTCTTTCATCGGTAAAGTACTTACAGAATAAGATTATATGGAGGTCTGATTGAACAGAGTGATTATTACATGGGCAGGGTGACAAATCTAAGTGTTTATATCTCTTTTCAGGATACCCTAACATTAATGGAATCAGGTTCATTCGGAAACGCAAAAGAATAAATCTATGCTGTGCATTATTAATACAAGAGAGATAATAAAAACCCTCCCCTGGTCTTGGTGGGACCAGATCATAGGCAATGGAAGAATTTTGAAGGTGTTTTTTTTCCCTTCGGGCATAGTTTGCTCTCTGTATGAATAATTCTGTTATCCATTTCTTCGTAACCCTTCTGCAAGATTCAGGGTCCTGAAATAATTCAGCTAGCCCTAATGCATTCAGTTGTACCTCTACATAGGTTAACCAACCAATCCTCTTGTAATAATCCAGCTTACAGCAATCCTTAATGATACATTGCGTCAAATCTACAGTGGACCTCCGCCAAATTGAGAGTCACAATAGGATTGGTGCCAATCTTATACAGTCGTTCAAATAAGGTAGCCCCAATTCAAGATGTAGTATATAATTTGAGGCGGATTGTGGTAGAGATACTCGGTTTTTAAAGAAGCTATCTTCCAGTTGCTGGAGGTGTTCAACATTAGCCATCCCCCAGACTCCTGCCCCATCTGTTGTAGAGGATTTTGTTTTTGCAGAGTAGATATTTTTGATTGTGTCCAGGGGACTAGCTCCTAGCTTCTTCGCAAAAATTTAGATAGCTTGGAGGATCCTTTCCATACCCTGAACTCTTGCTGCCACCAAGTTGGACCAATAATGATTTTTATCAAAGAGAACTCCTAAGTATGAAAAACAGTCTACCACCTCGATTTCCTTTGCTGCCAAATGAAAGTAGGGATGTTTCTCTCCTCTAGCTGCTCCTGCTACGTTTATGAAGGATTTGGATTCATTTACTTTTAAGTCTAAGGAGGCCACGAATGTGGAATATGCTGTGATTAGGGATTGTAAGGCTACCCCCGATCTAGCCATTAATACTGCGTCATCAGCGTATGCCAATATCGGAAGAGGGGTATGATCGAATTTGGGGTCATCCAGAGGTAAGGCAGACAGAGTGGACTCTACCCCGTTTGTATATATGGAAAAAAGAAACGGGGCGAGAACACACCCCTGCCTGACTCCCTTTTCGATCTTAAAGGAACGTGTGCAATCCCCATTTCTGCCATACCGGACGCAGGCAGTGGCATTGGCGTACAACTGACGGATAAAACAAATTATCGGCGGATCAATGCCCATCCCCTCCATCATAGACCACAGCCTCTGATGGGAGACACAATCAAAGGCAGCGGTCAAATCCATAAAGGCCATATAGATCTTCCGGCCTTTTGCCTTAGTATATTTTCCTATGGATAAAGAGAGGTTTAGACATTGATCCACCGTCCCCATTCCCCTCCGGAAACCATATTGTGCCTTCATAAAAATGCTATGGTTTTCAGCCCAGTCCTCCAATCTGGCTAATAAGAGCCGTCCCATAAGCTTGGCAGTGGTATCGAGAAGGGAAATTGGGCGATAATTCTTTGGGGACCCCCTTTCACCTTTTTAATATATAGGCACTATTACACTCTGCTTCCAGGATGAAGGGGGACCCTCTATCTGGATGATGTTAAAAATATTTGTTAGTAGAGGGACCCACATGTCATAATTCTCCTGGAAGAAATCAATTGGGACACTGTCAGGCCCCGGAGCCTTTCTGGAGGCACAAGCTTCGAGCCCCTTTCTAACCTCCAATACAGAGAAAATTAGCCCGCCCTGGGATGCAAGATCTAAGCCGGAGGGTGGGAATATTGAAGGGGTCGTTGAACCAATTTTTTTTTCGAAGTGTCCCACCCATGCATCTTCATCTACATGTGAATCTAAGGAGGGGTCTTTGGAATCTTTAAAATAAGGGGCATTCACAATTTCCCAAAAGTCCCTACTACTGCCCGAAATGGCTGCTTGTTCAAGATCTTCCCAAGCCTGCTCCCTGAGGTCCTTCTCTCTTTACCTTCTCGCTTGTTTGTAATCGTTACATAGTGCACGTATCTTAGTGGGATCTCTAGGGTAGGTTTTCAAGGCATTAACAAGGGCTTTTTTTGCTGTAGAACATACTGAATCAAACCATCGGGTAGTTGAGGTAGCGTTTGACAGCTTTGAACGAGTGAGTACTTCTTTTATTTTCATCAGAAGGGCACTAAACTGGGTGACCAAAAATGAGGGCGATGACTTCTCTTCCAGGCATAGTATAATTTCTTTCTTAGCTTGAGCTAAAATTTCGGGGATCAAATTTAACTTATGGGCCTATGACCATTTCAGTTGGTAGCCGTTTTTCCTAGTCAGTGTCACACCCTCCATTACCTGCTGGTGTTCTTTTGCCTTGGATAGGATACTTAGATGAATGAATAAGATGGCATGATCACTATAACAGGAAAATCGAGTGCCCATATGGACCACTTTCCCATCTAACTGTGCCGATGCTAAAATAAAATCGATGGTGGACTCTTGGTTTCCCCTTCTAAATGTACTCCCTATCTCTCCCTCATTCACTTCATTTATTATACCCAGGTTCCACTTATATAGTAATCTATTTAAGGTTTCACCATACTCATTATGCATGAAATGTTGAAGAGGGTTACCATGGGGGTCTTCTACTCCGCACACCATAGTTCCATTAAACTTGCAGAGGTAGATGTTAAAATCCCCCACCCATATGAGGTTTACACGGGCCCTATTTTTGGCCATGATAAATATCTCTATCTCATTTGCTAAGGCATCTGCCACTGCCTTCATATTTCTCCCAAACGCGTTATTGTAGTAGTTAACAATTAACCAAGTTTCTTCTTTCTTATAACCAAGTTGGAAGAGCTGGAAATGGCTATTTATAGGGCCAACCTGCCTGACTTGAGAGGGTATGGTGTTCGAAATTAGGGTTAATAAACCCCCCTTCGCCCTTCCAGAGGATGATGGAATTGCGGGGGGTGAAAAGTACGAAACCCAGGAAAAAAGACTGGGTCTTTGGCCCAAGTCTCCTGGAAGAATATAATCTCCAGTGATTGCCACATATTTTGCCAGTGGGGGTTTCCTATCTTGGAGGCTATTCCTGCCACATTCCAGGATGCCATATTGGTCCTAATTTCCTCTATGGCAGTCGGAGGAGGTGAGGTACTCAAGGCAGTCTCCTGGCTACTGGAGACGGGAGTTACTACTATGGGGGCCCTCTCTAGAAATGGTGGGGCAAATGTGGTCACCTCTAAACTAAGCACTGGAGGAACCAGAGTAGTTGCCTATCCTGTTGGTAATGGGGCAAAGGGGATTAGTCAGTCGCAAGATTCCAGATCTGAAAGGCTGTGAATCTGTTTTGCAGCCTTATCCCGGAACTAGTATTGAAACCCTTGTTACCTCTCAGACCTGGGAATGCTGGGATTTTTCTGACCCTATAATCCCTTCTTGGCATTACACCCTGGTTGTAAAAGTGCTCCAGTGGTAAGGGGATAATCTGCGAGATCCTTTGAGAAAATGTATAAAGGTTGTCTAAAAGGGAAGGACCCGTATAGACATTATTAAAATTAATGACCACACAGTCACCAGTTAAGGATTTTCTTGTACTGCCCACCCACCCCACTCTCCTGGCCATAATAATTCTATTGGCCAGTTGATAACTCCCCATTTCTGAATCCTTAAGGTTGTTTACTAGCCAATGAAGACATTTGTCCATTAACTGTCTTGTGGAGGCTGCTGGTGGAAGATGGAGAAATTGTTGCGATTGATTGTCTATCGCTCCAATATAGTTCTCACGTGTTCCTGCTGTCTGATTGGCCCCTCTTATTTCCTCTTGGACTGTTGGTACCTGCCACAGTGGATCCCTTGTGCTCTTCTTTTGGAGGTTCCGAACCTCCCGTGGCGTATTTAACTTAGGTGTACCAGTTAGAGGCTGTGCTAGGACCCTGGTGGAGGCAACCGGTAAAGTTGACGATGTCGATGGAATGGATGGTCCCCATGCCTCATTTAGTTGAACTGAGTTTCTGCTTGTGGGTACATCCGGAAGAGGGTCTCTTAGAGGGAGCGCTCGAGATAGTAATAGATGGTTCTGTGTCTCTAAATCGGCCAACCTGTGTTCAATTTAAGTCAATTTATTTAAGATAGGGTCCATTATAGTGGTTAACCTTTTAGTCACTTCTGTCCAAATGGAATCACCCGGAGCTGCTTGAAGCGAAAAATATTAGCAGACACTGGAGGTACTGATATTATAGAATTCGCTGTAGTCGCCCTGGTTTGGGGGCCTTTATGTTTGGGGGCATGAGTTATTTTGGATTGTTTTGACTTCAAGGTCGCAGTACCCCCTACTCTAGTACGCTTGGCTGGTGGATAAGGTATGGGATCCTTTGGAGAAATGTTAGGGGGAGAAAGGTCCGGCCCCCTCCTTGGTTTAGAGAAAGTAGTTACATTGGAAGGTGAAGGCCCACATTGACCCGGCGGAAGATCCAATGATGTTATCAATAATGATGGTTGCGTGACAGGTAGGGACTCGTTTGCTCTATCTGTAGTCGACCCCATGGAAAAAAAGGGCAGTTCCACAGATAGATGCCTTTCGGTCAGCTCTATTTCATGGGAGAGGACACTTGCCGCTCTAACCAAAAATGAGTCCAAAGTCGCTCCTACCCCTCCTCCATACTTTTCCATCAAACCCTTACTTTTTGCCATAGTTACAGTGGGGTAAAACAGTACCTTGTCTCAGATGCAGATGTTAGAGGGCGGGCCCAGCCTCTTCCGGGCTCCGACGGGCATGGATGGGCCTGCCCTTGGCCCGGGTTTGGCCCGGGCATGTCCCCGCGCGCGTCCCTCGCCACGGGCCGGCGTCCTTATTTTATGGCGCGTCCACACGCTGGGGCTCCTGGTATTTGTGGTCCCCTGCCCGAGTACAGCAAAGTCCTGGGCACACAACACAGCCCAACAGCAGGGTGCAGCTACGAGGAGCCCCGGGCCGGCATCTTCCTTTTATGGCGCGTCCACGCGCTAGGGCTCCTGGTATTTGTGGTCCCCTGCCTGAGTGCAGCAAAGTCCTGGGCACACAACACAGCCCAACAGCAGGGTACAGCTACGAGGAGCCGCGGGCCGGCATCCTCCTTGTATGGAGCGTCCACGCGCTAGGGCTCCTGGTATTTGTGGTCCCCTGACCGAGTGCAGCAAAGTCCTGGGCACACAACACAGCCCAACAGCAGCGTGCAGCTAGCGTATCTTGAACCCTTAGAGGGCTGCTGTACTGCTTGAGCCCTGCTTAATCACTTGAACGCAGGACTACCACAGTGACTCCAAGGGCTAGTTTTCTGGCCTCCTGATCAGAGCCTCAGGGACATAAAAGGCTCCCACCATCTTAAATCCATACCTGGATCCACCCTGAGTGAGTCTGGAACCCCCAAATGGTGCCCCTCCAGTCCTGGACTCTTGGTTGTAGTTTTAAATGTGCCCAGTCTAAAAACTGCTCTGAGAACTGAAGGAATACAAGGACCAACCTGCTCATCGATCTGCCCATATGCATCGCCGGTCGGCCTGACTTCGCAGGTAGTTCCCACTACATGCTTCTCTGCAGTAGTAAATGTTGCTTAGCGGTCCCGTTGCTAAGGGGTATCCAGCCTCATGGAGCTCTTGTCAGATACAGCCTCCAGCTTTGTCCCACTGAAGGTTTTCAACTTCCAAAAAAGAGATTTTGTATGAACATAGAAATCTTCACCACTACGTCATCCAGCAGCTCCTTAACAATGGTGCTTCCTCCTCAGACACCACCTGCAGCTTTGTCCTTCTGAAATATCATCTCAGAAAATTTTCTTCAAAATTTCAGTCCAAAATTCAGTACCGACCGGGTCCAACCCACTTCTTGTATTCGCATTGTGCTCCGTCGCAGTTGGCCATAGATTTTTGACTTTGACCAAGTCTCCTGCGACTAGATATCCGCTGTTGATGCTTCGATATTTTAGGCACTAGTTTTTACCGTAAATTTTAAAAATTCATAACTCCAATTCTACTGATTGGATGTTTGTTGTTTTGGATCATTTATTCAAATATACTTAATTTTTCTAAATTGGTGTGGGATGTTTCTTGTGTATTTTTTTTCACAACGTAATTTAATTGTTGACAGCCAACACAAAGTTGATGCCTCACGGGGCACCAGCATTATGCATACAAGGTTACATAAAATCATATCAACGTTTTCAATGATAGTATAGTATCGTTTATACAGAAAATAAGTTGCTAAATAACGCTTTAGAAAAACAAACAACAGTGCCATACTATATCTGCATGGAAAGTAAAGAAGTCTTATAAATGGGAGGAGTCCAAGCCATTTTCTTGTGTATTTTCAATTTATTACTGTTTGTGTGCTGCATAAATACTTTAACCATTGACTCTAGGTTAGGCCTGACTGCTTTTTGTGCCAAGCTTCCACAATTAAGGACTGGTTAATTTAGTGACTTTTGTGGTTGACCCTGACAGGGATTGTGGCTGTTGCTGAAACAGGGTTCACCTCCAATTCAACCAACAACCCAATGTTTACAGAATGTTTTATAATACTTATTCTCTGTTTTAAAGTATTGTAGGATTTGTTTTACCTTATCCAAGCAGACATGTGATTGGTTGGCATACCATTCACTAAAACCAAAAGTGGTTCTTCACTTTCTCAATCCACAGCAAGAGTTTCAATATTCTCCTTTCAATTTAGTGGAGGATAAACATCTTTTCCTTTCAGGTCTTTCAATAATTCACTCAGAGGTAAATTTGCCCTTTTTGGCTGCAGAAGAAGTATAGCATGTAGAGGACAAACAAAGTGGATGACAATATTATCATACACATTCACCTGCTGGAGTTCAGCAGCAATCAGGGCGATCTCTAAATAGTTATAAATACCTCTAGCAGGAATGTTATTATCATCCAATTTCATAATGGAGAATTTGCAGACAACTTTATTTTGAAATAAATCAAAATGTTTCTTATCTATTAAGTAAAGATCTCTGCCTTCAGTCTTGAGGTTGAAATCTACCCTTTTAGTCTGTGCCTCATAGTTCATACACAGCAATAATCACATACCTCTTTAGGAATTTCTGCAGTGGTAGTTGTGGGTTCAGCAATTTATTTTCTAAAACACTCTAATTCATTCTTTGAAGTGATTGTTTCATTGAGCACCTGTACTTTAACTACATTCTCCTCTCTCTCTCTAGTCCAAATTATTTCATTTGAATCTTGCCTGAAATGTTTGTTACCTCAGGAATCGTCTCAAGTAATAGTGCACTATTCATTTCTCCTTGAAGAAGAGTGGGATTTTCACATAGTACAATCTCCTCACTAGGTTGTGCATCATACTGTGCTGAACTGGCAGCTTTGAGACATGTTGGAAAGTACTGCTGTACACAAGTTGTGATATACAAACTAAAGAATGTCCCTTCAAATGTGACAGTTTTATTACTCTGCACGGATCAAGACTTTGTAAAAGTCTAAGTTTCTGCTTAAATGTTAACTTAGTGTAAATACAAGTAAAGAATTAGGGAAAATTACTATATTTCATCCTGAGGGGACCTCAAAGAAAAAGTGTTTACCCTTTGACACTGTATATTTTAATTTAGATGGTCTGGTTGTTGAGGTCAAGAGGTTTCAATTGAAAAAAATTAAAATGATTTTTTTCAAAATTTTCTATAGCTGTAGAGCTGAAGCTGGATTTCTATCAGTTATCATGTGCCTTTTCAGCTCAAATGTAATGATTAAACTATACTGAGATATAACATTCTTTCAAAAGACTCGATTAATGGGTTTTTGAGGTTTACAATAGATGTTTTGAATTTATGATACACAGTTCCTCCAAAAAAAAAATCAATCAGACTTATTAGTCAAGATGAACTTAATCATGATGTGGCCCTAGAGAAGCAACAACTTCCAATTAATTTCTTTGTTTTGAATACCCATTCCTTTCATTTTTGTAAAGTACATCAGCTTTGACACCTATTCTGCAACTTTATTTGTTTAAGAAACATTTCAGTTCATCAACCAACTGTTGTCTTATGCTGCAAAAAATACTGCAATGTTACTTATAAACAGAAGCTGGAGGATGTCTTCAGAAACATGATCTATAAATATTTCTTCTTTCTTTCATGGCACTAATTTCTCGCTTGGGACTGTTGTAACTTTCTGCAGTCCCATTCTCTGCTGGAAGTATGTTTTCGTTCTTCGTCGGACATGGCACAAAATCTGGACTTGTTTATATTTGGCATTTGTCTGCATTTTTTCATAATGAGCTAACTAGCCTACCTAAAGACTTCGGGGCATATTATCAAGGGCCTTATCGCCGATTTAGCGGCACTTTTTGCCGCTAAATCGGCAATATTTTTAACGCCCTATTATCAAGCTGTCGCTAACAGGCGTTAGCGAAAGCTTTCAGGCGTTAGAGGCCGGGAATTACATCGCCTTGCATGTCAGCGATATTTATCGCTAATGACATGCAAGGTAGGCGTTCCCCACTAAAAGCGACTGTAAACAATCGCTAACACCACTAACCCCTATTATCAAGGCAGGCGAAGCGATAAAATAAATCGCGCTAAGCGCGTTTATCGCTAGATTTTAACACCTGCTACTGACTATGACTTACCTGTTTAAGGTATAGGAGGTGGATTCTAATTCTGAATCCACCTTAGCGTTAATGCAAGAATATCGCTGGTTTTCCAGCGATATTCTCGCATTTTGGCGCTATCGCTGGAAATATTATCGCTATGGAGATAAACCTTACTAATAGGGTGTTATCTCAGCGATATTTTCCAGCGATAGGCGGCGTTAACAGGATTCGCGCTAAGCGCGTTTAGCGATAAATATCGCTATTCCTTGCTAATATGCCCCATCATTCTGTTTATAATGAGAATGATACGCTTCCTTTTCAAAGCAAATTGCATTTTACAAGATGTTCAACAAACTTGTTCTGTTTACATCCAGCAATTCTTCTCTTTGTCTGTTCCATTGATTTCATAATGTTCATCATTGTGAAGCTCTATGAATTTCTTCCTAATTACACTGCTGTTCTCATTTCTACCTTTAGATAAATTCCTAGATTTCTCTAATCTATTTATTTCAATGTGTTTCTGATTTTGTTTTCAGTAGTTTCTCCTCATCAACTTCATTTCTTATTTTTCATTTATCCACTACATTTGTTATAAATGTTTGATTTCTCTTACCAAGACATCTCCTCAATCTACACTTTTATCTAAATATTTGTCTATTATGCATGCAATATTTCCTTTGCAACAATGATGACATTCCTTATTGTTTTCTTTAGATTTGCAGGTATAGTGTCTTGAACTTGTGGACCTGCAGCAAAATGGATGAGAGAATATAATGAAAAATTGTATGAAATATAAGAATATTGTTTGATAACTATTACATTTTATAAAAAGATGGAGAACGTCCCTAAACACATACTTCCATTATTAAATACATAATGCTTCCAAAGTGCTGTTGTCGTATAGTTTCCACTAATCCATAGGATCTACACGTTTGGGTGAGGTGAGGTGCCTAGACGGATTCCGAGCAGCCTCGCACAATATGTTGGCCTAGTGACCAGCTAGCTCACAGTGCCAACATAAGCCCCCCTAACACAAACAGGGAGAGAAAAGCTTCTGGCAACAACTGAACATGACAACCCTGACCCCTCAGGGATCGTGGTTAACAGATCAGATCCTTTACGCTCAGTCACTCATGCTTACTTGTTCTCAGAGAAATAAATAGAGAATATATATTTATTAAACCACCTTTATTCTTGCATAAAACACATGTGCTGCAATAATCAGTAGACAGAAGCAGATGAAAGTGATTACAAGCACTAAAAGAGTAAACAGTAGATATAGTTCAACCATGGTGCTAAAACAGTGTATATTTGCAGGCATATAGTACAAGATAGTAATCAGGCGTGCTCCTACTATGCAAACCCTACTCTGTGTGTACCTAGAGTGTGTGTAGGTGTGAAGCCAAGAATCCCCCCAAGGAACGATCCAACCCTACTACCTGGTTGGAGAGAATGTAGGACTCCTTCTTGGTCATGAACTGGACAACCCTCGTAGAGATGTCAGACCACTGCATGGTCAAGTCTCAGCATGCAAGGTCCCTTGATGTCAGCTGAAGTGCCTCCTCTGAAAATCCCATGAGATGCTGATTATTTATAATAAAAAGCATCCTTGCGATGTACGTACAGATTAGCAATGTTATGGACATGAAGATAGAACAACATTTGTACATTTGTGCATAAAGGCCTTGTACTTGGTGTTCGAGGCATTGTGATAATTTTATGCGAAGCCAGATGTGTAAACATAAGTAGTTTCAGAGAAACTAATCAACTATTGTCATGCATGCGAATATGTGCAAAAGGTCACAGCAGAAATGTTATTGTGAAAAAGAGGACAGTGTAAGAAATGAGCAGCTTCGCCATTAAATTGAGGAGTTAACCAGTTTTTTATCATCGAATGATTACTGTGTATACTGCTATCTTTCCTAGTTGCTACTCTGCTTCAGATCTTACACTGCATTAGAATTCAGAGGAATTTCATTTAGCTATATGCAGGTGTGCTTTTTTCTTGAATTTGGTGTGGTTTTACGTGCTTAAACATGTTTCAACTCAATTGAGCCCTACTGTTGCTGTTCCCACTATGCATATTTTTGGAGTGAAATTGCAGTCTGTTACTGATTGTTCGCACTGTGTTTACAGTTGCAGACATGTGAAACACATACTTATGACTGATATGTTGTGTTTGTTTCAGATAAAGAGTTTCTTAAAGGACTGTGCAAAAAATGCCCTTTTAGGTATTTTTCAGGCCTCCTTTGAGGCTCGATTTTGCATATTTTTAGTGATGAGTGGCAGTCTAGTGCATGTAGTGTTAGCTGGGTTAAAGCCTTGCAGCTACTTTACGAGATGTAAAGATTGTGTGCAAAGTGTTTTCAAGTATACAACTATGCTGGAAGGTAGTTTTTTTGGTCACGTTTCTGAACCTGATTTTCACTTTTTTGGAGGGTCTAAGCACAGCCTAGTTTTCAGTGAGTATGGGAAGGGGGTTTTGAGCACAGTGGAGGTGGGTTTTGGTGTATTTGGCTTTGCTTGAATATATGAAAGGAACATAAACATTTGCCTAGATGTTGAATTTACAGGCTGGCTGATAAGCAATTTTAATTTATAGTGCCTTTTAATAATGTGCTATTTAGGCTCTTAAACCTCTATGGGTCTGCTGGGTTCATCAATAAGTCTTCAGATGGAAGTATTAGAAATTACGAGAGAGTTAGGTGAGTTACCTATTGACTTTTCTTAATCTATAAAAGGAGGAAAGTCATAGTACTGTTTTTGTCTCAAAGATATTTTCTTTCATTTACTTGTAGTCCATAAGTTACAATATTTCTGCTATATCCCACTAATGCAAACTTTAAACCATACATAACCTTCTGCTCTTTAATTTGACAATCTTTTGTGATTCTAAAGTTACTAGGAAGGGTTTGTTTCAGCAGTATTAAACTTGTATTACTTTATGCACACCCAGCCACAGTTATTTGCAAATCTTGGGTTGCTAGTGCTCCAGACTAACCAATCTTAACATATAATGCTGACCGGTATACCTGATATGTGATTCCAACATTTTAGCCCTCGGTCTCTTATGTAACATTTTCTATAGATTGATTCACATACTTCTATTATACATTGGGGCCGATTCCGATTCGGGCCGGAAATTTCTCCGACCGAGCCGGACCCGGAGAGATTTCCGACCGAATCGGACCCGTGCAGTCCGACCGAACGAGTACGATGCGTCCGTATGTTATCGGACTCGAGTCGGTCGGACTCCCATTGAAGTCAATGGGAGCCGGTCGTACAACGCGTACGCGGGCTCCCATTGACTCAATGGGTGCGAGTCGGACAAGGGCGCCCCTACAGCGGGTACGCGGCGAAGCGATTCGCGCCGTACACGCACAGGTAGGGGACCCATGGGTCCCCCTGTGTGCGACTCGCGCGGCTACGCGTACAGGGGGTCCGACACGGACCCCCAAAGTACGGCTCCGACAGCTCTTACGAGCCGGAGTGCGCGGCTCGGTCGGACTGCTCCGCGGCGCGCATCGTACTTACCCGGCCGGGAAACGTCTCCATTGCGCGGTGCGAGCCGAGTCCGAGCGAGTCGGTCGGAGCGGTTCGAGCCGGGAGCGAGTCGGTCGGAGCGGTCGGGACGCCCGGACGAGTCGGTCGGAGATTTCGCATCGTACTCGCTCGGCCGGACCCGTGTACGGTTCGGTCGGGAAACAGGGCTCCGAATCGGATCCGGTAAAGCCGAATCCGATTCGGAGCCCTACCGGCCGAGATCGGAATCGGCCCCATTGTCTCTGTAACACATTTGTGACTGAAGTAAAGCGCTGCGACACCATACATTTTGGTAAGTAGCACTCTAAAAAAGGTAAAAGATTTGAGACAGGAGCTGTGAGATTTCAGGACCTGTTTGCAGTGTCCCCTACTTTTTGCCCCCATTTTGACCACTAGATGCTAGTTTTCCAATTCTGACTGTGCCCTGGGCTTTGCGAGCCAGACCCAGGGCCTCTGCTCTATGTAAAAATGTTGTCTAATTACAATTGGCAATGACAGATCCCTATATGTCCCAAGTATATAATAAGGCAAGGGGGATTCAAACTACCTATAAGTCACTAGTATATAATAGGGCAGGGAGGGTTAGCGGCCCAGTAGATTTCCTGAATTGGAGTCTGCGCTATGGTGGTGCCTGCTGTTATTTTAAAAGCGAGCCCTACCTTGCAGGCTGATTTTAATTTGAAATTATATGCAAATTTGACTTAGGATTTAAAGGTACTTCCAAAGTATTAATCTACCTTATTCTTACATATAAGTCACCCCTAAGGTCTCTCTTAGGTGCCCGACGGGTAGGGTGCCTGGTTACTATAAGCAGAGACATTATAAAATATGTTTTGTAAGCCCTGGTTTATCCCCATTGTAGTGAATGATAGGCTATTACAATATTTTATTTAAATATAAATATTGATAGGAGCCATCTACAGTCTTGGGAAGACTTTGTGGACAGCTCAGTGAAGGTTCTATAGTGAGTGACAGGTTTATCTCCCCCAACAAATATGTGCCAAGAGAGACTTCCAGGATTTGACCAGGGCCTCGCAGAAAGTCAAGCCCGCGAATCAGCACCAAATGTGGCCTGACGAAGCGCTTTGCTCAACATCGTGAAAAAAGCTTCAGAAAAATGCAAAGTGTGAAGGTCAAATTTTAACCGAGGCTTCCCTCTTAGTGTGTCCAACCAGGGTTTCATCGCTTTCAGCCTCAAACTTTGACTTTGTCCCGGTCAAACACGACCAGATGTCCGAAAGTGGTGCTATATGTTTTTAAGCACTAGAAAGTGTTTATTCTTTAAAAATTCATATCTCCGGTTCCCTACATTGGATTTTTGTCTTTTTGGTGCGTTTTTGGTCATGAAAATATAATCTATTTTACACATTGGAGTTGGATTTTTATTGTGTGTTGTGTCTTATTTATTTAATGTATTGGTGTTTTTAAATGCTTTACACATCTGTCTCCTAACTTAAGCCTGCCTGCTCGTTGCTATCGACCAAGGTTGAGCAAGGGATTAATTTATTGAGACCCTAAATGAATCTTTTATTGTGTTCATGGCCTTATTACTAGTGGTCTGACACTACTTATCAGTAGTAATAATGCACTTTCCAACAGGAGCAATATAGAATTGATGTATAGGGTCAAAGCCTGCTAGTGAGAACATCTATGGCGAAGGACATGAGAAAGTTGAGTGAAGATCCAAATAAGATTTGTGCTCCACAGAGCATACTTGTAAGGTATGGGATGTAACAGGGGAGATGTGAAGGGACACATAGATATTGTATAGAAGGAAACAGAAAGGATGACAAAGAAAGGAAAGGGAAGGAAATCAAAGGTAATGGTATGCAAAGACATATGGATTTCAAAAGGAATGTAAGGTACTTTGAGAAGGGTACCCAATAGGAATTCAGGCAGATAAAAGAAGTGTGTAGAGCACAGAAGATTAGAAAAGAGCAGAGTACTGGGGAAAACAGGAGAGGACAGAAAAAAAGAGGAGAAGAGACAAGGCAACAGGGAATTAAAGGGTAAGAGAAGATAGCAGAGAAGAGTACAGGACAAGATTTTAGAGGGGAAGGGAAGAGAGGAAAGAATAGGATGGAAGAAGAGAGGACAGCAGAGGAGAGGAGAGTACAACAGAGGAGAGGCAGCAAGATGGGAGGTGTAGAGTATTATAGTCATTAATATATGATTATTATTTGTGATATTCTAAATGTACAAGACAAAGTTTGCTAATCAGAAACATTCCATATTAAAATGTATATTGCACAAAGTGATTGCACACTATTCAATCAGCACATTGCTTAAATACATTGTCCTCTACAGCTTAGCGTCTTGACCATATAGAATAGCTTGGTTTTATATTTCAGTCTCAGAAAGCCATACAAGCATCTAGCTTTGACTAATAAAAGGAAGGGAAAACGATTTGAGAAGGGAAGGGAAAGTAAGGGATAGAAGAAGGGAGAGGAAGAGAGAAGAGTTAAAGTAATATTTTGGAAGTGAATGAGAAAGTGGGAATCAAAGGACTGAGCATACACCATAAATTTGGACCAACATTGGACACGTTCTAACTAACTTAATTTTGACACCATTATAATCAGTGATATCTTAGTTGAACAAGATTCAGTAAGCTAATAAAAGCATTCCATATTATAACTACTACTACAAAAAATAAAGTGCAGTGTGATTTCCCACAGCGCCAAAAAGCACAAAATGTCAATAATAGTCATGGAAGTGGTAGACCGGGACCTAGATTCAATTTGATTCCGACTGCAATGGAGCCCTGTTTGAACACAAGTACATTTACCCCGGTGAAAGTCTGGTAGTCAAAAAGATCAAAAAAAGTTCTAAGTACCGCTTCAGAAAGAGACTTTGTCACTTTTTAAGAAGAAAAATCGTCCTCAAGCATGCCGCCACTTAAATTTTGGCTGCCACAATAGAACCGAAGACTGGAGACCAGAAGCAAGCATTGGACTTAGGGCCTGATTACAATCTTGGTGGATGGGATACTCTGTCACAAACGTCACGTCTGCCGTATTACAAGTTCCATAGAATATAATGAATCTTGTAATATGGCAGATGGGCTATCCGTCACAATTGTGATGGAGTATCCCATATGCCAAGATCATAATCAGGCCCTTAGTCTTCTTTTATAGGTTCAGGGACCTTTGAGCAGGATTTTTAATTTTTTTTATAGAGCGAATGTGACCTTTGCAGGTATCAGAGCCCTTTACAGGTATACAGATAGCCGAGCAATAACAACAATAACATCATATTTGGGAAAAATACAGGATAAAGTAGTGATCAGAATGCAGAGGAGATGAACCAATAAGAGCAAAATTAACATAGTCAGTAAAACTGCAGGAATGAGAGGTCGAGGAAAAGAATAAAATGAATGTGAAAGCCATTCTGATGTTGTGGGACTGCCGACCGGATACTTTTTTCTGGCGGATCCCCCTAAAGTTCTGGAGGAAAAGTTTTCCAAAGGTTACAAACTTTCTTCTTGTGGCCAAACAACCAAACTAGTACATTTCTAAGAGCTCCAAGACCTCAGGAGAAGGCACTTGGAGACTCTCAAGGTATCAGGCAGAGGACAAGAGCAAAGTCCAGTCTAGGTCCAGTTACCACTGGTCAGCTGGGTACTTCAGGGAAGATACTTCTTGCATCTTGTTATGCCCCTGTAGCCATACAGGAGTTTAGCCAGCTGACCCTTGGTATCCACGTGTTTTTCCTGGGTCCAAGAGGGGCCAGGTCAAGTCCTTCAGGGCTCCTTACAGGTCAGAGACAGAAACCCCAGTCCTCTTCTGATCTTCCGTAGAATGAGAAAGTATTCTAAGGGTGGTGCCATGTGATGCCACATTTATTCTTGGCACTAGCTAGAGGGTAGGAGTGACTCATGTGCACTCCCTATCTAGTTTGTAAATATTGTCCGAGCAACCCTACCTACTTTTCCAGCAGGTCACATTTGCTCTATTGAAAACAATACCACAGTGCCCCTCCATCTCAAATTCCAAGATGGCAAACCCTTCTTCCTTTGTGCAGAACTTATGTGCTCACCCAGAAGTATAGTCAATATAACAAGCAAGTGACCCTTGTTGTCACTCAAAACCAGTTCTGGGGATAGCTTTGTTTGGATTGAGTTTGCTGCCAGCCTTACTAGCCGCATAATGGCTATGGCCTTTCGAGGTGTAACCTAACATTTACTTGTGACACTTGTGACAGTGCAGGTCTCCTTTGAAGTAAATTAGGTTCCTTATTCCACCGCAAATTATCTTCCTGCCAGGGGAAAAAACATCTCCCCACTTACAGGCCATTGCCCTGGCTCTCAGAGCCGTTTTCACACTTCTTTGACACCTCCTTCAGGTCAAGTGCCAGCTGTCCAGTGGTTGGAGAGCTAATGCAAATTAGCCCTCAGCATCGTCAAGCCTGGTAAATGTAACTTTTCAAATGTTACATTTCCCATACATTTAATAAACATCTGACTTCTCAATTACATCAGATTTTTATTTTAATGAAATCTGTAGCTTGTACAGGTCAAAGGTTAATGATGAAAGATTGTACTCCTATGTGCAAGTTACAGCTTGACAAGTGACAATGTCATTTTGGGTGATTCACTGAGGCAGCATGCCATTTCTAATGTCACACATGTTTTTCTCTTGAATATTTTGTACTCTACCTTGTGGGCCTTAAGGTGTGTTTCGGGTGACATTTCATATTTAAAATCAGGTTTCCTACCTTTCAAAAGGGTGATTTTGACAGGTTTAGGCAGCAGGCGTCAAGCTCAGGGCCGGACTGGCTACCGGGCGTTTTGGCATGCTGCCGAGCTGGGGGCTGATTTCGTTGATGGGGACCTGCGTGTGCTGAACGAAATTCGTTTTGCTTTGTTTATTTCGTAGCACACGCAGGTCTCCATCAACGAAATTAGCCCCCACCACAGTGACATCAGCCCCCAGCTCGGCAGCATGCCAAAACGCCCGGTAGCCAGTCCGGCCCTGGTCAAGCTGCTGCTGTCAGGCTACACATGGTAGGCCTGAAGTAATGTTTTCTAGGCCCACCCTATGGATGACAAAACAGGTACTGTAATCAAGACTGCCATATTTTGACATGACTGTTGCTGTGGCAGTCTTCCAGTGGCAGTGCCACGGCGGGGTAATGCTAGGCTCATAGGAAGAACCTGTAGCATATCCCAAAGCTGTGGCAGTGCCTCCAGCATATCAGTGCACTGTATGCCATGCACCATGTTGCGAATGGCACACAGTGCACAAACGACTGTGCCACAGAAGGGGGGCACTACATGTGCCCCCTGGCACATTTTTTCCTGGCTGTGACAACTCTGGGCCCTGTTTGGGGCCCCTTCCTACCCTTTCAGACAAACATTTCATTGCAGGGAGCCCGCCATGAAAATGTTGTCGGAAAGGGAAATTGTAATCACGATGGCGGTGCCTGCCATGGCACCGCTGCCATTCCCTATTATCATCCTGACCGCCGCACAATTGGGATCCACGATCCTGGCGGTGGTCCTGGTGTTGTGTCAGGATGGTGTCGGTCCGACTGCCTGAATCCAAATATGGCGGTCTGACTGCCGTTATTGTAATTAGGCCCTAAGTTAATCAGAAACATTCCATATTGCAACTTATATTAACCAATGTACAGTGTGACTACATCTTCAGAAATTGCTTAGTGTCTTGGCACTTTAATAATCTTTTGGGTCATCGTTCTGGCTATTATCTCATACAAGCAACTCATTTTAACCAAACTAGATTTTCTGTTCATCTTTCTGCACCAGTAATGAGCACCAACATCCTAATGCTTGTCTTTCAACTACAGAACACAATACTAATACAACTCTGTATCTTTCAAATGGTCAGTCTCACTATGCCATTATTGCACTAAAAGTTGAGCTAATACTATCCTCTATCTCAAGTGTAATCACTATCACACTACTATAAGGTGAAGTTTATAGTACCACCAAATATGTGAGACTGTAAATCAACAACTAATCAAATAAAGTAAAACTATAAACTGCAAAATTATATTAGAAATAACCACCTTTGTCACATGTAAATGTGCAATCAAAAAATGCAGCACATATTTTAAATTTATTTTCCATTATATTGATTATCACTGTTTTAAAATACTCATATAATATGCATATATTCTTTTACAGACAGACAGTCACCTCTTAATATGAACAAACCAGGTATCATGAATGTTATTCATAAATAGGAACACTACTATTGTGTATAATAAAAGATAAACTCCAAACATACATTTAATTGTATACTTGTATTTTATAATGATGCAGTATTATTTATCTCTTCACAACACACATATATTCCTCACTATTGCCATAGGTTTTCTTACTTGTAATAGAAGCTGTATGTAGAAATAAGGATAATGAAGACCTATATAACACACCAAAATGTAATGTCAGCTTTGAGGATCAGAAATGCAGAAGAAGTGAACTCATACACCTTCAATCCTGTCAGATTTGAACTTATCTTACTAGGGTTATGTCTTGAGACTTATGACCCATTACCAAATGAGAGTAAAGTTTTTTTTTTTAAATTACTGGGAACAACACAAATTGGTGGAACTTGCTGTAACCTCTGTTCAGTGTTCCGGCAATAACAAAGCTCCTGTCTACTGTACCATGGTTGCTGTGGATACCATAGCAAACATTATTACCTCTATGCTGTAAATGGAAATGCATACCATTTTAAAAAGAATCTGCATGAGAATATAAGTTCATATTTTGATATAATCTTATACAACCTTTTGAAACCATATACTGATAACAACCTTAACATTTTTCATTATTTTACATAGATAGGCGGATACATTATGATCATGAAACTGAAAAATATCCTGAAAATAATGTGTTAAGCAGTGTCCTGGAGCTGACAAATCAAACTGAACATAGAAGGAAGATATATGTACACTAGAAACAACTAGACTGTCACATTGCACAAATAGGTCTTTAGTTGTTTCCTGATGCTGTCATTATTGTATTAATCATGTAAAGGCATGGGTATAGAGTTCCAGGATCTAGATGTGAAAAAGGTAGATTCCCATTCTGGTTTGTTTTGTATTAAGGGAGTGTAATCAAATATTGAGAGTCGGAACACAGGGCAATAAATAAAGGAGTACCTTTAAAATAGTGAGGACATATATTTTAGATTGAGCATTATACATCACTTTATGACAGAGACATAATACTTTAAAAAGTCTTCTATGAGAGACAAACTACCAGTGAAGGTGGTAGAGATGTGGATCCTGGATTTCACTTTTGAATGCAGGAAAGACTTATATTTTATTCGTTTACTGCTATATGTTGTTGGTAAAATTACCAAATGTAATGTTCTTTATTTATTCAAAAATGGTTCAGTTTCATATATTTTTTTTTTTGTGTGAAGTTTAATGGTACGGCGGTACTACCGCTGTACCAAGGCAAAACCTCAATTTGCCAAGTTTTTTTCTGCGGTAGCTCCATTGTCAGATGTGCGATTGTACAGCAGTATCCATTTACTCAGCAAAAAATGTTATAATAATTTCTACTTTGGATGTGTTATTGTTTAGGACTGACTTTCTTCACTTTGGAATTCAGGTTTTTTACTCTTCAATCATACTAATAACGCATACCTCAACAACTTAATTCTATTGATGTATTTGCAGTTTAAAGCCTTCCTCCTTTCAGTAAACCACAACAATCTGTAGTTATATCCTAATTACTTACTCAACTGGCAACTGTCCCTAAACGTACCCTCCTATAAGAATATACATGCTCCCAATACTGCACTAACAAAAACAAAACATGTTGCACATTTTTCTGCTATGAAAAGAGGACAGGGTGTAGTACCACTGTCAGCAAATACAGTATTCTTCTACCTGACATGGTTTAATATGCTAGGCAAAGAGTTAACGTAGCTGTCTGTACAAGAGCATCTATTGTGTTGTCTCTGTTGAATTTCCATGTCTTTTGACATGTTTCCGTTCTCTTGAGGCCTTTTTTCACTCTTTGCAGTATCTTCATATTGGAGTGAAATTCAGTGACGTGTGCAGGTTCCTCCTGGACTACTTTCTTGAACCCAATAGTACACATGTCAAAGTTGTACCCATGAGCGATGTATGTTTTTTTGTTCATTGCTCAGAAAGGGCTAGCAAAAGTGCAAGTGCAATCTGTAATATTTCAGTATTTTTATGCCTACTTTCAGGCTTCATTTTGAATGTTTTCAGTGGTCACATTTCCGTGTCTTAAACTCCTGTTTCTAGTTGCTGAGATGTACAAATTGTGTGAAGTAGACGTGCAGTTGAGTACAAAATTGAAAAGTGTTTTTTCAGTCAACTTTCTAAAGTCACTTATCATCCATTGCACAGTCCTAGCTGCAGCCTACTTTTGGGACAATGTGTGAAGGGAGTTTTCAAGGGATTCCATGTGGTTTGAGCTTCATCTTTTTCTCAGGTTGTAACACATAAGAGTGAACATAACATAACATGTGCATTTGTAAAGCGCACTTTCACCATGACGGGTATCTTGGTGCTGAATAACATATGTTTATTGTTACCTAACTCAATGGTACTCATTTCATCGACCTCAGAAGGATGAAATGCTGACTGGACCCACCAGGATTTGAACCTGTGACCATGAGGTCAAACACATTAGTCCACTAACCCACCAGACCTGGCATGTCTCCAGATGTGAAATTTTGAGGCTGCCTCACTGCAGACTCTAAAAGATGGTTCCTTTTTGCAATATGCTGTTTAGCGTCGAAAAGCCTATATTGGTATACACAGTTGAGTTCTGAATTTTCAGACTAATGTGTTAGGAATGAGGCGAAAGTTACTTTAGCTTGTCTTTGACTTTGCTTAGTGACTTACTCCAGTTATCATGCAGAGCTCATCAAGTTAAACCTGTTGATCTGTATACAGTGTAATGCCGTACTTGCTCTGCACTTTTCAGTGTGGCACCTATCCCTAAAAGACTCTGCGATAACTGTATATACATGCTGCCAGTATTGTGCTAGGGAAAGCATGACTTGTTGCACTTTTTCCAATGCGGAATGATGACAAACTGTACTACCATGTCCACCTCATACTGCCATCATCTAAGTGACAAGGTAGGTTATACCTGGGAAAGGATTTCGGCAGTTGTACAAGAGTACTTTTTCCACAGTTTGCAGCACCTTCATGTTACATTCCAACTTTAATTATCATAATATATTAAAGAAAGAATCACATTCAATTTCTACACCAATTGAAAATCACATTTTGAACTGTAGCGAACCCTTCTTATTCAACCAACAGTGAAATCCCCCCACTACTGTACAGCAGTTTTCTAGGTGATCAAATAAGATCATGTCAGCAGCTAGTCTCAAGGCCCCTAATATCCTAATCAGTTATAATGATATTGAATTACATCGATACCATGTACAAGAAGTTTACTCAAGATTGAAGAATCACTCTTTATAAGTATAAGCAGGATCTGGTCACATTTTTAGGGTTTTACATTTCTAAAAAAGGAATCAGTATGAAGCAAAACAAATTCAAAACAGTAGTTAATTTGGCGACACTAACATCTGTTAAATGAAAACAACAATGTTTAGGATGTACAAAGTTATATTGCCACCTCATAAAAGACTTTTCCACTGACTCAGAAAGGTCAACCTTTTCAATGGGGCTAAGAACCGAAAGCGTCCTTTAACTTTTTTTGGACCGTATTTACATCAGCACCTGTTCTATGACTTGTGAATCGGCAGATTCTCTCCATAGTAGTGTGTGATGCACCAACAGTCACTATTGGCGCAGTGCAGTACTGCCTCAAAGAGATTATGAGACAGAGACAGTCAGAACATCCAAGAACCCTTTTCACTTCTGGAAAAAACGATACCATCTATGATTGTGGCCTGCTAGTGATTAAAAAGGCATTCACACAATGTCAGCACTATTTAGAAGGGAAATTACGTGAGCTCACTATCTGGATGGACCATAAAATCTGCTGTATTTAAAATCAATAGCAGATGCTCTCTCAAGACACGGACAACAGGATGAAATTGATAACTGTTCCTAATATCTTATTGGTCGCATCACAATAATGTGGCATAATCAAAACATTGTTAAGGCAAGTAAAAGCCAGAAAATAAAAGATCAATGGACAACAGTGGTTACCAAAGAATTTATCTTAGTTTCTGTGGAGCCATTGGGAACCAGCGCCCCTAAGTGTCATTTAATTTCCCTCATTTTTCTCCAGGTTCCTGACCTACAAATTATTATTGAGTATCTGAGTTGTAACAAGTGGAGTATTTGGATTGTCTGCTATGCTCCTCTTGAGGATTACATCTTACCCTTAAATCCTGGCTCTTTTTTGCTTTCCTTCTTTATTGTTTTCATAGAGTACAAGGTATACATCGGCTACTATGGCTGAACAGTATCCAATGAATCCTTTGGTATACATCCATTCCGGAATCAGACAATATCATTAACATGTTCTCGTCTATAACCAATGTTGTGCATAATAACGGCAAAAAATCTTATAATAAAGAGACCAAGATGAGGGATACGGGTTACGGGCAACGAGGAACGTGAGCGAAGGGAGGGCGGGAGAGGTAAAAGGGGAGAAGGATTGGTATACTGTACTATAATCAACAATCAAAAACCATAAGGTCCCCATAAGAATGACATCAAGGATCAGTAGACATTCACTCTGCAGGTTTCAGAACAACAAAACCATCAATGTGCAACCCCATTTAACTTCCTGCCAAGATAGAGCTTTTCCTAAGTCTCCTTTTCCATGCCTTAAGAAATACTCCCTGTATATTAGTATTAAGAATGTATGTAAGCATTTCATGTAGAGAAATCCTATGGCGCTCTATCAGCCATTTCGTGCATGCTGAGTTCTTAGGTTGCCTCCAGTGTCATAATATACACATTTTTGCTGTAGCCAGGGCAGTGGCTGCCCATCGGTGCTTGCGTGAGGTGATATTTGGGATTTATACGACATTATGGAGGAAGGCCAATTGGGGTCAGGGGGTTATCTGGAAGGGACTATAATGTTTCATGTGAGTCCAGATATCTGTCTAATATATGGAGAGGGCCGAACAGGACCATAAGATATGAAGTAAATCACAGTTCGAGGAAGCATATCACCATTACTGGTCATGTGGCAGGAGTTTCACTTTTTGGGGTCCAATATAAGTTACTGGGACCTTGACAGGTGTTAGACCTGACTTTTCCAGCCGGTTTATCCCAGACTTTCTGCTTTTTGGCCTCCTGTTTTTGACCCTGTTTTTGTTGGCTTTAGGACTTTGGGCACTTTACCACTGCTAATCAGTGCTAAAGTGCATATGCTCTCTGTGTAAATTGTTATTATGTATTAGTGTTTCCATGATTGACTTATTTGATTTACTACTAAGTCCCTAGTACAGTGTACTGTGTCTGCCCAGGGCCCATTAATTAAAATGCTGCTAGTGGGCCTGAAGGAATGATTGTGCCACCCACACAAGCAACCTTTGAAAGGGTTCTCAGACCTGCCACTGCACCCATTTGCCAGGCCCTAACCTTCCCTTTTATTACATGTGAGTCACGCCTAAGGTAGGCCAAAGGTACCCCTGTGGGCAGGGTGCAGTGTATGTGAAAGGTAGGACATGTACTGTTATGTGTAACATGTCCTGATAGTGAACTACAGTGAATTTCGCTTTTCACTATTGAAAGGCTATCTGTCCCATAGGATAAAATGGGAGTTTATTCATAACATCTTATAAATATAACTTCCCATTGGGACCAGATGGGAAGGTAAGTTTAGTATGCCCAAACTCAGAATAGAAAAATACATCTTTTAGTAAGGATAATTTTTACATTCTGTGTTTGAAAATACCACTTTTAGAAAGTAGGTATTTTCTTGCTTAGCCATTCTGTGTGCCTCTGCTGGTTTTGTGTATTAACTGTCTTGCTTTGGAGTGAAAGGGGCTGGGGATGTGCATTCACTTTGGACAGCCACTGGGGGGAGGGTTTAGGTGTGTCCTGCCTTACCTGGATGAGTCAGGGCTGGGCTGAATAGACCTGGGCTGCATTTAGAGTAGGGGGAGTAGATTTCCTTGCACCTGGTCTGCCTTACACAATGCTGTCTCCACCTCTTGCCGGGAAGCTGGACCAGAGAGGACAGAACTGGTTTTGACTGAGCGTAGAGCCTCTCTGTCACAAGAAAACAAAGAGAAATGCTGTATAAATATTGGGGCCCAGACCCCAGAACTTTAGATCATTTCTGGAATTCAAGAGGAACCTTTACCAAGGAGAGAAGCTGAAGAAACTAAAAGAGAAGTACTGCCCCTTTGCTGTGTGCGGTCTGGGGTTGGCCTGCAGTGGCTGTTTCTGCCAAGGAAAGCACAAGTACTTTGCTGTGTATTGTGTCCCCTGCTTGACGAAGATCTCCAAGGGCTTGAAGTAGAGCTTGCCTCCTGTTCTGAAGTCTCAGGGACACAAAGACTTCACCACCAGCTCCCCTGAACTTCCTTGCTGGGAGTTCTGACCTGCCAAAGAGGTGCCTGTTGCTGAGTTGGGCCTCTGGAGGTTGTTCCTGCAGTCGGGAGCTGGAAAAGACATGCAACTACGAGAAGCGCAATGCCTCCACACCTGTTTCCGATGCATTGCAGCTGTGCGGAAAGAATTTCCATGTATCGCTATCATGCCGCTGGAGAAACTGACGCAGAGCCTGCCCACCGCTGAGAAATTGCTGCACCCCTCATCATGTGCACCGATCCACGAAGTCTGAGATCACCACACCGATTCCAATGAAGGAACTGCTGTGCGGCTGCAAGAACCAACGCATCGTGGAACTGTGACTGGAGAGACCAACGCAGTGCCATTGCCGCCGCCACATCGACAACTGACGCATCCCTGATCTCCACGTATCGCACCAGGGTGCCATATCTACAAGGACACCGAGGCCGCAGTAAGAAACCGACTCATCACCTCCCCTTCAGTAAGAAACCGACACATCATCTCTCCTTCAGTAAGGAACCAACGCATCACCTCCCCTGGAGTAAGGAACCGACGCATCTGTTTCTGTGTATAATTTTGACCCATCCAAGGTACTTTGTGCTGAAAGTGTTGCATCTATAGTCTGCTATAGATAGACCTGTTTTTACCTTCTAAGGAGTATATTTTGATTACTGTATTGTGGATTTTTGTCGTTTTGGTCTTGTTTTTTTTAGATAAAGATTACTTATTTTTCTAAACTGGTGTGGTGTTCATTTGTAGTGTTTTCACTGTATTACTGTATGTGTGCACAAATGCTTTACACACTGCCTCTGAGATAATCCTGTCTGCTCATGCCAAGGTACCAAGGGGTTATTTTAGAAGTGTATCCTCCTTACCCTGACTAGGAAGAAGGGTCCCTACTTGGACAAAGGTGCAAACCATTGCCAACTAGAGACCCCCATTTCTAACAAGAGGTAACATACATATGATGTAATTATATCGCAGGGCTACGGTCAATTTAATAATCTGTACTTTTCCCCACAGAAAGAGAGTGAGGTGGGGCCACTTCAGAAAGTCACAATTGCATTTTTCTGCCTGGATAAATGTTGTTTGATATACTTGGATACAGGCTGTTGTTGTAGCTCCCTACATAGGAAATGCCTCACTCTTGGACCAATTGACTTTATAGCCGCACAGTTATGATCAAAGTCTGTGGTTGTGTGAGGAGAAGGATATCATCTGCATAGAACATAGTTTTTATCTCACCCGTTGATGTAAAAATGACCTTGATTTCACCCAATAAGTGGAGTGCCTGCACCAATGGCCCATGAGCCAACAGGAAGAAGAGCAGCGATAGATGACATCCCTGGTGAATACCTCTGCCAATGTAAAATGATTGTGAGAGAAACCCCCGGCATGCAACCTCTGCTGATGTGCCATCGTATAAGAGTTTGACCTTATTGATGAAATCCTCCCCCAGACCCTTGTGTGTCATCACCTGGAACAGGTATGGCCATTCAACCTGATTGAAAGCCTTCCAGGGAAATTGCCAGTACTTCTTCAGGTGAGTCCTTAACCTGCCACAGTAGATGTGAATGAAGGCATAGATTGTTTCAAGAGGGACGTCCCCTAATGAATCCCAGTTGAGATTCATGGATCAATTTCAGAGTGACCTTGCACAACCAGAATCTTAAGGTCCAACTTCAGCAGTAAGACTGGGCATTAGCTCGCACACTGAAGGGGATCTTTGCCTTCCTTTAAGAAGAATAACATGGCAGCTTTATTCAATATAGCCACCAGCGTTTTTGTTGTTGCTGCTTCCTGCAATGCTGCTGTAAGTGGGAGGACCAGCAGAGGTCTGCCTATTTTGAAAAATTCGCTTGGGAAACCATCCTTCCCAAGGGGTTTACTTGTGGAGAGATGGGCCACTACCTCTACTACCTCTTCCTTTGTGAGTTCCCCAGATAGGAAAGTGCGATATCGCACTTTCCTATCTGGGGAACTCACAAAGGAACTGAGTTTGGGTAGTTTTGGCAGTTCTAGAAAGTCTGCCACTTCTGATGGAGTCGTCTGCATCTCAGAGGTGTATAAACAAATTGTAATATGCCACAAAATGGACCACAATATCTAGCGAATGAATAAGTAATTACCCCTCCGAGTTGCAGATGGGTGATATGGTCAGTTGTGATTCCCATTGTCTGAGCTGACCTGCACGCAACCAGCCCGCCTTCTCTCCATGATCATATATCTGCCATTTGAGTTTCACAAATGCATAAGTATCTATTATGATTGTTGTGGGTGCTGGAAAATTCAACATAATATCTTTGGTGGGTTTGCAAGCGCAGACATTGAAAATGGGTTATTACCTGAGGAGTCAGAGACATTGCAATCTTGTTGGGTTAAACATACATTCAATAAATAAGACTGGGTTCAACCCTGCGAGCTATGGACCAGAGCAGATAGCCCTTATTGCAAAAAAAATGTCTAAAGTATGTTTTTTAGTACCAAAACAACTAAAATTCAGAACATAACACAGGAACAATCCTAAAACCATATTCTAAAAAAACCTGAAAGAATTATTAAGAACAATGGCATCAAAATGAATAAACAAGTCCAAATCATGGTGAGACTCACGCACTCTCTGTTACGCAGTTTAATCAATTAAGCCAAGTTGATGGTGCAGGTTGGCAAATCCTCCTGAGTATGTATCATCTATAGTAGCGCTGTCCCCAGAACCTGGGGAGCATCCCCAACCGCACTCAAGAAAGTTAATTCTTAAATTGTTTTCAGGTAATCAAGTAGAATTTTAATTTAATTGTTCATACCGTAAATTATATTCTGATTCCTCTCATAGAATCCATTCTGGTTACATGTCTTTAAACATTTGTGCCCATAAACATAAATGTGCCTAATGCATTTCAGGCAACGCCCTTCATCAGGGCTCCTACAAAAATAGAAGAAACTTTGCTTTACGTCTGTTAGTTTACATAAAATACCAAATTAATTGTTTGAGCTGACCAATGGTGCTTGATATATCCCCAAAGAAATTTTGCAGTAAATATAGTGCCAATTTTGGAGTTTAAGCAGGGTGTTCATGCCTTCTATATGCCGTAAAATGATTTAGAAAGAATTAACCAATGTGTTTATGCCATCTGTACGCATTCCGTGTGTGAAGTAAAATCGATAGAAATAGAGTAAAGTTTCAAATTTCAAAATTTGTCCATGACATGGTTGCTGATATTAGTGATAAGTGCAACGACTCTCCCGATTCACGTGTGAAAAACTGGGTGACTAGGTGATTCTGTGTTCCTTATACCCCACACTTCAAAACACTCTCAGAGAGAGTGACTTACTTGGAAACTTCATAATGAGGTGTAACTTGTCCGTGGGTTGTGCCTTAAAGGTAAAGCAATCGAACGATTAAAAATACGGCGTGATGTTTGACAAAGTGCTAAGTGGTATAAAAATGTGAATACAAACTTACCCGCAGCAGATGAGTGAAGTTTACATGCGTCTCCCGAAATGTTAACAGTCCGTGTATTTCTGCATCAGCTTAACCCGGAATAAGACCCATCACCACACCCGGAAGTGTATAACGGTGTGTTCCGCCAATAGCGTTAAGGGACCCATATGCGGGGGTGTGTGGCCAAGATGGCAGCGCGTACGGACGCGCTTTGTTGAGCTCCGTCCGAGGTTTGCCCAAAGATCCTGAAAATAATATACATGTGCCATTTACGCTGGGTGCAATTCACGGTGGATGTCCCCAGAAGTCCTGCTGTTACCCACTGTTGAGATCGATTGGTGTGAGGGGCGATAACGGAGACTCGATGCTGAGACGATGTGCGGCCTTGGATCTCGGCTGAGACGGACCCACCTGGCCGTGCTTGCAAGCGGAAGATGGAGGGAGGTGCAACCGTGGCACAGGCGCCGGAGCGAGCGTGTGACGGGGCCCCCCCAGCCGTAGCTAACATTGGACTAAGAGCGTAGTGGGCACAGACCGAACAGCGCAAAGTTCGTTGGGGTCGGCATCCGCGGCAGAGCCCGGACCCAGGCTGTGGCCCTCTTCCTTGCTGTGGGGCCCGTCTGCTTGGAAATTTGCCCTAAATCTGGTCTAAGGTCAGTGAGCACGCACTGAACAGCGTGTGCAACATTGGGCAGCATGCGGCAAGGGGTCGTGGGCAGTATGGTAACGCTCCTGTACTGAGCCCTTCCTGAGAAGTAGCTGCGTACTCCCCCCATGCCTGGGGCACTATTTACATTGCAAGCCTGGATTTTATGGTGCGTCAAAAAGCTCCCAGTGCTACAGGCAAGCTCTATCGGACCCGTCTGTGGGAAACTGTGGGTTGCTGCTGGGTTGCTACTGGAGGCTGCGGACTGGCGCCGCTCCCCCTGGAGGTGTGAGCGCCATCTTAGTCGGCGGATGCTACAATAAATCAGGAGACCCTATGGGATGTGACCTGTTGTGCGGTGAGATCTCTTCTAGACAGAGCCAGGCGTGGCGCAAGAGTTTCCTGGCTGCCCGGCCCTCACTATCATAACTGTGCACAAAATTGTGGCGTGGGCTGGAGTCCTGTGCAGGGGTACAGTCCACCAACTACTGTGCCCTGCCCCGAGGTGTCATTCCTGGCCTTCTCACTGTGGGTCGCTGGCAAATAGACGTTGCATTACCTGACATATCCTGTGCTGTGGGGCAGTAGCGATGCTGCAAAACACCTAGAGTTACAGAGGCAGCCGGCTGCTTGCATAATCATACTGGACAACTACGTGTATGGGCCTGGGCTGTTGCTGTCAGTGGGGCCCCTCCGGAGCCAAAAAATAAAATAAAATGGGAAAGCCTCGCTCAGATAAATTACAGCCCCAGCAGGCAGAAACAACAACTTCGGCCGCTGGCGGTGGGGATGCCGTACACCAGGTTGACTCTAATGTGAGTGCCCCAACAGACCACTCACATCGGTTCGATGAATTAATGGCAGCAATACTGGCAATTAAAACTACACTGAGTCCCAAAAGCGACACATTATGCAGAGAAATGGGATTCTTAAGAGAGGACCATAACAAACTTAAGGCCAGAGTAGAGGAATCGGAGTCTGCATTAACATCCTTGTGCCCTACTGTATCTATGGCTGCAGACCAACTCAAATCTCTACAGCAAGAGGTGAAGTACTTGACAGACCGGGTGGAGGACTAGGAAGGTCGCTCCCGTAGGAACAATATTCGTATAGTAGGACTGCTGGAGCGAACGGAGGGATCCAGTATGGACTAGTATCTGGAATCCTGGATCTCAAAGGATATTTTACAAAGTAAAGTCTCAACATTTTTCTCAATAGAAAGGGCTCATAGGGTCCCGGGTGGTCCCCCATGCCCGGGCAACCCACTGAGGCCAATAGTGGCAATGTTGTTTAACTACCGGGACAGAGACCATATCCTTCAAGTGACCAGATCCAGGGGCCCTTGGCAAGTGGACAATGCGACAGTGCACTTTCATCCGGATTATACCTTGGCTGTACAGTGCCACAGATCTTCCTATACGGAAGTTAAGCAATGCCTCAGGCAGCACCAGATACAATATGCATTGCAATATCCAGCCAAGCTGCAAACATGTTACAAAGATACAAATATATACTGCTCCACGCCAGAAGAAGCCTGGTCATGGATGGACCAGAATGGTCTGGCACATCCCCCACCCACGATTTTGACGGACACACGCCCGACCTGGAGACTTGTGGGCACATGCAGAGGGCGTGGCAGGAACAAAGTACAACGGCCCACCAAGAAGCAAGTGGCATTGGAACGTGCAGAAGCAATTAAGACGGTGGAGTATCTTAACAGCCCCACACCGCCCACCAGAACTGATTCGGACTCGGACACAGGGCATGATTGTCTGTTAATCTTAACAGATTCACAGCGGGCGGAGTTGTGGGGTGGAGGGCCAGAGGTCACCCCACAGACGGCAAACGAACTTGGGTGAAGCCCTGCAAACTCCCCACATGGTTGCAATATTTGTAGTCGCTCCATGGATAATCAGGTATCACAGTGGGGGGCACCTCACCTCCCCTCAGGTATTTCTACCTTCTCTTGCCTGAAAACTGGGGACAGTAACACAAGTTATCATAATGTTGTTCAGTACATGGCAGCCAATGTAGTTAGGTCAGTATACAGCTGCGCCCCCTAATAGCTTTAAGCGGCTGAGATAGCACTTGCTTAATACTAAGTTTGTTAGCATTTCAGTGCATGTGGACAATTGCCTGTTGGCAAGCCGGCCTTGGGTGGGAGTTAAGGGAATGTTGTTATTGTTTGATGCGATCTCTATCTCCTGCCATGATATGTATATGTTGCAACTTGAGTGATGTTGTATGGGGTATGGCGGTCATGGAGGGAGGGAGGAGGGGGTTGGGAACATGGCCCAGGCAGTTGGGCGGGGGGGCAACATGTGGAGGGACCCCTCTATCCTTCATTCAGTGGGGTTTGTATGGCTAACAACGATTACATGGTTTTAACCTGGAATGTGCGTGGGATGGCAGGATGTGTTAAAGGTCATAAAATCTATCAATACTTGTGCAACCACAAGATCTCAATTGCATTAATACAGGAGACGCACCTCACCACACAAACACTTGCCTCACTGCGCAAGCGTTGGAGGGGCACGGTCATACGCACTATATACTCTGGCTATGCCAGGGGCACGCTCATATGGGTGGCACCAGGCACGCCTTTAGCAGTGGTGTACACCCGGATCGACCCTCAGGGCCGTTGCGTGGTGCTGGAGGACCTACTAGATGGTTCTCCATTGACACTAATTTCCTTGTACGCCCTGAACACTGGGCAAGCGCAGTTTTTACAATCACTCACGCCATCCCTAATCTCTACCCCACTGCACCAACACTATGGGGTGGCGATTACAATTGCACTTATGATCTTGATCGGGCCCACCCACGTCCACTGCTCCTGGGGGCACAAACTATTCAATTGTCATGACATCTGAGAGAATGGGTAGACCACATGCAATTGAGTGACGCATGGCGAAGTCAGCACCCCGAAACGCACACATATTCACATTATTCCTCGTTGCATGATCTTCACACGCAAATTGATGCAATATATTGTTCTGTGGCAGCTTTGTCAAGGGTAACACACTCGGAAAATTTAGCGCGCGCACTTTCTGATCATAATCCATTACAGTTACATCTTTCGTGGGGCACTAGTAGGGCTAGGATCCCGACATGGCGTCTCCCCGTACCGGCGCTCAGGGACACGACATTTTGCTCTGCCATCTCACAAAAGATCACCACTTATTTCCAGAATAATGCAGGAACTGCCTCCAATAGAGGCATAGAATGGGATACATTTAAATTGGTCGCTCGAGGGCAAGCCATAAAAACAACATATGGTTCCCGAATGGCGTTGATGTCAGATTTGCAGCGGCACGAATCGAAAATCCAAAAATGTGAAAGCTTGGTACTCACAGATTTCCAGGCGGCCCACTATTAGCTAGGGCGCGGCTAACATATAGGGAGACTTTAGACAGTCTTTGTGCGCTGGACTACAAACATTATCTGGCTCGAAAACACACTGTGGGGGACAAAGCGGGTAAAATGTTAGCTTGGCTTTTGAAAACTGATGTTTCACAGCCTCCCATTAGGGCGATATATAACAATGAGGGTTTGTTGGTAAATGACTCCTTTTATAAGTATTACACTCTTCTGTATAGGGCGCCAATCACTGACAATCTTCCACACATTCAACGTTTTTTAACACAGGTGCAACTCCTGCAGGTCACACAACTGCAACATGACTCCCTTGAGGAACCTTTAACTTAACAGAGGACGAAATACTAGACGCCATTAAGCAGCTGGCAGCGGGTAAGACCCCGGGCACTGATGGGTGGACGTCCGAATTTTACTCTGCTTACTCAGAACAACTTGTACCTCAGCTTTCTAATGTATACGAGGAAGCATATGAAAGGGGAGAGCTTCCATCATCCTTGCGGGAAGCGCTGTTAGTGGTGCTGCCTAAACCGGGCAGGGATCCGCTACAGATGGCTTCGTACCAACCCCTGTCATTGTTAAACGCTGATAATAAAATATTGGGGAAAATATTGGCTAACAGGTTGATGGAAACAGCATCTCTTCTGATACATGAAGATCAAAATGGCTTTATAACGGGGAGAAGTACTAAGCTAAATTTGCGCCTCCTGTTTAAATTACTGGATTGGGCTCGTGCGGAAGTTGACACCCCCTGGTTAGCAGCCTTGGAAATAGAAAAGGTGTTTGACACCTTGGGCTGGCAATACCTGTTAGATGTGCTGGGTATGTTTGGTATTGGACCGAAATACTTATGGTGGGTGCGCATATTGTGTACCAAACCGCAGCCAAGGGTAAAGACCGGTCGAGATATTCCTCCACATTTCATTATAGAGCGTGGCACCAGACAGGGCTGCCCCCTTTCACCCATCTTGTTTGCGTTTGCCATGGAGCTCTTAGCGTTCAAACTACATCAGCAGGTGTTGGACTGGGGAATCCACGCAGACAGGCAATGGCATATAATTTTGCTCTATGCAGACAATGCGCTAGTCTATCTCCAGGGCGAAGGAGCAGTGCTGCAGGAATTGATGGAGCTCTTAGATACCCATGCTCAGGCCTCGGGCCTTCAGGTCAATTGGTCTAAATCAGTAGTTTTTCTGATGAGAACAATTCCACCAGATCAAAGACAGGCCATGCCTCAAACCCTGCTGGAGTGGGCATTGACACTTTCAAGTATCTGGGTGTGCAAATATATCATTGATGCTCAGATATCATAGATGGGAATTTGGGCAGAGCAGTGAGCAGAGCGCGCGCAGTCTTACTGTTTTGGCGTAACCTTCCCTTGTCTCTAATGGGCTGAGTGGCCAGTGCTAAAATGCTTTTACCCCCGCAGTTCCTCTACTTTTTTACCACCCTCCCACATAGGCTGCAGCAGAATCTATTTAAAGACTTGGAGGCACTCCTTGTTTCACTGATATGGGGGGGTTCAAGGTCTAGAGTGGCACTCTGTAAATTGTACCTTCCGCTTACAGACGGTGGACTGGGGGCGCCAAATTACGAGCACTACTACTCTGCAGCGCAGCTTCTGTGGCCAATGAGATGGTTAGCGAGTGCACATGTAACTGAGATGTCTAGTTGGGCAGTGCCCTTAAGACGCACAGCCGTAATAGAATGGCTGTCGGGCTCCACAACCCTGCTGCAGAGAAAACAGGGCAACTTGCTAATACTAGCACCATATGCACCGATGCTTCCTCTGGAGATTTTGCCGGGTTCATTTGCTTGTCACGACCGCCCGGAACTAGAGTCCTGGGCTGCGGTGGGTCTGGACACCTGGGGCGACTTATTTGCAGATTCACAACTACAGAACCTTGCGGGATTAACGGAGGACTTTGGGATAGCACAGGGAACATACATGCTGTATGCACTACTAGCACGTCACTTCCACCAGGCGTGGGGTAATGATGATAGAGAACCTAGCACATCGCAGATACTGCAGACTTTACTTACTCATTTTAAAGGCAGACATGCAGTAACCGTGATTTATAGCTCCCTAAGACCCGACCCTAACTCCCTGCTGGCACCACTTCGCGTATATTGGGATTCTGAGCTGTCAGCTACCATAAGTGATAAACAATGGGTACAGTGTATAGGGTACCCATAAATCATATTCACAAATGATAGATTGAAATATACACAATTTAATTATTTGCATCATAGATATTTAACGCCACACAGACTTACTCGTATGTATCCCACCTCAGTTGATGTCTGTCCATGCTGCACAGCAACAGACGCAAAATTTCTTCACATGGTCTGGTGGTGCCCTAGCCTCAGTGGATACTGGAATGAGATAGCGACATCATTGGGAGAAGTTACTGGTACACCACTGCCTGTGCAGGCCCTGCATTTTATACTTGGTATCACTAAGCGCACTGCTGTGCGAAAAAATCTGAATACATTTTTGGATCTAGCCTTGGCACTGGCAAAGCGGAGAATAGCTATGTCATGGAAATCGAGTGTCGCCCCCACCATACGCACTTGGTTGCTGGATCTCCATAAGGCACTAGTGGCGGAACATATGGCGCAAGCACTTAGGACACCCCGTGTCCTCCCACAGACTGATTCCTTGCACTGGCAAGAATACCTGTCGTTTGTAGAAGATAAATTAAATACGCCCCGCTCAACCCAGGGATAGACAATTCCTCGTTCTTGATATTTGCCACAACACGTAGCCATATAGGCATGAGCACGGTAGATTTCTCCCTAGTTGTGTCTTAACAGGCCGGGAGAGCAGGCTGCCATGGGTAGGCATTGGAGTGATGCATCCGACGCCCTCCCTCCCCCTCTTGCTGTCCTTGGACGTGCAATCATGGGCAGTTACCCTTACTCATACATGGGCCAAGTCATACGGTATATGTGGGTTAGATGAGATCGTATAGTTGTGTGTGATTTGCAGTTTGTTTGGTGAAAAATATAGAGACAAGAAAAGACTATTGCTTTATTTACTGATATAATGTTATAATATATAATAACATATACAAAATGTTGATTATGTTTCCTGTCACCAGAATGAAATGCTGTCCGATACCCCACCGAGGGTCGAGTATGTAAAAGTCACTGTGATGTTTTGTATGTTAAAGTTGGCAAAATTGTAGTATGCATAACTTGCGAAAAACCAATAAAGATGATTTAAAAAAAAAAGGGACCCGAATGCAAAATAATAACCTAGGTCATTAAGTAGCGTAGAATGTGTAAAACCACTTGAGAACATAAAACGGTATATGACGTGTTGTGCCGGATGATGTGATTAGATGAAGAATACTAGTAAAACAATGTAAAATTAAAATTAAAATAAAAAAGTGAACAATGGGTATGGACCCTGCAAAAGTGCACAAACTTTCCCTGAGTAACTACATAAACGATTAATTCAAACTATATTGCATGATACACTGGAAATCCGTTTAATTGATATCACTTCTAATAATACCAGCTATAGTAAAGTGAAACATGTAAATCAATCTACTACTCGTTAAATCATTGAAGTCAATTTCTACAAAATACACTAAATGTTCATAATGTTCATTAATCTACAGGAAACAATTTAAATCCATACGTTCGTTAAGGCCCTTAGGATTCACTGTGTCCAAATAATTGATCCAGAATACTTCTTTTTGGAGTAGAAATCATGTGTTATCTCTCCCAGTTACAATAGGTACTTGTTCAAGGATTATAAACCTGAGTTGGCTAATATTATGATTGTTGTAGTTGAAGTGTGTGGCAACTGTGGATTTCAGTTTTTTTGTTCGGATATTGCTTTTATGTTCATTAAGACATATCTTCATTTTTCTCTCTGTTTTTCCGACATAAACTTTTCCACAAGGACAGTTCAACATGTAAATCACGTTACTGGCGTCACACGTAGCAGTGACTTTGAGTTTTACAGTAGTTCCCCGGATAGGATATGATAAAATATTCCCTTTGATGATAGATTTACAGCTACCACTGTTCATACAAGGTAATGTTCCTCTGTGTCTCTCGGGTTTTTGATGATATTTTTTGTTGAGAATTTGTTTAAGATTGCTAGTACGCATGTAAGCAAATCTTGGTTGATGTTCGAATATGTTTTTAAAGTCTGTTTCCATTTGTAGCATTGGCCAGTATTTCAGTATGGTTTTTTTATCCTGTAACTGCGGGTTGAAAAATTTGGATACGAAAACTGCCCTCTTTTCATTCTCTTTGGATGCCTCTTTGCTTTTGAGTAAGCTTTCACGTGTTCTGTTCTCTGCTTTGTGAACCGCCTCTTGTAAAATGGATGTTGGATAACCCCTTTGTCTGAATTTCACCACAGTAGTGGGCAAACTGTTGTGATAGTGGTGACTGTTGGATGAAATCCGTTTTAATCTTAGCAGTTACGAGTACGGTAAATGTTTTTTTAATGAGGGTTGATGAAAACTTATGTAGTGAAGTAAGTTATTCCGGTCTGTCGGTTTGGTGAAAATGCTGGTAACCAGCTGATTGTCTTGCTTAGTTATTAAAATGTCTAAGAAGGTAATCTGGTTCCTACCAATCGTTGAAGTAAATCCAATTCTGTTGTCCAATGTATTTAATCTTTCAATTACTTCTGATAGTTCATGTTGTGAAATGAATTAATAAAACCAAGTAAGGCGTCCTGGAAATAAGATTTGTTTTTGCAATTGTAGGTCTAAAAGCATCAAGAAACAGTAAACCATCAATCAGAAGTCACTGGTTGTGGTTGACTAGGGCCTTTTCATGATTTCTTGCTGAAGATGTGAGGAATCGAGGTCAGGTGCCCAAGCCGGTCATCCTGGTCAAAGTTTTTACATTCTGACCGTGATCCTGATTTAGAGTTTGATGGCAGACATACTGTGTTAAAAACAGGAAAGTTATCACATCCACTGTATTACAAGTATAGTATGTCCCATGGCATTTGTAATATGGAGGTACGAATATCTATAATGGTTGTCACAGAGTATCCCATCCATCAAACTCATAATCAGTTCCTGAGGGGCTTATTTAGGAGAGGCTTGGGCTGCCGGATCGTCACTTTTCTTTATACTTTGGTGGCGCAAGCCTCTCAATCATATCTATAAGGCGAAACAAAGCCACTCTGCACAGGATTGCATGGCCTCATAGATATGGAGTAAGACAAAGCAGTGCAAGTCGCTACCTTGCCTTACTCTGCAACAAGGAGGCATTCCACGCGTGTTGCTGTGGATTTTCTCACGCAACACCCATGGATTTTGACTCTGCCACAGATTTACCTAATCAGGGAAACCTGAGGCTGTGCGAAAAACGTATGCCTCCCCAGAGCAAAAGACACACAATTGATGGACGGAATGCAGAACAAATCAAAACATTCACCTCCAGTCAAGAGATCTGGGTTAAATCCATCATTCTTTTGCTCACCATGCCACCCCAGTTTAGACCTGGCCATATGCAAATCAGTCTTGACCCTGTGCCTCATGGGAACAGTCCAGCCCGAACTGCCAAGCCAGGCCCTCCCTGGACCGGAAACAAGCATCCTAAGACCGGTTTTGGGGTTTCACCCATCTTCAGCCAGGATAGCTTGATTCCAGTGGCACAGTGAGCCCAGGACCCACGTCTGGGCATACCTGGCGCACTTAGGGCGAGAAAGCAAAAGACACACAATTGATGGACGGAATGCAGAACAAATCAAAACATTCACCCCCAGTCAAGAGATCTGGGTTAAATCCATCATTCTTTTGCTCACCATGCCACCCCAGTTTAGACCTGGCCATATGCAAATCAGTCTTGACCCTGTGCCTCATGGGAACAGTCCAGCCCGAACTGCCAAGCCAGGCCCTCCCTGGACCGGAAACAAGCATCCTAGGACCGGTTTCGGGGTTTCACCCCTCTTCAGCCAGGATAGCTTGATTCCAGTGGCACAGTGAGCACAGGACCCACGTCTGGGCATACCTGGCGCACTTAGGGCGAGAAAGCAAAAGACACACAATTGATGGACGGAATGCAGAACAAATCAAAACATTCACCCCCAGTCAAGAGATCTGGGTTAAATCCATCATTCTTTTGCTCACCATGCCACCCCAGTTTAGACCTGGCCATATGCAAATCAGTCTTGACCCTGTGCCTCATGGGAACAGTCCAGCCCGAACTGCCAAGCCAGGCCCTCCCTGGACCGGAAACAAGCATCCTAGGACCGGTTTCGGGGTTTCACCCTCTTCAGCCAGGATAGCTTGATTCCAGTGGCACAGTGAGCCCAGGACCCACGTCTGGGCATACCTGGCGCACTTAGGGCGAGAAAGCAAAAGACACACAATTGATGGACGGAATGCAGAACAAATCAAAACATTCACCCCCAGTCAAGAGATCTGGGTTAAATCCATCATTCTTTTGCTCACCATGCCACCCCAGTTTAGACCTGGCCATATGCAAATCAGTCTTGACCCTGTGCCTCATGGGAACAGTCCAGCCCGAACTGCCAAGCCAGGCCCTCCCTGGACCGGAAACAAGCATCCTAGGACCGGTTTCGGGGTTTCACCCCTCTTCAGCCAGGATAGCTTGATTCCAGTGGCACAGTGAGCCCAGGACCCACGTCTGGGCATACCTGGCGCACTTAGGGCGAGAAAGCAAAAGACACACAATTGATGGACGGAATGCAGAACAAATCAAAACATTCACCCCCAGTCAAGAGATCTGGGTTAAATCCATCATTCTTTTGCTCACCATGCCACCCCAGTTTAGACCTGGCCATATGCAAATCAGTCTTGACCCTGTGCCTCATGGGAACAGTCCAGCCCGAACTGCCAAGCCAGGCCCTCCCTGGACCGGAAACAAGCATCCTAGGACCGGTTTCGGGGTTTCACCCCTCTTCAGCCAGGATAGCTTGATTCCAGTGGCACAGTGAGGAGAGATATGTCTATTTCTCCTCGTTTTTCCTCTTTCCAAGTGTGCTGCATTCTGCAACACACATAGAAAGAGGAAAACACCTCTTGGGATTACTTTTGTGCAGGAAGATGCCCCTTCCTACACAAAAACAATCCTGCTTGCAACGGAGGCACACTTGCACCATGGTGCAATGGTGCCTACATTGGCACTAGGCAGCAAATTGCATGTCAGCACAGGGGAAAAAGACAGGAATGCACCATATTTTATAAATATGGCGCATTCCTGCCCTTTCACATTGACTTAGGGCAATGCAGCAAGAAGACTACAATAATTCCTCAGGCCCTTCGTCTCTAAAATGGAAGTCAAAATTCTCCAGCATAGCAAGATTATAGGATTTATCCAACAAAGTCCTCTCAAAGTCATATAGCAATTTGATGTGGTTGCGCTGAAACTAATGGTTTTGGCAGGAAAAGCTTGGAGCGGGAAAATAACATTTAACAGCTGCCAAACTCTTCTCATTGGGTGAATACCTTTAATGTTTTTGCCCAGTCAGAAGTTCTAACTTCGGATTTAAGGTCTGATTTACAGTTCTGCAGTTGGTGCTCTGTCTGACAGAATGGTGGAGAACATTACCTAAGATACCCCAATGGACTCTTGTCTGCTAAATTTAGAGATGACCGCCAACCCAATGGTCAGCTTTAAACATTGAAAGGAAGCACCAGCAGTTTCTATCAATGTAAAAAAAAGTTGGGTTGACTGCCCCTCTCACTTTTGGCAGCCATTCACCAATTTTGTTACTTTTGTTTCTGTTTTTCAGAAACAGAATCCCAAAGTGGGTGTTTGTTTATGAACAAAAACGAATGGCCTTCAAACCCTGGGAGTTTTCTCCTAGGTTGCAGTGTTTTTTTTTTTCTGTCCTTCTCTGCCAGGTTTTTCATTGTGGTGATAGACAGGAAAAAGACATTACATCTTCTATCCTAAATAGAGTCAATGGTGTAATATCCTTCCTCCGAAGGCCCCTACTCTATTGGGCTGTCAGAGGATGTTTTCTTTTGATGAATCCTTTGGAGGCTCCATCAATGGGAAACGTAAGATCCGTCTGTCTCTAAATGAGGTGGATAGACCAAGGTTTTGGCAGACAGGGTACGCCATCACGTTTGCAAAGAGTAGCATGTCTGTAAAATTCAAAATCTGGCCCTTACTCTCTTTGTTGGAGCTCAAAATCCTCCAGCGATGACAGCCTGGAAGCTATACTAACAAAGTTCTCTTGAAGACGGACACTTTTGTCAGGAGGTCCCACTGACTCTCCAGAGGTGTTGGTGGTACCAACATTTCAGACATTCTTTATTCATTCCTCTTGGATTCTTCAAAGGCTCCCATGAACTCACTCTAGCTGAGACCACCAGGATGATCCTATACCGGTCCAGTTACTGCTGGTCAGCAGGGCACACCAGCAAAAAGACCTTTTGATGCTTGTTGTGTGCCTGTGGCCACACAGGAGGCATGTCTATTGACCTTTGGAGGGCACCTATCAGTTGTGGGTGTAAATGGGAGCAAGTCCAGACCTTCAGGTCTCCATCCAGGTTATAGACAACAGGTCCAGTCCTTGTATGTTCTTCCACAGGTCCAGATGTGTTTTGATAAGCTGGGGGCGAAGTACCACTTTTGTAGGGTTTGCTAAGCAGCGAGTGGGGATGCCACTTGGACAATCTATAACCAGTGAAAAATAAGTTCTCGGGGCAATCATTCCCACTTTTGCAGCACATCATGCTTGCTTTACTGCAAACTATCCCACAGTGTGTTTCTATGAGTAAAATCCAACATGGCAGCACCTTTCTACCTTTGGAGATGTGTGTTGTCCAAGCAAGGGACGTGTTTAGTGGCAAACTACAATTGGTCTAATGATCAATGGCTTCTCTTCCCTCCATCTCCCTTTACACTTAACTATGAATAGGTAGAGCTTACCCTTGTCCCTTTCATTTTAATGAAGTTCCTAACCCTCCCCAGCAGCCCTAATGGGGCAGCAAGGAGTCACATACCTCACATTCAAGTCTTCCTGACAGAAGGCCTAAGTTGTTGCTTCTGCTCTGGGAGCAGTTTTCACGCCCCATTAAGGGGAAGCACTGACAGGAACCACCTGCTGACAGGTTAGCAATAATTATCCTACTGGAAGTTCAAGCACACAAAATCTTAACTTTGTAAAAGTTACTTTTCCTAAATATGTATAAACAATCTGATTCATATTGAATTGGGTTGAAATAAATTATTAAAACAGTTGTTGAATTCCCTTTGCAGTTTATTGCAAACCCAAGTTAAAAGGAATAATATTTTAATCTGAACTTCAGTTTTCCTCATAGGAACAGCTACATCACTTTACAGTAAAAATAACTGTTGGGGTCAAGTTATTGTAGGTACATGCCAATACTAAATTCTTCCGTACACCACTTTAAATACCAGGTACCAAAGTATGTGGTCTATAGGGCCTAATTCTGACTGATTTTTAAGGTTTAAAAGTAGGGTTCTTTCCTGTCAAATGGGTTATTATGACATGTTTGCCTGTAGGTTTAAAACTTGCAGCAGTTAGGCTACTCAAGAAGGTGTGAAGCCACGTTTTCTTCGTCAGCTTAATGGATGGCACAACATGTGCTGCAGTCCACAGGTGACATTTAAGTTCCCATTTAATTGGTGTACTTTCCTGCACAATGTGCTGTGGGTTTCTAAGAATATTAAGTATTTCATCTGGGGATTAACCAACTTTGCCATGTTTATGGGTCTGCACACATACGCAGGAACCTGGACAGCAGCTAACCAATGTACAGAGATCAAAACCAGCAATGCTAATCAGCAGAAATTGCCAGTGACCATGCAAAAAGTCAGATTTTCTTACATTGATCCATTATGTTACTGAAAGACCTGCCTTGTATTCCCTTGCCACTGCATTCTATTACTTTAAATCAGATGCACTGATGATTTCGTGAACAGACTTGGTGAGTGCACCAAGAATATTATACTGCTGTTGCCATGCTGCCTTGTGATATCAGCAATATACATGCTAGTGGCCCTGTTCTTGAAGTAACTAGCAGAACTGATGTTGCAACAACTGGAACATGATTCCTAAGAGGCATACTCTCCTAAGGTGTGTACAGAAAGATGTCAACAATAGTGAGTCCCTCTTGTGAAACACATGCGTATAAACTCATCAATTAACTCAATTCCTTAAAGCTGAAAACACATATATCAATTTACCACTCATCCATACATTCACTGAGACATGTTCAAAGCAAAAATATCAATCCTTTATTTTAATAATATCCTCCTTAATATGTACAGTTTCACAATGCGATAGTGTCACAAAAATAATCTAAAATGTCATCCAATTGGATACTCTAAAACATAATTCATAATTGAAAAAATCATCTTATCATTGTAAATCCCAGCTCTCTCTATTGGTGTTTATATTAACACCCTTTTGGGTCTTTTCTGTATCTATATATTAACAAAATGTCTTCAGATTAAAACATTCTGTTGCCCATTAATCTGTAACCATATGTAGCAAACAGTATTCATATGTCAAAAATATATTCCACAAATTCAAAAGTTATAAAACACAAGTTGTCGACACAGCGTTTTGATGGTTTGCAGCTGGTTTACACCACCTTCTTTAGGACAAAGTATTAAAAGCAATGAATTAATCTAAAAAATTATAAAAACATATTTCACAATGAGGCCCAAGGAAGAAAAGTCATAATTGCATCAACAGGCTCAATGCATTTTTTTCACCATTCTTACTATTAGATACCGTTAAATGAGCACAGAACATTGTGGAGCACTATCCAGCACCTTGCCCTCTGATAGGTACCACTAGACATATTTGGGACATAAAGTCAGGCTACATTTCCTTATTAGGATGGATATCCACATTCGTACTCAATGACAGCTTTCAGTGATTTATACACTGGTGCCTGAGATAGGAAGGGAATATCATAACAGTGAAAAGGTCACCCCTTACCTATTTTATTCTCATGACAGGCAGATCTGAGGTGTGTCTGAAATCTTGAGAGCAAACTAGGCCTTTGAAAGAGACTGCCTTTGGTTTTCTGTATGTCTCCTTATTCTCCTGCACCTAACTGTTCTACATACCATGAGCACTTCTCCTGGTTCCATCTTCTATCCTTCTGAATGTTTGCCAACACTGATGCCTCTATTATTTGCTCAAGACTGAAGCTGTAGAGAGCATTGATTCTTCCAACCCCCTCATTTTTTAACCTGCTTTCCCCTTTTGAGCAGTGGGAGCCCAAGCAAGAATGATCACCACTGGATCACCTGCCTAATCAGGATTTATTTGGAAGAGCACTTTTGGATTGGCATGATACCAAAATAAACAGCCCCGAATCGGAGCCGCATTTATTTACTTGATACAATGTTTTATGGCCATTGCAAGATAGTGACCGCCCCCCTCCCCCGGGGAAGCGATACCATTTTTTGACTGTGTGTGGATGATATAGGCACACGTCAAGGAGGGCAATATGGTTGTTATTTAAATAGGTGGTAGTGAGAGGGTACTGTTTTTTTCCACACTATGGCAGATATTAGCATTTGAGTGTCTTATTCCATTCACAGACTATGAGGCCCTATGGGAAGTTTCCGGACATTTATACTGAGGCGGAAACTGAGGAGGGCGATTTGGTTGTGATTTTTTTAGGTAGTATTGTTAGTGCATTGTATTGAATTTTCCCACACTGCGGTGGGTATCTATAAACGTTTTTACATACGGCTAGGTATGCTTTTTGACAGCTCAAGATGGCCACTGCTTACATCAGACAGCTCCCGGGTAAACATGAAGAGCATTTGGTTGGTGGTCACGTGACCGTGTCGTCCCATGATCCTTACTAGCTCCGGCATATTTAAAACAAGCACGTAATTCCCTGCATTTCTTCTCAGCGCCGAATTGAAGGAGGACGTGGAACGATTGTTCACATACAATTGTAGAAAGTAAGACATTATGTTGTTGGCTAGGACTGTTTCCCACCCTATTCGACCTAGTATACTTCCGATAAGAATAGGGCTACAGGAGGACTCATCGGGGAATAGTACTGGGATATCCCTGCTGTATAATGTTGTTTGAATGTCCCCTGGGGTGGAGCTTTCCATATGCTTTTACAAACGCTCTTGGATCAGTGAGCAATACCCCGCTGGCACGCATTACTCTGATTTGATTAATAAAGGATCATTTGAAATGTTGGATTACTTTTGGAGTGCGTGAACCGCCTTCCTCGTATTCATTATTCCTCTGATCCTAGTACATAGCACCCAATTACAAACATGTCGTATGAAGATATTTCCAATATCACCAACAACCGAGCAAACACATTCACTTATTCTAATGATGAAGCACAAATAATGTATGCCCTAATCAATGAAGTGGAAACCGCTGGTTCTAGCACTGGGAACATTCGGAGTAACATAAAACAACTACTTTATTTAACCAAGGGAGAAATCAGTCAACGACTTCATGCTAGCACTCTGATCAAATACCATCGCTCACCACGCATCCCATGAGATACATTGACGAAATCTTTATGTTGTCGAAAGGATCCAGAAATGAGCTATCATTGGCCATTGAGCATATTAACACCATCAATGACCGCATTGAATTCACATATAATTCCAATGACGCTATGATCAGTTTTCTAAATGTGAATATCTCAAGATCTGGCAAAAATCTGGAGACTGACATATATAGGAAGGAAACGGGCAGCAATAATCTGTTGCATTACACAAGCTTCAACCAATCTTCTTTGAAAAATTATCTGCCATACTCTCAGTTGTTACGTGTCAAAATAATAGTTTCTGATCCTTGTAAACTTGCCACGAACACAATCGACATGGTTCAAAGATTCAGTCCAAGAAGTTACCCATCTACAATATTGGGAAACGCCTTACAACGTGTCTCCTCTACACCATGCAAACAACTCCTGGCACCTACCAAAAAACAAAACAAAGAGAACTGCACCGTTTTAGTGTCAATATTTTCTACATGGAGTCAGAGATTAAAAAAACTAATTTTGAAGCATTGGCCGATGGTGCAAATGGAATCAGTTTTTAAAGCCATTTTCTCTAACCCCCCACTGTTCACCTATGAACGAAGCAAAAATATCAAGGAAATTCTATCCACACCTTAACCTAAATTCACCCACCAATCCTACAAAGGAACTGTTCCATGTCTCAATTGCAACAACTGCAATAATATTATCAAAGGCAACTATATAATGCATCCACGCAAAGGCAACAAAATCAAACTACGAACTACTGCTAATTGTGATAGCAAAAATGTGATTTACCTGTTGAAATGCCCTTGTGGCTTGGCTTACATTGCAAAAGTGGAGCACAAAATGAAGATTAGACTGAATGAACATAAAAGTACCATCCGAACCAACAACCTGAAATACAGTGTAGCCTCCCATTTTCTGTCATCTAATCACAACATTAGTCAACTTCGTTTTTTGACACTTGAGACACTGCTACCGCGTGAAGGTAAAAACAATAATAAATATCTCCTACAGAGAGAAATCCATTGGATTAAACTATTGGATACACTTCTCCCAAATGGACTGAATGACAGTATAGAATACAGTTGTTCCTTATAAACAGAAGTTTCACTTGATATTCTTTCCATAAATGTACAGAACCAATCGAACTGAACTGATTCTCCATCTCATTTAAACACAGTCATTTTTTACTAATGGTACTTCAGTATTGAACCTTAAGGGAACTCTGTTGATACAAGCTGTTTTGATACTTTAAGATGGCGCTTATGTTTGATTTTCTTCACTTCTCGCACAACCGTGTATAGCTGAGTCTACTTTTACTTTCCTATTAATAATTAAAAGCAGTTTGCCATTTCAAGATGGCGCTCATATTCATTCTTTTACTTTTTTGTCCACTTCTGTCTACCTGTTAACCTTTGTCTTGATTTTTGATTCTTTTCCACAATTGATAGACATCCCATTTAACTTTGAGAACATTGACTTTTTTTGAATTGACACACTAGTATTGGCTATACGTGAAGTGCCACTACAAAATGGCGGCTACACTTATTCTTCCGTGTCGCATTCGCTTTCTCGAATTTGTCCGTCTTTCAACTTTTCTTACTTTATCTTTCGTTTCTAGTTGCGTTCGGGCACATCCGTTTCTTCGATCTTGCGGTTGAAATTATTTCCACGCACCTTTGACAGTAAGAATCACCTTGTATTATTACTCACATTTCTGGATTTAATTAATATGGCACTTTCAAACTTCCTCTTATGGCAAGCATGTCTCTAATGGTATCATGCACTGGCGTTTTAATTAATCCGTTCACAGCTACTTACTGAAAAGTGTGTCGCATTGTTAAAGATCTGACATAACAAGTCACCAGAGGTGTTGTATTGGTACCTCCCGTGCTCTAAGTCATATAACAACTCTCCGATTTTTGCCACACTAAACCCATGATTGACATGCTCCCACACTCACGGTGACCATACGAACTTTGTGATGAGCCTTTACTTGTTTTAACTTCTTTTCAAGACTAATGGACCTCTCTCACCCGGTTTTCTACTGAACGCATGACTCACTGTTTTCACACCAACAAATCACTCGACTACCTTTTCATGACCTGTGTTTTCTAGCTTCATTATTTTAGGCACATTCCAGGAATGAAGGGTAGTATGTCCACGTAATATTCACATAACAATCATGTGAGATTTAGCAGCATTGGCATCTAGAAATATAGGCCCCTAATGACTTTGGGAGCAACAGATTAATAAAATAAGGTATGATTTGTTCATTACCTTTATTTAACACCGTTCTGGACAATTAGTAGAAATCTGGAAGGACGCTCATATTTAGGGTTAATAATTTACCTTTTTTGTCCTTAGTTTCACATTATAAATTAAGGATCGATCTGCAACAACCAGCTTTTGTCAGTCCTCGGTGTGCATGACCTTAATTAATAATAGGTGAGTTCACCATTTATTTTTGAATTTGAGCATGAATGTGGTAGAATGCTGGGGAGTGAAAAGAGTAAGTGAGTGTTCTGTTTCCAGTCTCTATTTGGGCTTTTTGGACAATTATTGATCTGATTACAATACCTTTGTGGTAATAATATCTTTTTTTTTCTCTTTTTTTTCAAAGCACGTTTTGGGATGAAAGGTCGAGTCAAAAAAACAAATAAATTAGACGAATGTTTTGTAAAAGAAACATGTACTGATTAAAAAAAATGTTTTTTGCTTGTTTTGATAAGTTTGACTATGTTATACAATTATAAGACCCTTTTCTGATACATGTTCTGTTTTTTATGTAGGCGAACACTAATATTCGCTTAGAGGGATAAAATACTTGTTGTTGTCCTGAATAAAGTGGTTCTACTCTGTCAATTGTCAATCCACCGAAACGCATTGACACCCCCCTGTTTTCTTGTTAAATTTGAGGAACAATGAATTATAAGTGGAATAATGCCTAGAAATTGCCCTGTTGATTCCTTCAAATTAACAAACTTTCAATGACAAATGTGTATGTCTTCGTTGATGTGTCTCTCGATATAGCGTATTTGTGATATTTGTGCAATGTTTTTATCAAAAGCCCAGACTGTTTTTTAATATATGAATTTGATATAATTGTACGATTGGTTTTTATCAAATTTTTCATTAAACATATTTCTTATAATTGCCTTTTGAGTCCTTTTAAGACTGGCATTGAGGAATGTTTGATCGTGAAAGAAACGGATTGTGGTATACTTAAATGTGTACATTCCTCCAAGAGATTTATTTTGTTGATATATTGCTTGCACCAGCCATATCTTTCTCAGGTGTTGGCGGGTATACCTTACAGTGGCAACAGGACACCAGTGGTGGTGGAAGAATTTCCAGAGTGGGACATTGCCACACAAAATGTATAAGGTATGTACAGCATTGAAGTGCTAATTAAAGAACAGATTTATCAAATGATTCAAACATATTTATCAGGAGAGAGGGACAAGGAGACAGACTGTTGTATTTTGGAACAAATCTTTACATATGCATGGCTAAAACCAGGTAGGATATTGCCATTTATAGAAAACTCATTTTCCATCAAAATTGTCTCTTTGATACAACAAAATTACCAGAAATATTAATTGGACTTACTGTTGGAAGAGTGGAGTATTAATCCTTTTTCAGAACTTGCAATGCCCTATTCTAAGACAGATCTGGAAAACCATGTTATCTTAGCAGAAATTGGCATTCACATATTGAGCTTTACCCCTTTAAATAAATAGGCGCAGTACCCCCCTTCACTGTTGATTCTTCCATATAATTGACCAAGATGATCTCTGTCTAGTTTGAGTTAGTTATTCTTGCTTGGAAAGATCTCACTAGCTTGATTTTGAGGTAGCCACAACACAATGCTAAAGCTATGTAAAAATCGCAAACCAAATTGTATGTCATAAACGTGGCTAGTGGTTATTGGGGTGGCAAGCCAATAAGGGAGTTCTCTCTTTTTCACTTTCTCACATTTTCAGGAATCCCTACATTTCTCAGTCTTTGAATCAAAGAAGGATTGGCATGGAGTAGTGTAGAGCACAGACACAACCCACCAGAATTAACAAGTTTGGGCATAGCTGTTGCCGGCAGAGTCCTTGAAGCCCATTTGGAGAAGCATACTAAGCTCATTGTCCTGCTTACAACCTACCCACAGTTTGCACCAGTAAATTTCAGGGTCAGTATGTAGGCTGGGGCGGACCCAGGAGGTAGACAGGTGAACAGAACTGAACCCAGGCTGTTACTTACCAATCCAAGAATACACCCCATCTCCCTATTGTACCATGTACCATGTACAGTATTGTGTAACCTTGATGGTGTGTTAATATTTACTTATATTGGCATTGGGAACTTATAGTCACCTAGTGTTTGCTGTGCACTTGTTTTACTCATTTCAGAGTATGAGCTTAATAGTTAGTTATGCGCTTCACTATTACCAATTAGGCAAACATGGCACTAATCTGTTTTACTTTTTACATTAGTGCTTTTGTCTGGTGTTTCATAAGAACTATGGGCCAGATGTACATACCTTGAATAACGATTCCCAAATAGCTATTTTTCCGAATTGCTATTTAGTAATTGGTATTTTAAATATACAAAATGCTTATTACTTAATTTGTGATTCCTAGTGGGTCACAGATCAACCTTCTTCATGAATATTAATGAGACAGGTTGCAATTTGCAACCCATTTGAAATCGAGGCCATCACAGGGTTGGTGTCCTTCTCAGGTCAGCAGTCCGCCATGTGGGATACCACTACTTTTAAAATGGTGGTAAGGTATTAATGTTTTTGGTCGCAAGACATTAATATTTTACTACCATTGTAAAGCAGTAATACATACCATAGCGATTCGGTATTTGGAAGGGACGCCCAAAGCATAACTCTTCTAAATGCTGAATCACAAATGCAAATTGATATTCGGTTACAAATTACTGATTCACATTATGTACATTTGAAAAAGCATTGTTATGCTCTCAAATGGCCTAATTATGCAAATGAGGCCATTTGCGACCGGAAAAATGGTATGTACATCTGACCCTATATTTCTAACAAAATGTTTATTGATAACTGATGCCTTTCAAACATATAATTGAAGAATCAAATGCAAATTCTTTCAACACAATTGAGTGCCAATTAATGGAACAATATGGTAGTGGGTTAGTACACATCCGCTGTATACAGCACAGGCTTTTCAAACAGGAAAAAGATGAAGTCCATAGGTCAAAGAATAATGGTATGGAAATCACTTAAAGACAGTGGAATATTTAAGATCACAAAGTGAAATGAAAGTAATCATGTTTATTTATAAAATCTCACTAAAAACAATAGTACACGTTGAAATTGTAAACATGTTTTATTTATGGCCTTGGTTTTCTAAGTAACTGTCATTAATTTTTCTTGGTTTGTTTCAATCTTGAAATATTTTTGCACATCACACTTCAGAATTCAGTGTATATGCCACGTTTGTACATTTCATGCAACTCATAGATTTTTTGAAAACTTTTTATAGTTAAGTGTAGCTTGCAGAGCAAGCATATGGATTTGCAGCATGTATATTTGAAAATCATTAACAATACTTTAACCTTATTTCTCGTTCCTGCACCCCATTGTCACTTGGTTGATAGTACGACATTCTCTCCTTCACAATCTGAAAAGTTAACACAAATAACCACAACAAAAGCTAGGACCAGTTTTTCAGATGAAATTGCCTGAAATTCAAGTCTGCCTTTAAAAATAGAGAAAACTCTACAAGAGAGATAACATAACTCGTTATTGCTCTTTCTCCCTAGGGACTCATGAATATCTGGGATGCTGCAACATCCCTCACACCCCAAGTTCCAGTGTCCCTGCAGAATTCTTCTGACATTATACTTAATGTGCCTGATGCCAGTCCTCCTGGTCGGGTCATGTAAAGCGCTGCACTCACGTCCTTCAGAGAGTTCAACCAGCATAAGATGAAGCATGCTGGCAACAGGATACCAGCACAGCTTTTTTGCAGCAGCGTGCTAGTCCATAAGTATCTCAAGGATACAATCAAGGTCAGGCAAAAAATGGGAGGTTCAATTTTCCCTCAGTGGAAAGGAAAGACATGCCTCTGAGGTAACAGGATGCTAACAGATAGAAAAAGAGGAAATATTGGAGCAGCTATTGGCCGTAGCACATAAAGTGTGGACTGGAAGTTGAACATTATTCTGAAACATTGCTATTAAGGGGCATATTATCAAGCCCCTATCGCCACCACAACGTCACTTTTTGTGGCGTTGTGGTGGCGATAGGGTCAGCGCCCTATTATCAAGGCAGCGTTAAGCCACTTAACGTGGCTTAATCCACGTTAAGTGGCTTAACGCTGCCTTGATAATAGGGCCCCTTTCGCGCTAAACTTAGCTTGAAAGGGGGCGTGCAGTGGGTGTTGCGGTGGGCGTTCCACCGCAACACCCATTGAAGTTGACGCTGCCACCTATTATCAAGTTTGGCGATAATAGGTGGCAGCGCCGAACTTAAGACCAGGAAAATCCTGGTCTTCAGGTGGCGAGACGAGGAGAAATGCTTTATTTCTCCTCGTTTTTGCTTTTTCCATGTGTGCTGCCTTGTGCAGCACACATGGAAAAAGCAAAATGCCATGGTTTGTTCGTGTGCTGTACATGAACAAACCGTTTTTCAAAATGCCATTTTGTAACTTCCATGTGTGCTGCACGAAGCAGCACACATGAAAGTTACAAAATGGCATTTTAGGTTTGTTTTTGTGCAGGACGGAACTCCTTCCAACTGATAAACAAACCTCCCTGCTCGCAGACACCCTTGCACTCTGGTGCAAGGGTGCCTGCGCTGGCGCTAAGTTGTGTAACTGAGCGCCATCGCAGGGGGAAACGCCAGGCTGCACCATATCCTTGTTAATATGGTGCAGCCTGGCGTTTCCGAAGTGGCGGAGAGAGGCGTTAAGCCAAGACGGCTAACGCCTCTCTCCGCCTCTTCCTTGGTAATATGCCCCTAAATGTTTTGGTGTATAGTAATGAGTGATAGAAATATCGCTGCATATTTGTTGCATTGTATTTTGTTGTGATGGTGATATGTTGTGTTTTTGTATTGTTGTGTTTTTCCACTGCTTTAAAAAGTTGAAGAGTTAAAGCAGCTGTCCTTTATCAACTTAGAGGTAAAGAGTTGTCTGTCACTGAAATGTTACAGGAATGTTGCTTTTGGCTGGAAACGTATAAGCATTTTTTGACACATACATTTAATTATATAGTATAACAGACAGAACAAAATAATATATGTTAAGCAAAATAGTAAGACAATCAAAACATAACAGAATCCAACACAACAAAGCAATAAAAACAGAATGCAACACAACATCCACAGTACATAATAACAACAATACAAAGCAATAATCTAGCATGGCATCAGCAAAAGCAACACAAATCTAAATGAATTACCTCAAATTTGCACATCTATTTTTTTCACATATTATCACTTTGATACATCTATTTTTATAATACAGTGTTAAAAGACTTTGGAACTAGAGCTACCTTACCAAAAAAGACACCTAATTGCACCAGTCAAAAAGGTTTTGTCATCTGACCCAAGATGTGTGTCAGAGTAAGAGTCATGCCTTTAATGTGAGAATTGAAAATTAAAAAGTAAGAAAGGGGTCTTTATCGTTAGAAGATATAAACCCTTTCAATAGCAGCTTGCTGTAGTGTTGCAAAATTCTTATGTGACAGACTCACCACACATTTTAGTCAATTGCTTTTTAGAAGAGAAGTATGGCATAAAACTGGACATGGACGTTTCTTTGCAAGGGGTCATTTGTGCCTGGATGTTAAAAATGCCTCACATAATTGGTGATTCAAAGCTTGATTCACAAAGGTAAATTGGTAGTAAAAAACTTTTGTGAATAGCAAACAATCGTTAACTAACACAAAAGAGTAAATTTACCTTTGTGAATCTGGCCCATAGTAAGTATACAGAGTGCATAATGCAATTTGTTAACATTGTTGGGTGTGGGGAGGGGGCTTGGCTCACATGAGGCAAAGGGGCATATTCACAAGGCAATATCGCCGCGTCAGCGGCACTTTTCTGCCGCTAAAGCAGCAATATTTTTATTGCACTATTCACAAGCTGTCGCTTACAGCTGTTAGCGACAGCTTTCAGGCGAAAACTACCTTTTTAAAGATCGCGATTTCTGTTAGCGATAATTATCGCTAATTACATGCAAGGGAGGCGTTCCCGTGCAAATTCTGCCGTTAACCCAACATCTCCATATTCACAAGGGGATTCCTTGAGTCCAGAGGACCAAAAAAAGTGTCTCTAACTGCAACTAGAGGCAGTTTTTTAAGACCAGAAAATATCTGGTCTTAAAATGGAGATAACCATTGGGGCCTTATTTCCACATGTTTTGTTGCTGGACTGCTCTGCAAGCAATGTTGCTGCGCTGCCCTGCTACAAAATTACAGGGCAGGACTGCGCACCATCAATAAGATAGTGCGCATTCCTGGGCCTCACTCATGAAAAGTGTCCCAGCGCTGCAACAAGACAGCGTTGCAACGCTTTTCACTATCCCCTTCTTGCAACACCTTGGATGGGCTGTATTCACTGGACAGCACTCCATGATGCAAGTAGTGACAGATACGTCTGGAATCCTGACGTATCTGTCTGCGCTAAAGTCACGCATTGCTGCAGTTGTGTCACAACCATGACGCAACTCCAACAATGCATGGGGCCAGCCTATCCCTGTGGCACTGCGTCACCCTCACACCTGCCATCAGGCAGGCGGAAGGTACTGATGCAGTGCCGTTCATGAGGGGTGCCCGAATGTCGGCGCTGTTGGAGAACCATCAGTGGCGGTTGCGCGCAGTGGTGTCATCGGTTGGAAGCAGTGGCGGAGTGTTGGTGCAGAGACGGTTGACGAGATGTCCTTCGGTGGCCTTGATCCAGCTGCGAGGGGTTGCGATGATGGCGGTGGCGTCCGGTGGGCAAGGTGAAAACGTGATGTATCCAATGATGGTCGGTCCAGGAGAGTCCGGTGTTGTAGCTGAAGTCGAAGCTCCCGCTGGCGGAGGTGACGTGCTTGACCGTGTGTCCTGCTATGTGGCCTGTTGAGGTGAGTTGCTGCTTGCGTCTGATGTTGGGGACCTTCCCCAGAAGGCGGTGGTGTTCTGCTCACTGGGGTTGTCCAGGTGGAACTTGAGATAACCGAGTAGGATGTTGTTGGTGGATGGGAGACCCTGGGGTGCAATGAGGTCAACAATGGTATTTTTGAATGGCCGGCCAAGGGCCGGGGGGCCTGCACATGAGGGTGCGGCAGTGGATGTGCATGGGCTTGGTCCGGATCTGGGAGTTGAGGTGGTCCATGTTCACCCTTGGGTAATCAGAGTGAGTGGTCAGTCGGAGTGTGCCTCTGTAGGTGATGCAAATGCCTTGTCCTTGAAGGTCGGGCTGCTCCTTGCGGGTGATACTGCAGCCATCAGTGATGGCGATGGCGATGTCCGGTCCGGAGCAGAGGATGTTCCTGGCAGGCGAGGTGGCGTCCAGGGTTGATGGCGAGGAGGGTGCTGGCGCCGTATTATTGGAGTGTCCAAGAGGAAGGCTCCTTGGTGCTGAGCACGGTCCAGGGGCAGACGGATGCAGACGGGCTAGCCTATGGTTTGCCTTTGGCATGGGAGACGTCCAGTACAACGCAGGCAGTACATCATTAACTACGCAACTCCGACAACGCAGGTGCCTTTACATCGCATTTGAGTACAACACATTGTGAGGTCAGTAATGTGGTAATTTTAAGTATTTTTGGTGGGTATGTGTTTCGGATGTCGGATCTGAAATTTGGGGTGTGATTTGGGGTAAAATATGAAATATGGGGTGTGATTTGGGGTAAAATATGAAATTTGAGGTGTGATTTGGGGTAAAAAATGTAATTTGGGTGTGCATTTGGGCCGATTTTGATTTTTGGGTGTGTATTGGGGCCTCAAAAAGGAATTCCTGAGTTCACGTTTGGGATTGGGGTGCAAAGGTTAGTTTAGGGTTGCACTCACTGGAGTGGGAATAGTGATGTTCATGTCTCCGCAATGCAACGCCTAACCTACTGTTGCAATCTGCCTAGTATTAATATGCATTGGAATGGAATGCAATGTCATGTAATGCGTTGTAACTACGTATGTGCCTTTGGCACACAAGTGTCAGTCCCGCTGTGCATGTGCGCACAGCGGCCGCCATTGAGAAGTGCTGGGGGGGGGGGGGGGTGCTGGACAGCTGTGAGGTGGGAAACACCGGAAAGAATACTGGATGTTGCCTGGATGTGTGTGTGAGCGGGTGTCGTAAATATTGTAATGAGGGAAGTCTTACCTCGAAACCGGGCCCCGTGTCTTTGTAGCTCCTGCTCCCCTGCGTCTGCTTCCAGGAACAGGAATTTGGCAGCCAGGCTCCCTACCCTGAGTCAATCACAATGCTGCGAAGCGGCAGTGTGATTGCTAATTTGCAACGGGACAAGTCATGCAGCCAGGGGCCGGAGGGGTGGGCATTTTCACCTTGCAGGCTGGAATGCAGCCTGCATTGCGAACAGGGAAGTGCGCATGACTGCTTTGTGCGGCCTGAGTGGGCCGACCAACCAGTCAGTGCGCACTTGAGTGGGCATGCCACTCCACCCCTCGACACGAGGATATGACCCAGCACCTACGAGACCTACACTGGCTCCCCATCGAGAAGAGAGTAACATTCAAGCTACTCACCCACGCCTACAAATCCCTCAACAACCTCAGACCCAAATACCTCAACAAACGAAGAGTCTCATTCCACGTACCCAAGAGGAACCTCCACTCCGCCGACCTGGCCCTGGCAGAGACCCCACGCATCTGCAGAACCAGAGCAGGTGGAGGGCCTTCTCCTACCTCGCAGCTAAGACCTGGAACGCGCTCAGAGTCAACATCAGACGCTCACCCACCGTGCACACCTTCAGGAAGAGCCTCAAGACCTGGATCTTCAAATGACCCGGAGCTGAACCCACACCCTCCCCAGCGCCTTGAGACCCTCACGGGTGAGTAGCGCCTCTATAAACCCCTGATTGATCGATTGATTGATGGACATTTACACCGTGGCGCAATCCACTGCACTCTCTCAACATCTGTGAATCAGCAAGCAGGAGCCTCAGTGTACCAACGCAATACCAGCAGGGCCAAGAGAGACGCACAATGTGGCAGAGTGTATGTCCACCATACTGTCATGGCCAAAAGATAACCGCTACATGCCAGAGTGTAACAACAGGGCCAAGAGAGACGCACAATGTGCCAGAGTGTGCCAACACCATACCGGCAAGCCCTACAGATGACCAAAATGTGGCACCCTGTCATGGCAAAGAGGCAGCTACAATGCACCTGAATGTTCCTGCACCTTATTGGCATGGCCAGAAAACAGACACAATGTGCCACAATGTAAGTATACATGATTAACACTGCCAGGATGTCCTCGCAGTGTGAAAAAATGTAATTATACCAGCATACTCAAATACCGCCATGATGGCCGGGATAATTTGTCCTCTTCCGTGATTGTGCAGAATCGGCAAAGACTGTGACCAACAAAATCCAAAATGCTGGTAATTCACAGAGAAATCTGTGGCCAAAGTTTGCCACCTTGCTAAAGCTGAGACCACCGACTGTAATATGGCCTGGTTATGATCTCTGTGTAATAAGTTTGGGATCCCCCATCGCTGAGCTTGGACCCCTCCACAGGCCTGCACCAGACACCCACCTTGCTGGAATGGACATGGCTGAGTCCCTACCCTGCCTGGCACCGTTGGAGGTTGTCTGGGCACACTGCACCTGGGCCAGCATTCTTCATGCGTGAGAACCACCCATGGCACCAGAAGCAGGGTGCTGTGGGTGCTCTCTGTCAAAGGTGCTGGACACTTTGCAGCTGCTTGGTCCCTCCTCTATCTGTTCTACCTTGTAGGCACGGCAGGCACCTTGCCAGCGTTAACCATCTGGAAATGCCCTGCCCTCGTCGGATTCAGGGCAGATCACTGGAATCTGATTTTGGACCGGACTTCCTGGGCGACCAGCTCAGATGCCACACAGGACTAGGATTCTGCTGTGTAACATTGGTTTGTCATGCATATTCTTTTGTGCATCATGGGTGACGTCCTGAAGGACAATATGCATCGAAGTCAACGTGGGCACTGCATTGAAATATCCGAATATGTTTGGCTAGCAGGGGCAGTTTATTGGTCTGCACATGCTCATAAGTAAGGCGTCTTCATAGCTGATTAGTCTGCCCGGATATTTTTTTATTGCAGGCACCAGACATTCAAATGTTTTTTTTAGTGAGCATGATTTGTAACTCACAAGAATGTAGATCGGCAGTGTTTTTAAAGACGTGCACAATCCCTATTTTCTAAAGGCATTTGAAATGTCAATTAAGCAGCTTTAAACGTGTTCAGTTGTATTTGTGTCACAATATTGTGTGAGAACCCTGGGGCATTTTAACAAGGCGATATCGCCGGGAGTGAAGATGGGACTTTTCTTGCGCTAATGGGCCGATCGCCAGGTATCGACGGCTAACGCAGGATTCACTATAGCCATCACGCTTAGGTTATCGGGAGTTTTCGCCGACGTTCCCTGGTACTATCGCCATGTAGCGTCGGCTTGATAATACGCCGCTAACATGGCGATAGATTTCAGGGTTAGGCGGCGGTAGCAGAACTGCCGATAACTTGCGTTGGCGATAGTTATCGCCCGTCCTTGAGAATATCCCCCAAAGTCTCAAGTGGGTCATGATGCCCGGCTGTTCCACAACAATGGCAATAAATAGCATATTATATTCTGCTCCTCTTTAATTATGATTTACATCAGGGCATTTTTTTCTGTACTTTATTTTAAGGAAAAGGATTGCACCAATGTCAGGATGCAATGGGTTACAGTTGCATTCTAAGGTAAAATCACAATGAAAAGACCCTATGGGGCATATTCTCAAGGAGTCATCGCCGAATTAGCGGCACTTTTCCGCCACGAAAGTGGCGATAGATTTATCGCCCTATTCACAAGCCTGCGCTAACAGCCGACATCGTCAGTTTACCTGTGATAGCTGCCGCTAAAAACATCGCCAAGGCTGACAGCGACAACTAACGCTAATCATATGCAGAGTAGGCGTTCCAGTGCAAAAACTCACGATAACACCACTTCGGGATATTCTCAACGACCAGCCAGATCGGCGATGCGGTCCAAAAACAGGCGATAAGGCACGTTAGCAGCAGGGACTTAAGACCTGCTTTTTTATGGTCTTAAGTAGGACGAAAACCTGCAGGATAAAGGGAGCCCAGTCCAGAGCCACATCTGATGACCAACAGATGCCATGGAGCTACTAATCATGCAGCGTGGAGACCCAAGAGGGCCACAACACCCACCGCCACCACCCCCGGGACCACTCCCACCCCCAGGACCACCCCCCCCGGACTGCCACCGAGGCAGCGCAAAACAAGACAGTGGACCTTCCGAAAACGCACCAGCCTCAGAGGCTTAACGCCAGAGGATGTTATTGCCCACTACAGGCTCAAAAGGACAACCATCCTCCGCATCCTGACCCATATTGCCCACAGGCTGACGGTACCAACACAGCGGACATCCAACATCCCTCCGCAGACAAAGCTGCTGGCTGTGCTGCACTTGTTGGCCTCTGGTACCTTCCAACCAACAACTGCAAGAGTCGGAGGAGTCTCACAGCCATCCCTATCAAAGTTCCTCACACCTGTCTTGGATGCCATCATCATCTTGATACCCCAGCACCTTCACTTCCCCCACACTGCGCAGGAACAGCTGGAGACCAAGCAAGGCTTCTACGCCAATGACACAGTGGAGGTGATGAACAGTTGTTGGTGGTGTTCTATCACCTCCGTAATCAGGATCTTGTTTTCCTTCGGACTGACTCGCGGGTTCCTCTTCTTCTTCTCCTTGCCCTTCTCCTTCCCCGAGGTCCTTGGCTGGTCCTCCGGGGGGTTTGTGGGGTTCTGTTTGGCCTCTGTAGTTGCTCCAGCTTCCTCCATGGTGCTTCTCAGTTGTTCGTTATTTTTGCAGCTTTTATGGTGATTTTTCCCGCCTGACGTGGGAATAGCAAGCCTGGTGCTGCTTATCACTGATATTTCTATTGCTGTTGGGCCCATCGCCACTTTTTCACGTTCGGGTTTCCTTTTTTATCGGCGTCCCGGTAATTTTAACACGGACATTTGACACGTTATCGGGATACTATCGCCTGTTGCCGGCGTGTTGAGAATACGCCGTTTACATGGCGTTAATTTCCCGCGATAGACGGCGTTATGTAAAATTGCGTTAACCTAGGTTCAGGGCCGGACTGGCTACCGAGCGTTTTGGCATGCTGCCGAGCTGGAGGGTGATGTCACTGTGGTGGGGGCTAATTTTATTGATGGAGACCTGCGTGTGCTACGAAATAAACAAAGCAAAACGAATTTCGTTCAGCACACGCAGGTCCCCATCAACGAAATCAGCCCCCAGCTCGGTAACATGGCAAAACGCCCGGTAGCCAGTCCGGCCCTGGCGTGTATTTCCAAAGCCAATTTTACTTTATGGTGGTAATAAACATGAATTTGCCCTTTGCCCCACAGTAATAATCGTGTATGTTTTAATCAACTCGCTCTAAATAACGTGTGTTACTGGGCCACATTTATTTTCACTGCCATGGCATAAATGATATTATCAACTCGAGGAATGACACTTGTTATATAAAAAAAAAATCTCTTTGTACACTATCAAAATATTTATGGAAACGTAGGTATTTTCCTCCTTTACGATCAACTGCACGCGCTTCGCTATTTCTGATACAAGGCTGACAACGTGCATTTCTGACACAAAAACTTTCACTGGTAAATATGGCAACAAATGTTGCGAAAATAGCGTTCCGCAATTTATTTTGAACTCTCAAAATGGAGTATTAGCTAAGGAACACAGCAGTTATTAAAAACGAATCAACAGATGTCAAATTATATGCTTTATATTTCAGAAAATCATTTCGATTTTTATGTCATATTTGTATCCTGCAAATCCAAACTTCTAAATAGAGAAGCAAATGAGGCAAATTACATTACACAATAATTAGGCTGCACACCAGCCACCACAACATATAAAATAACCAGCAAAACACACCTCTAGGAATACAAAGACTGCTTCAAAGTTCTCTTTATTAAAAACGGTGTAGCAAATAATAACATTCAAAACATGTCAATTGCGTCTTGATTAAAAATGTTTTACATGTACTAATTGAATTTCATAAGAGTTACTTTGTATGCTTTATCTATGCACCTCTCCTGGTATTGTTCAGGGTTCCGTCTTCAAGACGATGATCATAATATCCGCATGTTTAATTCACCAGTTGCAACAGCAGATTTCTATTAAAAAGCATGAACATTACAGCATCGGAAAAAAAACTCTTTCAGACCTCTTGCCCCAAAAATCAATAAACTGACCTGTTGTAAAGTTGAGCAGTTTCATTATGCAGTAATGAACCAGAGTGCAAATGCTGGCAACCGCTGTAGCTTCGGGATTTAGCAGCTACTCAAATGCTAGGATTAAGCACATTATTCCACAGAAATTGGCAGTCACGGTTTATTTTCTATTTTTGCATTTTTCTTTAAGACCATTTCAGATTTGATCCCTTGCTCAGGACAGATTCAATTTTCTTCAGTGGTGGCCAAATAAATGTTCTTCACAGGCTGTAGACACATTTTCTTAAAATGATGAACCTCTGTGTTTTTTTCTGAATGTGAAGTTGTAATCGTATGAGGTCGGCTAAGGTCGCTTTAATGATACCCTAGCAGACTGTATGCCAGCAGAATAAACCTGTTGTGATTATTAGTCTAGAGACAATGTAAAATCATATCTGCTTCTCCGCTTATCATGAGTACTTTCCGAAGTTTCCCAACTGATAAAACTTCGCTACAAATGTATCCTCTACACAATACTCTCTGCTCATATTTTATTGTTCCAATACTTACAGAAATGTGGTGCTCTCATACTCTCTCTCTAACTGCTACCCCTCCTTCCAAAAGCTAGCCCATTTTAATAGTTGTTCCCATAGGATACATTAAATAGAACCCATTTATGCCAAGATATAATTGATATGTATATGTCTGTAGGAAAGTGTCCTTTTTGTATGGTCACCCCCCCCCCACATTTTTTCCAAAGCTGATGGTTATGACTCTGAAAGTGCACTGGAGCCTGCGTCCCAGGCCTCAGTGCCACTGCTCCCTCTTCCTAAAACTGATAAGTCTGAATTGGTAACCCCAATTGGCAAGGACTTTAAACCCCTTATAAGTCCCTAGTATATGGTATCAGTGGTACACAGGGCATGGGTTTTAAAGGGATCACTAGGGTCTGAAGCACTGTTTTGCCACCCTGAGTGACCCAAGTAAACTACTGACAGCAGACCTGTAATTGCAGGCTACAGGAGCAGTGCAAACTGCTCAAACGTCACTTTGCTCTCACCATGCGTGGCAAAGTTCATGCACTATTTTTAACAAATGCCAGTCACCCCTTAGGAAGGCCTTATAAGCCCGGGGGCAGGGTGCATTATATTAAAGGTGTGGACATGTGAGGGCAAGCTTAAATGTCCCTATAGTGGCCTTTACCATTAAAGGAAATTATTATTGATAGACGGTCCATGGGATAACATGGGCAAGCCCCCAGGCAAACTTGAGGATGGCAGCTCCATCATGGTACTGCCTAAATATGTTGTGTTTGATATGAAACAACATTGCTCATTCACTGTGACTTGATGTGGCATGCACCCAGGTGGCTACCTTAGAGAAAAGGCCTTGACGGGAAGGAGATCACACCTCCCTCTTTCACAGGATAGCTAATGAAGTGGCACATGAAGGCGGTGAGCTTTAAAGGCTACACGGCCTGGATATGCAACCAGGCTGCCTCCCAAAGGAGGAAACAGCCCCCCCAGCCCCCATGCACATTTGCACCCGGGCAGGCAGGAAAATTATGTATTTAGAAGTTGTACACCCCCAGAAGGCTAGCTACACTTCTAGGGTGGGCTTACTGTTCTGTTCAGCTGATGAAGACTTCTGCCATTTTTAAACATGGTAGAATAGAGGGTTCTGGGCAGAAAAGGTGACCTACATCCCTGGATGTGGTCACTTCAGGGGCAGATTAGCCACGGGGATAGCAGCCCACTGGCCACTTGCACCCACATCCCTAAAGCGCCTAAATCTACGAATAAGGGCTACGCCTGACACCAAAACATGAGTTCTAATCTCACTTGCAACAAGGACAAAAGAAGAGACCTGTGTCTGTGACAACAGGAGCTGCACAAACCAAAGGTGTGATACTCTGCACCTGTGACAACCTTCATGGAACTGCATGACCACAGCATGTCCTGGACCAAAGCTGGGTTCTGGCAGACAGATGGTCCCGTTTGAGAGCCTAAGGCATCACCAGACACCCCTGGACTAGTGGCCCCAGTCCCCTGCAATCGCAGGTAAAAAAAATGTACCGGAGCCAAAGAATCGAAATGACCCTCCGAGAGATCAACCTGAAGTAGATGGTCTAGTGCACTGTGGGAAATGTAGTCCTGACCTCCACGAAGTTTCAGGCAGCTATTGTGTTCCTCCACACCTCTGAACATTGAAATACCTTTCGGCTGTCCTTACCACTGCCGAGACTTGTTGGTCACCGGCAACCACCCTCTTTGCTCGACGCTGCACCTCAAGGGATCTGCGCAAAATCTTCATCCAACATCAGCAGTGACTTTGTTGCTGACTTTTTGCACACTGTTCCCCACCAGCACTGTGTAACTGGTAAAACCAGCTCTCCCACGGCTCCTGCTTCAGCACCAAGTACAGTCAGGACAACTCTGCACCCAGGCTTCTTGAGCCAGGTAAAAACAAACTGACTGTTGTGACTTGGTCCTCAGACCTTTATCATCTTTACCCTCCTTAGATCCCATGCAGCTCGACCTGCAAGTGACTGATTGTCTGTAGCGCTTTTTATCCATGATGGCAATGATAACGTTTTGCAGTACTGTTTTGCACTGATTTAATTTTGCCTCTAAAATCTATAACTCTGGTTATGCTTTTCTGATTTCTTTGTTTTGGTATCTAAGTTTATATAAAAATCTGCTTTAGTTTTATACATTGGTGTCAGATTTCTTTCGAATCGTGTGAATTACTTATCATCCATGTTGGTACTCTGAAATGCTTAACACATGTTCCTCTAATAAATCCTGACTGCTCTTTACCACTCTACTAGAACTGAGCTAAGGATTTATTATTGTGAATCCAAGGACCATCTTTGGGATATAGTTAGAGTATTGCATGGTGAAGCCTAACCAGCATCACCACAGAATACTCCACCTTCCTCACTTTCCACTGGTGACATGCTTCCAGAAAGCATTTGTGTCAATTGAAAGGTTTGTTATGTCATATATATATATACAGCGAAGATTTTGATTAAAATGCAAGACTGAATGGCAACGCTACCCCTGTGTCGGTGTCCGATTCATATGTGGGATTCGGAAATGGTGTTCATATATATATATATATATATATATATATATATATATATATATATATTATTATCTACTGGCGGTCGCCAGTAGATAGTTATAGTTAGGACCTATTTTCCATAGGAAATCCGCGACATTCTATTTGAAATAACTCTTGCGTCGGTTGACGAATCTTCGCGAAATTTTCAAACTTTATGGCCCGCTACGGTCCGCTCCAACCCTGAAAGTCTCGGGGTGATTCGTTAAGCGGTGGCCGAGAAAAAAGGGGGGTCCCAAAACGTGTTTTCCCCATTCATTTTTACATAGGAAACTTTAGACACGGCTACAGCCCGAACTGCTGAACGGAATTACACCAAATTTGGCAAAGAGGTAGTTCTTGGTTCAGAAAGAACCCTTTTTGTTAAATGGTGTAAATCCGTTCAGTAGTTCCTGAGAAAATCAAAAAGAAAATCACATATATATCTATGGCCGCATCGGATTTGCGCACCATGAGCGCACCCTGCGCGCACCGTCCCGATCACGAGCTGCATGTTAATTGGCTTTCAAGTGGCTGTCAACACTCCAAATCAGGAAGTGTTGGCAGCCATTTTGTCCCTCGGGAGAAGCGAGGCACAAGAAACAAGTGCGCAAAACGCACAAAGGGGCAGGGTAGAAACACCCTGACCCCTAGGTCTGCTCAGGGGTCCCACAAGGACCCCCTGGGCAGAAAAAAAGCATTTTTTTTTAAAAAAAATCGGGGGGATGCGCTTAGGGTGCGCGGATCCCGCCGATAAAAAAAAAAATGAAGCGCGATGTCGTGCGCTTTGTTGTTAATTGGCCCCCGGGTGGGCCAAGTCCCGGGGGCATGTGGGGGTTAATAAAAATGAATGGGGGGCCTGTAAGGTACCCCCAAGCCTCGGGGACCACCACTCCCTGGGGCTTATTTTTTTTAAATTAAAAGACATGTGTGGGGGCTCGAAACCCCACACGCCCCGGGACCGCCACCTCCCCGGGGCACTAAGGAAATACATGTGGGGTCCGTTTCGGACCCTCGAAGCCCCGGGGACCACCACCTCCCGGGGCTTTGAACATGTACGGAGGGGGCCGTGCGGCCCCCTCCTGGAGCCCGTGATGGCCCTGGGGACCGCCACCCCCAGGGCCGGCTCCTGCAGTGTCCCGGGTGCCTACCCCGGGACACTGTAGTTTGCAATGACAGGACGGGAGCCTCGCGGCTCCCGTCCTGTCATTGCAAACTGCTTTGGATTTTGGAAGAGAGAGCAGGAAACCTGCTCTCTCTTCCAATATCCAAAGGAGATTGCTTTTCCACATGGGGAGCTGCATGTCAGCAGCTCCCCATGTGGAAAAGCAATGCCGGCTCTCGAAGGACGCGGGGAGCCGGCGGGACCGTGGGGGCATTGGGGCTCCCCTCACGGTCTCCATTATTATGTATAGGCCCCGGGGGATGGGGTCCCCGGGGAGAATATAAATTAGTGGTAGGAGCTAACAAAAATGTTACGGTAAAATAAGGAGTCGCGCACCCAGCGCGCCGCCCAGCGCGGCCCCTAGTATGAACGCATTGGGTGCGCGATTCCCAGCGCGGCCCCCTGGTGTAAACGCGTTGGGTGCGCGACTCCAAGGTAAACGCGTTGGGTGCGCGCATCCCCCAAATATTTAAAAAAAAAAAGTAAATATACATCAAGCATATATGTTTATATCTTGGGTGGCTCTAAAAAGAGCCCTTGTGTTTATTGACAGATTATGGTACCTACAAGTAAGTACCGATGCAGAGTCTAAAGTTGATGAGAAAGACTCTGTTACCCTCATCTGTAAAATGTACACCATCTCTCCTATAGATGCCATCCATATTAAAACGCAGATTGTTGTTGAAAATGGACCCCATCCTATAATCTCTGAGATAAGCAGAAACAGCTTTATTGACATGTTTCCTAGCTTTCTCAATCTGTGGACAAAAATGATTGGACCACTTCCATTTCTGTCTTTGGCATATGTTAGAATAGACAAAGGCAGTTTGGGGGAAAAGTGACATGAATTCTGCAAAGGTGTCCTTCATTAGCATTTCCAGACCTACCCCAGTCAAAGTGCCTAGGTCATTGCCACCACAGTGCACAATTATGAGGTCAGGGTGTTGGAGATGCAAAAGGATTTAACCAATGGCATCAATTGGTGCCACTTTAATCCTCTCTGTCCAATCCATTTAATGTCTACATTTGGCAAAGCTAAATCTTTGTCAATACCTCTGCTTTCAGCATACCTTTTGCACCAGAAAACATAGCTGTGTCCCACAATCCACACTGAAAGCATCTTGAAGGGATCACTGTAGGTAATAAGAAGATGTCTGTAGCTGAGGTAGGCAGGAGGGACAATGAAATCTATCTAAAATGGTGGACAACATGCTGTTTTTAAGAAAGTAGAGATTTTGATTGGCTGTTTAAGAACACTCTACATTCTAATATAGGGTGCATTTTTCTTTGTTTAGAAAGCATGTTTATTATTGGTTATAATGAAAAGTTTGAAAGGTACAGCAGAAAGGATAAGGGAATGCTTTGCAAAGCCAACCACACCTGCTGTTGTCATTTGCAACATTGTGTGGTGAACTTGTGACCTGGCAGCTAAGTTGAATGTTGCATGAGCTGTTGCTATGGAAACTGATATTCAGAACAAGGGGGAAGATGTCAGTTGAAAAGTATTATTCTCTATGACCAATGGAAATTCGTTTTACAATTTGAAAAACACTGGGAAGTCATGTGTATATGTATGAAAAATTAGAGGGGAAGTTTGCCATTACTGGTTTTATATTGGAGAGTGTGCTTATCTACATTGTCTGTGTGAAAAAGAAAATCCTGACTGAGTGTGTGAGATTTTTAATTCAACAGATTTATTTAATAGGTGAGTTATATATTTTGGACGTTTATTTAAAAAAGATTTGATAATTTAATGAAACTGTGTTGTTTGAAATATATTATTAAATGTACTGATGTATATTTTAATTTTTTGAATTGTATTTGATGTTTGTTTAAAAATAGTATGGGGCAGTTTTACAAGCCTCTTGTGCCACTTTTGCGTCACTTTTAACATGGGAAAAGTGACGCAAATGTGGCGCAAGGGGCTTGTAAATCTGCCCCTATGTATAGTAATATATATATTTTAAACTGTGTTGAAAGGTATAGTTGAATAATTGTTTATTATTCTATCCTGTTGTCAAGTTTCTGTAGTATTAGAACTCAGTCACTGCTTATGGATTCGCAGAATGATTCAGGCATTCACACTAGCAATGCTGTAGTGAAATGTGTAGAATGTATGCAGTCACCTAACCTCTTCCAGACTAGTGCGTCTCTTTTGCTAAAGCCCAGGGAATAGTTTTGGTTCTCTAGAATCACACTGTGAGTATGTGTGCACTTCTGCAACCATTGTGACAGAAGCATGTGGTTACTTTATGTCTTTGCTGACACATAACTGCTTAAAAATCTAACCTGTTGTCAAGTTTCAGAACTAGTAGAACTTAGTTACTGCTTATGGATTCACACAATGAGTCAGGTATTCACACTGGCAGTGCTGTAGTGAAATGTGTAGAATGTATGTAGTCACCTAACTGCTTCCAGGCTAGTGAGTCTCGTTTGATAAAGTCCAGAGAATAGTTTGGCTTGTCTAGAATCACACTGTGAGTATGTGTGCACTTTTGCAACCATTGTGACAGAAGCATGTAGTTACTTTATGTCTCTGCTAACACATAACTGGTTAAAAACCTATCCTATTGTCAAGTTTCACTAGTATTAGAACCCAGTCACTGCTTATGGATTCGCAGAATTATTCAGGCATTCACACTAGCAATGCAGTAGTGAAATGTGTAGAATGTATGCAGTCTCCTAACCTCTTCCAGACTAGTACGTCTCTTTTGCTAAAGCCCAGGGAATAGTTTTGGATCTCTAGAATCACACTGTGAGTATGTGTGCACTTGTGCAACCATTGTGACAGAAGCATGTGGTTACTTTATGTCTTTGCTGACACATAACTGCTTAAAAACCTAAAATATTGTCAAGTTTCAGTACTAGTAGAACTTAGTTACTGCTTATGGATTCGCACAATTAGTCAGGCATTCACACTAGCAGTGTTGTAGTGAAATGTGTAGAATGTATGTAGTCACCTAACTGCTTCCAGGCTAGTGAGTCTTTGTAATTGCAATTCTCCAATCAGCCATCCAGCACCATGTAGTAATCCATTCGCTGCGTCAAAACCCAACCACTTATACATTCACCCAGTCACTCTCCTTGCAGTACTCTAATCGTTCAGTCAGTACCCAAGTACTCATTCAGTGACCCAGGCCTTAGCACATAGACTGCTTCAAACCCCTATGCACTATGCATGTGGTTCTCTAACCACCTACACACATGTCTTTCACACCTTCAATTCCCCAGTCACTATCCATACACTCCAGCAAACATCCTGTCACTACCCTTGCAGTCCTCTGTTGACTCATTCAGCAACACCTACAAAGCCATTCGCTGTACCAAAACCCAACCACTTATACATTCACCCAGGCACTCTCCTTGCAGTACTGTAATCGTTCAGTCAGTACCCAAGTACTCATTCAGTGACCAAGGCCTTAGCACATAGACTGCTTCAAACCCCTATCCACTATGCATGTGGTTCTCTAACCACCTACACACTTGTCTTTCACACCTTCAATTCCCCAGTCACTATCCATACACTCCAGCAAACATCCTGTCACTCCCCTTGCAGTCCTCTGTTGACTCATTCAGCAACACCTATAAATCCATTAGCTGCGCCAAAACCCAACCACTTATACACTCACCCAGGCACTCTCCTTGCAGTACTCTAATCGTTCAGTCAGTACCCAAGTACTCATTTAGTGACCCAGGCCTTAGCACATAGACTGCTTCAAACCCCTATCCACTATGCATGCGGTTCTGTAACCACCTACACACTTGTCATTCACACCTTCAATTCCCCAGTCACTATCCATACACTCCAGCAAACATCCTGTCACTCCCCTTGCAGTCCTCTGTTGACTCATTGAGCAACACCTATAAATCCATTCGCTGCGCCAAAACCAAACCACTTATACACTCACCCAGGCACTCTCCTTGCAGTACTCTAATCGTTCAGTCAGTACCCAAGTACTCATTTAGTGACCCAGGCCTTAGCACATAGACTGCTTCAAACCCCTATCCACTATGCATGCGGTTCTCTAACCACCTACACACTTGTCTTTCACACCTTCAATTCCCCAGTCACTATCCATACACTCCAGCAAACATCCTGTCACTCCCCTTGCAGTCCTCTGTTGACTCATTCAGCAACACCTACAAATCCATTCGCTGCGCCAAAACCAAACCACTTATACATTCACCGAGGCACTCTCCTTGCAGTACTCTAATCGTTCAGTCAGTACCCAAGTACTCATTCAGTGACCCAGGCCTTAGCACATAGACTGCTTCAAACCCCTTTCCACTATGCATGTGGTTCTCTAACCACCTACACACTTGTCTTTCACACCTTCAATTCCCCAGTCACTATCCATACACTCCAGCAAACATCCTGTCACTCCCCTTGCAGTCCTCTGTTGACTCATTCAGCAACACCTATAAATCCATTCGCTGCGCCAAAACCAAACCACTTATACACTCACCCAGGCACTCTCCTTTCAGTACTCTAATCGTTCAGTCAGTACCCAAGTACTCATTTAGTGACCCAGGCCTTAGCACATAGACTGCTTCAAACCCCTATCCAATATGCATGTGGTTCTCTAACCACCTACACACTTATCTTTCACACCTTCAATTCCCCAGTCACTATCCATACACTCCAGCAAACATCCTGTCACTCCCCTTGCAGTCCTCTGTTGACTCATTCAGCAACACCTACAAATCCATTCGCTGCGCCAAAACCCAAACACTTATACATTCACCCAGGCACTCTCCTTGCAGTACTCTAATCGTTCAGTCAGTACCCAAGTACTCATTCAGTGACCCAGGCCTTAGCACATAGACTGCTTCAAACCCCTATCCACTATGCATGCGGTTCTGTAACCACCTACACACTTGTTTTTCACACCTTCAATTCCCCAGTCACTATCCATACACTCCAGCAAACATCCTGTCACTCCCCTTGCAGTCCTCTGTTGACTCATTCAGCAACACCTACAAATCCATTCGCTGCGCCAAAACCCAAGCACTTATACATTCAGCCAGTCACTCTCCTTGCAGTACTCTAATCGTTCAGTCAGTACCCAAGTACTCATTCAGTGACCCAGCCATAGCACATAGACTGCTTCAAACCCCTATCCACTATGCATGCGGTTCTCTAACCACCTACACACTTGTCTTTCACACCTTCAATTTCCCAGTCACTATCCATACACTCCAGCAAACATCCTGTCACTCCCCTTGCAGTCCTCTGTTGACTCATTCAGCAACACCTACAAATCCATTCGCTGCGCCAAAACCCAAGCACTTATACATTCAGCCAGTCACTCTCCTTGCAGTACTCTAATCGTTCAGTCAGTACCCAAGTACTCATTCAGTGACCCACGCCATAGCACATAGACTGCTTCAAACCCCTATCCACTATGCATGCGGTTCTCTAACCACCTACACACTTGTCTTTCACACCTTCAATTCCCCAGTCACTATCCATACACTCCAGCAAACATCCTGTCACTCCCCTTGCAGTCCTCTGTTGACTCATTCAGCAACACCTACAAATCCATTCGCTGCGCCAAAACCCAACCACTTATACATTCAGCCAGTCACTCTCCTTGCAGTACTCTAATCGTTCAGTCAGTACCCAAGTACTCATTCAGTGACCCAGGCATTAGCACATAGACTGCTTCAAACCCTTATCCACTATGTTTGTGGTTCTCTAACCACCTACACACTTCTCTTTCACACCTTCAATTCCCCAGTCACTATCCATACACTCCAGCAAACATCCTGTCACTCCCCTTGCAGTCCTCTGTTGACTCATTCAGCAACACCTACAAATCCATTCGCTGCGCCAAAACCAAACCACTTATACACTCACCCAGGCACTCTCCTTGCAGTACTCTAATCGTTCAGTCAGTACCCAATTACTCATTTAGTGACCCAGGCCTTAGCACATAGACTGCTTCAAACCCCTATCCACTATGCATGCGGTTCTCTAACCACCTACACACTTGTCTTTCACACCTTCAATTCCCCAGTCACTATCCATACACTCAAGCAAACATCCTGTCACTCGTCTTGCAGTCCTCTGTTGACTCATTTAGCAACACCTACAAATCCATTCGCTGCGCCAAAACCCAACCACTTATACATTCACCCAGGCACTCTCCTTCCAGTACTCTAATCGTTCAGTCAGTACCCAAGTACTCATTCAGTGACCCAGACCTTAGCACATAGACTGTTTCAAGCACCTATCCACTATGCATGCGGTTCTCTAACCACCTACACACTTGTCTTTCACACCTTCAATTCCCCAGTCACTATCCATACACTCAAGCAAACATCCTGTCACTCCCCTTGCAGTCCTCTGTTGACTCATTCAGCAACACCTACAAATCCATTCGCTGTGCCAAAACCCAACCACTTATACATTCAGCCAGTCACTCTCCTTGCAGTACTCTAATCGTTCAGTCAGTACCCAAGTACTCATTCAGTGACCCAGGCCTTAGCACATAGACTGCTTCAAACACCTATCCACTATGCATGTGGTTCTCTAACACCTACACACTTGTCTTTCACACCTTCAATTCCCCAGTCACTAACCATACACTCCAGCAAACATCCTGTCACTCCCCTTGCAGTCCTCTGTTGACTCCTTCAGCAACACCTATAAATCCATTCGCTGCGCCAAAACCAAACCACTTATACACTCACCCAGGCACTCTCCTTGCAGTACTCTAATCGTTCAGTCTGTACCCAAGTACTCATTCAGTGACCAAGGCCTTAGCACATAGACTGCTTCAAACCCCTATCCACTATGCATGCGGTTCTCTAACCACCTACACACTTGTCTTTCACACCTTCAATTTCCCAGTCACTATCCATACACTCAAGCAAACATCCTGTCACTCCCCTTGCAGTCCTCTGTTGACTCATTCAGCAACATGTAGAAATCAGAACAATGCACCAAAACCCAATCACTTATACATTCACCCAGACACTCTCCTTGCAGTACTGTAATCGTTCACTCAGTATCCAAGTACTCATGCACTGTCTCAGGTCTTAACACATGCACTATTACAAACTCCTCTCCAATACGCATGCAGTCCTCTAACCACCTACACACTTGTGTTTCACACCTTTAATTAGTCATTAGAAAAGAAAGTGCTTAAATGTTTTTTATATACAATGTGTTTGTTTAGTAATAGAAAAGTATAATTTATATATTTATTAAAATACATTTATATAAATTTATTTTTTACAGATATTGATTAGGATCATTAAAATAAACTTATCATGCCTAAAAAAACAGAAAAGAGAAAAGGAAACAAAACGGGCTATTATTTGAAGAAAAATCAACAACAAGTATTGGATGACCAACAACATGTGGGGAAAAACAATAAGTCTTCTGGTAAGAGAACAAAACAATGTATTCAAAAACTTTCAAAGCCAAGAAACAGTGTGCAGAATGTGGAAAATATGAAAGATGGTTCGACCAGAAAAAAGAATATGAATAAAAACAATACAAAAAATGGGAATTTACATTCAAAAGACACAGGGCCTGATTCACAGAACTAACTTACGTCAAAAACGTAAAGTTAGTACCTTTTGGTATTCACAGAATACACTTACTCATTTTGGTATTCACAGAATGAACTTACTCATTTCGGTATTCACAGAAGTTAGTAGTCCTAACTTTAGGACTCCTAAATGCCTTCTGTGAATACCGAAAGTCTTAAAGTTAGGATTTTTCTCAGTTTAGAGTAGTAAAGTTAGGACTCCTAACTTTAGGACTCCTAAATGCCTTCTGTGAATACCGAAAGTCTTAAAGTTAGGATTTTTCTCATTTTAGGAGTTGTAAAGTTAGGACTACTAACTTTAGGACTCCTAAATGCCTTCTGTGAATACCGAAAGTCTTAAAGTTAGGATTTTTCTCAGTTTAGGAGTAGTAAAGTTAGGACTCCTAACTTTAGGACTCCTAAATGCCTTCTGTGAATACCGAAAGTCTTAAAGTTAGGATTTTTCTCATTTTAGGAGTTGTAAAGTTAGGACTACTAACTTTAGGACTCCTAAATGCCTTCTGTGAATACCGAAAGTCTTAAAGTTAGGATTTTCTCAGTTTAGAGTAGTAAAGTTAGGAGTCTTAACTTTACTACTCCTAAACTGAGAAAATCCTAACTTTAGATCTCTTCGGTATTCACAGAAGGCATTTAGGAGTCCTAAAGTTAAGACTACTAACTTCTGTGAATACCGAAATGAGTAAGTTCATTCTGTGAATACCAAAATGAGTAAGTGTATTCTGTGAATACCAAAAGGTACTAACTTTACGTTTTTGACGTAAGTTAGTTCTGTGAATCAGGCCCATAATGTATGGTAAAAGAAGGCAGAGTCAGTATAAAGAAATCAGAAAAAAGATTTTTATAATAGAGTTGTTCTTAATTTGTTGAAAGATGTGAGGAAATATAAAAAAGAGCAGTATTTTATCAAAAGAAGAAGCATATTGAAATTCTAGTTGAAAAGACTTTTGAATTGAAAAGGAAATTATTCATTTTAGTTTTAAACAGAATTCGATCTCTAGATAAACCAATCCATTTATTGAAGGCTAAAAGTAAGAAGAAAAGAGTAATTAACAGAACTAATTTTTGTGAATTTTTTTGGGTGAATGGAAACACACTTCAAGTTCAGAGCCTTTCTTTAATGAAGAGAGTTATTTTCAGACCAATAATTTATTGCATACAGTTGATACCAGTGGTCGAGCTTATGAGGTTAGAAATGGTTGTCCAATTGAGAAAGAGAAGATGGTTCCCAGAAATGTAGAAGAAGTGATAGCTGATGAAGTTCTAGGGAGACGTCCTAAAGCCCCAGTGTATACTTGGAATTGCAGTAGTATTTGTAGTATACGACAAGAATCTATTGATATTTTACGCAATTTCTTACGAGTCTATAGTAAAAAAGTATTAAACAAAAGATTAAGATGTTGCAAGGACTAGATCTTTGCAGAGTGAGAAAAACTACTGGTTTGCAAGGACATTCTCTCGCTTGTCTTTCTAGAAAAGTATGTCAAAGTGTTTTTCATCATTTTAGGATGTTAGCAGTACATCATTCTCAAATGCGAAAGTTAGTCAGAAGATTGTATTATGCAAAAAGTCCAGCACTAATGTTAAATGAGTTGAACAGTGCTCTTTTGCGTGGGTCAGTATCAGATGTGAAAAAGGTTTGTGATGAAATTGAGTTTTGTTACTTTGGTCCTGGAGAAGAGAGTGCAGAAACTGACACATTAATACAGGAAAATGTTGAGGAGAATGTGCAACATACTACTACAAAAAAATTTGAAGAACAAATTACAAAGTTTAAGGTGATTTCATGTGAAAGGCCAAATTATACTTGTATTTGTTGCCGGCGAACTCACTATAAAAATCAGACTAGGACTGTTGATCTGTATTTAAAAAGTGAAAGAGAAAATAATGATAAGTGGAAGGAATTTGCAACTTATTTGTTCGTAGAGAATTGTTTTGATTTGGGTTCTGATCAGCGTATTTGTAAATATTGTTATAACAAATTAAACGAGAATAAAATGCCTGCTAGAGCTGTCCATAATAATCTAGAGTTGGTAACTATTCCTCCAGAACTGATAGATTTAAATACGTATGAGTCTATTCTGATTCAATGTGTGCACCCATTTCAAGCGATTGTTCGTATGGAGCCTAAAACAGGTAAATTGCCTCCTACAGATTTACAGAGAGGATTAAAAGGAACAGTTGTATATTTACCTCTAGATTTAAAGAAAAATATTGAAACTATTGGTGGAGAGAATGTAGAAAGTGAGCCACTACTTATACTAGTTAATGGTGTTCCTACTAAGAGTAAGAAAATCTGGCAAGAATTAGTGGATGTTAGGAAAGTGCAAAAGGCAACATTATATCTGATTCAAAACAATGATTACTACAAAAATGTATATGTGGAAGAAGAAGAAATACTTTTAGGAGATGATACTGAAACGTCAAATGGACAAATTGAAAAAGTGGACATGACCAAAAGTGAAGAAATCTATGAACATTATAGTGTACATCCACTTCATTCGAAAGAAGTGATGGGGAATACTATTGAATTATTCCAAATGAAAAAAGCAAAGGGTACTCCCATGAGTGTATGGGAGAAAGGTTTGGAAGCTCGTTGTTTTCCGCATCTGTTTCCAACTGGAAAAGGTGGACGATATGATGAACGACCAGTGCAGATTCCTGCATCTGAATATCGAATAACTAGATTATATGCAGAAGATTCAAGATTTCGACAATGTATCCCTTATATATTTCATCTTTTGTTTGAGAGTGACTTGTCAGGACTTTCATATGCAGTGAACCACATATTGAAAACAGGAGTAAATCTTCAAAATGTTTCAGCAAAGGAATTTATGGATAAAGTACATAAGAAAGATGATCATTTAGAATCTCAGCTGATTAATTTGATGGCATGTCAGCGTGGTACTAATGAATATTGGTATCGTCGTCATGGTGAACTTAAATGTATGCTAAGGAACTTAGGAACTCCTACGTGGTTTCTTACCCTAAGCTGTGCTGAATACGCTTGGGATGATTTACTTGAATTTCTTCGAGAGGCAAATTCAAATTTAAAAATATTGAATACAAGACACCTGGAGAATTGTGCTCTTTGGATTCTGTTAATGTATGCAGGTATTTCAATCATAGGTTTGAAGCTATGATGTCTTTTATCTGCAATAAAAGAATCCTCCTCTTGGAGAAGTTTTAGATTTTTTTGGGAGAAAGGAGTATCAAGCTAGAGGTGCTCCTCATATACATATGCTGTTATGGATTAAGGATGCACCTAAATTCGGAACTGATTCGGATGACACCGTTTTGTCTTTTATTGAGGAATATGCGACATGTGCTATACCAAAAAGAACAGATGAGAACAGCTTAAGACAACAAGTGTTACGATTCCAAAATCATCGATGTGGAAAATACTGTCGACGGAAGTACAAGTCTAAGGAAAAGTTTTACACCAAATGTCGTTTTGGATTTCCACGTCCTGTAATATCCAAAGGAAGAGTAAACAGTTTTATGTCAGCTATGAGACATACCATCACTAGAAAATCACCCAAAAATACATATAATTTGAGAAGAAGTGAAGAATCAAAATATATCAATGATTATAATCCAGTTATTCTCTCAATGTGGAATGCTAATATGGATATTCAGTATGTTGCGGATAATTCCATTGCTGTTGCCCGGTATGTGACATCTTATATAACAAAATCTGAAAAGACAGAGTTAAAAGAAATATGGGAAGAAATTTCTCATGAGAAGAGTCTTAGTAAGAAGTTATACAGTTTCAGTTTGAAGATGTTATCCCATCGAGAAATTGGAGCATATGAATGCTCAGATAGGTTATCATCTGCAAGTTTATACTCAAAATCTAGATCAATAATTTGGGTGAGTCTAGGTCTTGCTGCAACACAAAATCGAGTACTTAAATCTGTACAAGAAATTGAATATTTTGCAGAAAAAGATCCAGAAAGTACAGATATTGTCAAAACAAACATGTTGGATACATATTATCCAAATAGAAGTCATAATCTTGAGAACATATGTCTATATGAAGTGCTGCAATACTACAGTTTTAAACGGAATACTACAGAAAACATAAACGATGGAAAATATGCAGTTATTGGTTCTGAAGGATGTTTGGTGAAACAAAGGAAAGGAAATTTGATTAATCACAGAAAACTGAGTTGTGACACTGAACAGAAAAGGGAATTTTACTATTTAGCACTTTTGCAACTCTTCAAACCGTGGCGTACAGAATTGGAATTACTTGGGGATTTTCAGAGCTATGAAGATTCCTTCAATGCTTGTAAAGATACCATAGAATGTCCAGTTTTTGCTAACTATCTGAAAATGTTGAACGATGAAATGGATCAAGAAGCTACTATTGCAGCTGAGATTGCTAGAGACAGTTCTCAAGACAGTCAAAGTTCTGCTCCACTGAGTGAAGATCCACTAGGACAACCAATTGTTCAAAATGAAGCAGCAATCGCAATGAATGAGGTGGAAACAGCAATGCATCAAGCTCAAGAAGATATTATGGACTTAGGAAACTTGGAAGAACAACTAAATGTTGAACAGAAAGAAATATATCAGCAAGTGAGACAACAGATTGACCATGGATTTCTTCATGAAAAGAAAGAATGCACATGCACATCATTTCAACCTATCCGAATGTATGTCAGTGGTCAAGCTGGAACAGGAAAAAGTTTCTTAATTAAAGTATTGACCAGTTATCTGCAGAAAACAACTGACTCACATTTGTCTTGTGTTGTAACTGCTCCAACTGGGTTGGCAGCACACAATATTAAAGGAATTACATTGCATCGTTTACTTATGCTACCTGTAGAGCATGAAAACAAATTGGAATATCATAAGCTATCTGGAGAAGCTTGTTATGAAGTTTCAAGAGTGCTAAAGAAAATGAAACTTCTAATTATTGATGAGGTAAGCATGGTCTCAAACTTAATGCTTGCTTTTGTGCATTTAAGAATGCAGCAAATTCTTAAAACAGAATATGATGTCTTATTTGGAGGAAAACATGTCATAGTTTTTGGAGATCTTCTGCAACTTACTCCTGTAAAAGGACAACCAGTATTTAAAACACTTGTGCATGAAGACACCAGAAAGTCTTTGGGAAGTGTTGGCAACGTTAATATTTGGTCATATTTTGAATACAAAGAACTCATTACAAATATGCGACAGGCAAATGATGTTAATAATGGATCTATACTTCAAGATATAAGAATTGGAGTTCTCAGAGAAGAAGGCAAACAAGCTTTGCTAAAGTCGACTATTTAAGAATTTGTTTCCAAATGAAAATATAGTTCCAGAAAAAATGTATATGAAAATTGCTGAAAGTAAATCTATAATTTGTTTAATGCCAACACTCCGTGAGTGTTCTATATTCAATGAACAACTTTTGAAGCTAGAAAATGAAGAAATCATAAAAATGGAAGCCATTGATAAAATAGAGCATGAAGGAATTACTATTATTTTGACGGAAAAATTGAAAACAAAATTGGATTCTTTAGAAAAATCCATATCTAAAACTGCTGGTTTAGAAAAGAATTTATATCTATGTGTAAACTGTCGAGTAATTTTACGGCGTAATTTGGATGTGGAAAAAGGTTTAGTTAATGGAAGCAATGGGGAAAGTTGTGAATTTTGTTAATTATCAAAAAGAGATGGAATTGAATTTTTAAAAATTAAATTTGATCATATTGAAGAAGTAAAACAAATTGGTCGTTGTTCTGTTCGTTTTTGCTTGTTAAAGATTTGTATGTCCGTAGGAAACAATTTCCACTTTCTCTGGCATATGCAGTCACTATTCATAAATCTCAAGGATTGAGTGTAGACAGTGCTTTGGTGAACATTGGAAGTAGCGTGTTTAAAGAGGGTATGGCATATGTTGCTTTGTCCCGAGTCAGAACTTTATCTGGATTGTTTTTGATTGATTTTGATGAGTCAAAGATTACTGCAGATGCAAACTGTGTAAAAGAGTATAATAGGTTAAGAAGAGCGTATACTCCAAATTTAGGTGAATATCCTGTATTTGAAAAGCGTGTAGTAGGTCGAAAAAGAAGATATGAGAATATCTGTAGTGAAGTTATAGAGAAGGAAAAAAATCAAGATAATGTTCAGATTGCAAGCAAAAAGAAAAAGGATACTATTGAAGAGATTGTTGGGTATCAGTTAGAAAACAGTTCAGGTATCAACTGCTATGCTAATGTAGTGGTCAATGTTGTTTTTTTCTAGAAAGTTTGCAACAGCAAATCATGGAAAATCGTGAAAAAGATTTTGTTCCATGTTGCATTGTATTTATGAAAAATTGAACACTGATAAAAGGAAAATACAAAGGGGTCGATTCCGATTCGGGCCGGAAATCTCTCCGACCGAGCCGGACCCGGAGAGATTTCCCGACCGAATCGGACCCGTGCAGTCCGACCGAGCGAGTACGATGCGTCCGTATGTTATCGGACACGAGTCGGTCCGGACTCCCATTGAAGTCACTGGGAGCCGGTCGCTCACGACGCGTACGCGGGCTCCCATTGCCTCAATGGAGTGCGAGGCGGACAAGGGCGCCTCTACAGCGAGTACGCCGCGAGCGCGCCGCGGCGTACACGCACAGGTAGGGGGACCCTTGGGTCCCCCTGTGTGCGCCTCGCACGGGTACGCCGTACAGGGGTCCGACACGGACCCCCAAAGTACGGCTCCGACAGCGAGTGCTCGAGTCGGACCGGCGCGAGTCGGTCGGAGCGGTCGAGGTGCGCATCGTACTTACCCGGCCGGAAAACGTCTCCATTGCGCGGTGCGAATCGGGTCCGAGCGAGTCGGTCGGAGCCGGTTCGAGTCCGAGCGAGTCGGTCGGAGTTGTCGGGACGCCCGGACGAGTCGGTCGGCGGATCGCATCGTACTCGCTCGGCCGGACTCCGCGTACGGTTCGGTCGGGAAACAGGCTTTCGCATGGCTTTTTTCCCGACCGAATGGTATTGGGTGCGCCTCCGACCGAGATCGGAATCGGCCCCAAAGTGTTTCTGATATTCGTAATCTTTTGGATATATGTTCTGGTTCTACACAATTTACGCAGGATATTCAACAAGACGCTCAGGAATTTCTAATGTATATGCTTACAGTATTAGAAAATGAAGGAATAGAAATTGAAAATCTTTTTGGCCTTCGTTATAAATGGGAACATGAATGTGAAAATTGTATGTTTACATGTACAACTAACATAGATACTGAAAGATTTATATATTTGACATTACCAGACTGTAAAACAGTGTCTTTCAATAAACTAGTTAAAGCAGCAAATCAAAACATGGAGTGTAGCCAATGCAAATCACAAATGTTATCAACATTATTTATACAAAGATTTGGACAATATATAATTTTAATGAGACAACGTTGTAGAGCTGATGGAAGAAAATTGGAAACTTTAATTAAACATTTTGTAGCAAGTCAACTATCTATATCCGGAAGAACTTTTGTAGCAGTATCAATTATTTTCCATCATGGTCCTTCTACAACATCTGGACATTACACTGTGTATTTAAAATGCAATAGAGGATGGACATATTGTAATGATGCTCAATTGGATTTTAAACAATGTTTGCCTAGTGAATTACCAAATTCCTACTTAATATTTTTAAAACCAAAGTTTTAGGAACATAATTCAACCTCTGAGGAATTTATTAATATGTCTTAATATGATTACTATTGGACAATTTTAATATAAAGGATTTCAAAAATACTATTTGGCCTAGAGGAAAAGTATATATTTTAATTATGGACTTTTTCTTGCACATTCTCTCAGCATATATTTTTAAAGAAAAACATTTACTGTGTATAGAATTTCAAGTTACAACATTTTCTTAGAAGAGAGCATTTTATATATCTGTCATTTGTATTATATGGTATGTTATTGAGCAAGAAGTTTTTATGTAATGTTCATAAATAGTTAAGTATATTAAAAATATTTTACAAGTAGTTTTGGGTTTTTAAAACAATCTTATTGATTGTTTTGTTTTTTTGCCCGCTGTTATGTGATGAGTAACATTGAAATCACTATTTGTAGTGAAATTCAATGTATTCTGAGAACAGCAAAAAGACAAAGAAAATAATTTATAAAATGTGAAAATCATGTTGTGTTATAAAAATATAATATTAGATAATATAACGATTTTTTCTTCTCTTTTACAGATCCTAATTCTACAATTTTAATTTTTTCAGAAATTTTAGTTAAAAAATAAGTGGAAAAAATGATTAGTGTTTTTTATAACTATTACTGTGAAGGTAAAATTAACTAAGTATTAAAATGAACAATGGTCTGTGAGAGGACACTGGTGAAGAAAGGGGGGATGGACGGTGTAGATATCTCTGGAAAGATGCTCTGTGGGTGTTTTAATTTACATGATTAAGTTACCTTGTAGTAGAACTTAATTACTGCTTATGGATTCGCACAATGAGTCAGGCATTCAGACTAGCAGTGTTGTAGTGAAATGTGTAGAATGTATGTAGTCACCTAACTGCTTCCAGGCTAGTGAGTCTTTGTAATTGCACTTTTCCAAGCAGCCATCCAGCACCATGTAGTAATTCATTCGCTGTGTCAAAACCCAACCACTTATACATTCACCCAGTCACTCTCCTTGCAGTACTCTAATCGTTCAATCAGTACCCAAGTACTCATTCAGTGACCCAGGTATAAGCACATAGACTGCTTGAAATCCATATCCACTATGCATGCGGTTCTCTAACCACCTACACACTTGTCTTTCACACCTTCAATTCCCCAGTCACTATCCATACACTCCAGCAAACATCTTGTCACTCCCCTTGCAGTACTCTGTTGACTCATTCAGCAACACCTACAAATCCATTCGCTGCGCCAAAACCCAACGACTTATACATTCACCCAGGCACTCTCCTTGCAGTACTCTAATCGTTCATTCAGTACCCAAGTACTCATTCAGTGACCCAGGCCTTAGCACATAGACTGCTTCAAACCCTAGCCACTATGCATGCGGTTCTCTAACCACCTACACACATGTCTTTCACACCTTCAATTCCCCAGTCACTATCCATACACTCCAGCAAACATCCTGTCACTCCCCTTGCAGTCTTCTGTTGACTCATTCAGCAACACCTATAAATCCATTCGCTGCGCAAAGACCCAACCACTTATACATTCAGCCAGTCACTCTCCTTGCAGTACTCTAATCGTTCAGTCAGTACCCAAGTACTTATTTAGTGACCCAGGCCTTAGCACATAGACTGCTTCAAACCCCTATCCACTATGCATGCGGTTCTCTAACCACCTACACACTTGTCTTTCACACCTTCAATTCCCCAGTCACTATCCATACACTCCAGCAAACATCCTGTCACTCCCCTTGCAGTCTTCTGTTGACTCATTCAGCAACACCTATAAATCCATTCGCTGCGCCAAAACCAAACCACTTATACATTCAGCCAGGCACTCTCCTTGCAGTACTCTAATCGTTCAGTCAGTACCCAAGTACTCATTTAGTGACCCAGGCCTTAGCACATAGACTGCTTCAAACCCCTATCCACTATGCATGCGGTTCTCTAACCACCTACACACTTGTCTTTCACACCTTCAATTCCCCAGTCACTATCCATACACTCCAGCAAACATCCTGTCACTCCCCTTGCAGTCCTCTGTTGACTCATTCAGCAACACCTACAAATCCATTTGCTGCGCCAAAACCCAACCACTTATACATTCACCCAGGCACTCTCCTTGCAGTACTCTAATCGTTCAGTCAGTACCCAAGTACTCATTCAGTGACCCATGCCTTAGCACATAGACTGCTTCAAACCCCTATCCACTATGCATGCGGTTCTCTAACCACCTACACACTTGTCTTTCACACCTTCAATTCCCCAGTCACTATCCATACACTCCAGCAAACATCCTGTCACTCCCCTTGCAGTCCTCTGTTGACTCATTCAGCAACACTTACAAATCCATTCGCTGCGCCAAAACCCAACCACTTATACATTCAGCCAGTCACTCTCCTTGCAGTACTCTAATCGTTCAGTCAGTACCCAAGTACTCATTCAGTGACCCAGGCCTTAGCACATAGAATGCTTCAAACCCCTATCCACTATGCATGCGGTTCTCTAACCACCTACACACTTGTCTTTCACACCTTCAATTCCCCAGTCACTATCCATACACTCCAGCAAACATCTTGGCACTCCCCTTGCAGTACTCTGTTGACTCATTCAGCAACACCTACAAATCCATTCGCTGCGCCAAAACCCAACCACTTATACATTCACCCAGGCACTCTCCTTGCAGTACTCTAATCGTTCATTCAGTACCCAAGTACTCATTCAGTGACCCAGGCCTTAGCACATAGACAGCTTTAAACCCCTATGCACTATGCATGTGGTTCTCTAACCACCTACACACTTGTCTTTCACACCTTCAATTCCCCAGTCACTATCCATACACTCCAGCAAACATCCTGTCACTCCCCTTGCAGTCCTCTGTTGACTCATTCAGCAACACCTACAAATCCATTCGCTGCGCCAAAACCCAACCACTTATACATTCAGCCAGGCACTCTCCTTGCAGTACTCTAATCGTTCAGTCAGTACCCAAGTACTCATTCAGTGACCCAGGCCTTAGCACATAGACTGCTTCAAACCCCTATCCACTATGCATGCGTTTCTCTAACCACCTACACACTTGTCTTTCACACCTTCAATTCCCCAGTCACTATCCATACACTCCAGCAAACATCCTGTCACTCCCCTTGCAGTCCTCTGTTGACTCATTCAGCAACACTTACAAATCCATTCGCTGCGCCAAAACCCAACCACTTATACATTCAGCCAGTCACTCTCCTTGCAGTACTCTAATCGTTCAGTCAGTACCCAAGTACTCATTCAGTGACCCAGGCTTTAGCACATAGACTGCTTCAAACCCCTATCCACTATGCATGCAGTACTCTAACCACCTACACACTTGTCTTTCACACCTTCAATTCCCCAGTCACTATACATACACTCCAGCAAACATCCTGTCACTCCCCTTGCAGTCCTCTGTTGACTCATTCAGCAACACCTACAAATCCATTCGCTGCGCCAAAACCCAACCACTTATACATTCACCCAGGCACTCTCCTTGCAGTACTCTAATCGTTCAGTCAGTACCCAAGTACTCATTCAGTGACCCAGGCCTTAGCACATAGACTGCTTCAAACCCCTATCCACTATGCATGCGGTTCTCTAACCACCTACACACTTGTCTTTCACACCTTCAATTCCCCAGTCACTATCCATACACTCCAGCAAACATCCTGTCACTCCCCTTGCAGTCCTCTGTTGACTCATTCAGCAACACCTAGAAATCCAAGCAGAATTGTTTTCATTTCTCATCATTTTTTTCACTTTCAATGTATGCAGTATTTCGCAGCATACATTGAAAGAGGAAAATGCCTTTAATTATTGTTTTTGTGTAGGAAGGTGTCCGTTCCTACAATAAAACAATATCTTCACGACACAGACATACTTGCACCATGCTGTAAGTATGCCTGTGTCACTGTATGTCTGCAATTTGTGCAGCGCTGCAGAGGGAATCATGCAGTTGCAACATATTTATTTACTTACGTTGCATCCCTGTGCGTCGGAAGTACCACAGCACACTGCAGCTAAAGAGCTTACATTGTCACACTGCTATACATTCACAATACACTACTAATGCATTCTTTCAGTCAAGTAAGCTATACATATACATTCAACCAACCTTTCACACATTAACATAGAAATATAGGGGCCGATTCCGATCTCGGCCGGTAGTGCTCCGAATCGGATTCGGATTTACCGGATCCGATTCGGAGCCCTGTTTCCCGACCGAATCGTACGCAGGTCCGGCCGAGCGAGTACGATGCAGGCACCCGCGAAATCTCCGACCGACTCGAACGCGGCTTCAACACGCTCCGACCGACTCGCATGGACACGACTCGCACCGCGCTATGGAGACGTATCCCGGCCGGGTAAGTACGATGCGCGCCACGAGCAGTCCGACCGACTCGCGCCGTCCGGCTCGAAAAAGCTGTCGGAGCCGGACTTTGGGGGTCCGCGTCGGACCCCCCTGTATGCGTAGGCGCGCGAGTCGCACACAGGAGGGACCCATGGGTCCCCCCTACCTGTGCATGTATGCCGCGATGCGCATCGACGCGTACCTGCTGTAGGGGGCGCCCTTGTCCGCCTCGCACCCATTGAGTCAACGGGAGCCCGCGTACGCGTTGTACGACCGGCTCCCATTGACTTCAATGGGAGTCCGACCGACTCGAGTCCGATGGCATGCGTGCGCATCGTACTCGTTCGGTCGGACTGCCAGAGTCCGATTCGGTCGGAAATCTCTCCGGGTCCGGCTCGGTCGGAGAGATTTCCGGCCCGAATCGGAATCGGCCCCATAGTTCTTTCTTTAACCAGAGAAGTTAGTTCTGAAAAGAACTTTTTTTTTGTATTTTTTTCCTTTTATATTTTTTTTGTATTTTTTGAACTATTTTGTTATTTTTTTGGTGTTTTTTCAAAAATAATAAACAAACAAGATGGAAAAAAACAGGAAACCTCAGGAATTAACTGCCATTCCCGGAAAACACAAAAAAAAACAGAAGTCTAACAATGATGATTTCGCTGTGCAGCACAAACAGCTTCAACTGATTGTTCTCCAAAAGAGATGAGTTTGTTGCACTTTACACAGTGCTGCTTCAAAAAAGCAAATTCAGGACGTATGTCCAGTGATGTTGTAGTTGTTGCAGTACCAGATGTAGAAGGAACTGCAGGTGGTTGGTTGCTTGCAGCTCTCCGACACTCCTCCCGAGCCAGGTTTAGTGGATGGATCGTTTTGAGATGTTTGTACATAGAGGCAGTACCACAAGAATATTTTTTTGGCACTACCTCTGGAGAGCACTCTCTCGCAGATCCGGCAGGTGACTTTTGTGGCATTCACTTTTTCTGCCCCTCAGGAAAAGTAAAAAACTTCCACACCACTGACACAGACCTTTGAGGACGTGGATTGTCCTGGACAAATTCTTCCTCGGAAGAATGTTCTGAAATATCTTCTTGTTGTTGTCCGGAAGCCATCTTCTTATTTCTCAAACACCAATAGTTCTTCAATGTAGAGATGTGTCTCCAAAGAAGCTCAAAGAAGAATGATGGAAATGGGTGGGGTCCTTCAATAGTTACAATGGGAAATGTTATCAACCAATCAAAAGTTTTTTTCAAGTCACATGGGATCCGCGTACCATGCGCACACACAGCACGCACCCAACGCGAAGTCGCGAAATTGCATTTAAAAGTAATATAAGTTTATTACAAGTAAAAATATATAATTTTTATGCATAACTAAGATAATGTCTGGCCCTAATATGTGTATTAAAGACATATATATGTCATTTTAGAACATATAAAAATTTGCGGGAGTCGCGTACACAGCGCGTACAGCACGCATATGACGTCACGCGGGGCGCGTGTCCGCGCAAGCGCCGCGTAGTATAATGCGCATGTGTCACGAATGTGTAAACGTAAGAAGCGCGAACCGGTCGCATACTAATCGCGCACAACACGTAACATACGTATATCACGTAACTGTAAAACACGCACCCGTCGCACACCCTACGCGGATCCTTCACGACTTTCAGAAAATGGCGGCTACAATCCGCGCACTGATCTTGTAAGGTACGCTGCGGGTGCGCGACTCCAAAAACAAAATTAAAAAAAAAAAATTAAATTTATTAACAAAATATAAAACAAAACAAAAAATATTTCTGTTGCAATATTTTTGAAAACATTTTTTTACAATTTATATTAAAAAAATATAAATATTTAAAAAAAGAATTAAAGATGTAAAAATAAACAGATAAACATCTGTAGAAAATTAGTATCAAAAAAATACATGTAACTAATATTACAATTAAATATCATTTAAAAAACCTTTGAAATTCACTGAAAAAACCATAGGTTTCAGGCACGTTATAGTTAGGAATTAGCATTTAAAAAACCTTTGAAATTCACTGAAAAAACCATAGGTTTCAGACACGTTATAGTTAGAAATTAACATTTAAAAAACCTTTGAAATTCACTGAAAAAACCATAGGTTTTAGGGACAGTTATAGTTAGTTGGACATTTCACTCGTACAAAACCCGTGAAATTCCCCTGTTATAGTTAGTTCAGCTAACTATAACTCGCGCCCACAATGCACTGCTGATGACGTCACATATTACATCACTCATGACATGGTCAGTGACATCACTCATGACATCTCTGATGACATCTCAAATGACATCACTCATGACATCATCCACGTGATAATCTGATGCACCTCCTCACACCCTAATATAACCTTTGATACACCCAATCTAAATTACAAACTGCCATTCGCAAAACCATAGACACTCCAACACCAATAACTACATACCCACTCACTGATTCTTAGGTCTACACACCCACATCCACTCACTCACCCGTACAGTCACTCATACTTATGGTCACTCAGTACAGGACTATCATATGCACTCTTACTCCTATATAGACACTCAAACACCGCCACTCATCCATAGAGGTACTCACACACCTAGTCAGTCATGCAAATAATTAAACACACTGCCATTTACTCACCTATACAGTTATACACACACCAGCTCACTTAATCATACAAATACTACCACATTGTTACGCTCTTATACAATCATTGATACAAGCACACACTCATCCATACAGCCACTATCACAATCACTCACTCTCGCTTATAGCTATTTATATACTCCAACACACATATATACTGCCTTTCACATATGTAGTTACTCACACATGTACCACTGGGACATACATTCACTCACTAACACACTCTTACACACACTTACCCACCCATACAGTCTATCACAGATGCACTCTTGAAACCATCCACCCAGTGAATCACCCACTCACACATCTATGCACAGAGTCGCACACACGCCTCCCACACAAACACTCAGGCACCCATACAGATACTCAGACAACCATTCAATAACTCATATAGACACTCATGTAGCTATTCACAAACACATGCAGCCACTTACACAGCAACAGGCAAACGGATACAGACATTCACCCAGTTTAGTCACTAACCCATGCATTCAGTAAGATACGTTAAATCACTCACTTATAGAGTCAGTCACGCACTTACTAAATCATCCATACAGACACTTACACACCCACTCATTCTTCAATACGTCTTTTCCTATATATATTAAAAATATTTATACTTTACAGAAACACACAGTCACTGGATGATGTCATCAGTGATGTTATTTGAGATGTCATCAGTGATGTCATCAGTGATGTCACTGACCATGTCATGAGTGATGTAATATGTGATGTCATCAGCAGTGCATTGCGGGGGCGCGAGTTATAGTTAGCTGAACTAACTATAACAGGGGAATTTCACGGGTTTTGTACGAGTGAAATGTCCAACTAACTATAACTGTCCCTAAAACCTATGGTTTTTTCAGTGAATTTCAAAGGTTTTTTAAATGCTAATTTCTAACTATAACTTGTCTGAAACCTATGGTTTTTTCAGTGAATATATATATATATATTACCTACTGGCGGTCGCCAGTAGGTAGTTATAGTTAGGACCTATTTTCCATAGGAAATTCACAACATTCTATTTCCAATAACTTTGGCGCCGGTTGATGAATCTTTGCGAAATTTTCAAAACTTGTGGGGCGCTCCGGTCCACTCCTATCCTTAAAGTCTCGGGGTGATTCGTCAAGTGGGGGCCGAGAAAAAAGTGGGGTCCCAAAACATGTTTTCCCCATGCAATTTTCCATAGGAACCTTTAGTCGCAGCTACAGCCCGAACTGCTGAACGGAATTACACCAAATTTGGCAAAAAGGTAGCCCTTGGTTCAGTGTCGTGCCTTTTGGTTAAATGGTGTAAATCCGTTCAGTAGTTCCTGAGAAATTTGAAAAAGAAAACACATATATATCTGGGCGGAGCCTAACCACACATGTCATCGTGAGATCTGATTGGCTGTCAGCACTTCATCCTGGAATTGCTGGCAGCCATCTTGGGACCAATATAAATGATAGTACCCCATTGAAATGCATTGTAGTGAATCGAAGATTTTGAGGGTTACCAAAAGGAGAACTATAAAGGGTGATAACAGACTTTAGTTACATTATAATTCATTTGTTGATGGTACATACTAATTTCAGGAATTGTGGTGTGTTCTAAGGTGATTTTACCCTGTGAAAAACCTTCTGCTGGGATATCATGAATCATGTTTGAGAGAAAACTATTTTCACATGCTTGTCCCATACAGTTTTGGAAGGTGCTTCAGAAGCTAAAATGAGAGCATATTTTCTGTAAATTCACATTATCTTTCTCAGTCATGTGAGAATGAAGTCTGACAGTCTCAGTAAAAAATGTACATCCAACAAGGGCAGAGACTGTCAGTTGATTCCTTTGTGTTCTACTGCAGCTTCCCAGAGTGTTCTAAAGAACAACTAGAGTGCTAAGAGCCTTACTTATTACAAAAGTATGGCACACCTGAAGCCATCTTGATTGGAATAAACTGGTAACACTTAAAACATTTAATTTAAAAAGGAACAAAATGATGGGGTTCATTTTGTCATAGAAATTATGGTTAGTGCTGTAGAAAGAAAAATTAGGACATGTTTCAAGTGTGATCTCAAATACCTTCCTGTTATACTTCAACAGGAGCAGCCTGTCAGTTGATGCCTTTGTGTTCTACTGCAGCTTCCCAGAGTGTTCTAAAGAACAACTAAAGAGCTAACAGTCTTACTTATGACAAAAGTATGGCACACCTGAAGCCATCTTGATTGGAATAAACTGGTAACACTTAAAACATTTAATTTAAAAAGGAACAAAATGAGGGGGTTCATTTTGCCATAGAAATTATGGTTAGTGCTGTAGAAAGAAAAATTAGGACATGTTTTACGTGAGATCTCAAATATCTTCCTGTTATATTTCAACAGGAGCAGCCTGTCAGTTGATGCCTTTGTGTTCTACTGCAGCTTCCCAGAGTGTTCTAAAGAACAACTAGAGTGCTAACAGCCTTACTTATGACAAAAGTATGGCACACCTGAAGCCATCTTGATTGGAATAAACTGGTAACACTTAAAACATTTAATTTAAAAAGGAACAAAATGATGGGGTTAATTTTGTCATAGAAATTATGGTTAGTGCTGTAGAAAGAAAAATTAGGACATGTTTCAAGTGTGATCTCAAATATCTTCCTGTTATATTTCAACAGGAGCAGCCTGTCAGTTGATGCCTTTGTGTTCTACTGCAGCTTCCCAGAGTGTTCTAAAGAACAACTAGAGCGCTAACAGTCTTACTTATGACAAAATTATGGCACACCTGAAGCCATCTTGATTGGAATAAACTGGTAACTCTTAAAACATTTAATTTAAAAAGGAACAAAATGAGGGGGTTCATTTTGTCATAGAAATTATGGTTAGTGCTGTAGAAAGAAAAATTAGGACATGTTTTAAGTGAGATCTCAAATATCTTCCTGTTATATTTCAACAGGAGCAGCCTGTCAGTTGATGCCTTTGTGTTCTACTGCAGCTTCCCAGAGTGTTCTAAAGAACAACTAGAGCGCTAACAGTCTTACTTATGACAAAAGTATGGCACACCTGAAGCCATCTTGATTGGAATAAACTGGTAATACTTAAAACATTTAATTTAAAAAGGAACAAAATGAGGGGGTTCATTTTGCCATAGAAATTATGGTTAGTGCTGCAGAAAGAAAATCGCTTTGTTCGCCCTAAGTTGGCAGGGTATGCACAGACGTGGGTCCCTTGCTCACTTTGCCACTGGATTCAAGCTAGCCTGGCTGATGACGGCTGAATAGCCAGAAACCGGTCCCAGGATGCTTGTTTCCGGTCCAGGGAAGACATGGCTTGGCAGTTCGGGCTGGACTGTTCCCATGAGGCACAGGGTCAGACTGATTTGCATATGGCCATGTCTGAACTGGGGTGGTGAAGTGAGCTAAAGAATGATGATGGATTAAACCCAGATCAGTTGACTGGGGGTTAGTGTTTGATTTGCTCAAGCGCTCCGTCCATCATCCCCTTTGGTATCGCTTTGTTCGCCCTAAGTTGGCAGGGTATGCCCAGACGTGGGTTCCTTGCTCACTTTGCCACTGGATTCAAGCTAGCCTGGCTGATGACGGCTGAATAGCCAGAAACCGGTCCCAGGATGCTTGTTTCCGGTCCAGGGAAGACATGGCTTGGCAGTTCGGGCTGGACTGTTCCCATGAGGCACAGGGTCAGACTGATTTGCATATGGCCATGTCTGAACTGGGGTGGTGAAGTGAGCTAAAGAATGTTGATGGATTAAACCCAGATCAGTTGACTGGGGGTGAGTGCTTGATTTGCTCAAGCGCTCCGTCCATCATCCCCTTTGGTATCGCTTTGTTCGCCCTAAGTTGTCAGGGTATGCCCAGACGTGGGTCCCTTGCTCACTTTGCCACTGGATTCAAGCTAGCCTGGCTGATGACGGCTGAATAGCCAGAAACCGGTCCCAGGATGCTTGTTTCCGGTCCAGGGAAGACATGGCTTGGCAGTTCGGGCTGGACTGTTCCCATGAGGCACAGGGTCAGACTGATTTGCATATGGCCATGTCTGAACTGGGGTGGTGAAGTGAGCTAAAGAATGATGATGGATTAAACCCAGATCAGTTGACTGGGGGTGAGTGTTTGATTTGCTCAAGCGCTCCGTCCATCATCCCCTTTGGTATCGCTTTGTTCGCCCTAAGTTGGCAGGGTATGCCCAGACGTGGGGCCCTTGCTCACTTTGCCACTGGATTCAAGCTAGCCTGGCTGATGATGGCTGAATAGCCAGAAACCGGTCCCAGGATGCTTGTTTCCGGTCCAGGGAAGACATGGCTTGGCAGTTCGGGCTGGACTGTTCCCATGAGGCACAGGTGTCAGACTGATTTGCATATGGCCATGTCTGAACTGGGGTGGTGAAGTGAGCTAAAGAATGATGATGGATTAAACCCAGATCAGTTGACTGGGGGTGAGTGCTTGATTTGCTCAAGCGCTCCGTCCATCATCCCCTTTGGTATCGCTTTGTTCACCCTAAGTTGGCAGGGTATGCCCAGACGTGGGTCCCTTGCTCACTTTGCCACTGGATTCAAGCTAGCCTGGCTGATGACGGCTGAATAGCCAGAAACCGGTCCCAGGATGCTTGTTTCCGGTCCAGGGAAGACATGGCTTGGCAGTTCGGGCTGGACTGTTCCCCATGAGGCACAGGGTCAGACTGATTTGCATATGGCCATGTCTGAACTGGGGTGGTGAAGTGAGCTAAAGAATGATGATGGATTAAACCCAGATCAGTTGACTGGGGGTGAGTGTTTGATTTGCTCAAGCGCTCCGTCCATCATCCCCTTTGGTATCGCTTTGTTCACCCTAAGTTGGCAGGGTATGCCCAGACGTGGGTCCCTTGCTCACTTTGCCACTGGATTCAAGCTAGCCTGGCTGATGACGGCTGAATAGCCAGAAACCGGTCCCAGGATGCTTGTTTCCGGTCCAGGGAAGACATGGCTTGGCAGTTCGGGCTGGACTGTTCCCATGAGGCACAGGGTCAGACTGATTTGCATATGGCCATGTCTGAACTGGGGTGGTGAAGTGAGCTAAAGAATGATGATGGATTAAACCCAGATCAGTTGACTGGGGGTGAGTGTTTGATTTGCTCAAGCGCTCCGTCCATCATCCCCTTTGGTATCGCTTTGTTCGCCCTAAGTTGGCAGGGTATGCCCAGACGTGGGTCCCTTGCTCACTTTGCTACTGGATTCAAGCTAGCCTGGCTGATGACGACTGATAAGCCAGAAACCGGTCCCAGGATGCTTGTTTCCGGTCCAGGGAAGACTTGGCTTGGCAGTTCGGGCTGGATTGTTCCCATGAGGCACAGGGTCAGACTGATTTGCATATGGCCATGTCTGAACTGGGGAGGTGAAGTGAGCTAAAGAATGATGATGGATTAAACCCAGATCAGTTGACTGGGGGTGAGTGTTTGATTTGCTCAAGCGCTCCGTCCATCATCCCCTTTGGTATCGCTTTGTTCGCCCTAAGTTGGCAGGGTATGCCCAGAATTGGGTCCCTTGCTCACTTTGCCACTGGATTCAAGCTAGCCTGGCTGATTATGGCTGAATAGCCAGAAACCGGTCCCAGGATGCTTGTTTCCGGTCCAGGGAAGACATGGCTTGGCAGTTCGGGCTGGACTGTTCCCATGAGGCACAGGGTCAGACTGATTTGCATATGGCCATGTCTGAACTGGGGTGGTGAAGTGAGCTAAAGAATGATGATGGATTAAATCCAGATCAGTTGACTGGGGGTGAGTGTTTGATTTGCTCAAGCGCTCCGTCCATCATCCCGTTTGGTATCGCTTTGTTCGCCCTAAGTTGTCAGGGTATGCCCAGACGTGGGTCCCTTGCTCGCTTTGCCACTGGATTCAAGCTAGCCTGGCTGATGACGGCTGAATAGCCAGAAACCGGTCCCAGGATGCTTGTTTCCGGTCCAGGGAAGACATGGCTTGGCAGTTCGGGCTGGACTGTTCCCATGAGGCACAGGGTCAGACTGATTTGCATATGGCCATGTCTGAACTGGGGTGGTGAAGTGAGCAAAAGAATGATGATGGATTAAACCCAGATCAGTTGACTGGGGGTGAGTGTTTGATTTGCTCAAGCGCTCCGTCCATCATCCCCTTTGGTATCGCTTTGTTCGCCATAAGTTGGCAGGGTATGCCCAGACGTGGGTCCCTTGCTCACTTTGCCACTGGATTCAAGCTAGCCTGGCTGATGACAGCTGAATAGCCAGAAACCGGTCCCAGGATGCTTGTTTCCGGTCCAGGGAAGACATGGCTTGGCAGTTCGGGCTGGACTGTTCCCATGAGGCACAGGGTCAGACTGATTTGCATATGGCCATGTCTGAACTGGGGTGGTGAAGTGAGCTAAAGAATGATGATGGATTAAACCCAGATCAGTTGACTGGGGGTGAGTGTTTGATTTGCTCAAGCGCTCCGTCCATCATCCCCTTTGGTATCGCTTTGTTCGCCCTAAGTTGGCAGGGTATGCCCAGACGTGCGTCCCTTGCTCACTTTGCCACTGGATTCAAGCTAGCCTGGCTGATGACGGCTGAATAGCCAGAAACCGGTCCCAGGATGCTTGTTTCCGGTCCAGGGAAGACATGGCTTGGCAGTTCGGGCTGGACTGTTCCCATGAGGCACAGGGTCAGACTGATTTGCATATGGCCATGTCTGAACTGGGGTGGTGAAGTGAGCTAAAGAATGATGATGGATTAAACCCAGATCAGTTGACTGGGGGTGAGTGTTTGATTTGCTCAAGCGCTCCGTCCATCATCCCCTTTGGTATCGCTTTGTTCGCCCTAAGTTGGCAGGGTATGCCCAGACGTGGGTCCCTTGCTCACTTTGCCACTGGATTCAAGCTAGCCTGGCTGATGACGGCTGAATAGCCAGAAACCAGTCCCAGGATGCTTGTTTCCGGTCCAGGGAAGACATGGCTTGGCAGTTCGGGCTGGACTGTTCCCATGAGGCACAGGGTCAGACTGATTTGCATATGGCCATGTCTGAACTGGGGTGGTGAAGTGAGCTAAAGAATGATGATGGATTAAACCCAGATCAGTTGACTGGGGGTGAGTGTTTGATTTGCTCAAGCGCTCCATCCATCATCCCCTTTGGTATCGCTTTTTTCACCCTAAGTTGGCAGGGTATGCCCAGACGTGGGTCCCTTGCTCACTTTGCCACTGGATTCAAGCTAGCCTGGCTGATGACGGCTGAATAGCCAGAAACCGGTCCCAGGATGCTTGTTTCCGGTCTAGGGAAGACATGGCTTGGCAGTTCGGGCTGGACTGTTCCCATGAGGCACAGGGTCAGACTGATTTGCATATGGCCATGTCTGAACTGGGGTGGTGAAGTGAGCTAAAGAATGATGATGGATTAAACCCAGATCAGTTGACTGGGGGTGAGTGTTTGATTTGCTCAAGCGCTCCGTCCATCATCCCGTTTGGTATCGCTTTGAAAGAAAATTTAGGGCATGTTTTAAGTGAGATCTCAAATCCTCTTCTATTTCATTAGAAAATTCTGACATGCAGACTGAAACAATCACTTTCAATACCAGCAGTAGACTTCCAGTTAACTCCCTGGTGAGCAGTAGCTTTACTACAGTGGTCTAATGAACAACTAGAGTGCTAACATTCTGAATGTATGGCAAATGTGTGACACATCTGAATGCCTTCTTGATGGAATCAAAGTAAAAAACTGAAAGCATTTCCTACTGAGGAGACTGCAGTAAATGACGAAATTAGGAAACTTCATAACAAATAAGTCTCCCAAGATGGCCCGCAGAGAAAAAAGAGCCCAAATGTAGCACAAATATCACCCAGATGTAGCCCACATATAGCCCAATGACAGAAGTGTGCCAAACACTTTTTATTTTTAGTTTTTCAGCATTTTTATATAGTGCAAACTGGTCAGGTTTTGGAGCGTTACATCTTACTTGGACCCCTTATTGCGTATTTTGCACGAAGTACATGAGATTGATCTTGTGAAACATTGAACTTTACGATTCTGTTAACCTGAAGTTGCTCTGAACCGGGCTTTGTAACACCCGTTTTTACCTACTGGTTTTAATTAATTCTCACTGTATTGCATTAGGAAAGAGGATTTACTGTTTTTATGTACACTTTTATGATCTATGTTTCTAAATCAGATCAAATAAAGTTTAATGAATTCTATGGCAGGACGGAGGCGAGGATTATGCATATCTTTCCTCACTTTATTTGCATAGCAGTTCAAAGAAAACGTAACACAACAATCATTAAACAAAAGACTACACAACCCATGAACCATTAGGGGGTAGTCTCCAAGGCAACTATAGTCTAATCATATCACAGTCCATCGTATATAATATTGTGACGTCCCTTCCGCTTCCTCTTTCTTCACTGCTCGTCAGTTAAGTGCATTCCTTACATTCTTGGCTTAATCTGACGTTGTTGCTGTTTGTATAGCGGTTTCTTGTGCACGTTATTAGCATTATTGCCTTGGTATTGTTTCATATTCCCTGCGCAGCAGGCTCTTGCCCGAGCGCGTTCTCCCCCTCGCAGTTTCTCCCGCTGTGTGCTCTGCGCGTGGTGAGATCCTGTCAGGCGCGTCTGGTCCGAGCGAGGCAGCTCTGTCGAGCGCTCCCGCTGGTCTTTACGCGCATTTGAGAATCTGGTCACTCCTTTAGTGTCCGCTTGATTCCCGACCAACCCTCGCCTAATTTTGACACCGCTACGTGGTTATTTCCCCACACGGCCACGTTGTATTGCGCCTCAGTCTATTCTTATAACAGCTTCGGGGAAAGCCCAGCTGTTGGAGCACCGGCGAGGGGGCTGTCTTAAGGATTTTAAGGGTGTTTGTTCTGTGCTCACACCCTCTGCTATCATGTCTTCTCCAGAAGACCATTTTTACTCCCCCTACCAGGAAGTGGAGGAGGAATGGCCCCCCAACTTCTCCCTCCAGCAGTGGACCAAGCCCTCTCTCTGGCTATTTCTAGGGCGCTGGCTCCTCTTAGGGATCAGGTTGATAAGCTGGCGAAAAGCATCCCTGGGGTGTTCAGTGACCCAGATCTGGTGGTGGCGGGTCCAAGTAGCTCCCAGATGGGGAATAAAAGGGCCGTTAAGCATAACGCGGGGCACTTGGAAGGATTTGATAAACTTACGGAGACCTTCCTCAAGAGTGCGCGAACGCTAAAACATGCACCCTGCCGGGAGGAGGAGGGGCCCAGAGAAAATTGCGACACTGTCACCACTATTGTAGACCCCGACGGTGGGTTTCCCTTAGAGGGAGAGGGTGTATCGGAGGACGATTTCTCCTCCGATGAGGATAAGGACTCCGGGCGTCCCTGGCGTCCAGAGTCCCACTCCTCTTAGTCCCCGGTTGGGGACTGGGTGCACTCGGACATGTTCGAGCCTACCCAAATTTACCATCCTAGGTCAGCAGAGTGGACACCTGACGCCAAAGTGGCAGAGTATGTGGTGGGGAAAATCCATCAACCCCTTGAAAGGGAGGTCAGGAATTGGATGAGGGGAGAATGCCCCAGGCCCTCAATGAAGGGGAAGGTGGCACACATGCCTGAAATTGATGAGAAACTATGTACCTTTTTCTCCAAGTATATGAGGGATCCCAAGAAAGGAATTGATAGGTCTTGGACGTGGTAGGGCCCTTGACCCAAATTATTCAATTGACGGAGAGTTCCAAAGAGTCAGGATCCCTTTGTCCACGGATATTGTGGCTGGTTGGGCGCACTACCCTAAACCCTAAAACACTACCCCTCCACTACCCAAACACCACTGCACTACCCTAAACCCTAAAACACTACCCCCAGCACGACATCCTACACTACCCAAACATAACTGCACTACCCTAAACCCTAAAACCCTACCACCAGCACAACTCCAACACTACCCAAACACCACTGCACTACCCTAAACCCTAAAACACTACGCCCAGCACAACTCTCTACACTACCCAAACACCACTGCACTACACTAAACCCTAAATATACCCCCAGCATGCCTCCCACACTACACAAACACCACTGCACTACCCTAAACCCTAAGACACTACCCTCAGCACGACCCCCTACACTACCCAAACACCACTGCATTACCCTAAACCCTAAAACACTAACCCCAGCATGACCCCCTACACTACCCAAACACCACTGCACTACCCTATACCCTAAAACACGACCCCCTACACTACACAAACATGACTGCACTACCCTAAACCCTAAAACACTACCCACAACATGACCCCCTTCACTACACAAACACCACTGCACTGCCCTAAACCCTAAAACACTACCCCAGCACTACCACCTACACTACCCAAACACCACTGCACTAACATAAACCCTAAAACACTACCCCCAGCACAACTCCCTACACTACACAAACACCACTGCAATACCCTAAACCCTAAACCACTACCCCCAGCACGACTCCCTACACTACCCAAACACCACTGCACTACCCTAAACCCTAAATCTACCCCCAGCATGACCCCCTACATTACCCAAACACCACTGCACTACCCTAAACCATAAAACACTACCCCCAGCATGACCCCCTACACTACACAAACACCACTGCGCTACCCTAAAGCCTAAAACACTACCACCAGCATGACCCCCTACACCACTCAAACACCACTGCACTACCCTAAACCCTAAAACACTACCCCAGCACGACCCCCTACACTACCCATACACCACTGCACTACCCTAAACCCTAAAACACTACCCCCAGCATGACCCCCTAGACTACTGCACTACCCTAAACCCTAAAACACTACCCACAGCACGACCCCCTACACTACCCAAACACCACTGCACTACCCTAAACCACTACCCCCAGCACGACCCCCTACACCACCCAAACACCACTGCACTACCCTAAACCCTAGAAAAGAATCCCCCTTACCTCTCACTCCTCATGGTTCCTCTCTCCTCATGGTTCCTGCTTCACGTCATCTCTGAGGGGCGGTGCACGTCATTGTGAGGAAAAGGAACAGCCTCTGTTTCCTTACAACGACATGGATCGTCTACATGTTTTTTAGAACGCATGGTCATTTACCATACATACCTTTACAACAAAATTCGTTGTAAAGGCATGCGTGGTAAATGACCATGCGTTCTAAAAAAATGCGTAGTAATGACTTTGTGATGTACAACGCATGCGTGGTAATGCATGCGTTGTAATTGTATCGCAAAGTAAAAAAGTCGTTGTAACGGCTGTTTACCGATCGAAGCTGGCCCCTGTTCTTCAGTGAGACGTTTATTTGATTAATTAGGAGGAAGGAATGTGGTTTTTTACCGAAAAGTGCATTCCCGGCTGTGGTATTGTGAAAGTGTCCGCGTGGCCTGGTTTCACTTCCGGTGAGAGAGTGGAAGAGTCTGTTTGGATCTAAAGGAGTTCTGTTGTTGGACGGGGCCGGCGCGACATGTCATCAGAAAACATAGCTAATGGAAAGCGTCCTCCCTGAAGTGTGGAGCAGTGCCATGAGAGGTCAATGAGTGTGCGTCCCACCGCAGTATGACCGTACCGCGTGACCCATGTGCTGCCTCCAGGGTACGGGAGGCAGAAGCGGCATCGCAGGTCCTCTTGAAGACTGTTGTAGCACTAATTCTACATTTTGGTACTAGGGCATTTTAACTTCGTTGTTCCTGCCAGATACAAAGAGAAGATCCTGTGTTATTCAATGCCCTCGTTACCTTTTTTTGGGTTGTGGTGCTTGTCACTTCGCTGCCCCGCCGGTGCACACGACTGGGCACCCCACCTCGTGTGCCATCTGCAGGGCCTCTGCCCTCGGATCACTGGTTTCGGTTTCTGGAGTGGCAACATAAACAGTTGCTCCCAAAGGACTAGCCTGAATATCCCCTGCACCAGCATTCCACGGAAATTCTTTCCTAGCTTTCCCACGTCAACGAGCACGGCTCCGCTCGCGACACTGTATGACGTCATCGGAGCCATAAGAGGACCTCGTCGGCGTGCTGACGTCAGTTCCACCCATTTTTTCCGTGCCACCGAGGCAAACAGGGGACCGAGACATTTTCACCTGTATACATAGTATAATAAATATATATATATTCACTGAAAAAACCATAGGTTTCAGGCACGTTATAGTTAGAAATTAGCATTTAAAAAACCTTAGAAATTCACTGAAAAAACCATAGGTTTCAGGGGCGTTATAGTTAGTTGGACATTTCACTCGTACAAAACCATAGAAATTCCCCCGTTATAGTTAGTTCAGCTAACTATAACTCGCGCGCTCCGCAATGCTCTGCTGATGACGTCACATATTACATCACTCATGACATGGTCAGTGACATCACTCATGACATCACTGATAACATCTCAAATGACATCACTGATGACATCACTGATGACATCATCCAGTGAATGTGTGTGTTTTCGAAAATTAAATACGTTTTATATATGTATATCTCAAGGTCGATGGAAGAATAAATGGGTATATAAGTGTTTAAATGGATTATTTTTTTGTAAAATTGATTGTATAACTGACTAAGTGTATCTTAGTGAATACATGGGTTAGTGAGTAATGTTTAAATATGAAAATATCTGTATCAGTCTCTCACTTTGTGTATAAGTGGCTGCATGGGTTGGTGAGTAGCTACATGAGTGTCTATATGGGTTATTAGTTGGTTTTTTGAGTATCAGTATGAGTGTCTGAGTGTCTGTATGGTTCGGAGGGGGGTATTACTTAGTGCATAGATGCATGAATGAGTGACTCACTGTTTGCATGTGTTGAAGACAGCATGTGTGCAGGACTGTATAGGTGGATGAGTATGTGTATGGGTGTGTTAGTGAGTGAATGACTGTCTCAATAGTGTCTTTATGAGTAACTACATATGTTTTAAACTTGTATATGTGAGTATTGGTGTATATAAGTGAGTATATGTGAGAGTGAGAGATTGGAAGAGTTCCTGTACAAATAAGTAGGTGTTTCTATAAGTGATTGTTTAAGAGAGTAAGTATGTGTAAGTTTCTGTAGAAGTAAGTGTGGTAGTGTGTGTATAACTGTATATGCAAGTAAATGGATGTTTGATACTTTGTTTGCATGTGTGACTATGTGTGTGAGTAACTCTATGGATGAGTGGCGGTGTGTAACAGGATGTATAGGTGTATGAGTACATATGATGAGTGAGTACATGTATGAGTGACTGTATAGGGACTGTTGGTGAATGAGTGGATGTGTGTGTAGATCTTGGAATTACTGAATAGGTGTGTTGTAACTGGTATTGGTATGTCCATTGTTTTGAAAATGTTAGTTTGTATTTTTAAGTGTGTGTATCAAAGGTTATATTAGGGTGAGAGGAGGTCTGCCACTCTATCACAAGGATGATGTCATCAGTGATGTCATGAGTGATGTCATTTGAGATGTCATCAGTGATGTCATGAGTGATGTCACTGACCATGTCATAAGTGATGTAATATGTGACGTCATCAGCAGTGCATTGAGGGCGCACGAGTTATAGTTAGCTGAATTAACTATAACGGGGGAATTTCTATGGTTTTGTACGAGTGAAATGTCCAACTAACTATAACGCCCCTGAAACCTATGGTTTTTTCAGTGAATTTCTAAGGTTTTTTAAATGCTAATTTCTAACTATAACGTGCCTGAAACCTATGGTTTTTTCAGTGAATATATATATATATATATATATATATATATATATATATATATATACACACATACATACATATTTATATATATATATATATATATATTTATATCGCAGAAGTTTTCTCTAATATATATATATATGTATATATGGTGTGGAGATTGGGTCCCGGGGCCGAAATATATTCATAAATTCACTGAAAAAATCAAAGGTTAAAGTAACGTTACAATGTTATAGTTAGATCAAAATTTAAGTGACAAGGTAAAGTAACACAATGAAATTTACCAGTTATAGTTATCTCTATTAATTATAACTCATGCCGTAAAGTAACTATAAGGCATGCCCAGGCCCGGCATCCACCTCCCCACCTTTGGCCATGTGCAGCCGGAGGTTGGCCTTGTGGCCAGGCCTGCACCAAGGCCTTGTGGCCAAACCACCTGGTGGGCAGTCAACCCCCAGCAGTGGCGTCCTTTAGCCATGCTCACCAGGGACTTGGCCCCATGACATGGCCAGGCCCTGCAGGCAACCCTGCAGGTGGAAGCAATGTCGGTTCTCGCCATATGCGGAAGCTGGCTGGTACCGTGGGGGCCTCAGGAATCCCTCTGTTGCCCTGTTTCATAGGAAAATCATGTTTTGTGTTGCTAATAACTTTAGTATTATTTGAAGAATTTGCATGAAATTTCTAAAATGGTGCTAGCCCGTGACCAGTTTGTGCATGGAAAGTTTTGGGGTGATCTGTCAAGCAGGGGCCGAGAAAGAAGGGGGGGTCACAAAATGCAAAATTCTCATTTTCCATAGACTTCTTTAGAGAGGGCTACAGCAAACACTGCTGGACGGAATTACACCAAATTTGTCAGGAACTAGATCTTGGTACGTAGACCGTGCATTTTCTGATTTTGTGTAAATCAGTTAAATAGTTTTGGAGAAATTAAGGTTTAAAAATATTTGTATATCTGGACAGTTTGGTTTGAAGAACTCTAGCGAATGGCCCCGGCTGATGGGTTCCTTGGGGGTGAAATCTGACTGGGGAGGGGGCCATGTGCCCCCTCCCCCTTTTAAATGGTGTGGAGATAGCCCTTCTAAATGGTGTGGAGATGGGGTCCCCGGGGCCGAAATTGGCCCGGGGAGGGGTGCTGCATTCCTTCCTCCCTCTGAAAAGTGTGCTGTATGCCCCTGTCCCCATAAAATTGACACTTGGCCCTGGGGGTTGGGGTCCTGGGGCCTAGCAAGGCTTGGGGAGGGGGCCACACGCCCTCACCCCTTTATTCAGATAAGTGGCTCCGGGATGAAGTGTTCAGGGCTAGGCCCTATTCAACCCTCCTCTGCGCACGGTCAAAGGCCATGTGAAGCATGGGATTGGCTTATGAGGGGGGTGTTGGCTGCAGGGTCTGGCCGCAGGCCAGGCACATATGACCAAAAAGATGTGTGGAGCATAATGAATACAAGTCAACTGTCACATGCACATAGAGTTACTCTTGAATGCAAACATTTATTATATGTACAATACCTCTACACAGCTATGGTGCATTACGAGCAATTGTGTTTTGAAAACACACACATTCGCTAGATACCGGCTGTATAAAATTAGGTTGAGAAGTACTATGAAGGTTCCCACCACTTTGTAAAATATAAAACAGACTAACACACCTCATTGGATGATGTCATCAGTGATGTCATCGATGATGTCATTTGAGATGTAATCAGTGATGTCATAAATGATGTCATAGAACATGTCATGAGTGACGTCATATGTGAGGTCATAAGCACTGCATGTCAGGGGTGCAACTTATAGTTGGCTCTGTGGGCAAGTGGAAAAGATATGAACCAGATCAGCACCATGTGCTTTACACATAAAACACTGGGTCCCCTCCACTCCTCCCCATTTAGCAATTTTCACGGGCGCTTTTTATATAAATCAAAAAGAGTTTTAAATTGTTGTGACTGCAAATTAGCAGAGCACAATATAGAGCCCCCCATTTCTAACGATTTCAAAAAGCAGGAATCCGGGATCCCTAGCTGTTAGACTTGGCATCTTTTGGAGTGTTTCCCCTGAGTTTTTGCTGTCTGACCTCCCGGTTTTGACTCTGTTTTTGCTGGTTTAGTGCCTCTGTGCACTTTCTCACTGCTGATCAGTGTTAAAGTGCAAGTGCTCCTGTTGTAAATTGTATTATGGATTGGTGTTTCCATGATTGGCATGTTTGATTTACTTGTCAGTCCCTAGTAAAGTACACTGAGTGTGCCAGGGCCTGTAAATCAAATGCTGTTAGTAAGCTGCAGCACTGGATTGTGCCCCCCACACAAACAGCTTGTAAATGTAACTCTGGCCTGCCATTGCAGAGCCTGTGGGCAGTCTGGGACTGTCATGTCGACTTGGCAAGTGTACCCACTTGCCATGCCCTTACCTTCCCTTTTCTTGCATGTCAGTCACCCCTAAGGTAGGCCCAAGGTACCCCAGTGGACAGGGTGCAGTGTATGTGAAAGGTAGGACATGCCCTGGTGTGTGTGGCATGTCCTGATAGTGAATTACTGCCAATTTAGTTTTTCACTATTGCAAGGCTACCTGTTCCCATAGGACAACATGGGAAGTTTGTTTATAACATCTTATAATCATTACTGGCCCTAGGAACAAGGTAGAAAAATAAAGTTTAGTATGCCTGAACTCAGAATCTAAAGATGCATCTTTTAGTGAAGGTGATTTTTACATTCTGTGTTTGAAAACACCACTTTTAGAAAGTAGGTGTTTTCTTGCCTAACCATCCAGTGTGCCTCTGCTAGGTTTGTGTATTGCATGTCTGGCTTTTGGATGAAAGGGGCTGGAGAGGGGCAGAGGCTCCAGAAGTCTGATGGGGCAGGGCTGAATAGACCTGGGTTTCCTTTAGAGTAGTGGGAGGAGATTTCCTTGCAAGTGGGCCTGGTCTGCTTTGCACAATGTCGTCTACACCCCCCTGCCAGGAAGCTGCACTAGTGAGGACAGAACTGGTTTTGGCTGGGTACATACACTCTGCCTTCAGAGAACAAAGGATTTGGTGGTATAAATATTGGGGCCCAGACTCCAGAACTTTAGAACTTTTTTGGACCACAAAGACTGCCAAAAAGAAGATCTGGAGAAGCTGTGAGGAAGAACTACCACTTAGCTGAGTGCTTTGCTGTGTTGGCCTGCAGTGGCTGCTTCTGTCTTGGGCAGTGAAAGGACTGGGCTGAATTTTCTGCACTTCTTTCTTTGAGTATCTCCAAGGGATTGAGGTAGAGCTTGCCCCCTGTTCAAGAAGTCTCAGGAACAGCAAAGAATTCAAGTTCTTCTGCCTTCAGCACTGGGGACTGTGTTTGTTGTGCTACAACAGAAGAAAAAGCAACCCGACGCCGCTGCCGACTTCGTGTCCTGAAGGCACAGCAGAGGGCACCGCCGCAATGCCGCACCGTGACCCTGGTCTCAACGACGATGCCTGCTGATGCCGCCACAGAGCCACTGCTCGCACCTTGACCTGTGGGCACCGCCTCGCGCCGCCGCCTTGGTATTCCCGACGCCGCCGCTCCATGCCGAAATGAACGCCGCTGCTTGCACCGTGGTTCAAGGGCACCGCTCCTAAGTTTACATGATGCCCCGCCCTCATCCTGCACCGCAGCCTTGGCCTACTGATGCTGGTGCCATCGACTCCAGTTCGTCAGCAATGACGACGCCGCTGCTTGCACCGTGACCTGCCAGCACCGCGACGAGCACCGCATCACTTCGCACCACGACCCTGGTCTCACCGACGACGCCATCTGACGCTGCACCGCTGCACTTCGCACCGCAGCACCCGATGCCTGCCGACGCCAGTGCTCCTGACTTCAACTGTGAGGAGTTCGACCTGCAATGCGTGTGACTTCAAGGGCCCGACGACTCCTGTACCGACCTCCGGAACTGATGCCTGCGGACTCCGTACTTTTGGAGCTCGACGAGAGGTCGCCGACGCCCTGCATTTCTAAAGGTACTGTTTTGCGGGTCTTCCAGACACCGTAGCTGGCCCGCGATACCGCGGTCAGCCAGAACTGTTTGGAATTGTTTGTTCACAAAGCCATGATAGCCCCAGAGGGAGCTATCGACTTCAAAGAACTGTTTTTCAAGGTTATTTTGATAACTGAAGATTTCTAAGTACTGTATTGTGGATTTTTATCGTTTTTGGTCTTGTCTTAAGTAGATAAAAATATTGGATATTTTTCTAAACTGGTGTGGTATCCTTTTGTGGTGCTTACACTGTATTACTGTTGGTTATGTGCAAATGCTTTACACACTGCCTCTAAGATAAGCATGACTGCTCATGCCAAGCTACCAAGGGGGTGAGCAGGGGTTATTTTAGGAGTGTAACTCCCTTATCCTGACTAGGAAGAAGGGTCCCTATTTGGACAAAGGTACCTACCTCTGCCAACTAGAGACCCCCATTTCTAACACTAGCCTATCCTGCCACCTTAACCTATGCTTGTCCAGATCATCTGGGACCCCTTCCAGCAGACACCCGAATAGTCATGACATCGAAGGGCCAGTATCCTTTATTAACAATTTGATTAAGGGTACCTGTGCGAAGCCTGCAGCACCGCCAGCTTTCTTTAGAAGGAAATCCCTCAGCTGTAAAAATTTGAAAAAGTCCCAGGGACCAATATTGAATCTTTCCCTGACTACTTCTAAAGACGCAATATGTTCTCCGGCCAAGAGATCCACTATCCTGTAAAAGCCCCCTCTTTCTCACCTTGCCAAACAATCATCTTGTAAAATCCTTAGGAGCTGATCATTCCTAATCAAGGGGGTATACCTACTGAATCTACCCACCCCAAGTTTTTTCCGTATGCCTGCCCAGTTACGAAATGCTGCGATTTAAGTCTTAAACCGTGTTTTTTTTAAATAACTTGAGTAATAAAATTTCACGAGACAACCATTAGCCCTTGCCCCTATCAAGATCTCAAATATCGAAGGAACATATCTGGGGTCATCCCCTTCCCTTGCTACAAAATAGAGGCCCATAATATTGCAGAACTGCAGCTAGCTAATATAGCCTAAAATTAGGGAGCCCCCACCCCCCTCTATCCCTTGGGAGGCACAGAAATGCATTGGCCCTCAGGGTTCTACCATATTACCAGATAAATCTAGGGACCGCCCTCTCGATTTGCTTAAACCAGTCATTGGGTATCTCCAGGGGGATCGTGCGAAAGATATACAATAGTTTTGGCAGGATCATCATTTTGATTAAGTTACACCTCCCCATTATTGACAGTTTTAAATTGTCCCATTGTCTGAGATCATTCTTAATTTTCCCCATTATAGGGGCAAGGTAGATCTACTATAGCTTCAACCTTCGCTGTAATATGTTTTCCTAGGTAGACTGCTTCTTCAACGATCCTACTATCAAAGGCAGTAGTAAATCTGTTTATCAAGATCTGCGTTTTTGCCCTGTTCAGTAAAAAACCTGATTGAGTCCCAAAAGTTTCAGCTATGGTTTCCACGGCACACAACGCTCTGTCAGGATCAGTAGTAATTATAGCCACATCGTCAGCATAAGCCAATAGCTTAGTGTCCCAACCCTGCAAGCTAACAGGGATAATATCAGTGGAGGCTTCCAGCCGTCTAAGGAAGGGATCTATATATAGTGCGAAGAGCAAGGGAGAGGAAGGACACCCCTGCCTTTTCCCCTACCAATTGAAAATGGCTCAGAATCTTCCCCCATTATTCGTAACCGTTCGGTAGGGTTAGCATACAAAACCCGTTCTGCATTGATAAAAGATACCTCAAAGCCATTAGCGTCCAAAATCCTCCAGAGATAGCTCCATGACACCCTGTCAAAAGCCTTCTCGGCGTCCAAAAAAGCGACCCCCATGGGCTTCGCCAGGACCTCTGTGGCATCAAATAATGAGATTACCCACATAACGTGGTCTACCGTGCCCCTCCCCTGGATAAAACCATGCTGCCGAGCTGAAACAAGATGCTGCATTACATTATTCAACCGGGTTGCAAAGATTTTAGAATATAATTTGGCATCGCAGTTTAAAAGTGTGATAGGTCTATAGGACCCCAGGCTGATAGTGTCTTTGCCTTTCTTTAAAAAAATTACCATGTTGGCGGTGCCCCAAGAGTCTGGTGGTGCAGCCCCGTCCCTAACTTCCCTAAATAATCTGAGCATTTCCTGACAAATCTCTCTATAAAAGACTTTGTAGAACTCCAAAGGTATACAGTCTGTTCCTGTAGCTTTACCTGATGGGAGGGCCTGGAGAGCCATCTGAAACTCTTCGTGGGAGATATCCGACCCCAGTAAAAGACCCTCATTCTGGGAGACCCTCGCCCTAGGTACAAAATCCAGCTGTTCAACATGCACTTGGGGATCCCCTACAGGCGGAGCCTTATATAAATCCTCATAAAATTAACTGAAGGCCTCCCTTATCTCAGCAGGATCTGAGACTACTCTTCCTTGCATATTCCTGACCTGCTCTATATGCCCTGCCGCCAACTGTTGTCTTGCCCTGACTGCCAGATATCGACCCACGCTTTCACTATATTCATAGCATTCCTGCCTCCTGGCAAGATACCTCCCCGCAGTCTTCTCGACATTAAAATCATTAAAGCTTTAGATATAGCAATTGAGTTAAAAACTGGAGATAAATCGCCTCCCCCAGCCACCGTGCAAATTAATTCTGTCTCTAGGAGGGTGAGTTTTTGATTGAGCTCTTTGATCTGTCCTGCCCCCCTCTTTTTTTTAACCAGGCTATACTGCAGGGTTTCTCCCCTCACCGACGCCTTAAAAGCATTCCAAATCTTTCCTGGGGGAGCACTGTCCCTATTATTATTAGGGAATTCCTCGATCCAGCCCTTCATATATTTAATATATTCTTGGTCTGATAGGAGTGCCCTCTCAAACGTCCACCTCCTATACTCCTTTCTTAATCCTATAAGAGGGAGTTCCAGTAAAATAGGATTATGATCTGACATCACTCTGGGGAAGAGTTCCACCTGGGCCTCCTTAAGTAAAAGCAGTGAGACTAGAAAATAATCGAGTCTAGCAAACTTGCCATGAGGAGCAGAATAATAGGTATATCCAGGCCCCTGAGCTGTCAGACTAAGCCATACATCCACCAGTCCAATAACCCTTAGAAGAGTCTTCAAAGACCTCAAAGATTGCGATTTAGGTCCCATACTGGATGCCCCATGATCCCCAGAGGCTCCTCTGCACCCGTTAATGTTTAGGTCCCCATAGACTACATACGGTGCTGGCCAGGAGGGCAGTTTGATAGCTAAAAAATTCAGTAAACCAAGGTCATCTAAGACTGGAGCATATACTGAGCATAGTGTAAAGGTGCCTGTGCCCCCTCTGCATTCCATTATTGTCCATCTACCATTCTTACCACTGCATTTCTCCCAGGCGTAATGGCATTACCTTTCATTAATATCGCTACCCCCCTAGTACTAACATCTTGAGTTTTATAGGCAGTTACTTTTAACCACAGAGAGTTCAGCATATTACTATCGTTCCGTAATATGTGGGTTTCCTGAAGGCAGTACACATCTGCTTGTAGAATTTTTAAATCTTCTTGAACCTTTCTCTTTTTAGCACTATCATTTAGCCCACAAATGTTAATAGTGGCAATGTGAAGCTTAGCCATTAAACCTATACATTATCTTAGCCAACCAGGTTTCCCTGCCATATTTAACAGAGGCATTATACTGCCAAAGAAAGTTCCCCAATCCAATCTTATTTACACACTGTTCTTTAACCTTTAGTGCTACCAGATAATCTGAAAGAAAACCAAGCTTTTGCTGCAATTTACATACCAACTTTTCAACAAATGCCCCCCTCCAAAGCGACACCCTCTAGTCCCCCCAACCCCCTGACCACCTACCATTGAAAACAGGCAGACCCACCAGGTCTGTATGATAGAGATAGCAAGAAACACCGCAGTACCCACCCCTAAACCCCCCTTCACACCCACTGAACCCACTGTGAAAGACAAAGCCTTCCAAAGATAAGGTAAAAAGAGCCAGCCAAAAAAGTGCACATATTATATCAAAAAGAGAAAAAGAGAAAAAAGAAAGAAGGGGTGAAAGTGCGGTATACCATCTGTATTAGAGAGACCCCGCTCTTATTAAGTCTAGCCCAGAACCTTTTAGCTGGTACACCTTAAAGATCTATACGCTTCTTTTCTCAGCTAGAGCCTGATCCAGAGACTCTCTGGCTTGTATTTCATAGGTCAAAAACTTAACAGACCCTCTGACTATTGTTTTCAGCCTAGCTGGGGCGGGCAAAAACACCTCAAATCCGGCTTCTTGATAAGGTTTGATTATCTGCCATAATCGCCATCTATATTCCACTGTTATATGGCAAAAATCAGGGTGGATGAAAAAAGAAGTCTCCTTATATTGTCTTCTAGGCTCAGGGCGAGCTTTCTCAAATATAGCCTGCCATAGCATAAAATTACTGAAAAAGACTAAGGTGGCCTTCGGCTGTTTTAGATTTCTGCTAGGCATTTTATGATGGGCAAATGGAAGCCGGTGTACCCTCTGGACTTTACGCTCCCAATCCCACCCTGTAGGATCTGGAAAAGCTTCTTTAAGAAGGTCCAGAATAAAAGATCGAATGTCATCCCCTTCCAAGCCTTCTTTGATCCTGAGGAAGCGGAGGTTGTTTCTTCTCTTGCGATTCTCCAGATCCTCCAATTTCCACATAGCGTCAGTTAGTTGAGCATCATGAGATTTTGTCTGCTCTCTCACAGCAGACAGTTCAGTTTCAACAGCAGAAGTTCTCTCTTCCATGGTGTTTAGCTGCTCGCCAATCTCAACACAAGCTTTCCCTACTTTCTGTACGGTTCCATTCAATTTCTTTGTAGTCTGCTTGCTTTTTTTCCATCCGCCTGAGTCTCTTCCTGATGTTCTTTAATTGACTCTAGGATCAAGCCCAAGGCAGGGTTTGTATTAGCTATCCCTTCAGCTTGCAGACCGACTAAAGAGGTTTGTGCCTGAGTGGGAACCAAATCCGCAGGTCATAGTATCCTTGTATGGGAGTAATCCCACTTCAGCCCAGAGCCGGCGATACGCCTTCCCTTATTTTTACATGACTCAGTGTGACCCTTAGATCCTTTGGAGCTCCTCTGATGTTTTTGGCGCTTAAGGGTGGTCTCTGGTGCTTAGAGTGTGCTAGAGCCTGAGGTTGATACACTATCCTCAGTTTCACTGCAGCCAGTGAAACTGGAGGCTCCAGAGTGTGATTCCTCGGTGAGTGAGAAGAATTTATCTTTCCCATCGGATATGATGTCAGCGGCAAATGACCCTTCTAGGCCTGTGATACAGATTGACCCCCCAGTAGCACCATTAAGTAAAGCCGGCAGGGCGTTAGGTTGAGAGTCATATACAGTTTGAGGTTCATTCCCGAGGTCCCCCTGAGCGGTCTCTCTCGAGATACCAGCCACACCCCCCTGAGCACCTATCCCATCTGGTAAAAAAGCGCTGTTTACACAAAACATAGGGCCATCATTGTTTACAGCTTTAGCTGCTGCCTCGCTCTCCTCCAAATCCTCCAAATGCACCAAGGTAAGCTCAGCCCTAACTTCAGTTAGGATTTGATCAGGTGTCTCATAGTCTGGTTCGTTCAGGGGTTCGAAAATTTGACTCCCCGCTCCATCCTTAGTTTTGGAGATATTAAAAGAAAAACAAATTTGTATATCTGGGTGGAGACTTAGCACAGATCTCATGGTGGGAGCTGATTGCCTGCCAACACTTCAACCAGGAAGTATTGGCAGCCATCTTGGGACTGAAATACATGATAGCACCCCATTGAATGCATTGTAGTGAATGACAGGCTGGGTGATAACAGATTTAGTTACAATATAAATCATTTGTTGATGGTACCATACTAATTTAAGGAATTGTGGTGTGTTCTAAGGTGATTTTACCCTGAATCATGTTTGAGAGAAAACTGTTTTCTCATGATTTTCCATAGAGGTTATGGAAAGTTCTCCGGAATCTAAAGTGAGAGCATATCTTCTGTAAATACACAATATCTTTCTCAGCCATATGAAAATGAAGTCTGACATTCTCAGTAAATCATGTACTTCCAACAGGAGTAGCCTGTCAGTTGATTCCCTTGTGTTCTACTGCAGTCCCCCAGAGTGTTCTAAAGAACAACTTGAGTGCTAACAGTGTTACTTATGAAAAACGTATGGCACACCTGAAGCCATGTTGATTGAATTAAACTGATAAAAATTAAAACATTTAATTTAGAAAGGAACAAAATGAGGGTGTTCAGTTTGTCACAGAGATGATGGTTAGTGCTGTAGGAAGAAAAATTAGGTTCTCAAATATCTTCCTTTTCTATTTCATTGAAACTTTCTGACATGCAGACTGAAAACATGCACTTTCAATAACAGCAGCAGACTGCCAGTTAACTCTCTGGCGATCAACAGCTTTACTAAGTGCTCTAATGAGCAACTAGAGTGCTAACATTCTGAATTTATGCCAAATGTGTGCCTTATCTGAACGTTATCTTGATGGAATCAAAGTGAAAAACTGAAAGCATTTTCTACTGAGGAAACACAAGAAGATGATAGATGGAGCACTGAAACTTTTCAGACACTCACCCCAGTCACAGATCTGGGTTGAATCCATCATCATTCTGTAGCTCACTTCGCAACCTCAGTTCAGACCCAGCTATATGCAAATCAGCCTTGACCCTGTGCCTCATGGGAACAGTCCAGCCCGAACTGACAAGCCAGGCCTTCCCTGAACCAGAAACATGCATCCCAGGACCGGTTTCTGGGTAACACCCTTCATCAGCCAGGCTAGTTTAACTCCAGTGGCAAAGTGAGCAAGGGACCCACGTCTGGGCATACCCTGCCAACTTAGAGCGAACAAAGCAAACACAAGGAGATGATGGATGGAGCGGTGAAACTTTTCAGACACTCACCCCCAGTCACAGATCTGGGTTGAATCCATCATCATTCTTTAGCTCACTTCGCGACCTCAATTCAGACCCAGCTATATGCAAATCAGTCTTGACCATGTGCCTCATGGGAACAGTCCAGCCCGAACTGCCAAGCTAGGTCTTCCCTGAACCGGAAACAAGCATCCTAGGACCGGTTTCTGGGTAACACCCTTTCTCAGCCAGGCTAGCTTAAATCCAGTGGCAAAGTGAGCAAGTGTTGCGTCTCACGCAAAGGGGAGCAGAAGAACACTGCAGCTACATCCTAGAAAGCGACATTAGGACTGGGAACTACAAATCCCATGAGCCTCCGCGGTTCTGACGTCAATGACGTCAGCGCGGGTCTGAGGCGTTCCATTCAAAGGACGCGCTGAACCTCGGTGAGACGCCGATTACTTTATCCTTCGAGCTGCTGTGAAGAAGGAGGCGGGTAAGGGTGCTTCGAGCACCAAACATCCTTGACTTATTCTCCTCATAACAGTGGGCTCCTTTCCTTGTGGTGGCGACTGTGGGGGTAATCACGCTGCTTCGGTCAGTTGCTCTGTTGGTGGAACTCACTTCAAGTTCCTTGCAGAGCAACCTTGCAGCCAAGCCCTCCCTCTTGTCGAGTGTTGTACTTTCCGGATATATTCCTGTTTTTGGGGGAAAAAACTAAACAGGAGGTTTTCTCACGTTGGCGAACCATTCGGTTCATGCGGGGAAAACCATTCTAGTTCATAGCCCTGAACTGGCGATTGAATTACTAATCGCATTACCTTAACTTTGGTTTCCTGCCCGGAGCTGTGGGCTTTACATTTTGTGTTCAAGTAGTTTCTTCCAAGTTGGGGGCACGCTTTCCTGGAACAGGGTGCATGTTCTCGAGTGTGAGTGTGTGACGATACAGTGCCCTTACCGACGATCTTCCTCCTCTGCTCAAGACGTATTAAACAGAGGACAAGTCTTCCAGCCCTGAATATTTGGTGTGCTTCCTACTTTGACTTATTAGTTACGCCTGTTTCCTTATGTGTTTAAAAACAGGGGTATAGAGAGGGAGCAGGAGGACGGCTCTTCCACACCCCTGTCTCAGCGAAAAGGAGTAACTAAGGGGTATGTCGTTTTAGGTTCTGTGAGCCCTCAGTAGCGATGCATTTCTGTCGACTAAAGGTATAATGTTTCATTATGTGTCACCTCCAGATTTAGCTGAAATCCATTGTCTGAACTTATTGAATCGCAGAATTGAAGAGGAGGCTTTATCTTTCTTTACAGGTATACTCTTCAGGTTCAGCACTACTATTTCTGAGAGTTAGACTAAAACGGAAGTTGCTATAGGTTATATCATTAGTTACACCTATTGTTGTTTTCTTCACAGGTCTCCCTCCACGCTGTCCCCTTCCTTCCCTTCCCCCGCTTGACCACTCCATGGAGTCTGTGTACACATAGTCAGACCGTGGTGGTGTCGAGAGGTGGACCAAATTTTGCAACGTGCGATCCTGAGGAGTTTCGGCCACGACAGAGTAATCGGCCCAAGGATTGTATTCCTCCCGGTCGTACGTTCATGATGGCCACCCTAGATGATGTGATCGCGGCGTTACACGCAGTACAAGTCAAACTAGCAACCTCCAGGGCAGAAACCGCTACCCTACAGGCCTTGGTTGATAGACTGCAGAGAAATCCCTTTAGTGCAGGCACATCTTTAGCGTCTCCTTCCCCCCCTCTGGTGGTAGAGATACCTGTCCCTGTTCCTTTAGCCACCCCCGAGAGGTTCCATGGGGAGAGCAGTAAGGTACAGGTCTTTCTCACACAAGTACTCCTGCATTTCTCGTGTAAACCTAAGGCTTTTACCACTAACCATGCAAGGGTAGCCTTCCTGATTTCTTATTTAGCTGGGGACGCAGCTCAATGGGCGGTACCCCTCGTAAAGAAGAACGATCCAATGCTTCACGATTGGGATTCCTTCCTCCAGGATTTCGAGAGAACATTCAATCGGAGGATGGCTACCCTCTCGGCCGACAAAGACCTGTTGGAGCTACGACAGGGGAACAGGGATCTCATAGCATACCTCAACGACTTCCGCCGGCTAGTCACCGAGACCGAATGGCCTGAGGCTAAACAGGCCGCCATCTTTCATAAGGGCCTTCGAGAAGAAATGAAAGATGTTCTGGCTCAAATAGAACCACAACCTGTGACCTGCGAAGATCTGATCAGATTGGTTCTTCGTTTGGATCATCGCCTCGGTGAGAGACGAGGGGAAAACAAACGAAGGGATCGAACCACCTGGAGAATGGACCAACCTAAAACATATGACACCCCGCCTGCACACAAATCCGAACCGATGGAAATAGGAGCAGTCCGTTCCACTCTTACCCATGAAGAAAGGGAATACAGGCGTAAGAAGGGCCTGTGTATCTACTGTGGTAAGAAAGGTCACTTCATTAAGGAGTGTTCCCTGAGAACCAGGTACCCACGCACGGAATCCCGCAAACAATTGGCAGCCACTTCTGAGGGTGCGGCGGGAAACGACTGGGCTTGAGGACAAAGGAAGGGAATCCCTCAAGCAAAACCTACATCCCTTCTTTGACGGAAGGCACCCCGTGTACTAACCACTTCTGTCTGGAACTTTCCCTGTTGGTAAGAGGAGAATGGTGTCCAGTCTCAGCCATGTTGTACTCTGGCGCCACTGGGTGCTTTATGGACAAGGAACAGGCCATATCCCTAGGGTTAGTTCTACAAGAAAAAGACACACCGGAAATCGTGTTTGCTGTGGATGGGAGATGCTTAGAAGCTGGTCCTATTCGGCTCCAAACCGAGGCCATGGAAGTACGTCAAGGCAGGAAGCACGAAGAAAGGCTCGTCTTCAACGTCATACAAGCGCCCCAATACAGGATCATCTTGGGGTTACCCTGGTTGAAGTTACACAACCCTCACGTGGATTGGGTGGAAAAGACAATACATTTCACCTCTGTTTACTGTTCTACCCATTGCGTTCCCCAGGGAATCAACCCGGCTCGGGTGTTGGCAGAACGTCACCACATCGCCACTGCAGCTGAACATCAGGTCACGCTACCCCGTGAATATCTGGAGTTTGCCGATGTATTCAACGACGTCAAGGCCGAGGTACTCCCGCCTCATAGGCAGTACGACTGCCAGATTGAGCTGGTACCAGGGGCGGTTATTCCCACAGGACGGGTATACGCCTTAACTGAACCAGAAAACATACACTTGCGGGCATATCTAGATAAATATTTAGCGCTGGGGTTCATCCGTAATTCCATATCTCCCGCAGCTTCCCCACTGTTTTTTATTCCCAAAGCCAACGGCGACTTGCGTGCCTGCATAGACTTCAGGGCCTTGAATGCCATCACGATAAAAAATCGGTATCCCTTACCACTGATACCGGTTTTACTGGAACAGGTGAAAAAGGCCGTCATATACACACGGTTGGATCTAAAAGGGGCCTACCATCTGGTGCGGATGCGCAAGGGAGATGAGTGGAAGACGGCATTCAAGACACGTTACGGTTTATACGAATATCTTGTCATGCCTTTTGGGTTGTGTAACGCGCCTGCCGCCTTCCAGTTTTTTCTGAACGACGTACTGCGCGAATATCTGGACCATTTCGTCGTGGTGTATATCGATGACATTCTTATCTATTCACCTACCATTGAGAGCCACACCGATCACGTACGAACTATTCTACGTACCCTACAGGAACACCAGCTTTTCTGTAAGATCAGTAAATGCGAGTTTGGAGTTACCACGGTGGAATTTCTAGGTGTGATGCTAACTCCTAGGGGACAAGAAATGGCTGAAAGGAAAATAACAGCAGTAAAAGAATGGCCCACTCCAGCCAATGTCAGAGATATTCAGTGTTTTCTTGGCTTTGCCAATTTCTATCGCCGCTTCATCAGCCACTTTTCATCCCTGGCATCTCCGTTAACACATCTGTTACAGAAGAAGGTTCCTTTTGTGTGGACTAAGGAAACACAAAAGGGGTTTGAGGCTTTGAAGGAGGCGTTTGTTTCCGCTCCAGTCCTGGTGCACGCTGATCCTGATTATCCTTATATCGTGGAAGCGGATGCGTCTGATCACGCAGTGGGAGCGGTGTTATCCCAACGCCATTCCGATACGGGACAATTACATCCAGTGGCTTATCGGTCACGTAAGCTCAACGCTGCAGAGCGCAATTATACCATAGCCGAAAAAGAACTTCTGGCTATTAAAGACGCCTTCCAAGAGTGGCAGCATTTTCTCAAAGGAGCTAAACACGTCATCACGGTTTATACAGACCATCGGAACCTACAGTTAATGATGGCAGCACGTCATCTATCCCCCAGGCAACTAAGATGGACGCTGTTCTTCGCCGAATACAACTTTCTGGTCACCTATCGACCTGGAAAAGACAACAAGAAAGCCGACGCCTTAACTCGTCAAACATGCGCTCAACCAGTGGAGGAACAGGCAGAAAAGGCCATTATCGATCCTCAACATGTTCTATGCGCTACTGTAACGGAGCCCTTTCTCAAAAGCATTGCGCAAAAGGTCCGTAACAAAGAATGGAAGACATGGCTGGCAAAACACCCAGAGTGGGAACTAAGAGAGGGCCTACCAATATGAGGAAAACAGCTGTTGGTCCCAATCCCCTCACTTCAAAAACGGGTTTTTGCCTGGTGTCATACCCTTCCCAGTGCAGGACACAACGGCATGGAAAAGACCGCTGAGAGACTGTTGCGTCAGTTTTGGTGGCCCTCCCTAAAAACTGACATCCGTACATGGGTCACGGAGTGTGTGACATGTAACCAAATGAAGACCTCGCATGCCAGACAGGCAGGACTACTACAACCGTTACCCACCCCAGACCAGCCGTGGGAAAGCATATCCATGGATTTCATCGTGGGGATGCCAGCAGATAAAGGATACACGACAATCCTGGTTGTGGTGGACTACCTTACTAAACTGGCCCATTTCATAGCCTGCAAATCTTTGCCCCCTGCAGGTCAGTTAGCCCAACTGTTGTTGGTACATGTGGTACGGCTGCATGGGCTTCCGCAAGTGGTGGTTTCGGACCGTGGATCTCAGTTCACTGCCAAGTTCTGGAAGGCTTGGTGTGCAGCCCTCAAGATAACGCCCAGTTTGTCCACAAGTTTTCACCCTCAAACTGACGGCCAAACAGAAAGGGTGAATCAGACCTTAAAGCAGTACCTGCGGTGTTATGTGGACAACACCACGGAAGCCTGGGTAGACATGCTATGGTTGGCTGAGATAGCCTATAACAGTGCTGTACACAGTTCTACAAAAAATTCACCGTTCTTTTGCACTTATGGGTTCCACCCTAGGTTTAGTCCCCTTGTACATCCAGTGAAGTCCGAGGCCCTACCGGGGGTTAGAGAGAGAGTGCTGCACATACAGAACACACTGAAAGACACTCAGAAATGGGTAGGGGAGGCCAAGGAAAGGTATAAGGCTTATGCAGACAAACACAGGCGTTTGGGTCCTGTCTATAGAGTGGGGGATTATGTGTGGCTTTCTACAAGGAATATTAGGTTCAAGAGACGCAGCATTTTTAACCCCAAATATATTGGTCCCTATAAGGTAGTGAAGCTCATCAATCCAGTCGCGGTTAGGCTGGCGTTGCCCTCCTCCCTGAGAATACATCCGTCCTTTCATGTTTCTCTTCTTAAACCCTCTCGTTCTGCTGCCAGGCAGGGTCCGTCTCCGGTGTTGGTAGACGAGGATCTGGAACATGAGGTGAGGGGTATTCTAGATTCCAAGATACACAGAACCAGGTTATGGTACTTGCTTGCCTGGAAAGGATATGGGGATGAGGAGAACACCTGGGAGCCAGCATCAGGGGTGCGTGACCCGCGCTACGTCGCTTCATTTCATAAACGCTTTCCGAAGAAACCATGTCTCTGTCAGTGTTCTTCGGGAGAGGGATGTTCTGTTGCGTCTCACGCAAAGGGGAGCAGAAGAACACTGCAGCTACATCCTAGAAAGCGACATTAGGACTGGGAACTACAAATCCCATGAGCCTCCGCGGTTCTGACGTCAATGACGTCAGCGCGGGTCTGAGGCGTTCCATTCAAAGGACGCGCTGAACCTCGGTGAGACACCGATTACTTTATCCTTCGAGCTGCTGTGAAGAAGGAGGCGGGTAAGGGTGCTTCGAGCACCAAACATCCTTGACTTATTCTCCTCATAACAGTGGGCTCCTTTCCTTGTGGTGGCGACTGTGGGGGTAATCACGCTGCTTCGGTCAGTTGCTCTGTTGGTGGAACTCACTTCAAGTTCCTTGCAGAGCAACCTTGCAGCCAAGCCCTCCCTCTTGTCGAGTGTTGTACTTTCCGGACATATTCCCGTTTTTGGGGGAAAAAACTAAACAGGAGGTTTTCTCACGTTGGCGAACCATTCGGTTCATGCGGGGAAAACCATTCTAGTTCATAGCCCTGAACTGGCGATTGAATTACTAATCGCATTACCTTAACTTTGGTTTCCTGCCCGGAGCTGTGGGCTTTACATTTTGTGTTCAAGTAGTTTCTTCCAAGTTGGGGGCACGCTTTCCTGGAACAGGGTGCATGTTCTCGAGTGTGAGTGTGTGACGATACAGTGCCCTTACCGACGATCTTCCTCCTCTGCTCAAGACGTATTAAACAGAGGACAAGTCTTCCAGCCCTGAATATTTGGTGTGCTTCCTACTTTGACTTATTAGTTACGCCTGTTTCCTTATGTGTTTAAAAACAGGGGTATAGAGAGGGAGCAGGAGGACGGCTCTTCCACACCCCTGTCTCAGCGAAAAGGAGTAACTAAGGGGTATGTCGTTTTAGGTTCTGTGAGCCCTCAGTAGCGATGCATTTCTGTCGACTAAAGGTATAATGTTTCATTATGTGTCACCTCCAGATTTAGCTGAAATCCATTGTCTGAACTTATTGAATCGCAGAATTGAAGAGGAGGCTTTATCTTTCTTTACAGGTATACTCTTCAGGTTCAGCACTACTATTTCTGAGAGTTAGACTAAAACGGAAGTTGCTATAGGTTATATCATCAGTTACACCTATTGTTGTTTTCTTCACAGGTCTCCCCCCATGCTGTCCCCTTCCTTCCCTTCCCCCGCTTGACCACTCCATGGAGTCTGTGTACACATAGTCAGACCGTGGTGGTGTCGAGAGGTGGACCAAATTTTGCAACGTGCGATCCTGAGGAGTTTCGGCCACGACAGCAAGGGACCCACGTCTGGGCATACCCTGCCAACGTAGGGCGAACAAAGCAAACACAAGGAGATGATGGATGGAGCGCTGACACTTTTCAGACACTCACCCCCAGCCACAGATCTGGGTTGAATCCATCATCATTCTTTAGCTCACTTTGCCACCTCAGCTCAGACCCAGCTATATGCAAATCAGTCTTGACCCTGTGCCTCATGGGAACAGTCCAGCTCGAACTGCCAAGCCAGGTCTTCCCTGAACCGGAAACAAGCATCCTAGGACGGGTTTCTGGGTAACACCCTTCATCAGCCAGGCTAGCTTAAATCCAGTGGCAAAGTGAGCAAGGGACCCACGTCTGGGCATACCCTGCCAACTTAGGGCGAACAAAGCAAACACAATGAGATGATGGATGGAGCGCTGAAACTTTTCAGACACTCACCCCCAGTCACAGATCTGGGTTGAATCCATCATCATTCTTTAGCTCACTTCGCCACCTCAGTTCCGACCTAACTGTATGCAAAACAGTCTTGACCCTGTGCCTCATGGGAACAGTCCAGCCCGAACTGCAAAGCCAGGTCTTGCCTGAACCGGAAACAAGCATCCTAGGACCGGTTTCTGGGTAACACCCTTCATCAGCCAGGCTAGCTTAAATCCAGTGGCAAAGTGAGCAAGGGACCCACGTCTGGGCATACTCTGCCAACTTAGGGTGAACAAAGCAAACACATCATGTTGCTTGTTTCTGGTTCAGGGAAGACCTGGCTTGGCAGTTCGGGCTGGACTGTTCCCATGAGGCACAGGGTCAAGACTGATTTGCATACAGCTGGGTCTGACCTGTGGTGGTGAAGTGAGCTAAAGAATGATGATGGATTCAACCCAGATCTGTGACTGGGGGTGAGTGTCTGAAAAGTTTCAGCGCTCCGTCCATCATCTCCTTGTGTTTTCTACTTAGGATACTGCAGTAAAAGAGGAATTTAGGGAGTTTCATAATAAATAACTCTCCGAAGATGGCCACCAGAGAAAAAAGAGTCCACATATAGAACAAATATCACCCAAATATTGTCCAAGTATAGCTCAATGGCAGAAGTGTGCAAAATGTTATTTTCTTGTTTTTCTTGTTTTATATAGCACCACATGACCTGAAGGTATTGTAGTGCTTTACATGAACATCAGTTACATTATGCAAGAACACATTCATTTTGGTTTTAGGCATGGGAAGATTAAGTGATTTGCTCAGAATCACAGGATGTTGAGCAGACGCCAAAAGTCGAACAAGGTTCCCCAGTTGCAAAGTCTGCAGCTCTGGCGGTAACACCACATCCTCTCCCTTAAGTGTAACATATTATCAAGTGATCAAGTATATAAAGAAATCATAAAGATAGTAAATATTTAAAAGTGCTTTGTCGCTAAGAGATACCTCAAAAAATATGTCCTCATTTTAGTTGTTTAGAGGACTAACCATAATTTCTATGGGAATAAGATCCTCTCATGGAGGATGATGCAAAGGCAACAAGTTGACCATGCTGGCCAGGCAGGAGGGGCAGTAGCAGCACAACGGACCATGGAGGGCAGGGAAAAGAGGGGCAGGGGTAACATGTCAACCATGCAGTACAGAGAAGAGAGGGCATGGCAATATAAAAGGCCATTGAGGGCACAAGTAAGAGGCAGTGACAGTACAACCATACATGCCAAAAGAATCGATTCAAACAGTAGATTCCCGATGTTTTTCAGCCCAAAAGGGCTTTATGTTATTTGTCTCCTGCGTAAAATCTCCTCTTTTTCGATATAAGTCAATGGAGAAAATCAATTCTCCAGATTTTTTTTCTTCCAAACTCTCCATCTTACCAAGTTCAAAATGTTGGCAAGTAAGGTACATTGGACCAATGAGGGCAGGAAGAATGGGGCAGGGACATGGATTCGGATAATGGAAGGCAGGAAGGAGATCGGCAGGGGCACCAAACTGACCTTACAGGGCAGGCATCAGGGGTTTCAGCAGAATAATATACCACACAGGGCAAGCGGGATGGCACTGCAGCACAATGGACCATGGAAAGCAATAGGGAGGGGACAGGGTCATGAACATGGACAACAGAGTGCAGAGGGGAAAGAGGCAAGGGCAGCAAGCTGACCATACCGGAAAGACAGGAGGGACAGTTCCAGCATAACGGACCATGAAGGTCAGGAGGGAGGGGACAGGGGCATGACAATGGCCAGAAAAGGTATGAAGGAGGGACTTAGGAGCCTGCACATGAAAAACAGAGGGCAGGGAGCAAGGAACCAGGGGAGGAGCAGCAAGCTGACCATGGAAGGCAGGCGGTATGAGCACTGGAAGCACAACACATCATGGAGGGCATCAGTGAGTCTATAATGACATACAAACTGACAATGGAGTGAAGGTGGGAGGGGGTCAGGGGCAACAAGCTGACCACAGAGGGCAGGTGGGAGGGTCTGTGGCAGCACAGAAGACCATGCAATGCAAGCATGAGGGTTAGTGGAAGCACAACAGCCATGGTGGGCAAGAGGGAGAGTGCAGTGACAAGCACAAAGGACCATGGAGGACATAAGAGAGGGGTAGGGGATGGACACAGGCAAAAGAGGGCAGTGGAAGGGGCTTCACAACAGACCACGCAGGGCAGGCAGGAGGAGCAATTGCAGCACAAAAGAGCATGGAGGGCAGAAGGAAGTAGCAGAAAAATGGACCATGGGGGACAGGGGGGAGGTGATAGGTACACGGAACTTGGACAGGCAGGGTGGAGATGGCAGGGACAGGCAGCAGCCATCTGACCATGCTAGGCTGGTGGGAGGGTAAGTGGCAGCTCAACAGAACACTCAGAGTAGATAGAATGGACAGTAGCAGGTCCATGGAATATAATGAGCAAAATGGAGGGAGCAGGGGCATGCACACAGACTGTGGAGGGCAGGGTGAAGGAGAGTAGGGGCAGCAAGCTCAGCACAGAGGACAAGCGGGCGGGCAATGATGGGGCATAGAATTGGGCAACGAAGGTCAGGAGGCGTGGGCAGGGACATCACGTTAAATGGAGGGCAGAGGCAGCACATCAGACCATGCAGGGCCTTAGGGAGGGGGCTGGTACATGGACTCATACAACAGAGGGTAAGGAGGAAAACTATAGGGCAGCAAGCTAACTACTTAGGGCAGGTGGGAAGGGCAGTGGCAGAACAATGGCCACACACGGCTGTAACGAGGGAGCAGGGTCAAGGACTTGGGCAATGGATGATAGGGAGGAGGGGGCAGGAGCAGCAAACTTGGGTGGGAGCAGCACAATGCCAGGCCAGGCCCAGTGTTCAACCCCTTGTTCAACCCCTCGACCCCACTCTGCTTTGCGATGGGCATTTTACTCAACCTGAAAAGAACCTTTAAATTCAATGGAAAAAATAACGTTTACAGGGACATCTTAATTAGGAAATATAATTTTTAAAAACTTAGATATTCACTGAAAAAAACAAAGGCTACAGGGATGTTATAGTTAGGCTCACCCCCACAATGCACTGCTTATGACCTCACATGTTACATTACTCATGACATGATCAGTGACATCACTCATGACATCACTGATGACATCTCAAATGATATCACTGATAACATCACCCTGTGATTGTGAGTGTTTTCTAAAAGTTTATGAGTATTAAACATATATACTAACGTACTACAAAAGTTAAGTTACTACATGTGTACTAATGAGTAATACTATTTCTAAGATATATTATGTGAGCGACTATGTGACTGTGTGTATCAGTGTGTGAGTGGATATCTGAGTGGCTGTATAAGTGTGTGGGTGGGTGTGTGAGTGGCTGTGTGTGTAAATAAGTGAGTGTTTGAGTACCTGTATGGGAGAATAAGTGTGTCAGAGAGTACCTGTATGGGTGTGGAAGTGGCTTTTTGACTGGCTGCATTAGTGAGTGAGTGGGTGTGTTAGTGGCTGTATGGGTGAGTGAGTGGCTGTGTGAGTGGCTCTATGGATGAGTGAGTTGGGTATGAGTGGCTGTATGGGTGAGCGAGTGGCCGTAAGGGTCTGTGAGTGGATATGTGAGTGGCTGTATGGGTGAAAAAGTCCCTGTGTGAGTGGCTGTATGGGTGAGTGACTGTATGTGTAAGTAGCTGTATGAGTGACTGAGTGGGTGTTTGGTTAATTGATTGGTTGCATGAGTGGCAGGATTGGAGAGTGAGTGCTGATGTGAGTGGCTGTATGGGTGAGTGAATATACATGTGAGTGCTTGTATGGGTGTATGAGTAGGTGTGTGGGTGGCTGTAGGGGTGGATGAGTAGGTGTGTGAGTGACTGTAATGGTGAGTGAGTGGTTGTCTGAATGGGATCACTGACATAATATCGACAGACACAATATCGACCTGCCAAAATATTGGGACAAAAATATTGACTACACTAATATCGACATCCTATACTTATTTTAAAAAAGACACAAATATCGACTACAAAACATCGATTTCAACATTATCGAAGTCAAAAATATCGTGATAAATAATATCGAACACATTAAAAAAGCATACAAACTGACAAAAATATTGATTACAAAAATATAGACAACAAAATTATCGAACAACAAATATATCGAAACGTAAAAATTATTTATATTAACTCAAAACATACCCCCAAAAAAATAAAAATAGCAATAACACACACAACATATATTATAAATCACTTAACACATATTTAAAAAAAAATTAAAACAATGTCATATAAATTTATAAATACACCAATATTATTTACTACTTCAAACATTATATATAAAATAAAATATAATTATTTAACATTTAAAAGATTATAAATAACAAATAATATACTACACCACTTTAAAAATAAAAAAAGTAACTGAAACTTAATTAGCGTTTTCCATATATAGAAAACAACTACCAAATTAATTAAAACAAGGAGTAACAACCAATGAAATACACAAACAATTGAAATTGCCCAATAAGATTGAAACAACAATTAATAAAACACTATATAAACACACGCAAAATCAACATTATTTTACCTTGCAACCAAAAAAGCAACAATAAGGAGAAACTCTGCCGGATTGCTGACACAACATTGAACTGCATTATAGAAAACTCTGATAACAGCTCCACAAAGTAAGTAAAATAGCATTTCAAAACTACTGCTATTAAAAATGTTCTTAAAACAATTTTGTATGAACCAAATAATAAATATATGTATTTTTTAAATTATATCTCCTCTACAGATAATTCCGAACAGAGTCAAAGAACTGCAGAACAGTGTGAAAAGTCAATTTGCAAATAAGGCAAGTATTACTCTCAAATTAACTAAAACTATTTTTTAAAATACTAAACAGAAGTACTAGCTAACCACAACTCCCCCATAAAAATGCAATAAAACAAATTAATTAATATTACTCTTTTTTCTAAAGCAATTTCTAAAGAAATACCAAAAGCAAACAGGAAAGAAAAAGCATCAGGATTGAAAAAAATCTTCAAAATTCAACTTTGCAAGTATAAAATTGACAATGTACATGTTTTAGAAAATAAAACAGAACAGGAATACTTTTATTAATTTCTATATACATTTCTCTTAGCATTTGAAGCATCACCATGACTGAAGGGGCCCAATTTACTACTTCCCAGAAAGGCAAATTGTTATTATGTTTTATGGGCTATGTGCACACCCAAGACAAGCAAACAGGGGACAAAGTTAACTGGAAATGTAGCAAATATTATTCTAACAAATGTTATGGAAGGGCTGCTACAAAGGAAACAAATGTATTATATGTTAGAGAGCATAACCCCCCCCAACGTAGCTGAAATTAAAGTTAGAAATGCTTTAGAAAATATAAAAGAAATTAGCACTGCATCTCAAAAGCCCACAACAGAAATACTTAAACACATGCTCACCAGAGTCCCAGAGCATGCAGCTGGCCAAATGCCCTCAATATCCTCACTAAAAAGAACAATAGCTAGAACTAAAAAAGCTACTGCTACCACCACACCACCTATCCCCAAAACGTTTGCTGAAGTAGAAATACCACCTGAACTCACAGTTACTCATACTGAAGAACAATTTCTTCTTTATGACAATAAACCAGCTGACAAAAGAATAATAATGTTTGGGACTCCGACAAATTAACTAAAATTACAAAACTGTGAAACATGGGTGATGGATGGGACTTTTAAAATATGTTCCAAACCATTTTACCAGTTATATACAATGCATGGACTTTATCAACATACAAACATCCCCTTCATATATGCTCTATTACCAAACAAGCAAACCACCAATTATGTTGAACTTTTAACCAAAGTAAAACAATAAACCAATACTTACTTTCCCCAAATAGTAATCGTTGACTTTGAACAGTCAATGATACAAGCCATACTAAAACAGTACCCTCACACAGCAATCCAAGGTTGCTATTATCACTTTAACCAATGCATGTGGAGGCACCTCCAAAAATCTACACTAAGGACCTGATTCTGATCTCGTAAGGAAGGCCTCCAAATGGGATTTGTAAAGACCAAATCCGATTCGGAGCCTATCGTTCCGCCCGAATCGTCCCCCGTTCCTAATGAACAAGTACGATGCGAGTATCCTGTACGCGCCGTGCAAATCGTTTACGAACCCGAATCTGTCCGTCCGACACATTCGTAGCCGAATCGTGCCGCGCAATGGAGACGTTTTCTGACCGAGCGAGTACGATGCACGAATCGGACAGCTGTATCGTCTCGTTCTCATCGAGACAAAACGGCTGTCGGATTCGGACTACGGGGGGCCATAGCAGGCCCCCCCTTTACCCAGAGCACTCCGATTCGTTCACGGGGGGTGCGCATGGGTCCCCTCGATCCAAGCATGCACAGTGTGGCGGGGCACATGGGGTGCCCACCACAGGGAGTACGCTTTTCCCCGTCCACCCCTTTTTTGCTTTGGGAGCCTGTGTACGTATCTCTACACGGGCTCCCTAGACTTCAATGGGAGTCCGAGCGAGCCGAGTCCGTAAGCATACGGCAGCATCGTACTCGCTCGTTCGGACTCCCGGAGCACGTCTCGCTCGGAAAGCCCTCCAGATCCAAGTCGTATGGAGGGCTTTCCTTACGAGATCAGAATCGGGCCCATAGTGTAGAATATGCAACAAATAGCAGCTTTGCATATCAAATTAAAAAACTAATAGCACTAGCATACGTACCAATTACTGACATAGCCGAGCACGACAATTTATTAATTGAAAGTCCCTACTACCAACAAAATGAGCAAAAACTAAGTCCCCTACTTGACTACTTTGAGGATACCTGGGTAGGAAGGCTATACAGATCTGGACACAGAAGACAGCCTAAATACCACATTCCATGGTGGAATGTATATAACAGTACCCTAAACAAAGAAGCCAAAACTAATAATGCTGTGGAAGGATGGCATAATGCCTTCCAAGCCACAACAGGAAGAACTACACCCACTCTACATAAACTATTACAATCTATCCAAAAAGAACAAAGCTACCAACAACTAAAAATGGAAAAGTCTATAACACAACTAGGCCCAAAACTAACAAAGCAAACTAAACAAATGTTTGAGTACTTACAAAAAGTAAGACTCTGCCCAACAACGAAAGGACTAGAGTATCTTGAAACAATAGCTAAAAGCCTACTTTAAATAAATGTACCTCAAAATCCCCAAAACAAGTAATCTAAAAAGAAACAGTCAAATAAATATTTTTTTTACCTCCAAAAATATAATTATTTTGTCAAATATTTTAATTAATATTATAAAAAATAAATCAACATAATAATTATATTTTATATAACATAAATAACAATAACAATTACATTATAAACATTTCCCTCCCACTATAAATAATTTTAAATTACTTACTGTTTTTGTAGCTGAAGAACGTTAATCCAAACTGCCATAAACAAATCCACAGTTGGTTAAAATTCCAATAAGTGAAAAAATAAACCCCCCAAAAAAATGGAAAAATACAACTGTAGTAAAAGTAATCCATCAGCAATGGGTCCACCAACAATAAACCATAAAAATCCTGAAAAATAGATTTAAAAAAGAAACATTCCATGAAAACTCGAAAAATTAAGGAAGTGTAAAATAATTATTAGTTTACTAATACTAATACATACTTCCTTAAAAAAAAAACGCATTCTTCTCCCCACGATAACTTCCAATCGACGAAAACCTGTTAGGAAATAAAACAATCCCTCCCACACAAATGCACATATACATTATATCATATTAGAAATAAATACAACACTAACATCAAACTTTAAACAAAAGTACACATATCTATCAAACACTAACACCAACTGTTAAACAAACTAACCGCATTTCGCACAATTATAATTTAAACATATAACTCACCAAAAACTGAAAAACCTAACACTACATACACTATATAGTACGACACTACCTTCAAATTAACCCTAAATTAAAGTTTAAATAAAGAAAATTAAACTTACCTTGCGACGCAGCTCCCAACCGCGAGCTTCTCCCCACAGAAATGAACTAAAAGAAAAAAGATAGCTTACAAAATACAAGTTTAGTTTAAAAATGGCTGCATTAAATGATAAAGATTAATTGTTTTCTTTATTAAAACTATTTTACATTACAAATGCAGTACTGTAACTTTTTATAAAAATACTACAAAATAATAGTAATGTATGAAAAATGTTTGACATATTATTTCTAATGTAAAATTATAATAATACATATTATTAAAAAATTAATATTTATTAATATCATTAAAAAATATACATGTAATGTACAATGTACATTAAAAATCTGTACTATTTTTAAGTTATATGATAAAATGTATTAATGTCAAGTAAAATATCTGTGTTTGCAAAAAGACTTCTGAACTAATTAATATTATTTATATTAAAAATAAAATTAACAAAATTATAACATGATATGTTAAAAAATCGAAATAATTATAAAAATGTTTTCTAGAAAAATGTGTTAAAACATATATTTTATTAACAATGTACACTATGGGGCCTATTAGGATGAAAGTCCGCCCGCCACCCTAGCAGTGCTGGGACCGGCCGCCAGTGGTGTGGCGGTCCCGCACCAGCGATTAGGCGGTGGCATCCTCCATTCCCAGCATTGTGGCGGGCGGTGCACATAGCACCGCCCGCCACAATGCTGGGAATGCACTGTGTGCATTGGCATGCACAAGGTGGCAGGCACCGTGCGGTGCCTGCCACCTTGTGCATGCCAATATTGTGGGGTACCATGGGTACCCCCCAAGTGCAGCCCCCACCCCCCCCCCCCCCCCAGGGGGCCTGCAACGGCCCCCCAAAGGCATTCTCCGCATGCCTTTCCATGGCGGAGTCTCCGCCATGGAAAGGCATGTGACCGCCATCATCCTAATATGGATGGAGGTGCCTGCAAGGCACCGCCACCATATTGCAGGCCTTTTCCGCCCGGTAGGCAATCGGGCGGATTGCCTACTGGCGGAAAACCGGCCGACGGTCTTTCCGTCCGCCTGGGTCCCCACCGCCATACTAATATGGTGGTGGGGAAATGTGAGGCGGGCGGTGGGAAATGGCGGGCGGATCGCCACCGCCATGCGGGCGGTGGCGATTTGCCCTACATCCTAATCACCCCCTATATGTATTAATGTAAAAAATATGTACAATATTAAAAAATAATGTATCTACTGTTACCAAAAACATGATATGTTTTGAAAAATTTTCAAAAGGGAATTAATAACTACTTCTTTGTTTTTGTACAAATGTACAATACTATAATGTAATCGAATAAAAATGTGTAAACCTTTTTTCCAAAAATATTATACATAAATGTATAAATATGTACAAAATATATAATATTTCAAAAATGTAAAAAAATATGTTTTTCCTGTGTTGAACAATATATATTACATATAGTTAACAAACTAAAATACTTTTTCTCTTTTTTGATCAATCTTGCATATAAATAAAATTATAAATAAAATATAAATATGTTTCTGTATTTATTTTACGTGTTTTGAAAATTGTATATATATTAAAATATACATATTACATCAATGTACTTTAAAAACTATTATATTTTTACAAACATTTACAACTACATCATTATACTTACACCATAATATTTTTTTTATATCTTAACTATTCCCACTATAAACTACATTAACTCACAGAAGGTGTTCAACACTAACCATATATAATTTACTATTCCCACTCCAAACTGCATTAAGTCAGGGAAGGTGCTGGACACTAAACAATTAAAATTAACTATTCCCACACCAATTCATATTAAGGGGTCGATTCCGATCTCGGTCGGAAGGCCTCCGAATCGGATTTGGCTTTACCGGATCCGAGTCGGAGGCTTTGTTTCCGACCGAGTCGTACAGGGGTCCGGACGCCCAAGTACGATGCGAATGAACGCGAAATCGCCGACCGACTCGTTTCCGGGTCCGAACCGCTCCGTACGACTCGGTCGCAGACGAACCGTACCGCGCAATGGAGTCGATTTCCGACCGAGCCAGTACAATGCACGAATCGGACAGCCGGATCAAGTCGGAGTCTGCGGGACGAAAAAGCTCCGGGCAGCGGACTTCGGGGGTCCAGCCGGACCCCCTTCACCTGTAGCCTAACGAATCAAACACAGGGGGGGACGCAAGGGTCCCCCCTTCACATGCATGTATGGTGCAGATGGCACCAACGCGTACCCACTGCAGGGGGTGCCCTTTTGTGAGACGTAGCTATTCCGCTGATGCGAGGCCATGCACGCGTCGTACGACCGGCTCCCATTGACTTCAATGGGAATCCGACCGAGATGAGTCCGTCAGCATACGGCAGCATCGTACTCGCTCGGTCGGACTCCAGGGGTACGGCTCGGTCCAAAAACACTCCGGATCCGGCTCGGTCGGAGGGCTTTCCGACCCTAAGTCAGGGAAGGCGCTAGACACTAAGGGGCCGATTCCAATTCGGGCCGGAAATCTCTCCGACCGAGCCGGACCCGGAGAGATTTCCGACCGAATCAGACCCTAGCAGTCCGACCGAACGAGTACGATGCGCACGCAGGTTATCGGACTCGATTCGGTCGGACTCCCATTGAAGTCAATGGGAGCCGGTCGTACAACACGTACGCGGGCTCCCATTGACTCAATGGGTGCGAGGCGAACAAGGGCGCCCCCTACAGCGGGTACGTGTCAAAGCGGGTCGCGCCGTACATGCACAGGTAGGGGGGACCCATGGGTCCCCCCCGTCTGCGACTCGCACGGCTACGCGTACAGGGGGGTCCGACACGAACCCCCAAAGTGCGGCTCCGACTGCTCTTTTGAGCCGGACAGCGTGAGTTGGTCGGACTGCTCGAGGCACGCATCGTACTTACCCGGCCGGGGACCGTCTCCATTGTGCGGTGCGAGTCGTGTCCGTGCGAGTCGGTCGGAGCGGTCGGCTTTCGCGAACGAGTCGGTCGGTGCGGTTGGGTCTCGCGAACGTGTCGGTCGGAGATTTCGCATCGTACTCGCTCGCCCGGACGCACGTACGAATCGGTCAGGAAACAGGGCTCCGAATCGGATCCGGTAAAGCCGAATCCGATTCGGAGCCCTACCGGCCGAGATCGGAATCGGCCCCCAAGCATATATAATTTACTATTCCCACTCCAATTTTTATTAAGTCAGGGAAGGCGCTGGACACTAACCATATATAATTTACTATTCCCACTCCAAACTACATTAAGTCAGGGAAGGTGCTGGATACCAAACATATATAATTTTCTATTCCCACTCCAATATATACTAAGTCAGGGAAAATGCTGGACACTAACCATATATAACTTACTAGTCCTACTCCAAACTACATTAAGTCAGGGAAGGTGCCGGACACTAAACAAATATAATTTACTATTCCCACTCTAATTTATATTAAAGCAGGGAAGGTACTGGACACTAAACATATATATTTTCCTATTCCCACTTCAATTTATATTAAGTAAGAGAAGGTGCTGGACACTAACCATGTATAATTTACTATTCCCACTCCAAAATACATTAAGTCAGGGAAGGTGCTGGACACTTAACAAATATAATTAACTATTCCCACTCTAATTTATATTAAATCAGGGAAGGTGCTGGACACTAAACATATATAATTTACTATTCCCACTCCAATTTATATTAAGTCAGGGAAGATGCTGGACACTAAACATATATAATTTACTATTCCCACTCCAATTTATATTAAGTCAGGGAAGGTGCTGGACACTAAATATATATAATGTACTATTCCCAATACCAATTATATAAACTTTTGTAAGATGCTACACACCAAACATATATAATTTACTATTTTTAAATATACATTGTATTGTAAAATATTAATATATTCAAACATATATTTAACAATATATGACACATATAAATATTAATATTCAAATTATTATAGTAAAATTCTCAATTTGTTTTTATTGTTATTACCAAATTAAAATATATAATCAACTAAAACCCAAAACGTTACTCTCATTAATATTTAAAAATATTAACATAAATATTTATTTTAAATTTTCAAATTTTTTTAATAAAAAATACTCAAAATTATCCTCTATAAACACAACATCCCACTACTCCAATATTTAAAATGTAATCTAAAATTCTGAAATTTAAAAAATATATATTTTAAAAAATGTAAAACACTCACCACTCTTAAACACTATAAACCCAACATTACACTCATAAAAATATTTCTAGCCATTTTTTAAAAATTTCAATTATTATTATTTTTTTAAACTCACCACTCTTATCCCCTATCAACCCAACATCTTGCTCCTAAAAAAAATTGTACATTCATTTTAAATTATAAAATACATTTTTAAAATGTTACATTTTTCAAAACACTCCCCACCCTTATCCCCTATAAACCCAACATCCCGTTCCTAAAAATTATTATTCAATATATTTTATAACATTTAACAACATATAAACACAATAGAAAAATAAATACTAAATCGATATATTTTAATGACGATATTTTAACAAACGATATTTTTTACAACAATATTTTTTACAGCACACAAAATCTATATCTTTTACGTAGATATTTTTAACATCGATATTTTGTACTAACGATATTTTAAACTCGATATGTCAAGTCGATATTTAAAACTCGATATTCTGACCACTTACCGTCTGAATGGCTATATGAGTAAGCGTCTGGGTGTGTAAGTGGCTGTATAGGTAAGTGAGTGGCTGTTTGAGTGGGTGTTTGGTTAATTGAGTTGGTGTGTGAGTGGCTGTTTTGGGGAGTAAGTGTCTGTGTGAATTGATGTATGGGTGAAAGAACAGATCTGGGAGTGCATGTATGGATGTGTGAACGGGTATGTAAGAAGCTGTATGGGTGAGTGAGTGGGTTTATTAGTGGCTGTATAGGTGAATAAGCGAGTGTGTGATTATGGATTAAGTTATAGATTAACCCAGTGGGCCACTTGGTTAGGTTCTGTATTCAGGATTGTCTGGCCCTAGATGGTGTGGCCTGTATTCCATGTATTACATTACTGAAACAAACTTTGAGGGCCATTGGTCAAAAAGAGCTGTTTGAGAACTCTTTTCAAATTTCTAGTAAAAGAAAGGAGGAAGAGGTTAAAAAAAGAGTTCCTATTTATCACACATAAGACTAAGGTAAGCACAGTCCATGGTTTCACTGAAAAGATACATTGAGATCTCAACCACAGATTATTTGGAACCATATCTTCTATGGGTCATGAATCCCATCCACCATGTTTACCTTATCCTTTTTAAACAATGCATGATACATTATACGGTAGCTTTCTCTCAACAAAGCAGTTGGTAGCACGTTTTACCTCTGTGTAACTGTGATCAAGTTTGCATACAAAGCACAAACTACCTTATACTGTTTAGCTCCCTATCTACTGATTTAAGGCGAGATATTCTCATTCCTGTTTTAAAGAATACTAAACTGAGAATGCACAAATAAGGCTTGACCTTCCTACAGATACCTTCTACCCTAGAGATATGCTATGCTACTAAACTTAATCAGGAAGGCTTTTGAACTAAGAAAAAGATCTGAAATGTATCTCTGCTGATATACCCCCTTCCTTTTTATGTTTTATGGAACCATGGTTTTAGATAATACCAGAAAATGTATTACTTGGTGTAATATGAGACTCAGACTGCTTTTTATTAAAGTTTAAATGATTTTAAACGCTAATTATTTCGGAACTTTTATTTATGTATATTTATTGACTTTTGTGGCCTAATGGCCGAATAAAAGGATGTCTGATCTGGGTGTGTGAGTAGCTATATGGGTGAATGTGTGGCTGTGTGAGCGGCTGTATGGGTGAGTGACTGGTTATATTTAAATTCATTGAAAGAACCAAATGTTACAGGGACGTTATACTTAGGCTCAGATTTCACTCATACAAAACTAGTGAAATTCAGCAGTTATAGTTAGCTGAGCTAACTATAACTTATGCCCCTGAAATGCACTCCTTATGACCTCACATATTACATCACTCATGACATGGTCAGTGACATCACTGATGACATCAGCAATCATGCTCTGTGGGACTTACCGGAGGTAACAGGAGGGTTTTTGGTCCTCAAGGACCCTCAGCATCCAAGAGGACTTAATCCCACAACAAGTCGTGTGCCAGGAGGCATGTTTGCAGAGTGCTAGACAAAGGGGGCAGGCCTTGGATAACCACTCAGCAATCCTGTTTATGGGACTTACTGGAGGTAACAGGAGGGGTTTTTGACACACAAGGAACCTCAGCATCCAAGGGGACGTCATCCCCCAACCAGTAGCGTGCCAGGAAGTGAATTTGCAGAGTGGTGGCAAAGGGGGCAGGGCCTCCACCCAGCTCTCAGCAATCCCACTGTGTGGGACTTACTGGTAGTAAAAAAAGGGGTTCTTGGCCCCGAACGATAATTAGTATCCAAGGGGCCTTCCTCCTCCAACCAGTAGCATGCCAGGAGGTGCATTTGCAGAGTGGTGGAGAAAGGGGGCAGGGCTTCTGACCAGCTTTCAGCAATCCCACTGTGTGGGACTTACTGGTAGTAAAAGGAGGGGTTCTTGGCTCCCAACGTTTTTCAGCATTCAAGGCTACTTCATCCCCCAACCAGTAGTGCACAAGGAGGTGTGTTTGCAAAGTGCTGGACAAATGGGGCAGGGCCTCTGACAAACTCTCAGTAAGCCCACTGTGTGGGGCTGTGTGGGACATACTGGTGGTAACATTAGGGGTTTTTGGCACACAAGGACCCTCAACATCCAAGGGGACCTCATCCCCCAATGAGTAGTGCACCAGGAAGAGTGTTTGCAGAGTGGTGGAGAAAGAGGGTGGGGTTTCTGATGAGCTCCATCAGGATTTGTGGTTCAACAGGGGACAGGGCTGTGCTGAGCACCACAGGGGATCTGTGGATTCCTGTGTGTTGGGAAAAAACATTAAAATGCAATTTTTTGGCCTTTATGAGTCTTTCTGGGGCCCCTCTAACACATCTAGGGGTCAGGGTACATATACCCTTACCCCTTTATTCACTTGTACAGAAATATTCAGCCCCAGGGACATTTCTTGATGCATTAAACTTCCCAGTTAGGTCACTGCTAGCCAATGAGGACCCTGCTGTGGCACGTGGATCCATGGATCCTCCGCTGGTGGATCCATGGAGGATCTGCCCCCCCAGATATACAAATTTGGATTTCAGTTAATATCTCTAAAACTACTAAATGGATTTATACCAAATAACAAAGAGCGTGCTTTCTGCACCAAGAGCTAGCTTTACTCCAAAGCTGGTGTAATTTCGTCCAGCATTTCGGGCTGTAGTGGTGTTCAAAATCCCTACGGGAATTAACATGGGGAAAATGCATTTTGGGACCCCCCTTTTTCTTAGCCTCCACTTCACAAATCACCCAAAGGTTTTCAGACAGCAGCTGAAGTAAGCATCGAATGTATTTGGAAAATTTTGTGAAGATTCGTCATCCGGTGTAAAAGATATAGCCAGGTCAAAAAAATATTTTCCTATGGCAACATGGTCCTAACCATAACTACCTGCAGGTATATATAGATATATACCTGCCAGCGCTCTCAGAGGACAGAGACAAAGCCTACTCTGGGCAGAGGTGCTTCAGACCTTCTCCTGGACAGGATGGCCTTCCTTGGCGGGAAGGTTCAAAGGCACTGCTGCCTTTGAAATCCAAAACAGGAACCTCCAGATAGTGGGGGAAGTCAAGCCCCCTTTCCTGCCCTACTTTTGGTGTGAGGAAAGGCAGGAACACTAGTTAGATTAGGAGGAGGGTCCCCACTTAGCCTACACCACCCCTGGGGCAGGGCACCACCCCTGGGGCAGGGCAGGCAATGTGAACCCTCTCCTGGAATTCCACCATCTGGGATGGTGGAAAAACAAACTATCAGGGCTAGTGGGGTGGTCACTAGAGTGTTTAGACACCCTAAAGTTAAGTAGTCTATTGGCTACCACCTATCTCCCCTTTTACCACCCCTAAATTCAGTATTTAGGTGGCACCCTAAGACCTGAACATCAGATTCAATGGAAAAGAGAAGACCAGGACAAAAAAGACCCGCTGCATGAGAACTGAGGCCCTGCTGCAGAAGCAAAAGGCTCTAAACCATGCCTTCTGCTCCCAGGACTCGACAATCACTGCTTCTGTGTCGTTCTAAAAGAGAAAAGGACTCCAAGAACCCCAGAGCACCTTCAGCCTTCAAGAAATCACCAAGAAGTCACCTTGGAGTGAAGGTATCACTGCCCTGCACTCCGCAGGTACCGATCCCACGATGTCCGGTTGGTCGACTTGTTGCTCCCTGCCGACCGTGAAGTGGCACCAAATCAAAAAGAGGTACAACAGTTCCAGAGGGCCAGATCTGTCTCCTCGCCAAGTTCAGAGACACCAGGACCTACCGAAGCCACAGCATTGCAATACCCTGGGTACCGGATCCAATGGCAAACACCAAGAGGAAGAGTCCATATCAGACTCCCAAAGCACCAGAAGGAAGCACCTGTCAAGGGACATCAAGATACCTGAGGCCCACTTTCTGAGTGGCCCAGCTGTCCCGATACCATGTCTCAAAGTTGCCGGCTTCTGACCGCATGGACCTCAAGATGCATGACGCCTGGCTGACCAGTTGGCTCTGCACCCAGCTCCACTGTCCCTAACTCCAACTAACCAGATGTGATTCTGTGGTCCCCAAGCCCTTGCAACCTCCCTCAAAGGAGCACCCTCTGACGTACCTGTAAGTCCACCTGTGCAGTGTGTTTTCAAGCTCCTGCCTGATCCAGGATGCTTCCTAACTTCTCCTGCTGGAACTTTGGACCTGGTCCCAACATTGACCTAAAATGGGATGGTTTCCCCATTGTTTCCTAAGGTGCATAATTGTGCATAAAAGTGATGTATTTTCCAAACTTTGAAAAACGTAAGTCCAAAAGTGCTTATCTTAGAACTGTGTTCTTGGTCTTAAAAATGTTTGAAAAATCTATATTATTGTTATAAATGGGTCTCGGATTTATTCTTGAGTGTGTGTCTCATCTATTGCCTCTGTAGAGTACAGCAAATGCTTAGCACTACCCATTGATAAGCCTAACTGCTCGCCCACACTACCAAAAAAGAGCATTAGAGTTATCTGCGTTTACCTCTGTATACCATTTGGTGATTCTCTGGACTGTCTGCACAGTCCTTTTTAGTATAGTATGTAGAGAGCCAGCTTCCTGCAGGGGCTGAGGGACGATCCTTGGGGGACAACACAGATGATCTTCTTAGAGTCCGAGGTGAACAGTGCAAGATGGTTTTTTAGGGTTCTCCACAAGAGGTATGAGGTGATCCATTTGAGGGCGTCGTCCTGGATTACGACTTGATAGAGTCTGTTCATGAAGATGTGATGGGAGACGATGTTGAAGGTGGCTGACAGGTCCAAGAGGATCAGGGCTGCCGCTTTGCTGCCATATAGGAGGGCCCTGATGTCGTGGTTGGTTGCCATCAGGGCTGTCTCGTGCTGTGGTTGGCTTGGAGTCTGGACTGAGAGTGGTCTAGAAAGTTGTTGTGTTCCAGATGTTTGGTGAGTTGCTCGTTGATTGCCTTCTTGAAAACTTTAGCTGGGAGATGGGCTGGTAGTTCTGTAGTTCGCTGGGTCAGCGGATGGTTTCTTCAGGTGTGGCCTCACTTCAGTGTGTTTCCAGTCCTCAGGGAAGGAGACCGAGGTGATGGAGATGTTCAGGACATTCTTGAGCCTGTCGCCAATTGTCTTGCTTCCAAGGTTGAAGATGTGGTGGGGACAGGGGTCCATGAGTGCTCCCTAGTTCATGAAGTTCATGATGGAGATTGTGGCTTGAGTTGTGAGAGGGTCCCAATGGGTGAGCAGGTGTTTGGGGTTTGTGCTTGTAGGTGTTGATAATCTGATGTTGTTGGCAGTGAGGGGTTGGGGTTTGAAGCTTTATTAGATGACTGAGATCTTGTCATTGAAGAAATCCGCCGGGGTTTCACACACTTCTTGAGAGGGGGTGATGTCGTTCTCGGTGGCTGCAGGTTGAAGAACTCTTTCATGATGTCGAAAGGCTGCTTGCAGCAGCTTATCCTGGCTTCTATGCAGTCTGCTAGGGTGTTCTTCTTTGTTTCTTTCACGAGGCAGTGGTACTAGTTGGGTGCTGTCTTCAATGTGGTATGGTCTCCTGTCTCTTTGTTGGTGCACCACTTCCTTTCTAGTTGCCGGCAGGTCCATTTGATGGATTTCAGCTCCGTGGTAAACCGCTGGCTCTACTGACAGGTTCTTTGGACTTACTTGGTGGGGCGATTGTGTTGGCACATTTTGTGATCCAGTGGAAGAAGTTCTTAGCTGCCTGTTCAGGGTTGGATGTTGTATCTGGGAGGTGGGAGTTTAGGGCATTATTCCACTGGTCTTCTGGTATCTTTTTCTAGTTTCCGTGTGTGGAGGTAGCTGGCATGGTGCCAGTGTTGGTGGGCCCTGAGATGGTGAAGTGACGCCTGTAGTTGTTGGTCCATGAGAGCTGTGAGACGTGGTTGTACTTGACTTGTTACTGGACATGAAAATGGGGTCGACCGTGTTTCCTGCAATGTGGGTAGGGTCGATGACAAGTTGCTTGAGGCAGATGTTGCATTAGCTTTCTGGGAGGTCAGTTGTGTCTAGTCACTGCTGTCATTAAGGTGGATTGGAGATCGCCTAGGACAGGGGTCTCCAACCTTTTCTGTACTGGGAACTATTTATGTTGAATGCAATGCATTGAGAGCTACTAACATTATTGATGTTGTCTAATGTTGATTTTTTTAAATGTATATTAATTCAACCAAGCAAAAGAGTTCTAATTTGCTGGGCTGCACACAGGCGAGCTACTCAGAGGTAGCTAGAGAGCTACAGTAGCTCTTGAGCTACTGGCTGGAGACCCCTGCTCTTGGAAGATGTAGTGCTCGAGGACTATGGCGATCGGGGCGATGAGGTCAGGGATGGCGTTGCAGAAGCTGGTGCGTGGTGCTGGTGGTCTGTAGGTGAGGGTGCCTCTGATGGTGCTATTTCCATCTGTGTGACTTTGGAAATTGAGATGCTCCATTATTAGCGTTGGGTCATTAGAGGAGGTCACATAGTAGATGGTGTACTTGTAGATTATGGCAATATCATCTCAGTGTTTATTGATTCGGTCCTGGTGTGTTATCTTGCATGGAGGCTGTGTTCAGTCAGGTCTCTGTGACAAAGATGATATCCGGAGTGAGGGATGAGATTGTGCCACAGATCTCTGATTTCTCGATTGCAGGTGTCTCTTTCTCACAATGACATTGATTGACATGCATTGTTGTTCACGTTATTATTTACTGTTTGTATTTGCCACTCTTAATATGTTACTTAAATTAGCTTTATCTTTCCATTCACATGTGTTTTGTGTTTGTTTTCTTCTATTATGTTGTCCATTCAAGTCTCCCTTGTGTCCTCTTTCCAGAGCCTGGATGCTTCATCCTTCCATGTGGTTTCAACACCTTCCAGACATTTTGAAAATATGTTTAGGTATGTCCCCGTTCCCTTTTGTTTTCTGTCTCATAATCCTCGTTTCTCATATGTATGATACATTTTATTTTTCCAATTGTTTCTATTCCTCACCACTATTTCTTTTCTCCATTCTGTATTCCATTTTTCATCCCTTCCATTTTTCCTTCATTTATTTTTATCTCCAATTTGGTTCTTGTTACTTATTCTCTTTCTATTATCTGATATATCACCTCATATTTCCTCTTTATGTCTTTAAAATGTCTATCTTGCAATGTCAAAGGGCTGGGTTCACCTATTAAAAGGCAGTGGGTTTTAACACACTTATCCAATCTTAAAGCAGGTATTGCTTTCATACAGGAATCTCACCTTACAGACCTTACAGTCCTTGAAATTGAAGGGATGGTGGGTTGGTAATGTTTACTTTCCACCAGGTAATGTCAAAAAGAACTGGGTTGTCACCTTATGTCACCAATCTCTAAATGTTTGTCTGACCTCACAAGAAACTGATACTGAAAGATAATGGTTACTTACCAATCTTGCCATTAATAATGTCCATGTTTCTATTTTTAATGTATATGGTCCCACCACTACAGAATGCCAATTCTTGTCAGATGTCACTCAAAAACGTATGCATTGTGGGAAAATCATTTTATTTTTGCAGATGACTGTAATCAGATTGTCAACCCATTCACTGATAGAAGTTCATCATGCTTGTTTTTACCTAACAAATTTGAAAAATTATTTGTACAGGCCCTTAAACAACATGCACTTACTGATGCTTGGAGACTCCCTAACCCAACTGTCGATGAATACTCATACTATTCTCCTGCTCACCATACACAGTCACAAATTAACTATATCTTCATATCACACACTCTCTCTCAAACTCTACACTCAGCTGAAACAGGATCTATTCTAATCTCTGATCACGCCTAAGTTTCCATTCAACTAGGCATCCTACCAAATACCACCAAGCCTAACAAGAATTAATTACTGTCAGATACTTCATTTATTTCTGCTTTTTCTACCTTCTTTTATTAATTCTTCCACCAAACTGTCAAGATTTCTTTTCATATTATTTATGATGCTTTCAAAAGTTACTGCTAGAAACGTTATCATTAGATATGTAAAGATTAGAAACCTTCACAGCAAATTACAACACAATTTTTTCTAATTTAAAACTCTTGGAACATACATATTACTCTTCCAAATCCAAAGATTGTTTACAAGAACTCATCAATGCCAAACTCCAATTTAACAAATTCTCTACTGACAATGCCTCCTCTTTCTTACTCAAATCCAGTGCCAAATATTATGGGGGTCAAAACAAATCAGGCAAACGACTCACAAATTATCTTAAGATTAAAAAGAACAGAAACGAAATTGACTCTATCCAAGATACTCCCTCAAACCTATTACATAAAGATCCTGACATATTACAAGAATTTGCAAACTTTTATAAGACCCTCTGTACTCCCAAACACTTTCCGGAAGACTTTGACATCACTGATTACCTTTTAAAGACATTTAAATCTTTTGATCCTCATTTAAACATATCAGACCTAGAAGTAGCCATCTCTTTGTAAGAACTCCATGCTGCACTATCTTCCCTAAAATCTGACAAAGCTCCAGGTCCTGACAGATTTGCAGCAAAACATTTAACACACTTTTCTAAACTGCTTCTTCCCAATACACTCTCTCATTTCTTCTTTTCTTCACAAGGGTCAATTGTCTGGCTTCTTCCTAGATGCCCACAGTTAGGTCGTAACTACAGACCCATATCTCAAGTCAATATTGATTATAAAAACTTTTCTAAAGCATTAGCCCTTCCTTTAGAATCTTTCTTACACAAACGTCTTGGAAAAGAACAACCTGGCTTTGTCAAAGGGAGAAACCTATCCGACAATACATGTTTAATGTTTGACGTCCTGCCCAGTTCTACTTGTTTGACTACTTCATTTGCTGCAATTTCCTTGGATGTAGAAAAAGCCTTCAACAATGTAAATTGGTCTTTTCTCTTCCAAACCCTTAAATGGTTCAGTTTCGGACATAAGATAATTGCCCTCATTTCTCTTTTATACACCTCACCCCAAGCAGAAAATGTTGCTAATGGACTCACCTCCAAATATTTTACTTTATGCAGAGATGTACGTCAAGGCTGCCCTCTTTCACCGTTTTTTTTAAACCTTGGAAACTTTTCTCTCCAGGATTAGGAACAACTCTGCTATCCATGGCTTTTCTTGGAACACTCAACAATTCAAATTGGCTGTTTATGCAGATGATATTCTTCTATTTGTCTCACATCCCTCAACTTCAATGTTAGCTTTTCTAAAGAAGTCAGTTCCTACTCCCTCATCACTGACTATAAATTAAATAATGATAAATGTGTAATGCTGCTCCTTAACCGCTTCGCTGCAGCCGGAATTCCCCCGCTGTGCTGAGGAATTCCACGCGTGCGCGGTTCGGACGGCCCCCGGCCATCCTCCGCACATGCCCACCGTGACGTCAGATGGCCGGGGGCCGTCCGACGCACGCAAGGGGTTAACAAATATACTTTTAAACATAATTTTTTATCCACCTTGTGTTCCTGGATCTCCTCAAAAACAAAATCTTTAGGATTATGGCTGCAATCAAAACCTCTATTTCTTTGAGTCTTAATGATTGCATCCAAAGAATATCCACCTTAGTTAATAGTTGAAATCTATATGTAGGATTTCGGAACTTTCAAATCACCATCGTCTGAGGACAGACTTGGAGAAATGCTTTCACATTCCCATAGCTTTTCGTGAATGTGAATATTTGACTTTTAATTAAAAATAAAATGTCAAAGTCTCTCAACTCCCATTTTAAAACATCTTTGTTGACTGTTAGAACCACTCTTATCATACACTTCCACTGATACTGTTCCTTTTGTACTATCTACAAAATGGCATAACACTTCACTATTAAATAAGAATAAGCCCTTTTACTGGAAAGCTTGGAGGAAAACTGGTTTAAAATGGATCAATCAACAAAATTCTAACGTTTTCGCAAGCCCAAAACCTTTTTATTTTTCCACCCTCTTTACTCCTCCAATTTTAATTATTACAAACATCCATTACTGATGTTAATAACCACATTCAATCACTAAGCTAACATTCTGTGCAGCCCCCCTATAAACTGAGTACCCTTCTCTGCACATCTCTCAAAGCTTCGACTATCTATCACTCCTTGCAACACCCATCCAATGATAGACTCAAGTCTGGAGTTGAGTTGGCATAGGAACAAGATTTAGGTATATTCTGGCCCATATCCACTTGGATTTGGACTAAAATACGGAAAACCTCATGTGTTGCCAATACAACACAAATGTTATTTTACATAAGCAACAGACTTTTCTTTCTTCCTTCCACCCTTAGACCATTATAGCTTGACCTCCTCAATAATTGTTGGTCATGTCACTCAGCACATGCAGATCTATTACATTTATTATTTACCTGTCCAAATGTGCATGATTTCTGGATACAGGTTTGGAACCAATTATTCTGATTTCCCTTTTTCTCAGTACCATTTTCCTTTATCAATATCTTTCTAGGTAGTTTGTCTTGTAATTGGAGAGATGTTTTACCTGAAACTAGTATCATAGATTTGATGTTATCAGTGGCCTTCCAACAAATAACGAAGAATCAGAAGGGTTTTACTCAAATAACCTTTAAAGCCTGGTGATATGCTATTTGTTATAATCACAAACTCAACCTTGCTTATGTTTAACCTCTTTAGCTTCCATTTAAACATACTGCCTTATGGCTCTGTTACCACTACTTTGGAGCAACAGGCCAGATCCTCTTTTCAATGACAAGCCCCACAGAAGAAGTATGTCAACCTCCTTGATTTTCTTATTCTCTTTCCACAGGAAATGTGTATCTTCTTGTTATGCTTTAATCACTTACATATATACATTTTACCTCATATTATCATCAGATTCTTCTTCTTTTGGACCTTCTATATTACTCTTCCAATATCACTCCCCATACATGTTTCCACTTCCTCCTCCCTCCCTTTAACTGTATTTTGCATTTTTTGATTTGATTGTATTATCTTGTTGCAACTTGTTTATATTTAATAAACTTCTTTAACCTAAAAAAAGTCAAATAAGCCCTCCATATCAGTTCATGGAACATAGGCAGCCTATCCAATATGGCATGTGATAATGATGTAATACAATGTTGGCAAGTCTTTGATATCCTACTATTTCAGTAAGTGGATTGGAGTAAAGTGAAGCTTTTTTCTATTGATTGATTACCTGGAAGTCTGTTCCTTGCAACTATTTATGTAGCTTCCAAACTGAATCTTGATTTCACCCATCTGAAATTAGACGTTCCATGGATGCTGGAGATACTCTTATAAAACTGGTCTTTGATGCACTTGAGCCTTCCTTTATATGATTTCAATATATACATACATACACCCATAAATCTCAGCAAAGCTGTCTATTTAAAAAAGAAAAAAAGCATTTAAAGCAAATATTTGTGATCTTACACTATTTTACTCAGGTGCATATTAGTTTATATGTGGTGACTGGAATATAAATTAAATGACTGTCCCAAAATGATATAGTTATTCTAGGAAACCAACAATGATTCATGCCCTCCCAACATACGACCACTAAGAAGATAGACACCCATGGACAATCTTTTCTTTGCAATAATTCATTCTATTGACTCCATTTCAGATTCAATATTAGATTATTCTTTAGCAAGTCTGACAGTGTTCAACGAGATAGCAGACTTTAAAATTGATGCACGTACAGAGAGTGATCATTTCCCGCAAATAATTAACTTGGATCTGTGTATGAATCTAAATCTGATGGAAAACAGTATATTTTGCCCCAGCCTCATTCATTGACCTTAAAAAGGCTAAAGTGCACCGGCTCAAACATCGTAAAATCAGCAAACTGTCAACTATATCCCTTGGTTCTTGGTGCTCACAGGAGAAGTGTGACGGCTTTCTGGCATCACCTTGCTATGTTTTGCAGTGGACCGAAACCTACAAAACTTCACACATTCCTCAATTTAAAATATCAATAGCAAGTGAACATGTCTTGAAGACATATACTAAACATCAAGTTAACATCTGTATAACATCTGTATAAATTACAAAATTCATTACTTAATTAGACACCAAGAACCAAATATGATCTGATATTG